>CM057384.1:124463165-125663165 GCA_030015415.1 Cynopterus sphinx | reverse complement strand
AAAGGAATTGGTTTATAATTATAAAATTTTAAACAGCAGGAAACTGGTGAGGAAAGGTTTTAGAGGAAACAGGCCCATTGCGAATCCACATCACATTAAGTGGCTGGCCACTCATGTGTCCTTTTTCTTAACCTGTTTCTTGAATGTTTTAAGGGAGTAGATCTGTCGTTTCCATGTAATACTTCAGAAGAAGAGCCCCATTAGATCTGCCACGATCTTCCTATGCACCGGGTGTCCTGCATTTCAGCCAGCTGTGACAGTGTAGCTAAGGAAGGGATGAGCAACCCTTTCTGATTTCAAACATATGATGCTCCCCTTGGCAATCTTAATATTTTAAATGTGCTTATCATCCCGAACTTCACATTATTCTGTAATACTTGGTTTTTGAATTTTATTTGCAAGTAAAGATCAGATGGTTGTCTTTTCTGGACAACCATCAAATAGCTGAGACAAAGATGAGAAACCTTTTTTCTCATGTGCTGTGTGTGTGTGTGTGTGAAAGAGAGAGAGAGAGAGAGAGAGAGAGAGAGAGAGAACTGTGTTGCCTCCCTCTGGTGGCAGCTATGTGCACGTGGACCTGGGTGGCATGGGCTGAGTCAGATTGTAGTTCACTTATCTTAAAAAAAAAAAAAGAAAAGAAAAAAAAAAAAAACTTATATTTTCTCTCTCTCTCTCTCTCTCTCTTTTTTTTTTTTTTTGCTGAGGTAAAAGCTCTGTTTTAGAAACAGAATATATTTAAGAAATTACAAGCTTCTTGCATTGGGGTAAAATTTGAAACCTGCAATGCTCATAAATGAAAGCAGTATTCCATCTGTGGATAAATCTCTAAAAGAATCTTTTCGCATGTTTAAATTCCTCTGCATTTGTGTAACACATCTCAAAACTTCTTCAGGTGAGAAAGGCCACCAGTATAGATTTTATTTAAGGTAGCTTCTCTAATCCATTGTTTGTTTCTTCACTATTTTCCTTTGAATTCTTCGTTATATGCTCTGTGTAGCTACATTGGATATGATACTGATGCTTGCCATCTGAGGTTTTATTTTAGATCTTGAAAGTCACTTGGTTTTATCTTTACCCACATCTGATCATACTTCACGGTGGAGAAATGTCCTTGAGAAAAGGAGAGAAGGTCAAGTATAAGAAATAATCATCTTTATTTTGTCTCTTGTTCCCTCTCATATCTTAAATCCAGAAATAGTCCGTAGCCTGACTCTTCGGCATGATAGGTATTCTGAAGATGAGAAGATGCATTGTAAAACCTATTTATTCAGTAAGGAAATTTTACACTATTTACATTCAGAACCATCTCTCTAATACTGAAATAGGCTTCAGCAATGAATTTTTTATTTTTTAAAACTCAAAACCAGATAACTCACCTGAAAATACACATTGTGTAATTTCATTCCATGCACTAATCAGTATCATGACTAAAATCTTTATTCTCCTTGTGAAGGAGACACCAGATTTTCTGTTTCATTATTCATATTACATATATGTTCCAATATTTTGGTGGGAATATAGGCCATGTTTATGGTTTGGGATTCAGTTTATTTTTTCATAAGCATTTTTATAGTTCTCAAATATGTTGGTCTATTTTGTATTGATTCTAACTGGAATGTTAAAATGCTGCACGATTAAAGTATAGATGAATAGTCACACCAAATTTATGTAAATATTTATAAGTTGGTGTTATATGTGCAGAACCGTATGTTTTTTCTGTGGTAGATCATAAAGGCTCTCCCTGAATTCAGGTCATAGCCATCACAGAACTGAAGTGTTAGTTTTGTAGTGGCTCAGACATGTCTTTCATCAAACAAAGTTTGTAACAGTGGGTCAGGCTGACCCCATTTCAGTAGTACTGTCAGTCAATAACAGCACAGAATTTGATGTTATTTTGTAAAACAAGTAGAGTGCTTTGTAATTGCAATTATTTTCTAGTTGCATGTTCTATGCCTTTTCCTAAGATCATCAAGCTTCTTTGTATTGGGACTATTTATCCACCTTTTATTTATCTATATCCCTCAATCTCTCTGGATAGGTTAGTGCAGCTTAAACCCCTTGAAGTCTGTTCTGAAATATCATCTTGGTGATTCTTTTGTGGGACCTCAGATTGAAGATGTTGAAGAGTTTTTACAGATGGCCTCTTCAAACAAATAAATCATCTGAAGGTCATTTCTTTATTCGTTCATTTGTTCCACAAAGACTGTTTGAGTCCCTGCCTTGTGCTGCTTTAGGCTCTGAGGAAACAATACTGAGCAAAAGCAGACTCATCTCTGGCTGTGTGGAGCTTACAGGAAAACAAGACATGGCTTAGGAGCAAGGCTCTCCAGCTCATGCCTATATTCAAATCCCATCCCTGTCACTTATCCACCGATTGGCCCTAGAGAAGCTACTGAACATGGAGGACCCAATCCTTCTTTGGGAGTAATGGCAGTATAAAATGCATTGCTTTATTATGAGTCAGTGCATGTAAAGTTCTCAGAATATACTGGAAATTGTAAATACTAAATTGTAAGTAATTTTGAAATACAAAGTAAGTCAAGTGGGTATTGGGATATCCAAGTAAAAAGATGAGAGAACAGTGTCGGATGAGATTTAAGTGTATGATTCATTTGTAAGGAGATGATTATTTAAGCTTAAGGCTTGGAAGCCACTCATTTCTGTAGGGAAAAAAAAAATCAGTGCCTGGACCTGAACTTACTGGACTCACATGGAATGGCTAGAACTGAAGAAGGAAAGACTGCAGAATAGGAAATAGCAGGAAGAGTAGGAAAAAAACCAGCAGACTGATGTCATAGCAACCAAAGAGTGAGAATGTTTCTAAAAGGGCACACACAACCAGTCTAAATGATGCTGTGAGGTTAAGTAGGAGGAAGACAGGCAAAGTCCTTCAGATTTAGCATACGGGGGCTGATTATTGACATCAGGGAGAGATGCTTGTGGAAAAGCAGGGCAGGAACCAGTGTGGAGTGTGATGGTGAGAGATGGATGGGAGGTGAGAAAACATATATATTGACAACAGATTATTATTATTTTTTTAGGAATTTGGCTAAAAGGAGAGAAATGTGACAACAGCTGGGGGTGAGATTTTGGGTCAAGAGGATTTTTTTAAGTGGAAAATACTGGAGCGTGTTTCAGTGGACCCAGGTTGACAGTGAGAGGTTGCATACACAGGGAAGGAGGGGATAGAGAAGTATGTTCTAGACAGGCCAGTAGGGCAAGCGTTCCAAGAAAAAGATGATGTGGTGAAGTTTTAAGGGAATGGAATTGGGTGCAGATGCAGGTGGACTCACATGGCTGGGAGTGAAAAAAACATGGGACATCCTGTCTGATGTCTTCTGTTTATCTGCCCATTAAAATCAAGTTGTCTACTAGGAATGAGGGGAGAAAGAAGGTTTGAAAGTCTGAGAGGGAAGATTGATGTCACCTTTGAGGAGAATGGAAAAGAGGTTGCCGCCCCCGGCCTTAAAATGAAATGGGATTGTTAAATGGGATGAGGTCTCACTTCAGGTGGATGATTTTTTATTTAAGGTAGACCTGGTCTGTGCTGTTAGATGTTGTTCTCAAGTTGGAATCTGAAACTCTGACAGGCATGGGGGAGATTGGGCTAGTGACTGGGTAAAAGACGTTTGCTTGAAATGAAAGCAAGGGTGGAGATTCCCTGGCCTTCTGCTCTTTCATGGGTGCAATGAAAGAACAGGAAGCCAGGGAACCAGGGTGTTGGCAGAGTTTTCGAAATGATAGATTGCAAACTGTAAAATTAAAAGAAGAGAAATGTGGTATAGTGGGAAGGGCACTGTTTTTTTTCAACAAGGAAAACTGAGTTGCAGTTCTGTCTCTACTATTTGAACTTGAGTCGGTCACAATTGTCCAAGGTTATTTCCTCATTTATAAATTAAGGATAATGATGTCTTAGCTCTATGAGTATTTCACAATACTGGCAGTGGCTAATGCCCGATAGATATTTGAATATTTACCTGCATCTGACTTCATCTGTACATGAGCCTAGCAGTAGATCAGTCGAGTACAGTTATTTGCTTATTCTTCTTTTAAATTATCAAGAACTGTATGAATATTGTGCTCAGATGTCTTGTTTTATCTCAGCTTAGATTATCTTCCAAAAAAAAAAAAAAAAGGGCAGGGGAGAAGGGAAGAGGGAGGATAACTGTCCTCTCTTATTCCACTTCAGGGTCCATGACAGACAGGATGGAGGGCAGCATGGAAATGACTGCACACATTCAGAATGAGCACAGCAAGTTTGAATTATAGGGTGGAAGGTGGAAGAAGAAACCTGAGACTTTCTGGAGTTAAGTGCTCTTATGAGCTTGCCTGGACATCATCTTTTGTAGAGAAAAAGCAGATCTAGCAAGATTTTTCCTAAATTTACTGCTTGGTGGATTACTGATCCCACTTTCTGTAGAATTTTCTCCCATAGAACTCCAGGAATGCTTGATACTGATGACATCTCTGCCAAGCTGTTAGCATACATCTAGTGGTCATGTTTGGGAAGTTGGTGGTTAGGTTCACTGTCAACAGTCCCCTCACCTCCCCCACAACACACACCATAGCCCCACATGAAGACTTTCCCAAGCTGTTCAATGTGGTGACAGCTAACCTGGCACAGTTGGACAACAAAGCAGGCAGAGAAACTTTTTTGTCTGTCTTGCTACCATCCTGTAAGTAGCTGTGACACTCCCAATTCTTGACACCTTGATACTGCCCATCAGCTGGGCAGCCACTTGGTTTCCAACTCCCTCTGAGCTGTGCTGTGATGTGGGGAGTGTGGATAATAGGTCCCTGGCTAGTTACTCTTTACCTTTGTGTCAGTCTGCTTTGAATATGTCACCCAAGTGCCAGACGATTGCATTTTATCAATTTAAGCAGTGAAGAGGGGCTTAGTGAAGTGAGTGTTGGTTTTAGTACCATTCATAATGTCAAACTGGAAGCCAGTATTTCCTTAGAGAAAATTTACAATATCATCTTCTAACCAAACTATCTCTATGGCTTTAGGCAAATTGCTTTTTCTCTGTGGACTTCAGTTGAGGTCGATAGACATATTTCCTATGGGTTCTTGTGGGATTCAGTGAACTGAAATATTGAAATGCTTTTGGAATTGTAAAGAGCTTTATGCAAAGAGTTATTTGGTCCAGCATGAACCTCTACTCAACACTTGGGGCTGTGCCATAACTATGTAACTTCTTTCTAGTAACTTCATGTCTAGAAAGGAATAGGCACCCCCCACAATCATTTGCTGGGCTGTCCTTCGTGCTGGTCTGACTACATTGTGATTCTTTTCCATTCTGGGCAACTCATATTAAGGAGTCATTACCAGAGAAGACATCAGTGTTGCTAAGAGTCTGGAAGAAATGAAAGAAATGGGACATTTACATAGGAAAAGAAAAGAGCTCAGAGGCCCAATCAATGTACCTACATATTTCCTGGGTTGATGGGTGGGAAGGTGTATGTGTGTATCTCCAAAGGGGGAAAAAAAACATGATCAAAAAAATAAATGAAAGAAGAAAGCAAAATTTGATGGATTCAAAAGAACCGGCTCTCTACAAAATTAGGGACAAAAGCTGAAATTGGCATATAAAGTAAGTTTTAGGTGTATAACATGTAATTGGACATCTGTATACGCTACAAAGTGATCACCACCAAATGTCTATTTACCATTCTTCACCCTACAGTTGACCCCATTCACCCATTTTGTCCCACTTAACCCTATTCCCTAACCAGCAAGTTCTCCATACCTATGAGCGTGTTTTTGTTTTGCTTTAGATTCCATGTATGAGAAAAAGCATGTGGTATTTGTTTAATTAGTATAATGCCTTCTAGGTCCATCCATGTTGTCAGAAAAGGCCAGATTGCATTCTTTTTTATGCCTGAGTAGTTGTCATTGTTTTTAAGCTACTAATAGGAAATGACCAACACATAATTAGTTTATGCTTTCCACATGTTAGATGATAATCTAAGTGATTATAGTTCTACAACAACCGTGAGATTAATATATCATTTTCTCCACTTTACCTATGAGTTAACCTGAGCACAGGGAAGTAAAGTTATATTCCTACATTAGCATAGCTGGTAAGTGGGAAAACTGTTCAGGTCAGCTGTCCCTAGAGCCCAACTCTTGCTCACTGCATCATCTCTTCCTCTCTTAAATCACAGTTTATCGAGCATATTTAATCACTACTTGGCATTCTTCGTTAACTTTGCATGCATTATATGCAGTCTTCCCAACAATTGCATTAGCCCAGCTTATTATCCTCTCTGCAGATGAAAAAAAGTGAGAGTCAGAGAGGTTAAGTCAAGTGCCCATTGTCATGCCATTAATGAGTGGCTGAGCTGAGGTCCAAGCTAAATTCTGACTCCAAATTCTTTTCTCTTTACACACCACCATGCCAGCATCTCATGTGTTGGTTTGATTCAGAAGAGAGAAGAACTAGTTGTCTCAATGCCCTGAAAAGAATTCCTGATAGTGAGTGTCTAGGGAATCAAACCCTAAAGTGGCTGATCATCAGGGCCAAATGGGGAAAGCTGACAAAATGTACACGCCTGATCTTGTTTGAAGACCTGTCGAACCAGAACCTGAAGGGGTGGGACCCAGAAACCCTCCTTTTCCATCACCATCCCTTAGTGTTTTGGATGACCATCAGGGTTGGGGAATTGCTGAATCAGATGATGGGAAAGCTCTCTGCCAAAGATAAGAGTCAAAGAATCAATCGTGAGCTGCTTGCTATCTTTTTGAGAAAATGAATGTGTGAATGAACGAACTTCAATTAATCCTTTAAAACGCAGTGAAAGTATATAGATATGAGCTGTAAGGGATTCATCCTGTGTGGACAGTATACTTTTTTCTTTCCTTTAATCCTATTGCTGCTAAATAAAATTTCCTGTCTCTGCTCACCACTGGGTTTATTGTACACCCTGTAGGCCCAGTCTTGGAGTCTTAGATTATGCAGATTTTAATGGACCCAAGGGATGGTCAGTGGGAGCGCCCTAGAAATGGGGTTAAGAAATTGAGAGCTGCCTGTGGCAGTAATGAATGTGTCTTCAAAGTTTATGCATTTGAGTTTATAACATTCGTTGTTTGTTCTAAACTTATCCCTATTATTTGAATCAACTCCATTGGAAATCTTATGAGAACAATTCTTTAAATGTGTTAGAGAGTTTTATGCTTGCCAGGAGAATAGCATTTTTTTTTTTGGTCCAATTTTAATGTTTTTAATTCTAGACGGACTGGAGCCAGAAAATTGTCAGCTGTTTAAATAAAGTGTTTTCTTTCTTTCTTTCCCTCCTTTACTCTTCCTTTTTTCTCTTTGTTTTAGCAAAGAAAAATATTTGTCTAATGAGAAACTTTTAAAAGGCTTGGTTGAGGTTCAATGAATGAGATGGAAAAAATAGTTTCAAGTTAAGGGGTGTCTATTGTTATATTTTCCCCAAAATCCTCTGCCAATTCCCACATTTTGGCCAGCTAACTACTGAACTTTCCTGATGGTTGTACAAGCAGTATTTATAACCTATCTTAAGGAATGTGGAAATGTGTATGAGATCTATAAATTGCTTTAGCATTTCCAGATTGTAACAAAGACATTTGTAATGTAATTAGGCCTTTGGATTCTGCACCTGTGTGTGTCCCATTTTAAGCACAAACTGACTAACTCCAGTAGCTCTAAGTCTGATGTATCCTAGGACAGGAGTCTCTAATCCCTGGAGCCCTGGACTTGTGATCCACTAGGAACCAGGCCTCATAGCAGGAGGTGAATAGCCAGTGAGCTAGCAAAGCTTCATCTGTATTTTAGCTTCCCCCCAGCCCTAGCATCACTGCTTCAGCTCCACCTCAGATCATCAGGATTTTCATAGATGCACCGGTGCCAAAAAGGTTGGGGACCGCTGCCCTATGATACCTTTTTGGGAAAATGTCTCTTCATGGTTAGCTTTCTCATTTGTATCACTTCATGCACTGTGCTGTCTTGTCACAGTGCAGCCAATGCTGGAATCATTAAGATTTTATTAGGTTTGTCCTAATATCATTGCATTATACAATCGGCAGTGCTTATTGACAGTTCCTATTTTCTGTACCGTGATTTTTATAGTCTGAGTTTATTAAGCGCTCCTGGAATACAGGCTCCTGGAATTAATTTAAAAGGAAAAAAAAAAAAAAAACCCTTCTTAGGCAGCACTAGGAGAAAAACACTTGTCTGAAAGCTGTTACATGATTCGTGTGCTTTAAGTCTCAGTTCCTATGAAAAGAGTTAAAATAGCCTGGAAGAACCGCTGCTGTTACTGTCATCTGTAACAGATTGGCAGGGCCAGGGTCTTGCTTTCTCCAAAGTGCATTTGTTGCATGTTGATTTACACTCGGGCTTTAGAAACTGTTTTTTTGCTCTTAGATGAAAATTTCTATTTTTGCCTAGCACCTTCCATTAAGCCATTCTTCATAATCTCCAGTTTCCTGGAGAGGAAACATATTCAATGCCGCATTCAAACAAATAGGAAAAAAAAAAAAAACTTTTAATATTTGAAATTCATCTTGTAAAGCAAAATCTTTTTATTCCCAACAGTTAGAGACTTACAAATGAAACAGCTAATGATTTTGAAACATGGGTTTGTTCATTATCACGACTACTTCAGTGCAAAGCAAAGAATTGGGGGAAAGTCTTGTGCAGTCAAAGTTTTGTTCCTTCTCTTGGCTGGGCTGGGTTTCACCTTTTCATCCACCTTTCAGCTGGCTTGTATCCCTGTGCAGAACATTTTAAATCTCCTCCTTGGCTTGCACCTTCTTGTCCTTTAGGTGGTTACATAGACAGTCCTTCCCCTGCAGAGTCTTTGATACCCTATGGACTAAGTTAGAGCTGTCTACACAGTAATGCAATTCCCTGGTGCCCTGAGCTTAGATCTCTTCCCACAGTACTGTGGTTCCCTGCTCATTCATTTCTCTCTCTTCACTAACTTTAAACTTCACAAAGCTAAAAACCACATCACCTCCACAAGACTGTATTCTCATTCTAGTGGTCAAGAAACATTAGTTGAATAAGTGAATGAATGACATATTGCATTTTCATGCTTTTTTGGTGTCCCCGCAAAGGAGCATTTTAAAGTTCTGTTTATTAGAACTTTATCTTCAATTTTCTTTATAAAATCAAGATAATAATATGAACTTTCTAAGGTACTTAGAAGATGGTATGAGTTAGTGGTTCTCTATTTGAAGAAGTTTTGCCACTCCAAGGACATGTATATGGCAATGTCTAGAGACATCTTTGAGTGCTCATGGTAGCCCCACAACAAAGGAATAAATGGGCCCAAAATGTCAATAGTGCTGAGGCTGAGAAATGCTGGGATAAGTGACCCTGTGCAGAATGTGGCAGGTCAAAGGTGATTTTACTTTGCTCTATATATTGGAGTTCACCTCTTTGAATATCTCTAACAGTAACAAAACACAAATAACAGTTTATAATTATTATGTCCTTGCCATGTGTCAGGCACCATTTAAACTTTTCACGAATATTATCCTACTTAATCCTCTCTAGAGTGCTATGAGTTGGGAACTATTGTGGTCCTTCCTCATTTCTCATGTGAAGAGACTAAGAACTAAAAGGCTAAATAGTTTATCCGAAACCCTGCAGCTACCAGGTGTCAGAAGTGGGATGAAAACTCAGGGCCTAGGATTTTGACTATTGCACTATACAACTCTTTTCTCTAAATTCTGTTTCCCACTTAAGGTCCTAAAGTATTTCTGTCCTTAGAATTCAGTAGGAATTAGAGCTGGAAATGTAAAGAAAATTTTAACCTACTGAAATTAAAAAAAATCCATCTTCATAATTTTATACTTGCACTAATTTGAACAAAGATACAGTATTTTGGCTGGCATCATATGTAGGCTGTTGTTGATCCAAGGATGAGAACACATCTTCTGTGCACTGTTATTTTGTGAGATTCCCAAGAAACTCCAAAAATATTATGTGTTTTCAAATTCAAAATTGTCCAACTTTCTGTAATATAATTATATTTGTAAATGTTGTGTACATAGGTATATTTTAACATATTTTTGTGAATACAATGGATGTAAAAATATTAGGAAGAGAGACTGCCATATCTAACTTTAAGAAAAAGAACAAAATATGTTTTGTGAAAAAAAAATATTGCATCTGTCATAGCCGATCAATACATTATAATCTTCTAGATGGTACTTTTTTTTCCTATAAATGTGGATAAACAGTCATAGTTTGCTCCCTATAACCTTATGAGGCGTTGTCTTCAGGACCACATCTTCTCCTTACCTAATTCTAAAAGAACCATTCTTAAATAAAATATACCTGCAAGAGCTCAAGGTTTGAGACAGAGGGTACAGAGGATTCAGAGGAATATCTCCTTCAGAGGATTCAGCTCAGGCAAGTGGAAAATTTACAATCTGGATACATAATGAGTCCTCAGGTCCATCCCAGACACTTTGTTGACTCTCAGTGATTATTGCTTTGAGGTTGTTTGCTGACTAACTTCCCAAGTAAATGCTGTAATTCTCAAGTACTGGTGTATTGTTTTACAGGCCCTAAAAACTTGGGGTGTAAAAACAGGTAAGAACCTTTTTTTTTATGAATATACTTAGGGACCCCAGAACAGCTATTTTCCCCACCTAGGAAATTCTATTCACTGTGTGCTCTCATCACACTTTGAAGATTCCTGTGAAATACTCAGAAATACATTAGGTTCTATTACTTTAGCCTCATTTTTCTACCTCTTTCAAATAATAAATGATAAGTGGTTTGTCCTTATATTAATTATGCTCTGTAAAGTGGGCTCCTCTGATTACAATTAACTCTTAAAGCTCCTACCAGACATTAGTGCTTGCCATTCAAACATTTTTCAAGAGTCCACTGTGGCTGAGTGACTCAATATAGTCATTATATTGCCATACCAAAAGATGTCATTACATATACGATGCAATTTGAGACTATCTCTTGGGGACAAAAGTGATTAATATGACTTATGTCTTTACTATTCACAATAGAGTCATTTGACATGTTCTTACACTTATTTTACATTTAATAAATTAATACATTTGGATGAGTGAGATGGCACTGTGTTAAGGGCAGGGCTTCTCAAATTTTAATATGTATACTCTAGGTTCTCACTATCGTGTAGATTCTGTGTTTCCAGCAACTTCATACTGCTGGACCAAAGATCAAACTTGAGTAGCAAGCTATTAGGGAACATTGAGATGGTATGAAAATTTGAAATCTGAGCTAAGGATGGCATCAAGCTGATGGCATTAAGCTCAATTTACTTATACTACCTTTAGTTTATTATAAATTATTCTTTAAGCATATAGGGATTTTGGACAGGATGGCTCCTGTTCAATGTCAAATCATATAATTGTAAGTGTAACAAATTAAATAATGCTTGATTTTTATAAAGCATCACATCCATCTGTTTTTGCACAGAAGGCAAGTCCCTTTTAAATGTTCCCGAACAATAAAATATGCATTTTACCATTCTGGTCATCAAAGGCATTTTTTAGATGGTTGACAATCTTTCAAATTGTGGAACAAATTTACAATATCCTTGACACTTAAATAGCACTTATTATTTTTTCTCCTTTTTAAATTATGTGTCTAAAGATAGCTAAGGGGACAATTTCAAATAGTTCCTCTGTGCTTTTAGATATAAGTTGTTACAGTCTCTGGGTATTGGTGAGAATTAAGAGACTCATAGCTTGCCATGTCCTATCATGTTAGCTTATTTTGTAGGAAAATCAAATCTGGCACCTTTCAATTAGCTTCTTTTCCTCTTGAATCTAAAAACAGATGGAACATGTTCTGGAGAAAGAAGGCATGATTACTAGTGAATTAATTGCCTTTACTTCCCCAACTCTGTCTTCTGTCATTTCAAAGTTTTCTGAAAGTTTCTCTTTAAAAGCAGAAAAAAACTCACAGATGGGAGGATGGTTGTGTTATTTAAAAATAATATATTCCCTATTAAGAGCTTGGCAACTAACTGCCAAAGGGATCACAGTGGTGCATCTCATTTGTACCTGGAGGTCCTGAAAGAAGGGATAGTGGAAATGTGTCATGGCCTGGAGTTTGGTCATTCTGCTTGGTAACTCAGGTGTAAGCTCTTTTGGAAGAAGACAAAGATGAGAGGAAGCAAGAGTGGAGGAAAAATATCTTCTCTGTGCCTTCACACAGGCTTCTGTGCATTAGATTTATATTGCCTCATCACAGTATCAGATCAAAAGGTTGCAACTTTTCAAATGACTTTGCATTTGTTTATTTGTAACTGAAAAGGATTACACATTTTTTTTCCCTTAAATTTTATTAGCTGCTCATTCACTTGTTTCATCTTGAAACAAGGCTGCGACCAGTTGGATTTGTAAGTGATCATCCTCATTTGATTCAGTGGATTCAGCAGCGTGCCTGGGGCATCCACCTATTTGGATTAGCAGATAGAGACTTACCAGAAGGTACTGTTAGGACTTTAAAATTCACAATACAATCATTGATAGTGAGCGGTGGTATACAATTTTCTTTCGAAGATAATCATTTTAGTTTCTTAAATACATTTTCAACTGAATTATTGCTACTTAAAATATCACTTAATGCCAACTGCCTGCCTCTAGTCATTTGGACCGGATCTCATAGTTCTTGAAAGCCACACAGTCAGATGAGCATTTCTTCCACTACTACCCTTAACTGATTCTTTTCTTTCTACTTTCCTACAACAGATTCCCTCAACCAAGAAGTTCATAGGCTGATCAACGCTGACCTGTCCTACAACAGAAGAAGAGAGTTCTGCCTGCCCAGCTGGGCCCCTGTTGACTGCTGATAACTTTGCTTCATTTCTTGCCTGTGAGGGAAATTTTCTCTACTGATTTCTTTTTTTTTTTTTTTTTTTTGCACATGGAGGACAACACAGGCTGATGAGACCAGAGACCATAGGAGGAGTCTTTTACCGCGAGCTTTTGGGACTTTTCCTCTAATTGGAGTTCTGGACTTCGACAGAACCCCATCCAGTCAGTCATTTGGGTTTTGCTATCTATTCTTTATTATTATTACTATTATTTCTTTTTTCTTTTCCACCCCACATCGTGTTTTTATTTCCTTACTTCAGAAATGGGCCTACAGACCACACAGTGGCCCAGCCATGGGGCTTTTTTCCTGAAATCTTGGCTTGTCATTTCCCTGGGGCTCTACTCACAAGTGTCAAAAATCCTGGCATGCCCCAGCGTGTGCCGCTGCGACAGGATCTTTGTCTACTGTAATGAGCGAAGTTTGACCTCAGTGCCTCTTGGGATCCCGGAGGGCGTAACCGTGCTCTACCTCCACAACAACCAAATTAATAATGCTGGATTTCCTGCGGAACTGCACAACGTACAGTCGGTGCATACCGTCTACCTTTACGGCAACCAGCTAGACGAATTCCCCATGAACCTCCCCAAGAACGTTCGGGTCCTCCACTTGCAGGAAAACAACATTCAGACCATTTCACGAGTGGCCCTGGCCCAACTCTTGAAGCTGGAAGAGCTACACCTGGATGACAACTCCATCTCCACAGTGGGGGTGGAAGATGGGGCCTTTCGGGAGGCCGTGAGCCTCAAGTTGCTGTTTCTGTCCAAGAATCACCTGAGCAGTGTGCCTGTGGGGCTGCCCGTCGACTTGCAGGAGCTGAGAGTAGATGAGAACCGAATCGCTGTCATCTCAGACATGGCCTTTCAGAACCTCACGAGCTTGGAGCGTCTGATCGTGGATGGGAATCTCTTGACCAACAAGGGCATCGCGGAGGGCACCTTCAGCCATCTCACCAAGCTCAAGGAGTTCTCCATCGTCAGGAATTCGCTCTCCCACCCGCCACCCGATCTCCCAGGGACGCACCTGATCCGGCTCTACCTGCAGGACAACCAGATAAACCACATCCCCTTGACGGCCTTCGCGCATCTCCGCAAGCTGGAACGGCTGGACATATCCAACAACCAGCTGCGGGTGTTGACTCCAGGGGTCTTCGATAACCTCTCCAACTTGAAGCAGCTCACGGCGCGGAACAACCCTTGGTTCTGTGACTGCAGCATCAAGTGGGTCACGGAGTGGCTCAAATACATCCCATCATCGCTCAACGTGCGGGGTTTCATGTGCCAAGGTCCTGAACAAGTGCGGGGGATGGCTGTCAGGGAGCTGAATCTGAATCTTTTGTCGTGTCCCACCACGACCCCTGGCCTGCCTTTGTTCACTCCTGCCCCGACTACGGCTGTCCCCACAACTCAGCCTCCCACACCCTCCGTCCCCACCCCCAGCAGAAGCTATACGCCTCCGACTCCTACCGCCTCGAGGCTTCCCACCATTCCAGACTGGGATGGCAAAGAAAGGGTGACGCCACCCCTCTCCGAGCGGATCCAGCTGTCTGTGCATTTCGTGAATGACACTTCCATTCAAGTCGGCTGGCTGTCTCTCTTTACCGTGATGGCCTATAAACTCACGTGGGTGAAAATGGGCCACAGTTTAGTAGGGGGCATCGTCCAGGAACGCATCGTCAGTGGGGAGAAGCAGCATCTGAGCCTGGTTAATCTGGAGCCCAGATCCACCTATCGGATTTGTTTGGTGCCACTGGATGCTTTTAACTACAGAGCTGTCGAAGATACCATTTGTTCCGAGGCCACCACCCATGCCTCCTATTTGAACAATGGCAGCAACACGGCCTCCAGCCACGAGCAGACGACTTCCCACAGCATGGGCTCCCCTTTTCTGCTGGCGGGCCTGATCGGGGGCGCAGTGATATTTGTGCTCCTGGTCTTGCTCAGCGTCTTCTGCTGGCACATGCACAAAAAGGGGCGCTACACCTCCCAGAAGTGGAAATACAACCGAGGCCGGCGGAAAGATGACTATTGCGAGGCGGGCACTAAGAAGGACAATTCCATCCTGGAGATGACAGAAACCAGCTTTCAGATCGTCTCCTTAAATAACGATCAGCTCCTTAAAGGAGATTTCAGACTGCAGCCCATTTACACCCCAAACGGGGGCATTAATTACACAGACTGCCACATCCCCAACAACATGCGATACTGCAACAGCAGTGTGCCAGACCTGGAGCACTGCCACACGTGACAGCCAGAGGTCCAGCGTTATAAAGGTGGACAGTGAAACTCTCGAGAACACACACGTGTGTGCACATAAAGACACGTGAATTACATTTGATAAATGTTACGCAGATGCATTTGCGCATTTGAATACTCTGTAATTTATACGGTGTACTATATAATGGGATTTAAAAAAAAGTGCTATCTTTTCTATTTCAAGTTAATTACAAACAGTTTTGTAACTCTTTGCTTTTTAAATCTTAAAAAAAAAATAGTTGCTGAAGTACTGTACAGGGTTGTACAAAGAGAACCCAACGCCAAGGCAGAAGAATGAGTGATTCTTCCTTATGATGCACATTGACCACTTTGCTGTTGGAGCTGTCAGAATAAATTTCCTTCCTTAGAGCTGGTGGTCAGATGAAAAGGCAGATTTAAATGGACTCATCAGGGTAGGGTAAATAATAGGGGTCAAACAAGATATCTTCATGCTATTTCTATCCTTCCTGGTCTGGGAGAAAAGTTAGATATTCCAATATATAAGAAAGGGAGGTAGTAGTTACCTTGATTTGACCCAAAACAGGAAATGAAGAAAGCATCATGAGGAAGTCAGTTCCTGTGAGATAAGTTAACCCAACCTGGCAGAATCAAGAAATCAAGATGAGCTTTGAAAAGACCCTTAAACCTGGGGGTTAGCTTTCTGTCTGGGGACATAAAAATCACTCCTCGTGCTTCCCTGGCCCTGTGTGATAACAGAGTTAGAGATCTGAGTCTGATTTTAGTCATCTTCGGGGACAGGTGTGATGTCCCAGCAAGAAAACTCCCTTTAAAAGTGTTACTATTCCAATTGTATGCCAGGTTGAATCACATTCAACAGAGATATATTCTAGAATACTTTTTTAGAAGAGGCTAATAAAATAATGGGAAGATTATATTGAACGAAATTATTTTTGATAATGAGAATTATTTGGGTAGATTCACTGCAGCTATGTCAACATGATATTTAGAGCAACAAGGCATCGCTGTTTGGAATAGACTAAAATAACTTGTTACTTAGACATTATTGACACCATTTAGACAAAAGCAGTTGACCAGTGGTTCTGCTTTACTATGTCAAATGCCTTTGTTACTATCATGTTGAAATAGCTTGAATGAATACCTTTATCCCCTTGCAAATTCTTGTCTTCCAATCACCTCACATATATTTTCATAATTAGCTGTTTATGCTATGTTTGTTTTTCTCCTTCTGCTCAATTATTGATGCCAGTCTTGGTTGCACAAAATATTCATATACACTTAGACACTTTAAAATATTGTACTAATTTTCACTGGTAATAATTCTGTACGGACACATCAAAGCTGGCCAAAATAATGTATTTTCTTAAAAGGCAATGTCAAGTTTCCACCTTGGACTGACTTGGATTCTGTCCCATTTTCAAAGTTTCATTTATTCCTTTTCAATATTGGATGCTCCTCCACTTTGGGAACTGGAGAGGGATAATGAATCTTACATTAACAGGATAACAGATAGAAAACGAAGAAGTCAGAAAGCCAGGGTTTATTCTCCTGATCTTGACAGAATAGGGCACAGAGCAAAGGGTATAGAGAAGAGAGGGATGTCTGTGCTTCATTCTAGATATTTTTGAAGCAATGTCAGTCTTCAGAAAGCATATATAATTTACTCCTTTTCATCCCTTAGATGTAGAAGGGCTATAGATTACATGCATTATCTAAAAAATACACCCTTGGAAAATACTTTACAAAATCAAATTTAAGCATTTCACTCTCTTTTGCATATTTCCTTTACCATGGCCATTATTTTAGGTAACCATGAAGTTAATATAATCATTTTGTGCTCTCTCTCTCTCTCTCTCTCTCTCTCTCTCTCTCAACAGAATAGAACTGTGATGTGTCTCTTTGTAAAAGTTTAGGTATAAACGCTATGCAAGCTTTTCTTTATAGTGAGAGCTTTATTTTCTTTAATAATATACCCCCGACTTAAAAGTTTAATATCCTTTGTCCCTCAGAATAAGCAGAAAATATAACTGAAGACATAATGTCATAGACACAAGAGTTGAAACTGTGCAGTTGAGCTGAAATTAACTATGAATTAATTTGAATTAATTCTACAGTGATTTTGGTTTCCATTTTAGTCTATTAGCTAGTGAGTTCTGGCTGTTGCTTTTTAAAGCTAGGTCCACACAGTGAAAGGATAAGACAATCTGTGAAGGTGATCGGTGTAGCAGTAAAGCCATCTAAAATTCAGGACAGTGACATGGGGTTTGTGTATTTATCTGGATAATTCCCTTCCGCCCTCTTCCTCTTGGTTGTGTAGATAAAACTATGTGTTCAAATGATGGTACTTTGACTTTTGAGGTTTTTTGCCCTCCTTTTATTCACAAAACAGTCATTCTCATTTTATTTGTATTATGTGTATAACCCCCAATGAGATATTTGGTAGAGAGGAGGTTTCTATAATGTCTTCTGGGATTCGCAGAACATTTGGAGGCTTAAGTGGCACAATGAGGACCTAGACATATGAAATGGTTAGGATGATCTGAAAAGATTCTTTGGCTAGAAGGTGTACCTGAAGAGATAGACTCTAGTTAGAGGCTTCATTTTGATCTGGTGCACATGACAAAAATGACTAAAATGAAAATCAGCCCCCTATTTGTGATAGCATACCTGAGGCTCTCACCTCCACCATGAGAAAAAGCACATCATGGGTTTTATAATGTGTCTTAGGAAAACCACTAAACAATCATCAGTGGTGGATATGTTTTGATCCACATTTTTAGTCACGAGACTGTCTTTTGTTGGTATATCTGCCCTATATTTTGGCCTCTCTTGCTGGCGTTATGTATTTTGAGGTCTTTAGTCAAGAGTCAAGGTCAAAGGTGCAGGCCATGACTATGAAGGAATCCATGCTCACTGGCTTATAAAGAGCTTGCTGCCCTCTGACCAGATGAGGTGATTTGAGATCATATGTGACCACCATGCAGAGGAAATTATAAAAAGAAAAGGTGTAGGCATGATCACACAGATATTACTGATGGCATTCATACCCATGATTGTCATTAATACCTGCTTGTTTGGGAAGAAGTGTTTGATCATGGACAGACCCTGGGCTTTTCTCAAAACTGGCAAATGCATTAGCAGCCTATCACCTGGGACAATCACAGGCAGAGACAAGGAGTGTGTTCCTCTGCCTATTTTCCTTGTGTAACAAGTGGAAAATATTCTACCCTGTGAGAATTAATGCAGTTTCTAATTATCTGGATGTTGGTTGAAATATAGTAGACATTTTTTTCCTGAGGATAAAAAAAATGTATCATGTGACCAGTCTGGTAAAGAATATTGAAGAAGTAGCTAATAATACGGCTCCATTTCCTAGGACTACAGATCATAATAGTCTTAGTCATTCCACCAGAGTCAGAACTTCCTTCCCCACTGAGGACTTGCTGTCCATGTTGTGAGCAGAGCATCCATTCCAAACACAAGGCGATATTGTTGCCACCTACAGTGAGCAGGCAAAGCATGTGACCAGTACCCTTTAGCTGCAGAATCCATTGCACCTTTGGACAGTGAACTGGTTAATTTTCATTGACTTCTTTGTTTATAGCATTTTTCTCTAACCTTTCCAAGGAGACATTAAGTTTTACATTAGAACCAGAGAATAAAGGTGTTGCTCATGACTTAGATTTCCAGCTGTGTGGGAAAGCAAAGCAGAAAAGAGCAGTCAAACGAGAGAGACATGTACGGAAAACAAACAAAATAGAAAGCCCTCCTAGTTTTTAGTCTTGTCAGACCTTACCAGTGCTCTTATTTTTTAAGTCAAATTGCTAATTTAGGAAGCTGTAGCATATCTTCTTCTCTAATTTCTTCAGGAAGGTCGAAAAACAATTGCTGGCGATGAGGGATGCTTGTCACTAATTGTGTGGAGAAAGTTTTGTACATGTATGATACTGTTGTTATAACAGACAAATCAGATTATTTTGCTAAAGTTTTTGTTTTTTCTTTAGCAGCTCATCCACCAGAAGAGCACAAAGCCAGGCCATCTCAACAGGCATTTCTAAACTAGTATAAAACATACTTGTGTGTGCGCACACACACACACACACACACATGCTGGAGTGCTTGTAAAGATATCTATGAGATGTAAGATTTATAACCTTTTCAAGACAAAGGTGAAGGTGTCGCCACTGTGTGTCCCTCATAATACCAGTATATCTTCACTGGAAGCTAACCCAGATGATTTGTTACTGTTTGAACCATATGTTGATTTGCTTCTGGTTTGTGTTTAGTGCGTTCTCGCTGACAAAGAACTGCAAGGGGCTGGAAGATTCTGCATCACACATCCTCTGAGACCTACCATGTCGCACACTTTGTTAACTACAAATTTCACTCTACACTATACAGTACCTTGTTGATATATTCAGTAAAGGCTTATTTTAAAAGAAAACCATATTGTGTTTATCTGAGTAAGTTTATTGGGTTACATCCAATATTTGTTAATGCTAAAAAGAACCGAGAGAAGCTTCCTAATGATGCAGGAGGTGGGGCAGGAATGAAGGAGATAATAGAATTTTTTATTTTATTCTAATTTAAGGACAACTTAGGTGTTTTAAGACCATTTGATCATTTCATGTGGGAGGTTTACATGAAATCTTTGTCTTCTCTTTTATTTCCCATCTATATTGTGTGTTCCTATGAATAGTTTTTAAATATACAAACATAAGTTTTTAATTGAATTTATTGGGCTGACATTGGTTAATAACATTATATAGGTGTCAGGTTTATAATTCAATAATACATCATCTGTGTATTTTGTTGTATTTGTTAAATCTACATTGTTTAGTATCTAGGTGATATCAGTGTAGTTGTCAGAACAGTCTTTTTCCCTATTTCATAATATACACTATTGGTTTTGAACATCAGTTTCCCTTGAGAGTTCCCATGGTTCTTTTCTACTTCAGAATGTTTAAGGCTCCTCCACTCATTCTTTTAGTGAGCACTCATGAAAAAGTATCTATTCACACACCCAAGTTCAACTCCGAATTAATCTCAGGATTTTCCAGAATCCTTTTTTTCCTATCTCCTCTTGGTCATTTCACTAATATATTTGACAGAGATTGCATCAAGAAATAAAATTGTGACTCTTCAGTAAATTAATATTAATTAGTTGTAGACTGTTGGAAAATTAACTATGAAAGATAATGGTAACAGGTGATTCATATTACACTTGGGAGACAATGTCCATGTATTTTTGGTTACTTTTACCGAGAATTACAGACCTTATGCTATGAAAACCAGACCCTTAGTCAAGAAATATTCATTCAAGAAAGCCTATTAAACTCCTACTCTGTTCCAGGCCCTGGGCTGAGTTCAGAGGTCTCATAGACAAAAAATAGTCTTAGCCAAATCAAGCATACCTTCTACTCCACCCTGTTTCTAAAGAAATGTGTTCATTCAGTGTATTTACTCTTCATCTACTTTCTACAGAGAATTGTTAGATTCCACTGGGAATTCAGAGAAAAATATGACTCCACTGCTAAGGAGCTCACAGATTGTGTAATAAATTCATGTTTCAATTCATTCTAGAGTCTCAGAGACAATGTAATGACTTACATTCTCATTAAACTCAACAGAGTATCTAAGGTCACAAAAGAATCATACATTCCTGTTGGTAAATTTGATGACACATCTGTTGTATATATTAGATGGTCTTGGTGTTTAAAAGGTGAAACAGTGATCACACATTGATAAAATCAACTCAATTTGAGTTAAATTTTTAAAATGCCAAGTATTTGAAAATTTAAGAATTGTTTTTGGTTATTACACATGCCATCTCTTCAATTTCCACAGTGCACCAGAATGGAAACTAATCTAAAATAATAATAATGGTACCCGACAATCATTGAGCACCCATGTGTATGTAAGACTGTATTTCAAATGTTTTAATACACATAATTGCATTTTGTCTTTAACCCTGTAAGGTGCATTCTCAATTTTTCAGATTTTAAAACTCAGCTTCTTGAGAAGTGAAGTGATTGGTCCACAATCACAAAACCTGTTAATGGCGGAGTCAGGAATTAATCCCAAGTGTGACTCCATGGATTCTTAACTGTTTTCTTGCTTTGTAGTAAATTGACTAGCCTTGAGACTGACTAGCCTTTAGGTCAAATTCTTAGTGAATGTTTAAGACTTTTGATGATGGAGATAACACAATTTCACTCTGGACATATATATTAATTATTGTTTGTGACAAATCAAGGGAATATTTTTATAAACCTCAAAATATCTATGTCTTTGCAATCCCTTGGTCATCTATTACTATTTTTAAATAGAAATTCTGTTTTTGTGATTACTGCACATTTATCTGATTTGATGGCTGCACACTTATCTGATTTAAAAGATTCAGATGGAATCCAGATACATCTGTACCCACAGGGTGAGCTGAGAGAACTATTAAAATGACTCGAGTTGGGTTATTTTTAGTAATGGATTTGTTTTTTACTTGAGAAGCTGCTCTAAGTATTTTGTAAATGCTGCTGAAGATGCTCATATGTCAGAACCTATTAGGGTATTAGCAAATTGGTTTCTGCATTTATACTCTGTTTATACGTTATGCTTTAGAGGATATTATATAAGCTTTATTTTCATTAGTTATACAGAAAGTTAAGGATAAAAAATATAATGCTATACTCCAAACCAGATGCCATTTTAGTACAAACACACCAACTGATGATACCATTATCCATTTTCTTGATAATGAAGTCTAAACTAGATGAAAACTTTAATACACTCTCAGTGGGGTTCTCATCATTTCAATGACATATTAAACCTTCATATTGAATAAATCTTTTTCTAATCAAATATGAAATTGTGCTGCACCAGAGACTGCTAAACTCTTTTTTTTGGGTACTATGGGCCTTTATTAGTTTAGTTTTGTTTTCATTTAGAGAATATTTGCTGAAACCTGGTAAGTTTTGGTGCTGAATAAAATCTTTTTCCAGCAGAGTTAACTTAGCATCATCAAAAGTCTTTCCAAGAATCTGCTAGTTTTCAACACATGGCCAAGGCTGCTCCCACCTCTTTGTCCTTTGTGAACACATATCCTCCTACATTTAGATAATCAGCTAACCATCCTAATTCCAGCTCTTACATGCTCTCTCCCATGTGTGTGCTTCTGTTTGTCTTCTAACTATGACATGGTTGAGACCCTCGAGTCTGTCCCCACTTCAAACTTTTCTACACACTGTGGAACAAGGGGTAATCTATAAAGAACGCCTGATCGTGGCATTCTTATTTTCAAAAACATTATTGTTCATTTTCAACATAAAATTTAAACTGTTCATGTGACATATATGTTATACCACACGCTTCTCCCTGGCATTCCTTACCAGTATTTCTTTAGTCATTATGTGCTCTATTTTAAATGCATATTTAAAATGAATAAACAAAGTTTTCGGTCTATTTTCGAGAGATCTCAAGCTCTTCATACTGCTGTAATTTTGCTCAAGATCTTTCATTCTATGACATTTACTTTCTTCTTAGCCTGGTGATGTGTTCATCCTTCAAGATACAATTCAACCCCTCCCTTCCACCAAGAAATCTTCTTGAATACACTTGTCAATCATCTGACTCCTCCAGTGAAGTTACTATAACTTAAACATTGTTTTTATTTTTAGTACCTATGTATTGTAATTTTCCATGAGTCTATTTTACGCCGGTCCTCTGGGCCCCCTGGAAACTGTATATTCTGTCATTTAGTGCTGAGTGTGGTGTGCAGGTGCCCAGTACATGCTTTTGGAGAAAAAGTGAATGGAGCACATGGGGTCCCACATTGATGTAAGGCTCCTTCTGAAATAAAGTCCCCATCCACAGCAACAGCTCAAGTAACAGCTATTTTGTCTGTCCCTATGGTTGGATGACTTAAAAATAAGCCTCAGAAAGAGCTTTAAAATTCTGAATTATGTGGAATAATAATCCACATAATTATTATTCCCCAAACATCATAATATGAATCTTATAAGAAGTAGAACATTTAAAAAAAAATCTTTTGGTCATCCATTACTGTTTTTTATAGAAATTTTGTTTTTGTGATTATTTGTTGGCCTTACATTAATCTGATTTGAAAGCTTTAGATGGAATCAAGATATGTCTACACCCACAGGGAAGACTGAAAGAACTATTAAAATAATTTTAAGAACATCCTTTTCACATTTTAAAGACAACCTCAAAACTCTGAGCCAGGCACATAAAAAAATATCTTAAAGAATTATCTTGCAACTAAATGTCACCATCATGAAAAGTATGGGTAAACACAAAGTCAAAGTAAAACATTTTGACAGTTTGCTAGTCAAAATGAATTCTTCACGTGTAAAAGCAGAGGTAGATTATTATTTTTTGTTTCCATCAGCAATATCAAAAGAGACAGTCATTATTCACTGTGTCACATTTTATATCTAAAATATGGCATATGTCATTTAAAGGTTCACATTGTATTATCTTGGTTATTATCAACAAAATAAATAGTTCTATTCTTTAAATGATAGTCCCATAAAGAAGGAGGCCATGGAGAGTGGTGACTATTAACAGCTCAGACTTGAATCAGGCTGACTATTTGGGAAACCTGCCTCTGCCATTGACCTGCTAATTGCCTTTGTTAATAACTTAATTTTTATGGTCATTGGTTTATTTTACTATAAATGGAGACAGTGAAGTCAAACGTATAAGGTAGTTATCAGAATTGAAGGCGTGTAAAGCACTTAACACAGTAGCTGCGATTGAATAATATCAACCACCATGTAATTTTGAGCCAAACCCAATTCACAAGCATGGGTGACATAATGCCAACTTTGTGTGATGAAATCAAACTTGAGTATTAAGATTAAAATAACATGTAAGAATCATCTATTTAAAAGTAATTAATATCTCAAATCCCACATATAGGTACAACTATTATCAATACAAGTCTGATGGGGTTTTTTCCATTTTCCCTATTTATTTTGTTTTCCTAGAAAAGTTGGGGAAGTGAGGTCCCACAAGGTAGCACAGAATAGTACCAGGACTTCTGTCTTATAATGAGGGAGACATCACTTAAACAAAAAGATAATAGACTTTTTTTGGTGGTGTAGCACATTTACCCTCAGATCTGCAGAGCACATACAGGGGTGGTTAATGCTGAAAATTATTTCAGGAAATGTGAGTATCAAATAGTCTCCAAGAATGAGTGTTCAGAAGACTGAGAAGTTGAAGCATTTAAAAAAATCAATGACTTTATTTCAAAAATTTCTAATGTTAAATGACAAAGTTTTATTCTGCTACGCAACTAAACAGGCTCTATATCCACATTTGGTTGACAGAAAGTGGAGATGGTAGCAACTAAATGGAAAAGGATTTTAATGGCTCTGCAATGCAGATGTAATAGGCTACCAGCTGTCACACAGTTACTTTTTGCAATCAATACCATTCTAAATCTTGTAATCTAGTTGTAATTAAGAGTCATGCACCCGCGTTGGCTAGGTCTTTTTTTTTTTTTTCCTTCTTCATACTTTCTGTTGATGGTAGTTAAAATAATCTCAAAGCAGCTCACTCACTGGAGCCTATACAAGCATTATTTCCCTTTTTATCTTGTATTTCCTTGCTCAGTAAATGCAGAAGATTAGATATTTGAATGCTAGAGGAAAAAAGACTTTTTCTCCTACTCTTTGACTCCAGAGTTTAACTGGTTTCAGGGCAATTATAGATCAATACTGGCATTCTCTTGGTCTGTAGACAATTTCTATTCATTTGAGCCAGTGTCTGCTTTTTTATTTATTTTTTGATAACTTGGCCCCTATCTCTCTATCATTAGATATTTTACATATCAGCTGTCATAATTGGAATACAGGATATTCCACCTGTATATCTGACATAAGAGGGAACTAGTTGCTTTGTAATTGAGGTTTTCATGTCTGAGAAAGATCAGCAGTTTCTATATTGGATGGGGAGCTAAATTATTGGACCATGATGAATCCCTTTAATTCTGAGTTCAGTGCTGTCTAGATTTATCCTTGCTCCAACCCATACTAACCTCAGACTTTGGTCATGTTTATGCTTCAGTTTCCTCATCTGTACAAGGGTAATTACAAAACTTATTTCAGCAATAATACAGCATAGTGCCTGACACATACAAAGTGCTCAACAGATGTCAGCTACTTTCTGAAAATATGTGGAAATAATGTCCAAAAAATTAGGCCTCATAACTCAGGTTTCCCTTGGATCTCGGATAAGAATATTCATCTCTCTGGCTTGTTTCTTCTAGCCAAAAGCATAAGAGTTTGGGTGGTTTTTTAAATTCTTTTAGACTTTAAATTCTGTGTCATTCTTGATAATTTTTCATGAAGGTTAGCCTTAGTTAATTGGGTCGATTTATGTCTTAAATTCTTATACATTTCAGGAAGATGTGTGTGGGATAGACAACAGGAAGCATTCAAACACTCATTTCATTATTATAAAGACTGAAATGTTCCCCATTAGTTATAGCAACTGTAAACTCGATATGTCTGGGAAGGAACATGCCTAATCATTAAAAGGAGTTGCGAAATCACAAAGAATTTTTTCTTTGTACTTGTGTACTATTATTTAATGTTCTTAAGCCTCAGTTTCCTCATATATAAAATGGAGTACTAATACTTGTGAGGAGTCATTGGGATAATTTATGTCCACTGTTGAGTGGAGTATCGGGATTCATTTAAATCCATTTAGGCTGAAAAATTACATGTGAATGAAAGAAAAGCAAGTGAAACAAAATCCATTTTTATTAACTCAATTACCTTTTCTTCGATTAGAGACATTTAAACCATATTATCAATTAGACATATTTATAAAATACATTATTTCCATAAAAGTATCAAAGATTGATTTCCTTAGAATAAAATTATATAAAGCAAAATCATTTCTTAAAATATTGAATGTATCTTTTTTCTTTGGAGGCCTTTTATGTAATAGCTATTCAACTTTAAATATTTGACAGAAAAGAAATTAGAACAATATTCAGAAAAATGCTAAATGCTAATTGTGGTTTAGTTTTGATATAGAACAGATTTCAACACCTGACCGTGCAATTTCTTATCACCTAACATTGAAAAAGCATACAATTATGGTCTTAAAAAATAAAGGACAAGTTTTTAGTATAATTAGAAAAGACTTTTTCCAAGACCTTCAAAACATTTACAAAATTATTGCTTAACAGATAACAATGAATGTTAATTTCAAAATGTTTAGTCTTATAGTTGTTGCCTAAGAATTCCTGCCAGTAAACAATTGCTTCACTTGATTATATGATACACCTGAATTTAATAATGAAACATTATTTTATTAAAGACAATTATATAATGCAGACTTTCCAATAATTTATAACAGTGTAATAGTTGATATTTTAAATTATTGGCTTTCAATCATATAGTTAAAAAGTGCTCCTCAGGACTCAGATTGAGGTTATCATCTATTCACCTTTTTTACAAGCTGTTATTTATGGTAGTCATTTATTAACTCTTTGCTATAATATATTTTAAATGTTTATTAATTCTATAAGAATAATTTAATAAAATACAATCAAATTAGTAAAATAATTATTTTTAAAGTTAAAGTATTATGCTACCACTATAAAGGATGAAAATAGCATTTAAAAAAGCATTTATTAGAATATATATTATAAAATTATTCAATAGTATTTTTCCAAACATGAAAATTCTACCTGGCAGTTAGGAACATCCCTAATACAGCTTAAGTACAAGTAATTCAAAGGTCAAGCCACCTAGGGTAAAAACACATTCTTATTAAGCTTAATTATTTTTCTAAAGGGAGAAAAATTCAAAACTTTAGTGACACATTTTTGAAATAATTTAAGAAAGTTTAATGAAAGAATTACTAGTGAGTCTTTAAAAAAAGCAATATAACTTAAAAAGTAAATAACAAAAGAATAAGATAAAAAAGATATAAATAAAATATTTGTACAAAAAAAAAACACAAAAAACGTGTTTTACAGAAGAGTGATCAAAGTGCAGGCAAGTAAATTGTGGTGCAACATACATATTTAGGGAAAAAAAGCAACATGTTCCATGGATATGTGAATAAAACCTTAAATACACAAATCATTTGTGGCATGAGTACAATTAAGTAATCAGGCTTAGTTTAGAAAATATGAAAAAATTTACATCAAGACCAAGAAGTTATAAAAAGCATTAAGAAGTAGTTTAGAATATTTAAAATAAAATATAAAATAACAAGTAGAAAGTTGAATGGCTGTTATTAAAAGTTATTCAAGTACCTCCATAGTGTATAAGATGATGGAAATAACATTGCCTTTGAAATTCAGATATTGGCGTATTTGCTTATCAGCTATGTTTTCTACCCAAATAACTAACCTCTTTAATATTTAGTTTCTTATCTTTAAAATTGCATAATAAAAACACATACCATAGTGTTGGTGTGAGAATTCATTTAAAGTTACCAGCACAGTGCCTAGTGCCCAGCTGTCTTTCACTTTCTTAACACCAACCAATTTCTTCCATCATTCTTATCTCTTTCCTTTTTATCACTCCTGGTGAAAACTACGTGCTTTCCTATATTTCTGTAATCGTACAAACATATCACAGTCTGATCTTTCATGAGATCCTCAGGGAGATGCTGCTTCATGTGACCAAGAGTGAAAGCTTTGAGGATGGATTCGCCAATCCTGTCATACTTTGGGTACACTCATCTATTGCTTGACTTGATTTAAGTTTTAAAACATAGTAGTTTGCTCTTGAGCTTCTGTGGATGTCTCTGGAAGAGCTGGTGGGGTACGGACTTTTATAAATTTTTAATAATGTAATCTCCCAATATTAATAATAGTAGGGTTAACTATATATACTGGCATAAATATGTCATTTAAAAGGAGCTTAAACTCCCTATTTTTTTTATTCTTTGCTCTATCATCCTTCACTCTGCTTGGGATTCCCATCAGTACCTTCAATCTTTGATTCTTAATATCATTACCAAAACATGTACATTTAATTTAGATTTTCAGAGGCAGAGTCATTATTATAGGAGCTGGGAATTTGTGTCTTATCCAAATATAACAATTACCAGAAGAAGATGGAAAAACAGACAATTGAGTATAAAGAGAGGAAGGAGAAATGGAAGTTTGGAGCAGAGGCCATTAGAATGGACAGCCCCCAGGCGCGATTTTGCCCTCTTCAGCTTCAAACTTTCTACCAAAATCACTTCCTGGAATGTCAACAACATAGGCAAAGCTTGCTCTCCTCCATGTTCTAAATTTGGGAGCAGCAGGGAGGAAAGCAAGCTTTGCCTATGTGTTGACATTCCAGGAAGTGATTTTGGTAGAAAGTTTGAAGCTGAAGAGGGCATCCACCAAAGTTCTATCCTCTTCCCAAGGCCACCCTTACCTGATGACTGCTGGGAATGGGAATGTGAAGGCCAGGACATCTTGCCTAAGCTGGGGTCATCTGAAAGGCCATGTTATCTTACAAAAGGGTTGCTGGCTCAGTTCTGGATTTTCTTGAGATTTCATTGTGGTTTAACTTCTCCCTCTACCCAGGTATCAATTGCAAAAGCTCTTTTTAATAAGCCTTTTGCAATGTAATTTCTGTCTCAGAGTCTGCTTCCCTGGGAACCCAGCCTGCTAAAGCCTACACAGTAATTCTGCTCAGTGCTGTCTTAAACTTCACCAGTGACAGGATTGCAAGTATATGAAAATGTAAGACTGAGCCCCATAGTTTCCCTACTATTGAACAAACGGAAGTTAAATTAACTTGGTTTTAATGTCTGACTGTTAAATTCTATGTTGCACATGAACATACATGAGATCTAAACTTTGCTGCATATTATGGCAAAGCTGTATTTAATTAATCTATAGTTAATCTCTATTTAATCTTTCTTCTTCTCAGATGAACATCAAATATCTAATATCCTTTACATACTCTAAACATAAAAATTAAAAATCCTGAAGTACAAAAAAAGAAAAAAAATAGTTAACATTCAATTCTTTGAAGCCAAGTAAAACCAAGTTAATTGACTCAATGAAAATAAAAATGTCTAAGAAGACAATAAAAAAGATTGATATGTTAGGACAAGTATCTTCTGTGGATAGATAAAAACTGAAGTAAAACCAAAAGAATTTCCAGAGCAGGCAGTCTCTACTCTGTAACAATTTTTTCTCATGATCCAATTATTTTAACTATACCTGCAGGATCTCACAGAATTTCTCAACCATTGCCTGAAATTTGGAAAAATGGTGACTCTCATTCACTGTCACCCTGTTTCCTTTTTCCAGTCCTAATACTCCTGGACAAATTCACTTAACCAGTTGACAAGCCATTTATGAGCATGCCTTTTCGTCCATTCGACAAAATCTTGACAGGAGTGAAAGAGAATTGAATTCTCTTTCTGAAGTTGTTTATGGTTTTAATATAAGCAGCTTTTCTTGAAAGTGGTTTATCCACATGGACAAAAAGAGGATGAGTAGTAAGGCCATCATGTATTCAAGTGCCAGATTTACTTTCTATAATGCACATGGCAGGAGGGACCCCACCAGGAACTCTGAGACCTCTGATTTTCCATTGTTTTTTTTTTGTTTGTTTTTTTTTTTACTTTGTAATGTGCCTAAAGAATGGTAACAGTCAATGATTTGTCTCAACCCTGTGCATATCTGCTGAATTTTCTCTTAGGATTAGAATGTGTGTTAATAGAATTTATACTTATAGACTCTTTTGCTGTCATTAAATGCATCATCCATTTAAAACATGGATAAACTGAAGACCCCTGCAAATACTAGTGAAGATCTGACAAGAAGTGATGAAGTAAGCTTTGAACACGCAGCTTAGGTTTTCAAATTAGGTGCAACATACTGCTTCTCTCATAGATTTTCTTGCAATTATTATTATGATATAACTCTTTACCTAGTGCTGACTACACCATAAGCTTGTGCTGGACCATGCTACAGGTAAAGCCAAAGAAATCTAGAAATGACCAATCTGAGAACTTAATTTCCCCAAATATATATTTTACCAGGATAACATGGCAGTCATTGGATTAAATATCCTTTAAATCTGTTTAGTACATTTAGAATCATGGAGGTACTAGTTTTTAATGCAGATCATGACCCAGCTTCCTTTGGGAAATAAAATTTAGTCACTAAAGTATATGTAGCAAGTATTAAATAAATTGAGAGGTTTTTTTTTTTTTTAATCCTTGGGAAAGCCACTGAGAATCTTCTCCCCAGAAGCAAATTAGAAGAGGCAGAATTCATTAATAATAATAATAATAATAAAGTTCTCTCATAAGGCCTCTGTCATTACAGAACCACTTGCTGCCATAAATTTCCTACTTTTTAACAAATGTGCCTTGTGAATATTACTATGTCTATAGACATGTGCTGAATACCCACTGGTCAGGCTCAGTCTTTTCTATTAGATTTAAAACCCTTGATTAGAACATAGCCAAGTACTCGGACAGCCTGGCAAATACATTAAAAGCCACCTCTTCTTCTCTCTCACTAGTAGTTTGCGAGAATTCATGTAAATATTTCTAAGCACAGATCCCATCTTAGGCTTTTTTTGCAACACAGATACAGTGCCTGTGTGTGGAAATGTTGACCTGGCTTTTTACTAGTCATATGACCTTGGGCAAGTTGCTTAAACTGTAGCTAGAATTCTCTCATAGATGTGGTGTAAGCACTAAATAAGTTCAATACACGTGAAGCTTGTATGACATCAAGTGCAGTTTTCCGTAGTGGGGGTGGCAGTATTCTAATTCCTCCTACAATGAATTTAGTCTTATTTCTGCCTAAATCTACTAAAGTGAAAATTAACAAAAAATAGGGCTTTTCAAAACATAACATCCTCCAAGAATAAAAGAAGAGAACATAGTATTTAATGTTGGGGTGGCAAACCATAAGAGTCAACTCCTTAGGTAAAGCCTTGGAAAGAGCTGATTGGTGTTCATCATTTTCTAATTCTTTCTATATTTTTTTTTCTAGAAGGAACCAACCACATTTGCCAGACCCTTTTGCATGTAGGGTTCTATATGGGAATTAGCTCTGCCAATTATATGCATAGGTGCAAAAATTTCATGGCAGACGTGAAGTAGAGACTATCTGCCAATTCATATTTGGGCTTAAGTCAGGCGAGATAGACATCAGCATTCCAGTGTCTTGTCGCCAACTTCAATGGGGTTGAGAGGCAGTAGCAGGAGAGGCCTGATTTCTGGCTAAAAGCTACAGTAGAATGTCCTTGGAATAACAGTTTAGGAGATGGTCCCACAGATTTTCCTTAGCCATTTCATTGATTTTGTGCAACCTAATATTTGCATTAAATCTTCTTCTCCTTAAAACAACTGGAATGACTTCCTTTTATTTTTTATTTTTTTTTTATCTTGCCAGAAATAGTAGTTGGTACCCAAACTGGTTGAAGGTCTCATACTCGAGAATATGAATTTGGTATTTGTTGCCCAACCTGGTTGAGTATGAAGTAGGTGACACTCTGATTAGTACATAATGGAACATTGGTAATTCTTGACTTGCAGTGAAAAAAATAAATCAGCTTCTGAAATTTTTATCGAAGGTTACCTGGAATGAAATACCTATTAAAGTCAAAGTTTTGGTGGGCTGGGATTTCTTCCACAGAATCTTATGATGGGAATATAAATATAATAATCATGGGGTAGACTAATTCATTCTGACTGAACCGAAAAGAGTAGAGAAACAAAACAACAAGCTTAAAGTTTTAAATACTTTGCTCAAGGCAATTCAGAGGTCAGTCACATCCATGACTATTTCTTACAATCTTTTATGTCTTGTAGCTGCAGGGCTGCTGTTGGCCAAAAAATGGTACACAGTGTCTGATCTTGTTTATTGCTGAATTATAATGTAGGCTGAGTCACAGCCTCACCAGATTTCTGTGAAAGTTATGGCATTTATTGGGAAGACTCAAGAATTCAGAGAATTCAAACAGGAATGCTAGATGGCTTTAGAGTATTGTGACTATACTCAACGTCCAAACTCACCGAGCCTTCCTTGCTTTAGAGGCCTCTCATCCTTATTGTATAAAGTTGGTTCTTTCTTTCTTGTAGCTAATATGTAAGAAATGCCATATCACCTCATGACTAGCCTTACCACCTGTCTGACTACATTTAGACCTAGAGTTAGAATTGGTTTCCAATATGTCAGTAGAGATCAAAGCGTAATCTGGGCGGAAAAGGCAAAAGCATTTAAAAGATGGCAAGAGTTTGTTGTTTTATTCATCAGCAGAAACTTGGGGAATATGTGTGGCAGTAGATCTGAAAAGAGCTGCACTGGATAAAAAAAAAATCATAAACATATTAGTCTAAATTAACCAACATGGATGCACTCAGTAGTCTGCATCTAATGTGCTTGTAAAAACAGCCTAGAGTGATTATAACTGCTTCTTGGATTGGTTGACTGAAACCTAGACCCCATGATGGCTCATGCCAAACTAAACTGACTTGCAAGGAATTCCTTGGCATAGTATAGAATCTGAGACCTGAGGGGATAGAAACATTGGAGCGATTCATCTACCATATGACTCACTTACACCTCTAATTATGTCTCGTAAGAGAGTCCAGAGAGTATGTCTTTCCTCAAGGCATTTAGCAATACATTGATGAGGGTTGTTCTCTTTTGGATAGAGATGAAGATGTAGATGTTTCCCTTGAAACAATCTCCAAGTTTCAGTGGGAATGATGGAATCCTGGAGTGGCAGAAGTCAAATGATAACAATTATGGCAAATGATAACAATTAAGTACAGAAAGAACACGGTTATAATAAGCTTCAAGAGTATAGTAGTAGGAAAATCATTTAACCCATTTTCTAGAAGTGGATAGTTACTCATAAGTTTCTGAATAAAATAGATGTTCAACCAACCCAACTTAACTTGTACTAAATTATACAACTGAAGAAAAGACCCAGGTGAGATAAATTCTCACAATGGAGTGTCACAGCCATGTACCCATTTCCTAGACTTAAGGTGAAGGAGTGGTGAATTCTGATGATGCCCATTTAACTTGCTTCTTTCACCTATCTTTTGGAAAATAGCAGATAAATGGAAGATTAACCAAGTAATGACTTTAGTCACTGCTGTTGTGGAAGATGTAGTCTCTCCTGAAACAAAATCAATGTTGTGACATTTATATACAGCTATTAATCTAGAAGTGTCTTTCTTTTTATCTTAATAAGCAGAGAATGCAGAAGTATTTTACTTTCACCTTAATTAACATTTCTCATGGTGATATCATACATTCCTCTCAGGGCCTTCGATTGTCTCTCCATACCAGAAGATGTCACATAGCTCAATTGTTTAATGACATCAAATGACTGAAATTGAAGAGCTGCAAATAAATAATATTCTAGATAGCTTCATAATTCACTTTCCAGAAGGTTGTAGAAAATTCTCTGTAAAAATTCAAGACCAGGCATCTTTTTCAAATTTCTGCAAAGTCAGTGGGGGCATGTGTAGATATCCCTTCCAAAGAAATAGTCCCAGTTCTTTGTGGGCTTCTCAGATGTATGAAAGCAACGTATACTATTTTGGGTTGTGTTGCTTCAATATTTTTACCCTGTGATTACTACAGCTGGGAGTTTTCAGTTCGTTTCAGTACAAGGGTAGACTTTCCAGCTCACCCAGGCTCTGAGGCAGGCTGTTCTCTCCACCATGTGGTCATCATAATGATTCAGCAAATTCAGTGGCCTAAAGTGTTCGAGGCAGATGGCCATGCAGTTTGGCAAATCTCGCAGATTTGATAGGAGATGAAAAATGTAGACTTTAGAGGTTTTGAAACCAATCATGTCTTCTTCATGAGATTATTAATCTCCTTTTGAGAAAAAGATACTGCATTGCTAGTAGATGCTGAGAGAGGCCAAACATTTGACCACTGGACCCTCAAGTGGTCACACAAGCATGATTATCATGTTTATTTATTTATATATATGTGTGTTTTTAATTACAATTGACATATAATTTGAATTTACTTTCAAGTATACAAAATAATGATTAGACATTTTTATAATTTACAAAGTGATCTTCCCAATAAATCTGGTTAATTTTAAAAAATCAACCAACCATAAAGTTTAACTTGGGCAAGGAAACACCTATATTAAGTAGAAATAGTATATATATAAGATTGGCTGAATACTCAGATTTGTTGCTTTAGCAATCATTTACCCTCCCAGTGGAGTTTTTCTTGTTGCATTGCCACTTCTTCATTCTATACCCATTTACAGAAAAACGAGAGAAGAGGAATCTTCAAGTGAGCAGATCTTTGAGTGGTACATCTGTTTGCTCTCTTTGCTTGGAAACAAGGGCTGCCAAAAGGATAGAGACAATTTGGAGGATTGGTAATAAGGACATACAGGAAAGAGATACATGGAAGGACCTTCCAGAACTGACAGAGCCTATGTGGATAGTAACACCCCACATGATTTCTCTTTAGAGGACATCTCTAGCTGAGGAATTGCTCAATGATTATGTGACTACAATGACACATTATATGAATGTCAAACAGTTTCTTTCGTCAGCTACCTCCCATTGCTTGTTCAATGAATTCACAAGGAAAGAGTTCATGCCAGCAAAGGTGTAGGTTAAATGTAGATTCAATAATATAGCTATTTGGTACAGCTAATCCTGAGCACCCAAGCTGCCAACCTCAGAAACAAATGCTGACACTCTCACATGGCACCATTCACTAGGGGGAAAGTCATCTATCTGATTTTTTCCATCATGGAAAGGACAACTATTTATCCATATTGTGATAGATAATTTGCATATGAATTTGCCTTCCTGATGACCATGCCTCTGCATCTGTTGGCTTGCTTAATGGGACATCATCGTAGTGACTCATCCAACATTCTTTTTGAACAGTTAAACAGTGGATTCATTTATAGTACAAAGAATGAAAAAATGGACTCAGGTCAATAAGATTCACTTGTGTTATGTGCAACAAGCTTCATGAAGCTGGCCCTTTAAAATAGTGTAAAGTGTACTACAGAAGACTCAATAGAGCACCACTTTGGAGAAGACACTCTTGGAGGTTGAGGGTACCTTTTCCCTATAAGATATATAATCTATAACCAATACATGATACTTTTATTCTATAGTTAGATGTCATGTGAGGAGTTATCTTAGCTACTCCAGAGGTGATTGAATAAAGAGGCTCATGGACCAAATTATGATGCTCAAATCAGATGACTTATTCAATTAAAACAAATGATAAGAAGTAAGGGGAACAAATTGTGGTCAATTAATATTCTTCTTATAAGAAGGTGCAAGTGAGCTGTTGAATTTTGATTTGAAGACATTTCTAGGTTCTGCTTCTTGACTAATTCACCTTTCCCCTCTCATGGCATGGCTATGGGGACCAGAGTTGAGGTTTAAGAAAAAGTCCCTATGAGATGGAAGGTGTCTGGGACCAACACACTCTACCCAGAAAGCACAGAGATATGTACACCTGGTCCAATCTTCGCTTATTAATTACTGGATGAACAGCTATGAATTTTATTTGCATTTATGGGGCACAGGACACATGGGTTCAGAATGAATGTCACTAATGTGTAGATGAGCCACAACCTCATAAATTTTGAGTAATTTATATGCTTTATGTACATATAATGTGTCAAAAATACTTGGTATTTAGTATATTATGAGTGTTAGATGATTTTTGGTCTTTCCATCCCTTTATATCTATGTTCAACACAGACAAGACATACTTTAACTATGTTTAATACACCTCATAAGTTATCGACTTACCTAACAAATAGAAGTTTTGTTTTCATGTATTCTACAGAAGATTTTAATGTTTTCCAACAATATAACATATGCAAATTATACCAAAGTATATGTCTGGAAATCAAGAGATGAAACTGGGGGAGGGGACACTTACCTTTCATTTACAGACTGATCACAACATTTAACTCTTCACCCACATGACTGAGCTGTGATGGTTTAGAGGTCTCAGTACTCAAAGGGAGAATGCTGCTCCTCCAAGAAGATACAATGATTCCTTTGAGCTCGGATATTACCAATGAACAATTTTGTTTTTCCACATGACTTACCACATAGGCAAAGAAGTTAACTGCATTGACTGGCACAGTCGCTTCTGATTATCAAGGAGAAATTGAATTGTTTCTACACAGACAAGGAGATGTACATGTGGGACCCAGAGCATCCTACAGAATAGTGATCCCCAACCTTTTTGGCACCAGAGATTGGTGCTCCTATGAGAATCTAATGCCTGATGATCTGAGGAGCTCAGGCAGTGATGCTAGTGCTGGGGAGCGGCTGTGAATACAGCTGAAGCTTCCTTCCCTCACCCACCACTCACCTCCTGCTGTGCAACCTGGTTTCTAACAGGATACAAACCAGCACTGATCTGAGGCCTGGGGACTAGAGCCCCCTGCTCTTGAAGCACCTTTTAGTACTTACATATATTTTTTCACAAAAGTTAAAGGGAAGACTATAATGACCCTATTCAGGCTGCATCACCAGGAGTAATGACCTCTTAAAAGTGAGAATTTGAGTCCACCAGGCACAAATACCCCTGACCAATCACAGCACTAAATGAGGTCAAAAGTAAAGAGCATTGAAAGAAGGTAAAAGGTGCCATAAACAACAATTATGGTTTTGTGACCAGTTACAGATAAGCACTTAATAACTATTTCTCTTTTCTTCCTTGCTCTGTTATATATGTACTGATACTCCTTTTTACCTCTTTTCTTGTCACCCACAATTTTATATAAATTGTGATGTTTGTAATTTTGTTTTCACATTGCAAACTATCAAGTTAAAGTTATGACTAGATCTGAAGGGTGATAACCCACCCATGGATGCAATAACTGATAGAATTTGGGGAGAAGATAAGCCTATTTCTATTTATATAAGGAATAGTTGCTATGTGATAAGCAGGTAAAAGTTAAAATTAAAATTGCTTTTCTCTCTCTTTTTTTTTGTAGTTTAAGTTATGGGTCTCGAGTAGCCAAAAGGTATACTGGATAAAAATTGATTGGCTCCCAGCATCCATTCTCATGTCCTTCTGGGTGTCTGTACTGAAGCTGTAAACCTAAAAATACATTTTCTAAAAATGTTGCTAGAGGCTTAGGTGGGAAGTAGGTTTTACCACAAGTTATACTCAGACATTTTGAAAGGCAAAAATGAGGCAGAAGCCCTCCTTATGTTGTTTCAGTTAGAAATTTCACTGAGACATGAATATCAAGGGCAGTCTTGATGGGAATGGTGGCTGTGCAGTGTGGCAGTGTTTACCCAATTCCCAGAGGCATTCTCTTTAACTTAATATTTCTGTTGGCAATCCCCTTTCTCTACTCCTTTAATTCTTCCTACAGTTTTCCTTTCTTACCTAAATACCTAGGATATATGTTATTTCTTGAACTGAACCTTTGACTAGATAGAGATAAGAAGTGCTATCTGCCTTCTTAACAGCCACCACCGCTATTTCAAGGACACTGACTCTAAGTGGTCATTTATCTCTCTGATTATGTGTTTAATGCCAACCTATTAAATTATATGATCCGTGAAAGCAGAGACAACAGTTGTTTTGTTCAATACTTAGCACAATACTTGGCACTGTCAAGGAGAACCAGAATCTGACAGCAGTTGAAGCAGTTAAAATAGAAGTTTGTTTAGAAAATATTGCAGTAGGGGAAAAGAGACCTCATAATGGCTGAAAGCTATTCTGAATACAGCAAGGGCAAGTGGGGATGTATAGGCAAGAAGGTGGATGAGGCATTAGTGATGGAAAACTATTAAAAAGAAATATCAACAGTAGGAAAATTCTTGCTAAACTACTTCTGGTAGACAGGCTAAAGTGATCAGACATCTAGGGTGGGAAATTCTTTCTCTAAACTGGCTGAGTAGGATTCTTGCTATAACTGGGCCAGGTGGGCTGAAGGACACTGCCCAAGGATGAGGCCTAGTTGAACTCTGGATTTGAGAAGACAGTCTAAAGTTCAGCAGAGAGACTGTCCACATAGTAGGACCTGAACAACTTTTTTGAGTGAATAAATTTTAAAACATCTGTGAGCAGACATAGAATTTGTATTTCTCTTTTATAATTTACCAGTTTCTTTGAATTCATAGCACCTATGTAGAATATTTTGCTCACAGACAGCGCTGCATAACGGATGTAAACAAAAATCCATATCTTGGGGGGAAATTTGGTAATGTCCCTGTCATCAGGCCTGTTACCTCAATGTGACCTATGGTTGTTCTGAACTTTGGCTCCAGAATGGTAAATATAAAAGTATACATTTTAGACATGATGTGAGGCTCTGAAAATGTACTAATTAGTAGTTTATATCCTACAGTTTATTCCAGAAAGGCGCCATGTATTTCTTTTGGAAAATAATTTACTTGAGCAGAAATCACTTGACCCAAATTTTGATGACTTAATAGCTCACTGAAAGAACTAGCCTGAAATGAATAACAAAATCTGTTGCAAATGCTATAACTCTGATTTGCATACATCAGTATTTCAAAACAAGGGGTTAATCCAGAACCAAGTTAGATATGTGTGAGTCAAGGCAGGGTTTAATTCAAAATTGTACAAAGTGTCAGATGAACACCTTAACTACAGTGGTTATCAGTGGCACAAAGTATATTGTATTCAGTTTTTGAATATTGTGCACAGATGGAGCCATGTTGATCCTCCAAACAAAAAGCTCAGAAACAAAACCAAAATCATCTTTATACCATATTAGTTTTAAACAAACAATTTTGAGATGAATTTTTTTATCAGAATTTTTGATATTGTCCACTCTTTTCCTTATTATAAAAATCTAATGAATCTTATAACATTAATATTTTTGTGTCAACTTTGATTTCCTCATTTATCTTTATTCAAATTCTATCAACTATTTCAAAGAAGACAGCATGGGTTTGGGCAAAGGCAATAAGTCACTTTTTTTTTTAATGTACACCTTATACACATGTAGAATACTTTATCATATTCTGAGGGAAAATGTGGTATATTTGTCTTAGTAAATTAAAAAATTTGTTGCTTTGTTATTTCAGGATTTTTTCATTTTTAATTTTTTATTAGGAAATAGTTATTATTTAGCCACACAGGAAACTAAAGAGAGTAATTAAAGGAATAGTTATGTGCCCATCAACTAGCTTTACTTGATCTTAGTATTATTTTAAGTTTGCTTCAGATCTTTTATTCATTAAAATATTAAAAATATAGGTGAAGCCTTTGTGCCTTTCATCTATTACACCAACCTCTTCCCTTTTCTCAAATATTTACTATGCTTACATGTATCAATAAGTTAAGTAGTATACAGTATTATTTTATGTGTTTTAAACCTATACATAAATGATATCAAGCTCTATGAATCATTCTACACTTTGCCTTTTTTTTGTGTTTAATAGTGTTTGTGAAAGGTTGTTTTAATTAATTCATTATCAATACAGTATAATATTTTATCGTATAAATCATTTTACAAATATGTAAGAATTTAAATTTTGCTTTAGCATATTGATGAACATTTCAGTTTTACATTTTTCAGTATTATAAAATCTTTCATTAAACATTATTTTAATATCTCCCTTCATATATGAGAATTTCTTTAGCATATATATCTGAGATTTGAATTGCTAAATTGAGCATTCGATTTTTATCTTTAGCTTTACTAGATATTACCAAATTGCTCTCCTAAGTGTTTATACAAATTTTAACTACCACCAGTAATATATGAGCATTCTCTTTTCTACATTTTTGCTATTTCCTGTTGTAAAGCATTTAAATGTCTCTCTTAAGAATGAAAATGGTGTCTCATTTTGGTTTTAATTTATATTTCCTTGATTCCTGTTATATTTGAGCTTCTTTCCAACTATTTATCATTTGTTCATAAGTTTTATGCCTTTTTCCTTATTGGTTCAAATCCTCTACATATTCTGAACAGTAAACGTTAGCTGGCGATATTCTCTACAGGGATTTTTCAATTTTGTTTTTCTTTTAATATAAATCTACATATTTTTCTCTCTGTACTGTTAGCTGCCTCCCTCCACTTATAGCATATAATTTTAAATTAATATTCAACTCTAAAACTCTTCTAATTTGATTGACATCTTATTGGATGCAGAAAAAAATTGGAATATCTTCATTTTTTATAAATAGATATTATTAATTACTTATTCCAAATTTCTTTTCACTTACGTCAGATATTATGGCCTGCATAATATCGGTTCTTTATTATTTGTTGTGATTTGTTTTACGGCTTAGGAAAATTTGGTCAATTGCTTGAAACAAGTGTTTTTTTCCTGATAGTTATCTATAAAATGCAGTGTAACTATTAGATCGGGGTAAAGTTGCCTCCATTTTATCTCTTGCCCCATTTTTTTTTTCTTGTTCTACCAATCATTGGGATAATGTGTTAAAAGATTGGCATGTGTCAATTTCTGTCAATTGTGTCATAATTAAACTCTATGTTATTTAATGGATAGATTTTAGAATAGTTATAATTTTTTGTTGAGATATTACCTTTATAATTATGTATGACCCACCCACTTAACTTCTCAGAGAGATATTTTGTTTTATTGCCTTAAACTCTGTTTTGATTGCAATTAATATAGTTATACCTGCTTTCTTTCGACTATTTTCTTGTGTTCTTTTTTTTCTTTTACTTTTAGTCCACCTATTTTTATGTTTAAATTGTATCTCATAAGAGTTTTTTTCTCAACTGATTTGGAAAATACATGTTCTATTTCTATTTCTTTTAGCAGTTTCCTGAAAATCTTGGCATACATATTTGACATAACATCTAAAATTAATCAATACTTTCCTCAAAACTTTCTCATTTCTCTTGGATAATAGGGAATTTCAAATATGCTATTATACTTCATCATATGTCTTTTTACATATATGCTTTCCTACTAAGGCTGAAAGCTCACATATACTATATCAAGAAAATACTTCTGTATTAAATATGGGATTCTAAACAACACTGAAGACTTAATCTAGATTAGATAATTATCATTAAGTTAGATGTTTATAAGGAAAGTGATGAATAAAAAACATCAAATATTCCTTAGATATGAGGCAAAAGAAAGTATTACTGAAAGTATATTTGTTATTACTGAAGATTCTTTCATAAACATCGAAAGTCAAACAGACTTCTGTTTTATAATGAACTTATTACCTCAGAAAATGTTTTAATGATTTATGCTGACATATTACTTGCAGAATCTTTAAATAGCACTATTAGCTAGCTACTCTGATAAGAAGTAACATCTATACTTAAGAGCAACTTTTTCCTAATTGTTTGAGAAAGACTTCTATTTCCTGACATGCTTCCATTTTATTGATGAATATATAATAGTAAGTTTCTTTCATTTTTGGAAGTAATCTTCATTTTACATCTTGAAGTAGGTTTTTCTATTTCTATAGAAAACATTGTCTGAGATTTCTTGTAATGTTATTCATCTGATGAATAAAATAAGCCATTTTTATTTTTTTGATAAAAAGTTTCCTAATAAAATATTATAAAATTTTATAAAATGGAAGAAGAAATTATGTATTTTATTAGACTACAACTTAAATAACATCTTCATCTATTAGTGAGCCAATTGAAGGAGTTGAACATTAGGTGTTTTTGTTCATGTTAAGTTATATTAAATTAAGTTGTTCAAAATGCATATATAACTAAGTTAATATAAAAATACTTTTAGTGATTTACAAAAACCCTGAAATTATTATTAATGCATTCTGCTTTTTATTATTTTGAAAAGTTTCAGCATTCTAAATCTTCTTAACTCTTTTTAATAAAGAGATAAAAAAGAGATTTAAGTATTTTAAAACAGTAATTAATGTAATAACACCTTAAAATTATTTAATTCTGAAATTGTGGAGTTTTTAGCATGTTGATTTTGTCTGCTTGAGGAATGTCACATTCTATGATGTAAATGGAAGTTTCTTTAACCACATGAGAACAATTATGTGAAGGTCAAGGTTTTAGCCCAAGTTGGTTGATGTGCAATGGCTTGGATAATGGTCATTACCTACAGGAAGTAAGGAAGCAAATGAATTCCAGATACAGTGATACATCTGAACTCAGAAAACATTAAAAAAATAACATTTTTCAGTTGGTGATCCACTTGAGGATTTGCATAGATAGGTTGAAGATACTTCCAGAGTCACATATACAAATGGAATGTTTTAAGCAAAGCTTAAAAGGAAAAAAGAAGGAAGGAAGGAAGGAAGGAAGGAAGGAAGGAAGGAAGGAAGGAAGGAAGGAAGGAAAAAAGAAAGAAAGAAAGAAAGAAAGAAAGAAAGAAAGAAAGAAAGAAAAAGAAAGAAAGGAAGAAAAAAGAAAATGGAAAAGTACACACAGAATAGTTTTGTTAGAAACACACGTAACTTGGAAAGCTACCAACTTGGTCATTCTAGAAGACAAATCTTCTGGTGGCATCAATAGGGTGCCATTTGGCTAGTCATGCCTGAGTGAAGAATATCCGGAGGTTCTATGTAGAATCACTGAGGATGCTCCATTAAGTCATTTAAACCAAACTTCCTAGCAAGAGATCTGTAGAATCTCAATTTAACTGCATCCTTTGGAGATTTAAGGAAAACCTCTTGCAAGCTAAAAATGCTTCTGTTAGAGACCTATTAGTATTCTCCACAGTGCTATTCAAACTCCTTGCCTTTTCTTAGAAACACATGAAAAAAAAAAAAGAAAAAAACAACTCAGATCCAAGTATGCTGTGTTCTCACCAAAGCACCTTGGAGGTAACCTGCTGTGAGCTACAGAGACGTGGCCACTGTTAAGAGCTCAACCACAGAGTTGCTTTGATTGTCACTTACCCTCTGCTGCAGGGATGTTTTGAGCATAAGTCCACATGTACGAGTCCTTCCCTGTGTGCTGCTCTTGGAGAGACTGGGGACTGAGCTGTGTAGCAGGCTTTTTAAGAAATGAATGAAGAAATCTGAAAAATCGTGCTTATTTTCCTTTTGAAATAAAATACAAAAAAACTGTACTTTTGTTATTTGTGATATTGAGAATAAGATTCAGAAATTTTATTTCTAATCTCATATTAATGTTATTTTGTATTAACTGATTGCCATATATTGTCTTGTTTTTCAAAATCATCTGATGAAGAAATAAATTCACTAAATCCAAGGGACATTAAAAAAAAGTATCTCGACATCTATATTTGTGCTAAATACTGCCATGATGAATTTCTGATGGAATGACTGCAACAAAGAATTTCCATAGGTTCTATGTAGAGTAGTACCTACATTTTTGTCTGTGATCATTTAAACAGTACCATCGATTTGAGACAGCTATAAAAATACCATGATATTAATTTGTAAATAATTTTCTCTCTGAATATAATTGTCATGTATATTTATCATTGAAAATCTAAAAAACATACTCATAAAGTACAAAATAAAAATTATCTATATCTCACCATCCAGAGTTAACTAATGTCATAGCTGTGTATATATTTTTTATTTAAAAAATAAAATTTGGATAATGTATTTAAACAGGTTTTAATCCTACTTGATCCCAATTTATATTTCTAATATTTTCTTTCAGAACATAATATTTTATCTTATTGCTGTACCAACATTTATTTAAATTAGCAGTCTGAAAAAGGATATTCAGATGAATTTTTTCAGTATTATGCATAAAGCAACATATACATCTTCTGGTTTGTACACCTCAGATAATTGGGAAAATTGGGCAGACTGATGAATATTTTAAGCTTTTAATTTCATATTATTACCTTCTTTCCACAGTCTGTACTAATTCCAGATATACTTGCAGCATAAGGAAACCTCAATATCTCTCCTGCCTCACAAACACATTGTTAATTTAACAAAGTTGGAGATGTGGCTGGTGTCTTCTTCTTGGTAAAATCTTAAAACAGACTTCTACCAGATGTTGAAATAACACCTGGCTATTAACAACAGTTAAACAAATTGAAGAAGTATCTTTAAACTCAAGCCTGAAAGCTCTTCCTCAGCATTTGAAAAGCTTTAAGGCACCAGAAGAAGAAAGAATGCGTTAATTTGAACCTAGGGGTCCATATGCTGTCTACAAATCAGACCCATTAGCTTTGCTTACCTTATGGTTCAATTATCACGTGGAAACCATCTTTACTGCCAAAGAGAGATAAAAGTATACATTAAAAATACATTGTGCCTTATCACACGGAAGCAGGTGAAGAAGCTTTCATTCTTTAGGGTGACTGACTACTTTTTGTTGCATGTGTTTAACGAGGCCTCGGTGTTAACTGCTAGCAACATGCAATCTGAGCATGCTGTTCCAGAAGCAGTGTCTGCCATCTGCTTAGGCTAAATGGAACTGCCCAGCCCTTGCCTCCCTGCCCTTGAAACTTGACTAGTGGAATTTAATTACGTGGTTATATGATAAAATCAAAGAGATCGAAAGGTTAAAACTAATGTCCCTAGAGGTGAAGCAGGCCCTAGGCTTCTGAAACAGATGGCATTGGGGAAACAAGTTCCTTTCTGGCGTGGCAGAGAAGGAGAGGTAATGAGCTCTTCTGGGGGTGACACTGATGGATTTCATTTTATTAGTTATGGTGCTGATTGGGAAAAAAATTTAAGTTCTCAGGTCCAGAAAATGAATTTAAAAGCTCTCTCTCTCTCTCTCTCTCTCTCTCTCTCTCTTTAAAGTCAAAGCTCTGAAACAATATTTTCCCCTGCGTTAGCTCTTTGATTTCTTTTTTTTTTTTTTTGCTCTTTCGAAGTAATTTTGAGAGTCTGGAATACATTGTCTGAAAGTTAAGGAATTAAGGAGACAAAGTAAATCTGGAAACTTATTTCAAACCATAGGGATGCAAGATCAAATCCCATAGACAAATTGGAATTTGATTATGAATATGATGCCCCAGATAGGAAGTCCGTCAAACTGACGCTGTTAGGTTTCTCCTATATTCACTTAGAACTTTAGCAGTAGCATCACTAGACATAATCAATGCACATCCTCTTCACCTGGCTCTTCCCCTTTTTTAACCAAAAGATCTTAAAAGGACTACACTAGTCATTTTGAAATCTGACTATTCTTATAAAAAAAATGAGAAGTACCTTGTGTTTCTCAAACCAGTCAATTCTTAACATACTTTCTTAGCATGACAGGAAACAGATGTCAACATCTAGCACAGCTGTTTCTCTTGGTTTAATTTGAAAAACTGACTATTGAACTAATCCCACAAAATCTACTTAGCATGGTTATCAAATTGTAATATGTTTAATTAAAAAAAATTGAAAACTTTGATGTGAAAGCTTTTGCAGACTATTTCCTATCACTAGTAATATTTAATAAATATTGCCTCTTTCTTTTTCTTACAGAACTTTTATTTAGACAAGTAGAAATTTGTTTTCATTTTTTTTTTTGTTTGTTTGTTTTTTTCTTGGCAGCAGGAAGAATTGTTACATCCAAGGTACCAAGGCTTCAGCTCTGGTTTATCATCTGGTGATGCTATCACAGCTCATTGTAAAAAGAGAAAATTGCACTGGTGCCCTCAGGCTATAGAAATGTCAAAACTAGTAAAGAGTCCGATCCTCCCAATAGTTTCAAAAAGCTCCCTGAAAATCCCATGGATGTAACGAAAAGAGCAAGGGAGGTGGCAGAGATAAAGAGAAAGGAAAAAAAAGGAATAGCAGTATTCATGTCCCTTAAACTGATGTAGCAATCAAGTTTGCAATTACTGAGATCCGTTTCAGTGGACTTCATCACTGGAAATAAAATGAGTGAGAAATGAGACTCTCTAATGAAGGCACAGGTCCCCACCCATTGCGTTATCATCACATTCCACCCATATCCACATTCACTCGCCAGCTTTGCAATTTGCAGCTTATTTCTTCACAGCTCACCAAGCGATTCACATTCATTTACATTATGGCCATTTAACATGCAGACAAGGAGAAATACGGTTTTAGATCTGATGGGCTCGGCATTTTTTTGTCTAGTTGAGTTTGTTTTGCTGCCTAAAACAAATGTCTCTGGAGCTCCATTTAATTTAGCATGTCAAACTGCTTCCTTCAGAAGTGATTTGGAAATGCTTTCTATAAACCATAGACACAAACAGCCAGAAAGAATAAAGTGGGGAGTGATGCTTAAATGAGGAACAATGAAAACACAAGCAGAGCTGCCCATCAGCTCGATGATATTTCCATTGTTGTTAGATGAACAATGGTTTTCTGGAATTGACAAACTGAGGGGAGGGATGTAAAAGCATTTAAAAATAATGAACTACAAAAACATTTCTTATTTAGCATTTTTTTCTCTTATTTTAATTTTATTGTTTGTAATTATAACTTAGTTGTGGTGATTCGATATTTGTCTAGAAGCCTGAACATATAGGTTTTCCAGAGGTCTCTGTCTTGGGGCTTTCATTGTTCTTGACATTAGAGTCTTATCAGATACATGATTTGTAATTATTTTCTCCCTTCTTGTGGGAGCTTTTTTAACCCTTTGAGAAAGTTCTTTAATGCACAAAAGTTTTTTTTGTTGTTTTGTTACGTTTTGATGAGGTCTGATTTATCTTTTTTTTTTTTTTGCTTATCATTGTTCATATGACTTGACAAACAGGTCTCACAAAATGCCCCTCACAATAAGACATTTAACAAATGTTCTTTTTTTCCTCTTTTAGATTCCTCATATAAGTGAAATCTGACTTACTTTTTACTTTATTTTATTATTAGTTTCATCATTTTACTTCTTACTTTAAACTAGAAATATTGCCACATTTCAGTTAAGAATAATCAGATTTTAATAACCCCAAAATTCTGTAGCTCTTATTTCATGTTAAATGGAAAATAATATTGCTCTTGAAACTCTTGGAGCTATCTTACCCCACACTTTCAAAAAAGGCGGTTTGTTACTTTTTTTTCAAATCTGCATGGACACTCCAAGAAGGATTGCAGGTTGCCAATTTCTCATCGCTGATTCCAAAATATAAAAAGCTATTAAAATGGAAAGTCTTTGTAATTCAGTTGTGAGTAAAACCTAAATGGTCATGAAGCTAGAGATAATCTTTATTTAACCCACTTAATGGAATATTTGTGCACTTTACCTTACAAATATTAAATGTGTTTAATAATGAGATCCTATCCCAGACTACACTGAATCTAATAATTAGCATATGTACAGAATTTCTTTTTTTTTCCTTCAGGAGCTAATAAGCCATATTTTTTTAAAGTGTACAATGTCATGATTTAATATGTATAGATATTGTAAAATAATTACCACAATCAAGTTAATTATCATATCCATCACTTTATGTAGTTACCATTTTGTGTGTATGTGTGTGGTAAGAACACTCAAGATGTATTTTTTTTGGCAAATTACAGCTGAATTATTAATTTTTAATTCAAAATATTCTGAATTTTGAGCGATACTAAAAGGACCTGCAATGACAATTTCAGGTGAAAATGATGTAATGCCTTTTAGTTTCTAAAGGCCTCCCCTGTATGTTATCTCACCTGAGCCTCACCAAAGATTTTTAGAGAGGGTGTTATTCTTGTTTTACAAGTTATAACACTAATGCTCCAAGAGATTAAAGAAAACCAGAGCAGAACAGAAATTAAAGCAGTGAATGTGAATACAAACAAACAAACAAACAAACAAACAAAACAAACAAGCAAACAGAAACTATTGCAATAGGGGGAAACAGACCTCAGTATAAAACTGAGTCCAATTCTATGGACAAGTGGGGATTATGGACGAGGAGCAGGGGAGGTAGGTAGGATGTCAGCCGGTGGAGAATTACTAAGAGGAATACTTAGAGTTAAAGGGAGAATCTGGCTAAACCTACTTCGTGAGTTCTTGAATAAGGAATGCCAGGGTGATGAGATTCCAAAGATGGAGCATGAGGAATTTGATCAGATATTTGGAGTGATCAGATATCAAGAAAAGGAGATTCTTGCTAAACTGATTTAGCAGAATTTTTGCTAAAACTGGATTCTACAAAGAAGGAAACAGATCCCTAAAGTTGAGGACTAGTCAGAAAGAGAGCTTAGAGGAGACTACCAAAGAAATTGGTCAAGGACAGTGTTTTTGTCAAATGACTTTCTCAAAGGTGATGAAGTATCAGAACTAAGGTATTGGATGCTATGTGTCCTAGTTCCAAATTCCAAAGGATAGCACAGCTTTTATTTGCCAAGCAAACAGAAGATTTACAGAATAAGTTGACCTCCATTCAGGGTGTAGCCCAGACTGTGTATATGTAATGCTAGAGAAACTAGGCAGTTCAAGGGGAAAGAGAGAGAGAAAGGAGATAGACAGGCAGACAGACAGACAGACAGAGACAGACAGAGACAGAGACAGAAGGAGAGGCAGAAAGATTGTCAATCTATACCAGACGCCTTGTGGACCTGACTGACAATTATTACCTTCTATTACTGAAGACCTGGAAACCTGAAGTTGGAGAGTGGTGTTGATAGAAACAAGAAGCTAAACAGGCTTCCTGGCTTAGCCTGCTATAGACTTCTATTCCACGGGACACTTCCTAACAAATATATAGAAGAGGTATATCAGCTTATTGAGATTTTGTGACTTATTTTCCTGACCCTTCTCTACCTGTTATCTTCCTGTGCATTTTTACAGATTTAACTGGTTTGAGTCCTGATCTATTAAGGGGATGATAATCCATTCAAAGGGAGACACATTGAGTCGTTTCCATCACTTCTGCGTCAGTGTGGATAATATTTTTAGATCCTTGACTGAAAGCATAAGGACTCTGAATTTGAGGTGGGAAAGGAGACATCAAAGAACCCTGAAATTGCTCTTAAGATTTTGAATTTTAGCCCATGTACATTCTAATGGAATGTTACTTCATAACTATGTTTCCTTAGAGAATTCATTAACTTCTTTGAGCCTTTATGTTCCTTGCTTCTGGAGAAAATGATAAAGTAGTTGACTTTCCAATATTTGTAAGGCTCAGACCTGCTGGCAAATGTTAAAGGCCAAGAGCTTACTTTGTCCATCTGCCACTTGGGGACACTGCCATTGGAAAGTAGGCATAGGGAATGGTTGGTTGTCTAAACAGTCCTCAGCTTGTTTCTAGAGGATATTCCACTAGGAAGTTGTAAAGAGATTCTATAAGTCAAGAAGCCTACACTTGGACTTGACTGGTCAAACCTAGGTGTGGCCTGGCAATGTCCAAGACATTGAATCACCCCATAACCCCTCTTCCCATTTCTGTATCTGCTTGAAGAAAAGAATCAGGCAAGTTTACAATAAACCTAAATTTACAAAAAAAAAAAAAAAAGTTTTGTTAAAATAAAAGTTTATAATTCTTCCAAGCTACTAACTAGTTTAAATCTTAAATATATAAATAGATAGGTTGGGGTGGGAGTGGAGTAATAAAACATGAGTGGAGCCTTTCTTGTTTTCCTTGATTAGAGCAAAATAAGCAGTTCCCATAGGTATATAAGCAACTTTTAATATAAATCTCTTTCCTCCAGCATTTGGTGAGTTAAGACTATAGAACCCTGAAGGTGCCTATACATAAGGAATGTACTTATGTCTGCATTGCAGTGGCTCAAGTTAGCTAATTCCCACCCACACTCTTGATTTTTTTTTTTTTTTAATTTTAAGACAAAAACTTCTTTACTACCAAGGTTAGGAGTATCAATTACATCAATTACCAGCTAAAACCTTTTTAAAAATTTTTTCAAGGAAATAATTCTGCTGAAACTAATCTTGTCATCTTAAGGTAGGTAAATTAAGTAATGTTTAAGAAATTTCCCAGCTTCTATTAGTTATAGGGTGTCAAGATTGTAATTCCTAACAAAAAAAAACTTTTCTTCCTTCTGTGGGTCTTACGATTCTATTATTAGTGGTGGTCCCACTATTCTGACGTAGACTCATTTCTTTTTTCCTTTGGGCTTTAAGCCAGGATAGGAAGCATTTCATGATAGACAGGATAGATTTCCAGAACTCCCAGGTGCTTCTAAATCTCCTGTTTTGGCTGTGGGAAATTACCCAGCACAATTTGTAATATCAGACAGTAGTGTAAGGAGAGGCTAAATGTCAGGGCTGGGGAAGCGGAACGATGAGGGATAAATGTGATTGCCTAGAGCAAGGCTAAAGACGATCTCATTAATCTTTCATTTTAAGGGCACTGGTTTTCAAGACAGACAGCAGGGACACAAATAGAATAGGTGTGCTCTGGGCTGCTTATGGCAGCCGAATCTTCCCATGCCAGCCTAGTTGGAATGTCGCATGGTCCTACTAATGCTAGTATTTAAAGGATTCTGGTGTTCTTAGTGTTGCCTTGAAGATTTCATTAGAAGAATAAGGATGAGCATATCTTAAATCTCTATAGAAAGTACTGATAGTTTGAGGGCCATTAAAGAGTTAGGGGGATTTTTGGTTTCATTTTTTTTCAACAAATCAACCTTGTTTCAGATCCTGGCAATAAAAAATAAGCTGTGGGAGCACAGTATTTTTTATTATGATTGCTGGTGAATATTAAATCTGTACCCCAAAGTTTCAGTGCCCTAACTGCTCATCTGCATCTGAATAAATAATTTCTCGTACATCAGGTTAGGTCACAATCAAATTTTTGTCATTTAAATTGGGCAAAACCCACCAAAGATAAAAGATTTTGCTAGCCACTGTCTATTCTTTACTAGCAACGGAGAAGCATGGATCACATTTTCTCAAGAAAATTTGCATGTGTACTTATAATTCTTCCATTTTCAGTCCCCTGGTATAAAAGTCAATCAAATATCCCTCTTTTTCTAAGAAAATGATATCTTACTGACCCTAACTTCCTTTTTATTGTTAAAGTATAAGGCTGGTATATATAAAGAGAAAAGAAGATCAACTACCCAATTCTTAGTGACAGGAAAGCAGGCGAGATACAAACAAAATGTATGAGGTGCAGAAAAAAATTACTAATAAAGTTTAACTGGATACATGTTTTGGTATGTGAAAGATCAGGGAATAAAGACTCACTTCTCTCCAAATCAGTAATTCAATCAAAAATAGAAAGACAGGCTTTATACAAATAGTAATGGGCATAATATGAAAGCATACATGAAATTAAACTTCCCAGGCCCATCATCGTATAATTGCCATGTTACTAAGGGGCTAGCAGTTTGACATCTTGCTTGGTGATCCTAAATAGAGTTAATGAGGTTCTTTTAGGAAGACTATGTGACTCCTCCAGCCACTTTGTCATTAAAAGCAAAAAGTGCTGTTGTTACATTATGATCCAAGAATTATGTGTTATTATTAAGTCAGAAAGTATAAAAAAAGTGGAGACTTCATATGTGTTCATAGAATCAATCAGATTTATTTCTGATCGAATGTAGTAAGTATGTGATTTGGAGCATTGAAGCAGGGGTATCTATATTTTTCCTTTTGTTTTTAGTTTTCGTTCCTCCATTTTGGAAAATTTTTTTTGTGACATCAGAGGAGGAGATCCTTCTTTTTAGCGTCAATAGGATTCAGATGATTTACCAGGGAACCTTCACCTCACCAGTGTCACATGGAACTGAGCTGGTCTCTTTTTCTGAAGATCAGGTCTAAGGTAGAGAAGCAGCTGAAATGCCTACATCCCTCGACATGCAGACAAAATGAGAGAGAGTGAGCCTAAAATGCACTGTCTGTGAGTTTCACCTGTTTTCCGTGTTCTTGTTTAAACTCGACCAGTCTCAGCATTTTATGCCAATATGAACAGTGAATGTTTATTTGACAAAATACATTCATAACACTCTAGATTCCCGCTTTCTTGACAACCCACTCGATTATTAACATGTCTTTTGAAAATGATGCCATAGAATTAAATTCATGAGCTTGCTCTCCCTGCTGCGTTTTCTAAGTTTTTAAATAACAAATCATCCTCTGTAGCTGTTTAATACTTCCAAAAAGGAGTACAGTTTTTAGCTACTTTGTGATTAACTATTAAAATGTGTAGGTCTAGGAATTTAGCAGGTCTGCAAAAACCGAACACCTTCTAAATCTGACTTCCACCTGAAAGACTAGAGGACCATTTAACTCTTATTATAACTGCCTGTTGCTTAAAAGATCATATTGAATATCAAAGAGAAGTAAATAGATCCGATGAAAAGAATTTCTGTGGCTGGCTGCTTGGGTTTGTTCTGTGTTAAACGCACCTTTTTATTTAAATTAGACTAATGGCAGGGTTTCCTGCCTAATGAGACTGCTTGGACTAGTGGTTTGGAAGTGTCACATCCACTCTGCATCAGATAATCGTAATTAGGGCAAATGAACCAATCAGGGTAGTGGAGAGCAAGTCAAAAACAGTACCAAATGGAAACAAAAAAGACCTCCAACAAACAGACCACCAAGGCACAAACAGGAGGAAACATCTATGGTGTGAACACACAGCAGGAGGGAAAAGGTGCTGGGTGGGCACCAGAGATGTGAGTGCTTGTTCATGACTAATTTGAATCCAGACTGTCTAGATCGCATACCCAGTTCTTTTTTACTTACTCCTCCTCCCTCAAAATAGCTCCCTAACATTCACATTTTTCTTTCTTTCTCTTTTCTTGTCCATTCAGACAGCCCATGGATCAATTCGAATTGTGTTTGTCCTTTACATTTTCTTGTTGCATCTTTCTGCCCTAATATGCGAGGTCTTTTGACAGTATTGGGTGAACTCTCCCTGACTTAGCACACAAAAGTCCTCTGATTCCCTAAATGCACCCCTTTGGGCGCATTAGAGGATCCATATCAGATAGAAATACTAATCGCTCTAAGGCCCCTGTGAATTTTATAAAGTTCAATATGATGTCTTTTCTTTTAAGGAAGGCTCCTAAAGGACATTTCTAGGTCAAGCAAGAGCAAGACTTGAACTCTGATGAGATAAAAAGAGGATGGTAGTTACTACAGAGATAGACAAGGAATGGTTATTTTTCAAAATGGTTGGAAGACAGAGGTGAGAGAATTGTGTAATTAAAGAAGTCATGTAAGTAAAATTTGGGGACTTAGTGGTTCAAGAATATGGAAAGGAGCAAACAGATTCCAGATCAGTGACCATTAGACACTAGAATGATAACACATTTATATTCCCAGGTCTCGTTTTCTAAAAAATTCTCTTTCAGTAAGTCAAGGCTGGGGCACAAAGATCTGAAAGTTTTAAAGAATCCAGAATGATCCTGATGGATGCTGTCATCACAGAGAATATCTTTGAGGAACACTGTGCTAATATGATTGAACCCTTTTTTGTGGCAAGAGACATAAACTCATCCCAAATTTATTTAAGCAAAAGCAGCAGAAATGTATTGATTCAAGTGGTTGAAATGTTCAGATCTTTCAGGTTAAGGTGAAGCTGGACCCGGGTCCTGAAAAGAAGTCATCTGGAAACTTTTTCTGTCTTTTGGCTCTGCTTTTGTACATGTCAGCTTTGCCTGGGAGTGGTATTTATGTGGTAGTAACGAATGGGGCTTCAAGTGTATGAGGTTAGTGACACCTCTAGAAAGTAGCTTCGACTTGTGATTAGTTCAGCAGATTTCCCTGTTAAATTTTAGTTCCCAAATTTTCCTATTAACACAATAGAATTGCTTTAATTGTATTGAATTAATTTGTTGATTTAATCAAATTAATGTCTGGAACTAATTTGGTCCACTGAAAGCAGTTCAGAAGACAGGAGGATGGAACATACTAATTCACTACCTTCGAGTGACACATTTCCCCCTGGATCTTGGGATGGGGTTTTCACACACAAACGTGTAGTGAAGCCATGATACTACCTTGGAATAATGCATGGTTAAAAACATGCAAAACAGCGAGTCTCAAATGTCAAGTAAAAATAAATAAGTAAATAAAAGCAGTAAGTAGACATGGCAAAATTCTGAAAAGGATTCATGAAATTTTGGTAATTTATTACGTATTCAGAAAGAAATAAGTGGAAAATAAACCCTTTGCCAGGAAGAAAGGTATGTTAGTAAGTTTAGGTCACATTTATTCTCATAGAAGTGACAGAATAACAGGTCATAACCCATTGCAAAGAGAGAACTCATGTAGTACTTATTAAATACATGTGCATAGAAGAGATGTATAAAAAGGAAGAATTTGAGCCAAGACTTGAAAGAGGTGATGGAGGAAATGCTTGCCTCATTGTTCTTGGTGCTGATGTCAGGTTCCCTTTTTGCCAGAATTAGCTTAAAGAGAATGAAGTGATTTTCACATTGAGGTCTTTCACCAGTTCCACCTGGTTTTTTTGCTCATTGTCAATTTCAAACCCCAGATGTTACCCTTGACAAGTTAACACCACATTTGTTAGACCAATGGAAAAGGTAAGTTAGCTCTTAGCAATGTATTATTATCGTTTTCTATTTCAAAACTGTTTTTACTTGACACCCAAACTCTAGAGGTGAATTGTAAAATTCAGCTCAAAATATTTGTTTTGCTTTTCCTCTACAGAAGGGGAAATAGATATGTAATAAATACTTTAAGGTATCTCCAAAGAAATTAATGTATTTAATATTTATTTTATGAATATGTAATACTTGGTTATTTCTTATCTTGGCTTATCTTTGATGTGTTACAAAGCAAGAATCAACAAGCGGTGCACAATAGGGTATTTTAATAGCAAATGGAATACTCCATGGATAAGGACCTTGCCTACAACTCCTGTATCTCCACAGTTCCACTCTAGTTTTAGATTCATGGAAGGTTCTTAATAAATTTTTGCAGATGACTGATAATGTATGTTCATTTGGATAAAAGTTAGCTAAAATTTATAAATTCAGCTCAAAAATAAATATCTCAGAATCGCTGATGCAGAAAAACTAGCCATTTTTTTCAAAAGTTAAGACATATTTTATAAACATAAAATTAAAGGCAGAAAATTTAACATTTTTTTGTATATCTCAGAGGCACAAAAATATTTAGAATTTATATGACAAACATTAAAACTGAGAATATAGCACCCTTTTTTGGGATTGTGTGGTCTCTGTTTTTCTTTCTTTCTTTCTTTCTTTCTTTCTTTCTTTCTTTCTTTCTTTCTTTCTTTCTTTCTTTCTTTCTTTCTTTCCTTCCTTCCTTCATTCCTTCCTTCCTTCCTTCCTTCCTTCCTTCCTTCCTTCCTTCCTTCCTTCCTTCCTTCCTTCCTTCCTTCCTTTCTTCCTTTCTCCCTCCCTCCCTCCCTCCCTCCCTCCCTTCCTTCCTTTCTCCCTCCCTCCCTCCCTCCCTCCCTCCCTCCCTCTCTTCCTCCCTCCCTTCCTTCTTTTATATCTTTCTTTCTTCTTTCTATTGTTATAACAAAATCCATCAAAATATATCTTAGACCGTTAAATTTTATTACACTTCCTAGATTGCAAAAAACTTCTGGCTTTTGAACATATTAAACTCACATGTAGGTATCACAAGGTCAAAGCTGATACTTCTAAAAGAAAAACAAGCTAACTTTATTTATTCATTTAATCCCCATTAAAGCCACCACAAATGACTTGTTAAATATTTTTAAAAGAGAGATACTTGTACATGAATCTTTAAGAAGATTCAGGAATCATGAGGAATACCTTCGATAAATTTTATATTAAAAATGTTTTTCTAAATCTGTTTAAAGTTTTAATACTTAGAAGTCTACTTTTGTTAAGTAAAACAAAAATGCATATAAATAAATAAATAAAAATAAATAAATAAATAATCACCAACATGCCCAAACTTTGGAGTCTATAAATTAATATATTTTAATAATTATTATACAGCATTTGAAAATACAACTTAAAATATTGGTAAGGTTTAAGAGTGAAATATAAAATTATTAATTTCTATGGATGTTAATTGTTTAGTATGTGTTATTTAAAGGAAGTATCATGCAGTATTTCAAAACATGTTTCATGCAACCGTTTTTTACAAAAATGGTTTATGATAAAAGAGTTTAGCGGTCCAAGAAATCTGGAATATGTATTCTGGTAAATCATAAGCTACATTAGCATGTTAAAGTCTATAAAGCAATAGGATCATTCTAACTTGGTTTTAACTTGAACTTATATTTTACAATATTTTTAATCATACATGTGGAACAGCTTTTAGAACTGATATTTGATAGAATAATAGAAGAAAACCATAGAATATAGTTTTTAAGAGGATACTCTGGGACTCAAATTCTTGGAATCTAATCTTGCTACCTCTGTCTTCATCTTGAAGTTACTCTAGCCGTAAAATGGAAATGTTTAAATAATATATTTTTTCATAAAGTTATTATGAGGTTTATATTAATATATATATAAGTGCTTAGAATAGTGCACAGAACAATGATGATTTATAAATGTTAATTATTATTGTAATTTCATAAATTGATTTGGGACTTTGGAATAATGCACAATTGATTGATTCATCCTTACTCTCTCTCTTATTACATATACCTGTATATGTACATACATATATGTCCACATGTATACACATGGATACATGTACTTCTATCTAATCTAATCCAACCTAATCTATTTTAATAAGCCTTACTTCCCAACATATTATAAAATATTTCCAATGAAAAACCATAACAATTTAAATTAGTTTTATTCCTTAGGTTAAAATATTTAGTTTGCTACCAAATTGTTTATTATATTTTCTTAAAATATAAATAAAATCATGTCTTATCTTCCAGGAACAGTGTGTCTTTATTATAGCCAATATGAATTAGAGACTGCATTTCCCAAGGACTAATCTAGCTTTGACTCAGAACTCTTATTTTCAGTCTACTATACAAAACTCCCTAAATCTTTTAATTATGAAAATGAATTTCTGTGTTCTGTTTTGTAACCAGAGCATAAATTTCTGAGAATGTTTTGTTAATACAGTCTGGTGCTCAATACACATGGTCTGTTTATATTTTATTACTAGGTTAGACACTTTACTACACTTTCATTAAAACTCCTATATTTATAGCGATATTGAAAGAAAATTTCTACATTGCCACATATAGCTCCTATTGTTCCCATATTCTCATAGAATAATAATTGTGGGAAATGACCCAGAAGCAAAAATGCAAACTCATTTATGCTTTCCTTTAATGAACATTATCTTTATGTTTGAAAAATGTATTATCAGTCTAACACATGTTGCCACAAAATAAGAGAGGAAGCTACCAGCTTACATAATTACCTTTCAAGCTGTGAAGTTTGCTGTAGGTACCTCTGTACGTAAAGCCTTAAATCAATATATCTCAGTGGGAGAGGCACCACCTTTTAGAATAGATTTTGATAATTTACATGGATTATGTTTAGTCATCACAACTTTTGGAGGGTGGCCACTACTAGTTTATTGGTGGGGCCAGGAAAGTTAGACATCCTGCAATGATTAGGATTGTTCTGCAGAAAAGTATTGCCTATATCCTGCAGAGCTCTTAATTAACCTTCCTGTGGCCAAAATGCATGTTTATAACAACACCTATGAATTAAAATTCCATTTTATATATAAATTCAAAACATGTTTTTTGGACAACTTTAAAGCAAATTGAATAACCAAGAAATGTAAATATATAAATCAAGAGTTTTTTCTGTTTTAAACTTTATCAGGAATTGTATATCATTTTGAATCTTCCATGATGTGTTACCACACTTCTTAATGGAATATGAATCTGGATCTCAATCTATAGGCTTTGTGTGCAAATTTATAACAGAAGATAATTGACACTTCTTTTTACAGCCACATAAATTATTAAAATTAGTAGAGACATATGAAACCTAGGCATCTTATTAAATTTTATTAATAAAAGTTGTCTAAAAATAATTCATGTTCTTGACTTTCTATTTTTGAGTGTTTATGTGGCACAATGAAAATCTAATTGTGAAAAATCATACTGAAATTAATTTTTATTTTTGTTTTTTTTCTATATTTAAAACTGTTTTCATGATGTTCATAGAGATTTGAATCACCCTTTCTCCACAGACTTTTATTGCTGTTCTTTTTCCCAATACAACCTGTTTCTCTTGTCTTGTACTGATCGATATAGTCTCTGAGGCCTTTTGACATAATAGAAGCAAATTATATGCTTCAACATATGAAAGAATTTTAAACAGAAGATATAGTTTTTGGTCCTTTGATCCTGTTCTATCTCGGGTCATTATAGTATAACATGGCAATCAAGTGTATAGACACTGGAATCAGAATGTCTGGTTTTGAATTCCTGTTCTGTTGTTTCCTAGGTGTGAGTTCTCAGGTCACCCCATACTTAACCCCTCTGTGCCTCAGTTTCCTCTGTGAGATGATGATTCCAGTGTTACAGGATAATTCATATGAGGAGTAAATGAGTTAATACATTTAAAAATCAGGGAACTGAGCCAGACAAAAAACTATATAAACATTTGATAAAGAAAATCTATTATTATTTTAAAACTACACTTATAAATGAAGTCTAAATCATCTACAAACATTCTAACTCCTTGTTTTCTCTCTTTTGACAGTCTATGATAGTTCTCAGTGTACCTATATTGATTAAAGTCATTTTTTTCTTTCTCTTATCACTTACAGATAAGTCTATTCTGTTATTTATCTTCATGCTGGGTTTTATTCTATTGTCTTTCTGTATCTCTGCTTTTATTTTCTGTAAAACTTTATAGAATTGCTTTGGATGTTCTTTCCTCTTATTGTTCTAAACTTATTAAAATTAGTAAAGTAATCTAATGACTTTATTATGTCTCCTAGTATAGTCAGCCTGAGTATTTACAAATTAAAATAGAATATTATCAATTTCTTTATTATTCTTCTTTTATGAAACACTTAGAGCTTTAAATTAACTATTAAGAAAAAATTATGTTATACATATTTTACTTCAGGTAGTAAACAAAATATTAAAAATATGATAAAAATGTTTTCAATTTGGTTGAGAAGTTTTGTGAGAACATGAAAAAAAAACATCAAAACATCTCCTCCTTTAATCTCTAGTCTTTAAGCATCATGCTTATAGACAATATTGAGAGATGTCATAATTCCTCAGAGTTAAGTGACTGTCTTACAACCATGCATTTGGTACTCTTAAAGGAAGAAATAAAAAACCAGATTACTTTACTCCTAGTAAACTATAAAACTATTGAAGATAATTATATTAAATTTTCATATCGCAAATTTACTTAATGAAAATTTGGTATTAAGAGAAATTCATCAATAAATATTTGTCTTAAATTAATTCTTACCCTCCTACTTTTAAGGTGAATAGTACTTTTGTAACTTTTTCTGATTACTCCCTTTGACTCTGTGAAAACTATCAGAGCACTTTGTCTTATTTAATTCTACTGTCCACTTTGGGTACTGCCTTAGATACCTTAGGACTTTACATACCTTAACTAATAATTGGGATCATGAATCATTTTATCTCTAAGTCAGTATAAGACCTATCTTATGTAATATGTTGAGGAGAAAAACAAAATCCCAAACTCAAACTCCAATCACTCTGTCTTCAGGATTAAATAACCTTGAATATTCTTTCCTTTGCTACTTCAACGGAAAGAATGTGGGCGCATAAGCAGTTTTAGCAAATCCTGACTGAAATTATGAAGTATTTTTTAAACTGATCCTATTCTCCTGAGTTTTAATAATAAAATGAGCCTTATTCCTGGAAAATATTATCAGAATTGTTGTCTAGAAATGATGTGCAGGGACTAGTTGAGTCTGTGGAATATTCATTTACTGAATGATTGGTTGCTTATTGCAAATTTGGTCGGAAATTTGGCAGTGCTGACTCTGGTACAGTCATTCTCTCTGTTCATTATCTAGTAGGTGCATTGCCTACTAACAGGGTCACAAGAGCAATGTGCTATAACTTGGGCTTTCTTGCAGCTGCAGTTCTACCTAATTTGTACTTTGGCACTCAAAAGATTATAATAAATGAAGTGCTGCTTTCAAAGTTTCAGACATACCAATTTTTCCCCCTGTTTGGCAAAGGTGGATTTAATTTGACTTTCACGAGTGCAAAATCCGTCTCCTTAGAAGTTGGTCAAACTATTAATTTTATGGCAGGGACAACTGAGTACAGTAAACCTTTTCACAAAGCCAGACAGCTTAACCTAATTAAAGGCTTGTTTTGACAGGTGGTTTAAAGTAGAATGAATACTATCAAGAATGTTTCAAGAAATGAGTTTGATGAATGCCCAGTGTGTGCATGCAGGTGAAAATGTGTTTTGGAAGGGAGCGTTGACAGGTCTGTGTCCACAAAGTGGAAGGTATACCACAAGATTCATCTCTTGTGGCAATTTCTTTCTCTTATATAGATATTTTAAGGAGATGGATAACATCAAGTCCACATGAACATCAAAAGCTATTGAGAAGCGACATTAACCATTAAAATAACTAGTACAATAGCTTGCCTCCAATAAACAAAATTAAAGTATCCCTTTAAGAAATTAGAGATATGTTAGGACAAAATTCAAACTTAGATTTGAGATTTTTCTGAATATTAGTAAGATTTCTCAGGCCTGGTTTCCATATGGAGACATTTTAATCCTAGAGACATATTAAACCTTAAGACATTTTAGAGAGATCACCATTAGTTTGTCCTATTAAATTTGACCAGTTAACATGTAAATTTTGGCAGCTTTTTATTATCTTTTCATGCGGGCATTGGTAATAAAAAATGATCTTCCAACCTGTGCTTCAAGAATGTGCTCTCAAGAGAAGATTCTATAGAATTTGATTTGACTTGGCATCATGTGGTCTACTCTATGTGAGACAAGGACTGATGTTCAGAAAGCAGATTCTTGACACAGTTCCTTTTCTCACTCTGTTTCTCTTTCCTGTTTCTTCATTAGAAAATGTAGTGAAGGTGATACAAGCTTCTGAGTCCCAGAAAGCAAAATAAACCAAATTGATATGTGTTCAGTAGTCATTTGACAACCATATGATAACTTTATCTAAAAAGAGATTTTTTTAGAGTAAACTTCACACCTTGATGGTGTCAAGACTTTCAGACCTGCTTCAGACAGTATATTCCTCATCAAATTGCTTTTTTTAAAAAATAAAATCTCTCTGATAAATGATAAATAGTAACCTTTTAAAAATAATTCATGAGAATTTTTATTTTCATTTTTTCTGCACATATAAATTTAAAAAACTCAAATTGTTGATAGTTGAAGTAACACTATTTTTATGACAAGATTGATAACAAACTTTAGAGTAATTTGTTCAAAGTTACATATCAGAAATTAATCTGTAAATTAATTCATAAAGTTAAAATTTAATTCAAGTCCTTAAAATGCAAGGCATATTTTTTTAACCATTATAATTCTTCAAATATTTATTATGTAAAATTTTACATTATTCAAATTTAATTAAATAATATAAGTTAAAATCTATTTTAAACTTAATATTTCCCATTCAAAATGTGTTTAGGCCAATATAGAGCTAGTCTAAATTCTGAAACAGCTTCTACGTAGTTATCATTATAAAGATGAAGAAATAAGATAGAAATCCAACTATGTTGAACTAATATACAAAAAACTAAAGCCAGAACCATGAAAACTCTTTAATGATTTTAAGATAATTTGAATTGAGGGGAAAAAAAAAGAAATTAATCTAGGTTTTGACCTGGTTTTGACCTGGCTTTCTTTGAGATAGATATCACTGAGAAAAAGTTGAAAATTCATACTTTTGTCACCATATCAACATGAGCACCAACTCTTGATTTGGGCACCAGTTGCAAGAGAACCCTGGACCATTGTGTCTTGTTACACCTTAGATGTTCTTCTGTACTGTTTACCTATACCAAATACTCTGCACACTCAGCATATTTAGTATATTACTCAAATTAAGGAAGTTTTATAACAACATAAAATGGGCATAGAGGAGAGTAAAACTGGGAGTTTTGCATGCATTCTAAAATGTATAGGTCCAATGAATAAAGAGAAGTTGTAGATAACCAAAATTATCAAAAATGAAGAATTCTTGATAACAGATCACTTAGAAATGATATTTAAAAATTAAGTTGAAGAGCTAGGAATATCAGAAATTAAGGTAGTAAAAATAGGAGAAAATAAGCACAACTTGCTTGAATCCAAACTTTAAAAGAATGTTATGTTTGTTATTTTCTGTCTAAATGTGTATGTACTTAAAGTAGATATATATTGTTGGAACAAAGTCAGTATCTTTTTCAGCCCATTGACATTGTGTAAAAACAGTTCTTTATTAGAATAAACTATCAATCAAAAAGTAAAGTTGTATACATACACACACGTTTGTACACACACACACACACACACACTTACTAGACCTTTGTCAAATAAGTGATTTGCAAATATTTTTTTCCCATTTTATCTATCTTTTCATTCTCTTGATAATGTATTTTGTTAATCAAAAATATTAAATTTTGGTGAAATCTGATTTATCTTTTATTTCTTTTGTTTTATGTTCTCACTCATTTCTTACATGACACACACATCAAGACAATTAATAAATGTTCTTTAAAAATAGAATCTGCATGAACTCCACCCAAAACAAATAGATTTAATATTGAAAACATGGAAGGAATGTCAACAATGCAAAAAGCTATTGAAATGAAAAGTTTTGTAACTGAGTCAAGAGTTAAACATGTCCTAAATAGTCCTGAAGCTAGATGTAGCCTTTATTTATCCCTCTTAGTGGAAATATTTGTCTATCTCACTTCAGAGATAGTCATGTGTTTGTTTATGAGTTCAGAGTTTACTAAGACTAATAATTGTCATATGTACTAAATTAATTTTCTAAAATTTTAAATATTCTGAATTTTGAACATATCTCTTGTCCCAAGAAATTCTGAAAGGGCCTAGGATTCTGCAGGGACAATAGCAACTAACATATCATTTTAGTCTCTAAAGAGTTTTCCTGTATATTTTTCATTTGAACCTCAAAATAAGATTTTGGTAGTGGATGTTTTCCTATTTTACAAGTAAAAGCACAGAATCTCAAAGAGGTTAAATGACTTTCTCAAGGGCGATGAAGTGTCAGAACAGAGATGTTGGATCCCCCTGGATATAGAGTCTTCTGGATCCAAATTCAAGTGGATAACACAGCATTCATTTGCCAAGTGCACAGGAGATCTACTAAACAAGTTGACCCCTGTGCAATGTCATCCTCTTCAAAATACAAAATTGTAGATATTGAGATTAAGAAATAGTCTGAAAGTGAAGTGAGGAAAAACATGTAAAAGTAAGAAGACACATATTTTTATGAAAATATAAACAGGAAAGGATGCTATAACTAATACAGTTTTAAACCCTCAGAGACACATTATGGGGAAACTAATATTGTTATCTTGACTTTACAATTAAAGAAACTGAGGCACAGAGTTATTATGTACTAACTTTTTCATGATTAAATAGCTTGAGTAAATGGCAGAGTCAGGTTTTGGAGTTAGTGCTGTTATCACTATTTCTACAACGTCACACTATTAATATCATGAAATAGGTTAAAGAAATGACATTATCTAGAATAAACAGAAGTTTGTTATTAGTGAAAGATGTAATTCATGATGATACTATAAAGCTAAATAACTTTGATGAACATAGAACATCGAATATTGCCATAGCAGTTCAAAAACTAAGATGAAATTGACAATACGTATTATATAAATTGATAATACTGTATTAATATAATTTGTGCTTGCCAGATAATATAGGTAATAATTACATAGATTAATATTTTATATATTAATTTAATATATGTATATAAAATTCTGTTCTTTTCATACAAAGGCTATAATTCCCTTTTAAATCTACATAGAGTATTTCAAAATTTGATCTCTATGACTCAAGGAAAATATCAGAGTCCCCAAAGTAGTTATTTTAGGGGCCATATTATTTGACTGCAATAGAATAGAACTTTAATAATGGTTAACCACCCTACAGCAACTAAGAAACAAAATAACCTTCATCCAAAGAAATCAATTAAAATTTCCAAACACCGAGAAATTCGAAATAAATCTACCAAAAACTTTTGCAAAAGAGAAAATGAAAACTGTAATTATGACAATAATAGATGTTAACTTGTGTTTATCTCAATATGTATAAAGAGAAAAACATCATTTAAGGTTTTTATTAAAGAAAAAATTGGAATAAATGAACTATGCAACCAAAAGGAAGCACACAGACACTCATATTCATGCATCCCTAAGGAGAATAGATAACTCTAGAAAATTTGCATAATTTACAAATTAATACTAAATTTATTGAAAGATAAACCAATGACAAGGCTATTCATGGAAAAATAAGAAATACAAATGCTTACTATTATAAAATGGAGGCTAAAACCACATGTAAAAAATACTTTTTATCACCACCATGCCTAGAAAGCTTGCAGAAAATTCTAGCAGACCATCTTAGAATAAGTATATCTATTTAATTTAATCAGCATCAAAGCTTAGATAAAAGTAAAAAGCATGAAAAGATGTTCAATTATAATAGTAAATGTAAAAAACATTAAAACAATAGAATATTACTTTTAACTGTTAGATTTACCAAGATTTAAAATAAATCGTATTGCTGAGAAAAGTAAAGAAAAATCTTATCTGACTTATGAATATAAAAACTGATTTCATTTTTTCTGTAGAATTTTTTTCAGAAATATTATAGGACATCTGAGTGAATAATCTAGATATAAGAATTTAATGTAAGAAGTAGTAAAAACAAAGTGTGTACTTAAACATATGTGTAAGAATCTTTATTACAGCATTGCTTTTTTAGTATCTAATAATATCAGTATGGTTAAATCAATTTTGGTGTATCCGTACGTCCTTATTGGACTACTGTGAATTCACCCAGAGAGATAACATAGAGATCTGAGATGAACATATCCTCATAATTAATGAAAAAAAAATAGGTAAAAATCATTTAAAATTATTTTTATACATTTTTGTTTATCCACATTACCTTATACATGTAGAAATAATTCTATTATGTATACATTATAAATTATGTATTTTATATGTCATAAAATATGTGTGTAACACACACACACATGTATAATAATGATTAATTAGTGCCCTAAACATATGTTAAACACAAAACTTTAGGAAGACTGGTTCATAGGACAGTTAACAACCATAGCTGAGGTTAGAAGGATGGACATTATTTCAGTAAAAGAGGGTGATATAACCAAAATCCTGGAGACAAAGAGTGAAGTATGTGGTGGGCAACATATATTGAATGAAAACCCTGAAAAAAATCTGATTTATTGTTGGTTTATGCAAGGCTTGTTCCTCCATCCATCATTAACAACCTACATTTATCAGAAAACTTGATCTTCCGGAGTGAAATATCTTTTCTCTTGCCAAAGTGAAGATGAGACCTACCAGACTCTTAGAAATATGACTGTTTTTAGTGATTTATTCAGTAAGATTCTGTGACAGTTTTCGCCAGAGCAGCCATGGCCCCATTTAATATTTGATGAATGCCTCTCACATCTGAGCAGGACACAGCAAGCACTGGGTGGCTTGTCTGCATCTTTGTCAACAGCTCTCTTCAGGCTCTTTTCAGGCAGGCACACACCATAGTAGACTGTCATTTTCTCACCTCTAGTATTCTATGGAAAGTGCTGATACGGTATGAGCATGGTTTCTGTGAATATCTTGTTCATATGCTTTTGTTTTCCTACATGTGCATAGTCATAAGATAGCTTCCCAAGACTGGTCCAAAGTGTGTGCATGCTGAGTACATTCTGTTGCTCATTTCTTATTCACCTGTTGGTCATTTGTATGCCTTCCTTTGAAAAATATCTATTCAGGTCTTTTGTCCATTTTATCATTGGGTTATTTCATTGTTATTAAATGGCATGAGTTCCTTATATATTTGGATATTAACCTCTTATCATATATATGATTTGCAAATACTACTTCCTATCAGCTGCCTTTTCACTCTTTTGATTGCTTCTTTTGTTGTGCAGAAGCTATTTAGTTTGATGCTATTCCACTTATCTATTTTTGTTTTCATTCCCTCTGCTTTTAGTATCATGAACAAAAAAGTCATTTCCAAGACCATCGTCAAGAAGCTTTTTTTCTATGTTTTAGTCTAGTAGTTATACAGTTTTATGTCTTACATTTAAGTCTTTGGTCCATTGTGAGTTTTTTTTTGTATATGGTGTGAGATAAGTGCATTTTCATCCATCTACATGTGGATATCCAGTTTTCTCACCATCATTACTGAAGAGATTGTCCTTTCTTCACTGTGTGTTCTTCACATCCTGGTTGAATATCAGTTAATCATAAATATGTGGATTTATTTCTGGGATGTCGATTCTGTTTCATTGTCCTATATGTCTATTTTAATGCCTGTATCATACTGTTTCAATTTCAAAGATTTTCAATATATTTTAAAATCAAGGAGTATGAAATATAAGTCTGTATCATGATGAGATATCACCTCATACCTGCTTGGATGGCTATTACATAAAAGGAAAAATAACAAGTGTTAGTGAAAATGTAGAGAAAAAGGAATCTTTGTACACTGTTGGTGGAAATGTAAATTGGTATAGCCATTGCAGAAAACAGTTCAGAGTTTTTTTGAAAGATTAAAAATAGAACAACTGTAGCAATTCCATATCTGAGTACATATCCAAAGGTAATGAAATCTGGATCCTGAAAAGATATTTCCACTCAGGTGTTTAATGCAGCATTATTCACAATAGCTAAGATAAAGAAAAAAACCTAAATGTCCACCAATGGATGCATGGCTGAAGAAAGTGTGTGTGTATGTGTGTGTACATATATGTGTGTGTGTGTGTGTGTGTATTTCATCATATACAACATATATATAGTATTCCATCATAAATATAGATATGATGGAATACTCTTCAAAATTAAAAAGATGGAAACCCTGCCATGCGTGACAATACGAATGAAACTAGAGCACAATATGCTAAGAAAAATAAGCCAGATGAAGGAAGACAAATACTACCTGATCTCTGTGAACCTAAAATAATCAAACTTATAGAAGCAGAAAGTGGAATGTGGTTGCCAGTGAAGGGGTGGTGAAATGAGATGTTGGTCAAAAGATACAAAGTTTTAGATATGAAAGATGAATGAGTTCTAGAGACCAATATACAGCTTGATGATGACAGTTAACAATACTGTGTTGTATACTTGAAATTTGCAGAGGATAGGTTTGAATCTTCTCAACACACACACACGTACATGCACACATAGTGGTAATTATATAGAAATGATGGATAAGTTTAGCTTAATTATGATTTTTTCACAATGTACACATCAGTCAAAACATCAAGTTGTATACTAGGAATATAGACAGTAAAGTTAAAAAAAGAAGAAAAACTATGTGCATGCTGTAAATCTCTTCTTTTGGTCCTTTTTCCTTCTGGGTCTTTCTACCACACTCATTTGTTATCATGTTCTTTCTGTGGTAGCTGTACCACTGAGCTGATAGACACTGCAGTGGCAACTCTAGAATAGAAATGAGAAAAGCTTATTTGCCACAATATTTCTACATCTTGGCAGTATTCATAGCAACGGCAATGAATAGTCATAAAATGTGGTTGAGTCTCAATGGACTTTGTTAACTTTTCAAATTAAATTTTATTGATGTTTTATGGCTTTGCAGTGAGATTTTACAATGCTGTCTTTAGTGAAATTATTTTATAGAACTAAATTAATTATTTTAAAAGTTAACCCCATATAAAAAATTCTCTGGTTCTTAGATAAAAAAAAATGTGCAATGAAAATGTAAGAAATCTAAAGATTGGTAAAATGTATAAAGTTGAATTATTTATTAAAAATATCACAATTTAGTAATACAAATTGCTATTTATATTAAAGTTTTAAAGATCACAAAATAACCAGGTGATTGAAAATATCACATGTTTTTCTAGATTTTTGCCCCTATAATTTAGATTAATACTAAGCTGAGATAAATATATGTATATTTTCCCAGTTCAATTACTTATTCCTATATTTCTTGGGTGAGCCATTCATATAATGTGTGTCTCTAGTTCTCCATAGATAAGAAAAATCAGGTTGCATTGAGCATGTTCTCTTTATCAATGACTAAAAAGAACTAGGACATTAAAAAGTGTTGTCAAGAGCTTTATTTGTCTCTTTAATTGAATTTTATAAGAAGTATTAAAAGAATGAGAGCCTCATGGATGACTGATAAGAAAATAATCCATGGGATGAATTTGTCTCAACATGGAGATCAACTTCAAGGCGATATATTAAGTAAAACCTGACTTATTACTAAGATGAAGATGTAAGTAAAGCTAATAAATATGCTTTACACACAAAAAATGTATTAGCAGGTTATGTAATTCTCCATAAAGAGGATATTCATAGGTTTCTTCAACTTTATAGCTTCAATCTTAAGAGATTTGTTATAACAATATTGCTGACTACATTTTTTCTTAAAGCTTAACTGAGCTATAATTTAAATATCATGTAATTCAGCAATTCAAACTATATAAGTCAAGGATGTTTTGTATATTCACAAAGATGTAACCACAATAAATGTTAGAATATTTTTATCACCCCCTAAAAACACCCCATAGCAATTAGCAGTTACTCTTCATTTCCACCCAATTCCATTCTTCTGTCCCTCTAGCCCTAAGCAATCACTAACCTACTCTCTCTGTATAGATTTTCCTACTCTGGACATTCCATGTAAACAAAATCATAAACTACATGGTCACACTGAGCATAATTTTTCAAAGATAATCCATGCTACAACCTTCATCAGTACTTCATTCCCTTTTATTTACAAATAATATTTAATTATATGGATACACCATATTTATTTACCAATTCATTTGTTGATGGACATGGATTCATCTACACATTTTTTTTTCATAGAATAGTTTAATTTTATTCCAGTACATATGTAGAAGTAGAATTTCTAGATCATATATTGAGCATCTTTTCATTTAGTTTGACCTTTTGTGTCTCTTTTTCTCTTTTTAACAAATGTTTATTCAGATTCTTTGCCCATTTTCGAAGTTCTTTTTTTTAATTTTTGACTTTGAAGAGTCCTTTATATACTTTAAATGCAAGTTTCTTATTAGATATATGATTTTCAAATATATTTTTTACATTCTGTGGATTGTCCTTTCACTTTCTTGATAATGTTCTGTAAAACACTAATTTTTAAAATCTGTATAAAGTGTAATTTCATCAATATTTTCTTTGCTTGTCTTAGGTATATCTAAGAATCTTAGCATTACTCAAGGTCACGAAAATTTACTACTATATATTCTTTTAAGAGTTTTGTGGTTTTATTTTTACATTTATCTCTTTAATTCATTTGAATTACTTTTGTATACAATGTGAGGAAAAGGTCCAAATTCATTCTTTTCCATGTAGCTATCTAGTTGTCTCAGCACCATTTGTTGAAGAGACTATTTTCCTCACTTAATTGTCTTGAAATTCTTGATGAATACTAATTAAGTTTTGAAGGTTATTTTATTATATTGGCTATCCTAAAAAATGATTTTAGATATGTCATTTCTATAGTTATGTAATTCTTAACCTTTGAAAAGATATGAATGCGTTCTGTTTATTATTAATTAATAACTATACTTTCTATGGTTTAGTAATTATTTTAACTCCTTTGAGATTATAAATGCTACAATGTCAGTCAATGATGCCCTTCATATCCCATTGCTTACAACTTTAATCAAATTTAACAACATAAGAGCTCTTTTGTGTGTGTATGTGTGCATGCATGTGTGTTCATGTGTATGTGTCTGTATGTGAGATAGAGAGAGAGGTTGCGTCTTAGTATGTCTGAAGTAAGAATATGCTAAATGCTGTTATTGATACATAATAGTGAAGTCACATCTAGCATGAGTTTTCTAGAATGAGCTAAAAAGTTGAAAAACTAAAAATTCACTTGTGAAATCTCTTAAATTGTCTAGACATGGGTTATTGAAATTTCAACATCCAAGATTACTTTTCTTTTTGGTTTGCCTTGTAGAAGAAATTGGAATAGTGGTTAAACACCTATAAATTCCTGTCACTTTTATGTTGTTCCATCCTGAACAGTGCAGCTAAGAATTACCATCTCCTATCCATTTTTATTTAAAAAGTTCTATACACAAAATTTTTACTGAAATAAATTAATTGGAAAAAAATCAAATGTGACTTAACTGGCCAAGAAATAAAGACCATTAAAATTACAGACCAATTGGTAATTCCATGTTCTGTGTTTGAAAGTGAAGGCTTAGAAGGGAAGTCAGGCTGAGTATGAAAGATGAAGAGGGAGTCAAGAAGGGGTCCACAGTGAACGGGGATGAATTGATCACAGGGTTTATAGTTTAGGTACAATTTGTAGATTTAACAGCACAGATCAGAGTTAAAAGCTAGAGTTCAAAAACAGAAGTGATAAAACTAAATAAAATCAGGACTGAAAATGGCACTTTGGTTTCAGGTGTGGTCCACATGCTGTGGCCCTCAAATACACAGAAACAGTAGCAATAAACGTGATTTCCATCACCTGATAGCTTTGTGATATTTCACCACTGATTTAATCTCTCTGAATCTTGGTTACTTAATTTGTATTAGAAAAAACAATAATGGAAACTTCCGAGTGTTACTAAAAGAATTACATAAGGTAATGTGTGTAAAGTACTTATCAAAGGCAAATACATCTATAAAGACTGCCCAAAGGAGTGAATAATGGAAGAAATTCAAGGACTTCGATAGAGGTCTTTCGAGGAAGGGAAACTTGGGTACTTGTGAGCAATATTCTACTCAAATCACTTGAGAGGCTTTAGAAAATAGTGTTGCCTGGATCAAACCCCCAGAGGTTTAACATAATTCTTCTGGAGTGCAGTCTGAGAAACTTTATTCCTGCTTCACCTTCTTGCTCTGCATCTCCTTATAAAGTCAGTTTCAGTGTGTATTTGGGGTCTCACCCTCTCATTCCTACTCAGTCAGGTGATACAGATGAGTCAGATCTGACTAATCAGAATGTCATATTCCTCTTTGCAGGTAGCCATCCCACCCTGTTAGGCCAGTTAGCCATTCTGAGACTTCCTTTGGCCTTTGGAAGACAGATAGTCTAACTTGGTGGATTTGCAGCTGAGGGTTGTCAAGTTTTGTACCTACAGCAGCCATCTTTCCATTCTGAGAGAAGCTATGAGATGGAGAGGAACCTAGTTCTGAGCCCCTTAGCCAGACATGCCCAAAGCTACTCAAACTCCTTCATTTTTAAGTGAACTGTGTTAGTGTGTTCCATTCTTTGCTTAAGCTAGTTTGAGTCAGGTTTTATTTCACTTTTGAAAGGGGTAAAAAAAGAGACTTAACCAATACATTTCTTTTCTCCCCATACCCAGATTTCCATGTCCTTTGCCTGCAGGTAAGTCTGGCCTTGATTCCTGGTAATAATGCTGCTCAAACAATTCAGCAAAAATTTTATTTAAAAAGCCACTCTGGGTTAAGCATGACATTTAATTAACTAAAATCTAAGCTGTGTTTTCTCTAAGCTGCTAGCTGCAACCAGAAGGCAGGGTAACAAGGCCACTCAGACATGTCTAAGGGCTGTCTCCTTCTAGGTCACACTGGAAGCACCAGGTTTTTGCATCTGAAGTGGGAGCTGAAGTGAAACTTATATTCCACATAAGAATGGTGCCTTAAATGTGAGAGGATTGAAGGGATGGTTCTGAAGCATTTAGTTTCTACTTGGTCTTTCGCCACAAGTAGTCAGAAAAATAAGCTTGGCTAATGCTTCTCAGCAAATTCTCTCAAGGGCAAGGATTCACACCATGAGTTTTCCTCAGGTCTGATGACTAAATCTCCCAGTTCATTTACTACTCCGGTACTATCTGTTCTCTGGGGGCAGCAGAGAATAGAAAGAAACCCTTTGTAGAAGGAGGCTGGGTGATGAGTGTGCACGTCTTTCCCTAGAGCTGCATTTTTGTCACATTAGCCCAGGATGAGGACAGCCTACTAAAGAGCTTCTCAATGTATTGTAAAAGGTAAGGGAAAGGCAGCAATGAATGGTCAGAGAAGAGAACGCACTTCAGCTCTCTCTGTGGATACTCGTGAAATGAATGTCAGCCCTGTTTTCCTCTAACTTTGCAGGTGAATAGTGCTTTTTCATTTTGTGGAGGCAATTATAGACTTTGTTGGCAAACCTAGCCACTAGAGGGTCCTTCTGTTCAAAGTCATGGCATGTATTAATGAATTTGCAGAGATAGGGGAGAGAGAGAGAGAGAGAGAGAGAGAGAGAGAGAGAGAGAGAGAGAGAGAGAGAGAGAATATTACAGAATTGAAAACACGAGTAAAAAGGAAAATCAGGAATTAGAAAGTAGTGAGGTTGCTTTAGTTCATTGATATTATTCTGTATTCTGCTTCAGGTTGTTTGTGCTGTGTATTGCAAATAAAATTGCTCCTCTCTGAAAAAAAAAGATTTTTTTAACAAAATGCACTATAGCATATTGATAATTATTCTTTCTTGCTGGCTACTCTATTTAAGATCTGAGCAAAAGATGCTTTAAGGGTAGTTGCTTGCATTCTCCCTATCCCCTCCCCCATTCCCCAACAGAAACCATGAGAGCAAAGTTGGAAAAAGGGGTGTGATTTATAGGAAATATGTATTTGGTCATCTTATATATATTTGGTCTTCATCCATGGTTCCTAGCTCACAGCTCTCCCAATTCCTGGAAATTCCTGTGATGGGAACCATAAAGGTATCTTTTATTATTTCAATGAGAAGACTTTTGGAACCCACTTAAGGATGGGAGCTGGTTGCCGGAAAAAGCAACTACATGATTAGAGTTTGGGAACTTTCAGCACCCCAACCGCCACCCTTGACCTTTCAGGAGGAGAGAGAGACTGGAGGTTGAATCAATTACTGGTGGTCAATGATTTAATCAATCTTGCCTGTGAAATGCAGTCTACATAAAAACCCACAAGGATTTAGAAAGCTTTCAGGTTGGTGAAGATGGGGCGGTGCTGGGAGAGCAATACCCCCAGAGAGGGCATGGAAGCCCTGCATCCCTTCTCCCCATCTTACCCTATGCGTGCATCTCTTCCACCTGGCTGTTGCTGAACTGTAACATTTTATAAGAAACTGATGATCTAGTAAGTAAAATGTTTCTCTGAGATCTGCAAGTTGCTCTCACGAGTTAGTTGAACTCCAAGGCTGCAGGGACCTCTGATTTTGAGTTAGAGGGTAAGAAGCACAGTTAGTAAGATGGGAAGCTACTTCTGACTTGGGATATTAGGCTTAGATACAACTAATTCAGGTAACCTGTGAGTTCCTGCCACAGAACAAATTGTACCTAAATAATATCCTTCCTAAATGTTTGGGTGTTTATATACGTGGCCCAAAGAGGTTCTGTCTTCCTCAGTTTGGAACTGGCAAAGGATCCACATACAATAAAGCCTGATCTTAAATATTTCCTCCTCTCATTTAGAAATGTGAAGGGTCCAGATTATGTGAGTAAAAATATATCCCAAGACTGAAGTCTTTTTCTGCATTGTGTGTCTAACGCATTTTAGGTCCATATTTAGCTTTGCTGACAATGGGAATATATTTTCAGGCTGGCTGGGATAGTGAGTCAGATTGAAATAATTGGCCCTGTGTGGACAAACTGATTAAGCTGGGGAAGAGTCATTGGTTGCTGTTTCTGTATGTTTGTTCATATTGTTTTTTCCTCTTTTCAATAATGTTCCGAAGTCTTTTTCATGCATTTAAATTTACTCACTCTTTTAAACCCATTAGAAATCTTAGAACATCTTAAAAGTCTTTAGTCTTCCCAGATGAATGATTCCCCTGAACTAGAAGACTCTTTAACTTTCAGCTTAAGAAAAAATTCTTACGCTTTCATTTGGCCTTTGGTTATGTGCAAATCATCTTAAATTTTATCTTCATTTTTATTATTATATAAACTACTGTTAACCATCATTTATAGAATTTTTGCCACACATATAAAAAGTAAAGAGCTTAGATTTAAAACCACATCTACATTAACTCACTCATTCATTCATTCAGATGTTGAGTGCCTAAACGTGAAAGATATTGTACTTCTTAGAAAACTCTATGGTATCTATGACTGGGCCCTACATCTGACTCAATTAAATAGTCCCCACATTGAGTTATATGTGTTTGCTTCTCTGGCCCTTTTCTGAATAGAAAAAGAAAAATCCTTGAGAGAGAGAGAGAGAGAGAGAGAGACTTTGTCTTGTTCATTTTCTTATCCCCTGCATCCAATAAAGCACAGTTGACATTTGAGGCAGTTGTCCCTTCTTTCCTCCATTTTCTATCAGGTCATTTATTCACTATATTTCAAACCCATTTTGAAGTTTTTCTCTGTCCTAGGGACTCCAATTTCTAGAGATAAAAAAAAAAAAAAAACAAATTTAGCACAACACCTGCCCCCCTAGAAAAATTATTGGCCAGTGGTGGGCCACTTATGTTTAAATAAATAGTACAATGTAACATTTTGACTATTATGATAGAAATGCCTCATTTCTATCAGAAATTACAACAAACACTAGTTTATGTTAAATGCTTCTATATTAAACACATAAGAAGGCAATGAAATATGTTTACTACTTGCAAATAGTATGGAGATTTCTAAAATATTCATAGGATGCTATAGGTTGAACTTACCTGGGGTGGAACTGTGTACTCGGCATGTATGCTCATAAGGAGGGGATAGATGAGGCAACCAGAAGCATTAGCCAAGGGACTGTATGCAAGGTAATTGGGTGTTGCTGTGCAAAAATTGTTCTGGGCATGGGACCATGTGGGAATGAGTGGTTTAGGAAAATAATAGTATCTTTACCTTGTCAATCTCTTAGGATTTATGAAAATGTGTGCTCTCCACAAGAAGGAGCTTATAGAACTAATCCACAATAGGTATGCCATGGGAGGCCTAGGCTTGGAAGATGGAAAGGAGCTTGGAGACAGCTGACAGGAGAGTCTTGATTTGACTCATTCACTCTAAAGTCTTTATTTATTCTTACATGGTCATTTTCTTATTCTTGATTTAAACTCATTTGAATTGTGTTGACCTAGATTATGGTGATGAGAGTAAAGGAAATGAGACTCCAAATCCTTTATGAAGTGTCAGTGAAGTATTTAAATCCCTAACTTATTGCCCTTATTTGATTTGACAGAAAGTTCTGTTCTTACCAAAAGTTTATATATTTATATATAAATTTATATATAAATTATATAAAAATTTATCTATAATTATATAAATTTCTATATATATAAATTATACATAAATTTATATTTATGGCAATCTCATATTTTATATATATAAGTGATATCTAAATTTATGTATATATGCTAATCTCATATTTTAAAGATATACAATTATAAAATAAAGTGAATAATAATGAAAGCATTGTTATCACTTTGGTGTGTGAGACTGTGTGCATGGGTGTCTTGCCTAGTTGGGTTAATGACAAATTGCCAAAGGACATTTGAAAATCATCTGAAGATCATTCAGAGCCTCAGGTGGTAGAGATGATTCTCAATCCTTATTGTACTGAAGCCTAGCAAAGTAATGCTTTGAATATAATAATACAATAGAGACAATGTCCCACTAACCCCCTATTAAATGCCATCTTGCTTTCAGAATCTAATGATGTCTTTATATAACCCAAAATGTCTTGGAGGCAAGAGTTGCTATATTAAAGGCACCTCCATGTTCTAAATGTGTGGCAATATTCTATCAATAAGAAATGCAATCAGAATAAATGGAAGAGGAAAAAATGAATAAAAGAAGCTCTGTTTTGTACTGCACGAAGATCACTGTGATTTACAGTAGTCATAAACCAGATCTCTTCTTTGAAGGATTTTCATAAAAAGAATACTAACAGATAAAGCATATAAATGATTAAATCCATGCCACCTCAAATTTCCTACTAAACTGATTTTATCCATATCAACTCAGCTGGCTAGTTTATTTCTCAATTTTTTTTTCTTTTAAGAAACCATGTGTCAAGGAGAGAATTAACTGACTGTTCAGATCAAATCTTTTTATTTCATTGAAAATACTGTCATGAGGAAGCAGGTGCTGCAATGTTTTTAATCTATTTTATATTTTTCTGAGTTTCTCTCTTACTTCTTTAGAAGATATTCTGAGCTTTGGGTTAACAGTAGTGTGCAGAGAAAACATGCTCTGGGCACAACAAGGCTGAGGTTATTTTTAAAGAGCATCTTTCCCAATTGGACTTGCTATGAGTTCTATTAACTGGCATGATGGCTGGCTGTTGGCAGCACATCAAGAAATACAACAAAAGACTAGGTAGCTGGCCTTGTTTTACATCTTCATTAATGACCAAAAAAGAGCAAACAGCACATTTAATTTGGATGATATTAACTCACTACTTTCCGAAAGCCCTCTTAAGGTCAAGGAAAGAAATTTTGTAAAAGCCTGTAAAACTTAGAAATGATGAAAAAAAATTGAAAAGAGAGAAAGGAGACTTCCCAGAGACTGAGAACAGGTAACACTCAAAACCAATACCTAATAAAAAAAAAGAATGTATTTTTAATGAAAACTATTGTATAATACCTCAGATTTATAATGAGAAGAGAAATTAATGGAACTTGCAATATGACCCAAGGGTGAAAAGGTAAATTAGCATATTGTGTCTAATACATGAATTTTAAAATGCAGACATTTGTACAAAATAAAGATATCACCTACAATTATTTTTCTATCATTCGATCAGCACATATAAAAGCCAGAGTAATCTGTGTGTGCTAGTCATCCATAACACCTATGCTTAAACTGTCTGTTCACTTCCAATAGTAATTAGAATTATATCCCGGTCCTCCTATTACTTATAAATCAAGGTCAAAAGATTTTATTTTATCTACTGGGAATGCAACCATGAATAAAAGAGGGAAATCCTTTTCCTTATTTAGTCTATATTAATATTCTGGTGCAGAAAGACATAGATAAACAAGTGAGAATATGTCTAGGGTATATAAAAAACTAAGGAATATTAAGAAAAAAGTTAACGAATAATAAAATAAACATATTTGAAAAGTGTTGAAAATGCTCTATTAATTGCATTTGTGTTAAGCCTTACAGGTATAAAAAAAGTTAAAATACAAATTGACCTCATGTTTTAGTTGTCTATTTGTATAACAGTTCACCCCAAACTTTGTGGCTTAAAACAACAGCAATAATCAGGGCTACAGGAGAAATCAACTTCCCCATTGGAAAGAGGATCTAAGGATTCTAATGTAGACTCTCTAGTCTGTGCAGAAGTCTACCTCTGGCTGTTGAAGAGAATTCAGTCTCTCTCATGCTCAGTTGCATTTCTTTTTGCCACCATGAGAACCAGATGGTAAACCTCTCAGGAGTACTGGTGGCTTTTAAAGCATATTTACAAGATTACATGAGACAGCATGTCTTTAATTTGCTATTTAGTCTAAGAGTAATGTTTCTCTATTTGGAAAATGGTTTTGTCAAGGTACCGGAACAAGGGATAGGAAATTAGTATTTCTAGGATCAATTTTCTAACTGACTTAGGAGTTGCTGTGTACCCTTCAGCAAAGCACCTAATGTGCTTGTCTGTAAAACAGGGATATGAAGAATAAATCCCTACTTCAAGGGAATGCATCATAGTTGAATTCATATTAATGTAATAGGCTTTGAAAAATCTCACAGGAAAAGTACTATCAAATGCAAACTATTATGCTGTTAAGCTCTTTTGTGATACAAGGTGCTATGTGCTTGAAAAACATCAAATCACTCTATTTTACATGCTTAAGATTGTTGCCTTTTAATTAAAAAAATACATCATTTTCTTGAATTATGACAAGTCAAAGGGCAAGCTCAAATAGTGTTTTATAAATAATACATTGTTTTGGTAGCTGTCTATCATATAACCTTAAAAAGGATTCTCTATCATTCTCATGTGGGATTCATACCTATAATCAATAACACCATCAAAGTTGAGAAATTTTACACCAATGTATGTTAGCAATAAAAGGTATATCACATTAATATCCAGAGTTTTTTTTTTTTTTTACTGATAATGTATAATTTTAATAACTATGAAAGTCTGGGGGAGGGCTGAGGAGAAGGAAAGCTGTATCACAAATTATCTTAAGACCTAGTATTTAAACAACAAGCATTATTTTTCACGGTTTTGTGGACTGAGTACGTGTTTTCTGTGGCCTGGGATGGAATGATTTAGGATTGTGTCATAAACTATCTAGTACCTGGCAGCAATTGGCTTGATGGCTGACTTTACATTACATGGGACAAGGCCATGGATATCTCATCATCCAGCAGGCTAGCCCAGGTTCATTCTTAGGAGATGAAAGTGTTCCCAGGAGCAAGAATAGGCAAACCTCTAATGCACAAAACTTTACTTATGTCACATTTGTTCATACTGCATTGTACAAAGTAAGCCAATGTCTAGGGGTTGAGAAATTGATGGAAGGAGTTTTTAAAAAAATTGTGGTCATTTATTTTTCAATCTTCCACAAACTGTAAATTCCATCATTACGTCTTGAGTCCCTCCTTTCTTATTGGTCCTCCAACATTAAAAATATATTTCTTTTTTGTTTCCCAGTGGATACCCAGTACTCAAGTACTCTCCTTTTGTCCACCCAAATAAAATAATTTTCTTGAGCAGAGATATAAAACTTTTGGTTATAATCAATGGTGGCTAGTTTTGATCTTCCCAAGTGGTCTATCATATTGAGCCCAATGTTATAATAATGAGTAAAATTGCAGATTTCTATCGACTAACTTGGAGAGAGATATTTTAAGGTGAAGCTAGGAATTCCTTCTGATACTGAACCATTATCATATATGTTCCAAGTGGTGACAAACAGTCTTTTAAAACATGCCCTGTTCATCTAGAGAGGTTAGGCTCATGTCTGACTTCCAAAAGCATTGCTGACAAATGACACAATCTACTGAAAATCTAACTGCCATAATATCTACTGTCATTTTACCATTTTTTATCTTGTCTGTTTGTATTTTTTGTGATGTGTAGCTACATGTCTGAAATCCCAAATGTGTTCTTCCATCCATTCATTCATTTATAAGTCTATTCAACAAATATTTATGTAGCACTGTGTGACTTACTATTCTAAGTGTTGGGAACACAGCAGGGAGGATGATGGACAATGTTATTGCCTACATGGAGCTTACCTTCCAGTGACATTAGTGGCTCTTTTCCCTTTGCTCTACTAGATACACTCCCATCCCTCTCCACCCTGCTCTGTGTTCCAGACTGTATCAATATGCACCCAATATGACTTTTGGCTTTCAGAAGAGTTTGAATAGTGAAGAACATCCATAGGAGATGAAAGAGTATAAATAGAATCAAGTCATGGTGTTTATTTCCAGGGCTCAATTATTTTGGATTGCCTCGGGCTGGCCTTACCTTTCTAATAAAGGTCCAGAGGCAACATTTGTCTTTAGAGACAGGGTGGGCATACTTATCTCCATAAGTCACTAGGACAGAGTTGTACTCAAGAGTGTTTGGACCCACTAGGGCCTATTGTGACAGCTAATTGATCACAGATGAGTACCCTCCAAAGATGCTTATTGACATATATACAGGCAGAATTTCTAAGTCTGATAGAAAAAAAAACAAATTTGAGCCAATGCCATGCAGATTATGGTGCTTACTAGACATTAGCCAGTTAACAGATCTAGACTGCTTGATGGTAAGACCTTGTTGCTTTGAGGAAAACCCTGGAATGTAGCCACAGACATACACCATACATCTTCTCCTGCACCTTCTCCAAAGTGGTCAGTGGCCATTTTCAGAGTGACAGTGATCTTGGGAGGGTAAATGCCCAGACTTTCTCATGAATATTATATGGTAGCTTTGAACTTACAGTAATCAACAGAATTAAAGTACTCTGGCTCTCTGGTTGCAGAGGCTTATGGAGATCAGGTGATAGTTGAAATCTTAGATAAATCTATCCTAGTAAGACTGAGGGTCCATTTCTTGTTTTGTTTTGTTTTCCAGATCCAGTCTATATGATAAGAAGAGAAATACTAAGTAATTAAAAGAATCTCTACAATGATTCCCTGAACTATGGCCTTTTAAATTAAAAAAAAAAAAAAGGCATGTGGCAATCTCTAGAAATGCCCCTCCCAAGAGAGTAAACCAAAAGCTATATAAGATGCCTAGAGAATGGCAAGCAAGTACTTTTATAGGAGTCTTGATAGCTGCAAAAGTCTTAATTACTATCTCATTTCTATTTAACTTGCAAATATGGTCAGTAAAAAAGCTTGACGTTTCATGGAAAATGACTTAGATTACTGTAGACATAACCAGGTCATGCTGGTAATTCAGTTTTAAATCCAAATGCGATATTCTGAAATAAATAAATAGAGACTTTGGCACCTGGCACACAATTACTGGCCTAGAAAATCTTTTTTTCTACATCTTTAGTATCAAAGATAGTCAGAAATTATTTGTCTTCAACTGGTAAGGACTGCAGTATACCCCTATTCTCTTGCCCGTGGCTTATGACAACACTCCTACTATCTCATTATATAACCTATAGGAAATTTGGTATCCTTTTTTTCTTTTTTCCTCTTCAGCTTTAATAAGGAATTACTGATAAATGAAAAGTGTATATATTTAGGTGTACAACATGATGTTTTGATATACCTGTACATTGTGAATGATTTTTATAATAAAACTATTAACTATCAACTTATCTACCACGTGTGTGTGTGTGTGTGTGTGTGTGTGTGTGTTTGTGTGGTGAGAATACTAAAAATTTACTTTGTTAGAAAATTTCAAGTGTACAGTATATCATTATTAGCTCTAGTCACCATGCTGTACATTAGGTCTGCAGAATTTATTTATCTTATAACTGGAAGTTTGTACCCTTTGGCCAACCTCTCCCCATTTCCTTCACATCCTTAGCCCCTGGTAACCATTCTTTTCTCTCTGTTTCTATGAGTTCAACTTTTTTAGATTTCACATAAGTGTAATAATTTAGTATTTGTCTTTCTATGACTAACTTATTTCATGTAGCATATTGTCATCCAGGTTGATCTGTGTGTCACAAATGGCAGAATTTCCTTATTTTTAACCATTGAATAATGTTCCATTGTATATTCATACCACATTTTTTTATCCATTCATCCATTAACATATACTTAGGTTGTTCCTATACTTTGCTATTGTGAATAATGCTGCAGTGAACATGGAAGCACAGACAACTCTTTGAGATAGTGATTTTATTTCCTTTATTTAGATATCTTGAACTGATATTGCTGGGTCATATAAAGGTTCTACTTTTAATTTTTTGGAGAACCTCCATATTGTACCATTTATATTCCCACCAACAGTGTACAAAGGAGAACTTGGGAATCTTGATAGCATAGAGACATGGTCCATTATATTAATTGGACAGGGTAGGCAAGAAGTAGCAAGTAGCCTAGATAACTTATTTATTAATTTTCATGCATGTCAGAAGGTGAAAACAAGATCTGAGAAATGTCAGAGATCTGTTGCATTGGTGAAGTTCTCAGGAATCTGATAGTTTAATACATGTCAATATATGTCACTTCTAAACTGAGAATCAATTGTTGCCTCTGCAGTGTCCACCATGAAGAAGAAATCATATTGGGTCTGACCCCTATCCCATATAAGCTGCCAGTTCCTAGTAAAGTTCAGAGTGAAATTTAAAAAAGTTTTTGAGGAAGGTACAGCCTCTGATACAAGATTCAGTTGTGTCTTCTAATTGGGTAGAAGCCATGGTAAGGGAAGTGCCTGTGGCAGACAGAGATTGTGTAGAGCCTTTGGGAAAAACTCTCACAGGAGAATCCAGAGTGGATGCCAATGCTTTTGGAGAAGGGCAATGCTTTTCACTGCCAATAAATATTCCCAACAAATATTGCTGTGTTATTAAGCCAAGGTAGAAATGAACAATCTTATCATAAGACAGCTAGAGGGTAAGTGACCTTAACTGGTTGTGTTACCAACCACCAAAACTTTAAAAATAAAATGCTACAAAAGAGTAAACCTAGGGAGATATTGAAGGCTAATGCAAACACCATGAGCAGGTGGCTCAGGTTCTCATGGTGCCTGCTCTGAAAAGCTTTGCTGTTCTCCTTTGTTGCACACTATAGCTTTGTCAGGAGTTCCAGATAAATCGACGATTCATCATTCATCACTATTCAACTGAGCTTTCTATCTTGCTGTTTTCAAGATTGTTCTTTCATAGTTGCACTTCAGCAGTCTACATCTAATGTGCTTCAGAGTAGTTTTCTTTGAGTTTATCTAGCTTGGGGTTTTCTGAGATTCTTATTCCTAGAAGTGTTAAATTTATGACACTTGGCAGTTTTACTCATTCTATTTTTTAAATATGTTTTCTGCTCTTGATGCTTCTTTCCCTCTAGAATTTGAATTACATGCTGATTAGGCCCTTTGAATTGTCCATGGGTTGCACTGCAACTCCGTCAGGTCTCTGAGTCTCTGTTCATCTTTCCATGTTCTTTTCCCTCCTTTTTTCTTTCTTTCTCTATTCTTTAAATTGAGTACTTTTAAATTACCTATCTTCAAGATTTCTAATTATTATTATTATTTTTTTTTGCTATTTCCAATTTGCTTTTGGGATCATCTAGTGAACTTTTATTTTTTCAGCAAGCTAATTTCTACTTCTTATATTTTATATTTCTCTGTTGAGGTTCTCTATTTGTCAATTCATTGAGACACTATTTTTCATAAGTTGTTCTTTCGTATTTAAAATACCTGTTTTGAAGTTTTTATTAGCTAAAGTCAACATCTGGGACCCCTTGGATTCAGATTGTTTTAACTAGTCCTAACTAAGATTGCACTTTTCAATTTTTTAATGTCTAATTTTTGTTTGAAAAGTGAATTCATCAATATCGTATCATAGCAACACTGAATTCTGTTGTGTTCTGAGAATTATTTTTTGTCTGTTTCCTTGCTTATTTTACTAAGTAATTAACTTACCTGGGTTCGTACTAAAAACTTCATTTTTTTACAGTATACAACAGCTCATATTTCCATTCCATATTTGTGTCTTCCAGCTGTTATTTTTTATCCTGATTCTTGGGGGGTCTTCCCTATGTTTACATAATTTGATGATGAGCCAAAAATTTGGACAGAGATTTCTCTCAGACTTAAGAATTCAATGTCTATAATTTTCTCTCTTCCAGGAAATTAGTCCCTCATTTCCAATGGCCCTGTCAACCTTGGGCTCTAGTTTCTGACACCTCAGTCCAGTAAGCTCCAGTTTTATGCTAATTAAGCTATAGAAAATTGTGAATGTTCTCTGTTATAAAAGCCACACCTTTATAGAATTTGCCTACACATGGCTTAAGTTTTCAGGGCCCTGGGAGCCCTTCTTTGTGCATGGGCAATTTATTTGTTAACTATTGATTTGAACTGAGTTTTTCAGATTTCATTATTATTATTTATGAGAGAATTTACAAAACCATGTTAATCCACCACCTTTGCCAGGTAGTCTTCCTTTTCTTATGAGTTTGACTCAAGTTTCCCATGATCATCTTACTAAAGAGGTAATATCTAGATCAGTGCAGGTTTCCAGTACACCATGACAGTACTACAGTGCTTATTCTAATTGCTCATTCCTTTGCCACACCAGTTACTAAATCTTAATATTACTTGTGGTTATATAAATGCTGAAATATTTGATGTTATCACTTATAAAGTGAGAATAAATAGAGATGATAAGAAGTATGAACATGTTATTAGTAGATAACAAAGACCAAGCCCTGTGGTATTCTCATATTTAGAAGCCCAGGAAATAAAAAGAGCTAGAAAAATTTAAATATCACCCTGATCACCCTCAACATTATTATCAAAGTGACCAAAAAAAAAAAAAAAGAATGCATCTAATTAAATTACTTTCCTACTTAAAATTTGTCTTTAGTTTCCTACTTTTTATAAGATAAAGCACAAGCTCTTTATAATATCATGTAAAGTATATATCGCACTTATTCCGTGTCTATATCTGTGAAGCAAAGTCATGCACAGTGTCTCAGTGAATTCTTGACCAGAGCTACCTATCAAACTTGGGTGGTGCTAGTCACTTAGTGAATTAATGTTATGTTAGTTATACTAACATTTAAAGAAATACTTCTTGTCTCTATAGCTAGATTGGAATCTCTAGAGTATGATAAATAATTTTATGTGTCACTTGACTGGCCCACAGGGTACCCAGATATTGGTTTAACATTATTCTGAATGTGGTCATGGGGATATCTGTAGATGAGATTGGACATTTAAATCAGTAGACTGAGTAGATTGTCCTCTGTAATGTGGGTGGACCTCATCTAATTAGTTAAAGGTCTAAGCAGAACAAAAATGCTGATGCTCCTCAAAGTAACAGAGAATTCTTCCTCCTTGAGTACTTTAAATCTGGGAAAACACCCTTTTCCTGCCTTTAGACTAAAACTGAAACATTGGCCCTTTCTGGGTCTCAAGCCAGCTGGCCTTTGGACAGGAAATACACCATCAGTTCTCCTGGATCTTTAACTTGTTGACTTACCCAAAGTCTATGGGATAGATTTTGGAGGTTGTCCACCCCATAATTGCATAAGTCAATTCTTTTGCAAGAAATCATGTGTGTGTGTGTGCATGCATGTGTGCGTGTGTATATGTGTACATACATGTACACATGTACACATAAATGTATACACATGCATACAATCTCCTATTGATTCTGTTTCTCTGGAATCCTGACTGATATATAGAGGAATGAATGCACATTAAGTAAATATTTACTTACTGAAGGAATAAACTATAATAATAGTAAAAAAAAAAAAACAAAGTCATCAATTAAGATTTTTCTTTTCTAACTATAAATACCTAGCTAGAGTGATTCATTCACTGATCTGTCATTGCTCTAACCCTTATTTTTTAAATTCCCCACTACTGCATTAATATTATTGGGACCCTGCAACATTGGTAATAATAAAAGTAGCAAATAAAAATTTTATAAGAGCATCAATATGTACCAGAGTTTATTTTAATAACTTTACTCATTAATTCTTTTACTCATCACAAAAATCATATAAGGTAAATATTAATGTTATCCTGGATGTTAGAAAATACAATTTATATTAGCCCCTTATACTAGACATTTCATATAAACTATCAAATTAAATTTCACTATGACCCCACAAGTTATAGAGACAACACTGACATTCACTGATTTTAACAATCTATTCAGGTTCAGACAATGTGGGAGATGTTAGTTTTGAAATAAACTTATGTCTAAGTGATATCAAGACTCTTTTCCCTCCTGTATTCTAATTGGGCTAAGGCTAAGATTTGACCCAAGGTAAAAGAATGCCTCTTCTTTTCACCTAAGTAAGCACTGTGGAACTTAGTTTTAAGGGACCATGAAAACTTTCTTTAGCTTATTTCAGGGTCTGTCCAGAGGAAATATTGTAAGCTTGTATAAAGTTCTGTACACTAAAAGTACTGCATGAGTGTTTATGAGAGATTAGTATATAAAAAAGAGTGGGAATGTGTAAATTTTAACAGGTGATCAAAATTCAAATGAAAATGAAGTTTGAGCTAAAAACAAAGTGAATCTAAAGCATGTGTAAAAAAGAAATATACATTCAAACCTTAATACCTGCCATTTCATAAGCTTCTTCCATGGCTTTTCTCTCTTTTGAGAACAATCTGTGTGTTTTTAATTTTTTTTTTTATTGCTTCTTAGCCATTAAAGAAAGTCTTTCTTGGCTCTATGTTGAGTCACCATTCTTTATTATATAGTGACATATCTATTTAATTATATTTCATTCATGTACAATTGCATTCATTGTATACTTGGTACAACCCTCCAACAAATCTGATAATGTATTTTTCTATCTAATCACGTTTCCAAATATTAGTAGAGATAGAACTGTCTATATCTCTAGGAAAAGACAAGCCTTTATACCATTAAGAGTCCTTTTTAAAGAAACAGCCCTGCTGGGGTTTGCCCTGAGGCATTTTCATTGCTTTTTGTCTGCTCAAAGGCCAGGGAACCTTTGCAGATGGAAAATATGCACTGTCCCTAAGGGCCGCACATTTAGCAGTTGCCATTTGGTTCTTAGTTTAAAGAACATATTCCTGTTCCTGCTAGTTTGTGTCAAAAGGTTTACCAGATGTTCCAGCTGGATGAGCCATAGCAAGTTTCCTCCCTTGCTTGTAGGCTTTTTAAACCAGGTTTTAACAATCCAACCACTTACAGTGTTTTATTAGAAAATAATTTCTAAATAGAGCTCCAATTTACTATCTTTTAAAGCTTTTTGAAAGAATAGAAATTTGCCTTGAACTATTTAACAGCAATTTAAATTGTGTAATAGGTAAAATTAAACAGACAGAATTTAAGGTACTGAAGATACTGTTTCTTATAGATATTAAAACTTTGTATGGGAGGGAAATAATAATGGTAGGTATAACTCATGTAGAAATCTCAAAATACTTTTATATTTTTTCCACCAATATTATCTCTATTTTGCTGAATTTTGCTGGTTTGATTCCACTTACATCAAGTTTGAGTGACTGCATATTATTATTTAAATATAGGATAATATTTATCCTAAATATTAGGATAATCAAATTTGGCATGGTTCTGGGAAATCTTAAAGAAGTACTCATATTCTTATAAACAGATATAAATTTTAAAATGCCCCACACTTTTTTGTGTGGACAAAGGAGAGATGTTTGGAGAAATATTCTGAAAATAATAATTTCTCACTGGTGACAACAGTATTTGATGAAAGTGAAGGATAATTCTGGGTTTTCACTTATTTTATGGCAACTACACCTTCTTTGCATATTAATATGATGCATGATCATGGCTAGAGATGTTTTCAAAACTATTCTTGGAGAGAAAAAACCAACACAACTTTAATATCATGATATATAAGTTTTAGACTATGAATTAATTAGTTCCAAATAATATGAAACCCCATGTCAACTTGTATTTTGGTCATTTTTTAAACCAAATATATTACTTACAAAGGCTTGTGTAGATTCTTGGTCTTTCCTTCCAAAAACTGTTAATATGAGTACTTAGGATCAGAATTTTAAAATAATTCTAAAATAATTGTGAAGCTTTTACTAAAGCTTTTAGGGAAAACTTTAAACTTGGTGCAAATTTTCTCTTTAATAACTACAGCTCTTTGAAATAACTTTAACTAAAGTAGAACACAATGTGAAAATATTGTTTATAAACATAGTTGTATGAAAATTATAAGTCTGGGTTGTTTGTATTAGTCAAAACATAAATATATATAGCATATGTTCACCTCAATTAACTGAGATGACAAAAAGAGTTGTAGCTAAAATATTAAGAGTAAGTTAGGACCTAAATTTTTTCCAAGAGGTGGAGAATAACTATAATATTATAAAAATTATCTCTCAGGGGAAGGGGCCTGAAGTACAGAAAAAAAATAAGTGGAACTGTGTCACAAGCAGGTGGGAGACTCCCGGACGCATCTACACAAGAGTCTAAGAGCTGAACTTGCTGCATTTATCAGGTTATTAAAAGATGGTGTGACAATCTTTACCAAGCCACCAACATGGAGACCACTTTTTTTTTTTTGAAACCTCTAGCTTGGTTGAAATTCTTTGTGCAGCACCACAGTCACACAATCTCTTATCAACGAGGTTTGGAGATCTGTTGGGACCTGCTATATCAGCCATGAGTTGTGGAGTGGGGAAAAGTATGGAACACAGCATTTCATTTTCTTAAGATGAGGTCTAGGATCATAAAGTATCCATGCCCATTTTATTTATTTATTTTCCAATTCTCTTTAAAAATTTGATTTCCTGATAAATAGGTATAAGATATAGTAATTGGGACGCTGGCAAAACAAAACAAAACAAAAAACAGATGGCATAATTTGAAGAAATTTTGTAAACAGAGAAAACTGCAGATTTAATAGCAAAATGAACAATTTTCAGCAGCTGAGTAGGTCCATGGCTGCCCAAAGTAGAATTTTCTGGAATATAGCCTAGGTTTGAGGGTTGACCTGTTTGACTTTGCCAGTCTTTCCCTCTCTATCAAAGATCTATTGACTTTTTTTTTTCTGAAATGCCAGTACATAGCCAGTTGATTTGAATTGTTTCTCTCTAATTAGTGTTGTTGGTGGTTCCTTAGCAAAAACTTGTGCTATGAGCTGTACGGAGAAGTGGCTTTTTCAGAGTCAGCAGAGTGAGCCCTGCAGTACTGGTTCTTTCGACTCTTACCAAAGAGGTATTTTGAACCAATTGCATGCTCTAAGTTGCTCTGATAGTTATAAGGAGGGTTCAGTAAGTGGGATTGACAAATGAACATTGCATGTGCCTCCAATAAAAGTGATGAGATGAGCAAAAAGATCAACCAGGATAAATAGGCAGAGAAATTTATTAAAAAGCAATTTTTGGAATTCTACATAGGTTAGCTCTATGAATATCTTCAAAACAATAAATTCAACTTGACAGTATGTTTAGATGTGTTAGTATGAGTTTGCACTCAGTTAATTGTTAGGTACTATGGAGGGAAAAAAATGTAGATATTATGTGGTCTGTGCCTCAAGGACATTTCCAAGTAGTTAAGAAGACTTGAAAATCCATTAAATGATGAATTGCACATGGTGTTGCATTATTGTTTTAGTGTCCAGTGAGTGATACTGGCACTAATTATTAGAGAACTCTGCATCACAAGAAAGCCTAGATAAGATGAAGATCACACCACAAGCCTAGAAACAGGGACTGTAAAGGTTGTAAGAGAAGTTTTCTCAAAGGATGTGTAAGCATCTTCCATTACCACTTTCAAACTAGAATGATAAGGAATTACAGCAGCAACAGAGTTGGCAGGAGTAATGCTTTCTGATGTCCAAAGTCTTTCCTATCTGTAAGTCTCAGGGATTTCCATCGGTCTCAGCAAAGATAAGAATATATATTCTTTTGTAGTGTGGTCCTATTTATCTGATACATGTCATAAGTCATAGTGTCTAAGAAATCTAAGATGATGACCATTTGGGGTTCATGATAAATCTAGAATGTACTATATCTATTTGTGTATTTGTATATGTATATATAAAATACCATATTTCCAAATATAAATAAACACATATGCAACAAATATGAATACATTTACAGTATTATCAAGAGTTCAGGGTCAGTAGTATTTTGAAAAAAATACTGTTAGATATGTAAATACCACCCAGGTTTTAAAAGCCTAGTAAATATTATATAATCATTCTAAAACATTTTAGTGGAAACTATTAGTTTTCCTTTGTTTTGTTAACTTTTCATCCATATTCAGTTCTCATAAAAATAGTATGTTTTTCCTGCTTGGACTTATCATAATTTCTCTCCTCATGCTCGATTATTTAATTCAATATCAAAATAGCTTGCTTTGGCAAGATCTTTTAGCATCCAGGAAGTTAAAAGCGTGCATAAAAAATTTCATTCTTCTTTATTATTGGAGCAGGCCTTATTTTTATATGTTGTCTCTATTATAACACATAGTAAAACACGGTCTTCTCTTTTGAACAAATACATGCAGACAAAATTATTTATATCCTTTGGGGCCTCCTATGAAAATGTGGAACCGCCAGAGTTAGAAGCTAGAGTCCAGATGCTCTTTGTTTATTGAAACTCATTGCTCAAGTTCAGGTTCATGTTACCTTTGTCTGGAATTACAGAAGGTACTTTGCATCCTTTCCACCACTAAATTGTTTGTAAAGTATAATACCCCATTGCTTTATATTTATGGCAAAGCAGATTTCTGAAAACTCACAATCTCTAGCAAAAGTGCTGGAAGAGGTCTCAAATGCCTGCTGTTTTAATTCCCTAACATGGCACTAGAAACCTTTCACAATAACATCTAACATCTCTTACATTCTTATTTCTCAATATACTCATTTCTCCATTTACCAAATAGGTTTGGCAGTTAGACTATGTAGCTGTAACTAAAGATGTCATATGATTTTCACATCCATGTATTTAGAGATATTATATCAGTTTTTTAAAATGACATCTCTTTCTCTCTCTCCTGATGTTGTCATGTCTATTCTTTTAGACCAAAATCAAATATTCCTGGTCATAATGTTTTCTTCTTCCACATATTTCTGTTTCATTTATACTCCAATGAAACATATGTCAGTCTTAGTCTTGTGTTACAATAATTTATGGGCGTATCTGTTTTCCACTGTCCAACCCTTCACTCAATAACATTTTGTGTTTCTACTGTGGGCTGTGCTATATTACAAGACATTTTGGAAACAAAGTAGAATACAACAGAATCTTTGTGCTATCAGAGTTTATATTGAATTTAGTGGATTAACACGTAAACAAAGAGTTGCAAAATAATCTGGTATAAGTGATCATAAAAGAATATATAAAATATTTCTTTTGTTGCATTAAAAAGAGAAGAAAAAGTTGCTAAATTTATATGTGAGAGTAAGGGAAGGCTTCATTAATGACAGGTTAATAAAATTAAGTCTTTAAGAATGAAGAATGTATTAGGCAAAAGTGAGGAAAAAGTCTTAGAAGATAAACAGATAAATTGAGAGATATAGAATTTCAGATGGGTGCAAGGGATACAGTAAATCTAAGTTCAGAGTGTTTCTAGAGGAAATGCAGTGAAAGTCGAGTTATAAAAAGCCTTTTGTTTCCTATTAAGGCTGTAAGTAACAGGAAAGAACTGAAAAATCCAACTCGAACAAAAATTTGTATATCTGAAACACTGCCCAGGCTACAGTGTAGAAAAATAATTACTAGGAGTACATTAGACTTGAGAGAGTGAAATTAGATGATAGTTTTCTCTTTTTTTTCTATTTTTATTTTTATATTTTTAGGCTAGGCAACCTTTGGTTGACTTCACAGATTGCAAGGACCTTGTCAGCTTACAATGCCTTTTAAAAAATGTTTTATACCTACAGCGCCTGGTCTTCCTAGGTGGTTTCCCATCCAAGAACTAACCAGGCCCGACCTTGCTTAGCTTCTGAGATCAGATGGGACCGGGCATGTTCAGGACAGCGTGGTCATAGACAGGTGATAGTTTTCTGTGGTTCAAGTGAGGCATAATTAAATAATGAACCTTGGCAGTGGCCTTGAACATAGAGAAGAGTAGGCAGATTTGAGGATGAAGAGAGGTAGCCAGACGAAATGGCAGCACTAAGTGGCTGATCAACTACAGAAATGAGAGAGAGAGGGAGGGTTGAAACTTCTCTCTTGGCTAGAACGACTAGAGAAGCAGGCAGTCTATTCAACAAAATAGGAAAGATGAGAGAAAAGGCCATTAGAATAAGCAAGAAAATGAGGTTGTATTAGGGCAAATTGAGTTTAAGGAACATTTAGAACTTTCATGTCAAGTCCTCAGTTGGGAAGTTGGAAGAAAGATCGAAGAGCTCAAGGGAGAGATGAAAAAATTGCTCAATAGAGAATGGAGATGTTGATTCATGACCTGAAAGCAACACAGCTAATTAAAACAGTAGCATGGAATGGAGTTTTCAGAAAAGGTTATGGAGAGAAAAAAATACTCCACCATTTATTATCACACTAAATAAGTGACATATCTAAATATTAACAAAATACGTACAGGACTTGCATGCTCAAAATTATAAAATATTGATGAAAAAATTCAAAGAAGAGCTGAATAAATGGAAAGACATAGTGAATTCATGGACAGAGATTCAAAAAAGAAAAGATATTGATTTTTCCCAAATGGATCTATAGGTTTAATGCAAAATCCTAGCAAGATTTTGTAGGCATAGTTAAACTTATTCTAAAACTTATGTGGAATGGCACAGGCCCTAGAACAACTAGGGCAATCTCTAAAAAGTAGAGAATAAAATAAGGGGAACCTCCCCACCTATCATGAAGAGCCACTGTCCAGTAATAGTCATCCAGGCAGTGTTGTCATGGTGGAGGGACAGACACATAAAACAGTAGAATTGAACAGAGAACTCAGAGATAGACCCATATACAAATGCCAACTGATTTTTGATAAAGATGCAAAATCAATCAATGGTGGAAAGATAGCCTTTTCAACAAATGGTGATGACATATTTTGCCGTCCATAGGAGAATAAAATAAAGAAGCTCGATTAAACCTCATACCTTACACAAATGTATCTTAGGTGGAAATTTATACAAAAGAAAGGGAACAGATTGTTTTTGTCTAAAAAAGCGGGTAGGCCTAGAATCTCTTCTTTCCTGCCCAGAGCCTCCTTACAGGACTCCGTCACCAGCCATTGTGACTCCCGAGTTACTCTCATGCATCCTTTAGGAGAGGACATGTCAAAAGTTAACATGCATCAGTATCATCTGAACAGTTTAGCAGAAGACAGATTGCTGGGCCCGGATCACAGATTTCAGATTCTCTGTAGGTCTATGGAGGAGAAGGTGTCAGTTGACGTATTGAAACATTTTAGCTTGAAGAGTTAAGTTTACCTTTAATTACATAACAGAAAATTTATTCACTACCACTTAGCTATGCAAAGAAAACAGGGTTATTTATTTTCTATAATTTATCTAACTTTCTTCCTAAGCCCCCACTCCACCAAATATCAAAGGGGGACTGGAGCTTTAAATTGCCAATTAATAGAAATGAATTTTTAGAGAAGGGGAAATAAGTCTGTTTCAAGAAGCCCCACCTTTTTTCAGGCAAATTCTCATATCTTTTATATTGTCCTTCTCTCTGTGCTTCTAAAAAAAATTGTCATTTTGCTATCAGAGTAAGAGTGGGGGGTATTATGACTTAGAGGTTTCTGAGTGTCAGTGGCATTGCCAGAGAATGACCGGTTGAACCTACTGAGATGTGACAGGTGTCATCTCACCTTATGGTCTCAGATGTTTCTTCTTCTGTGGCTGTTGTCATCATGCTTGGTTGCTGATGTATGTATGCATTTGGATTGTATCCTCTTTCTGTAGCAGGCTGTTGGTCCAGCTCTTCTCTCAGCATCTCTTGGTTCTATCAAGACAGGTGGTAACTTCTGCTGCCCTACATGTTGTGCATTGACAAGTTCAGTGTAACCCAGTCCTCTACTCAGGCACCTTTTCTCCAACATGCTGTATAGCTGCTCCCACAGTGCATTGGATCTGTATCCCAGCCAAGTTTCAAGCTTTTTTTTTTTTTGGTAAGTTAACAACCTACCCCAAGGCTTTTCCAAGGAAATCAGGCTATAATGTTCTCAAATTCTTCCATTTGAAGCTTCATTTTTATAATGGTGAGTGTGAGGGAAACAGAGCCCTCACTAAATTTGTCTTCCATCATTTTTTTCCTTCTTGTCACACATGAAGGAAGCAAAGGGGGCTCCCCATTTTCTACCAATGTTAGGGAGACAATTGCCTTATGTCATACCCTTTTCATTCTTGAGGTAGCATTCACCTGCCCCTTTTCCAGAGGCCACATCATAGATGAGTGCAGGTGAAAAATGAATTTGTTAATAATGTAAGATACACTAGACAGCATTCAATATGCAAAACAATCCAGCCGCAGGGAGACAGAGAATATCAAGGAGAAGCTACTTCATTAGAAAAGATGGCTTATTCTGCTTAAGCAGTGTCGAATTGAAGTCTTTCCATCAGTTACCCAGATGGAGATAATCCAACAGAATTTGACGATATAGATCTGTAGTTCAGAAATAATATTGTGCTGAAAATATAGATATAAGAAATAATTCTCCAAGTAATTCTTCAGATTGCTTGGCCATTTAATTAAAAGCAAAACAATCAGTTAATTAAAAGCTGTCTCCTTGGCTGGAACATATTCAAGCTAATTGGAGTGGTTTTACGGTCAAGGTTTTGTTTTGTTTTTTCAGAATGTCAGACTAGTTAACTATTTTGACTATAATCCTAGAATATACTCTATGTTGAATAGTTAATTTTGACATGTGTAGTTGGGAGAATTAATTTCCTATGCTTAAATTACAAATAGTGACAAATTATCATAGAAATGGTTTTATTTATTACAAAAGGGGTGTGTTTCCAACTCAGTCCTGAGTTTAGGAGCACATTTGTAATTACTTCTGTTCATAGTTTCAGCTCAAAATCTATTTCATGGAGGATTTGAGATTGCATGAGAACCTTTCTAGAGTCTCCTGTCTCCTAAGTTCTCATCTTCTCTCTGCTCTTTCTCCTCCTTTTCTCCCACTCCCACCCCAGGCCAGGTTTTTTCATTGCAAACCTGTTTTCATTCTCAACAGCCACTTCTCAGATTTTTTTTCCTGGCTTTTCCATCATTTTCATTCAATCTCTGAATGCTAGAGTTCCCCAGAGGTCCACAATAAATGCTTTCTTCTTTCTCTTATCTTTAGAGGTCTTATCCTGTCCTCAGATTAAATACTGTGGTAACCATCCCAATGCCATCTACCACAGATGACTTTCAGTTTGTATCTCTAGCTCTGACCTCTGTGAACTGCAGATAGTTCAACACCTGCTCTCTTGGCTCAGAATTATAACAGATCTCAAATTGAAAATATCCAGGACAGAATTCTTAATATATCTCCTATTATTAGTCTACCCAGGCTGCCATAACAAAATACCACAGCCTGTGTGGCTTCAACAGTGGAACTTTAATTCTGTTTTTTTCTGGGGACTGAAAGCTCAAGTTTAAGGTGCTAGCAGGGTCGGTGTCTGGTGAGGATTCTCCCCTTGGGTTGCAAATGATTGCTTTCTCACTATGCCTTCGTCTAGTCTTTCCTTGGTGCATTTGTGTGGAGAAGGACAGTGATTTATCTTCCTCTCTTATAAAGCCACTAATGCTATTTGATTAGAATCTTACCCTTATAACCTCATTTAACCTTAATTACCTCCTAAAATCCCCATCTCCAAATATAGTCACTTTAGGAATTAAGAGTTTTGACATATAAATTTAGGCTATGCTAACTCAGTTCATAGCCCCATCTCAGGATTCTGAAACTTTTGTTACGGGGGAAGTTGAAAGCAGCTGTTACTACAATGTGATAATTCCATTCTCTGGTGCTTCTTCTAATAAGGACAATAATCCTATTGGATCAGAGCCCCACACTCTGACCTCTTTAAACTTCAATTTTTTCCTCTGAAGCCTTGTCTCTAAACACAGCTACACTGTGGGGATAGGGCTTTCTTTAATCTATGTATTTTGGGGGGACATAAGCATCAGTCCATTACATTGCCCCACCTTGAACCTTATCTTTCTATAGTCTTCCATTTCTCAATAAATGAAGGCATTGTTATTAACTCCCATCCATAAATCATGCTCTTGGCTCTAACCTCAAAATCTGCTGTGAGTGCAATCGTGTTTTGCTTTCTCCACACTTGCCTATCGGTACCCATTGCAACAGACTTTTAAGGGGTCTCTCTGCTTCTACTCGTGCTCATACAATTTGTACTTCACATACATAAAGCCAGTCATTTCACTCTCTTGCTCAGAGACATCTCATGACTTTCATGTCCCTCAGAATGACATTCAGCATTTTTTGCACTGGCTGGGAGGTCCTACATGATGTGTTAGGCTACCAGTTGCAAATGCTCTGCTACCCTGTGTTGCTACACTCTACTTCTACAAGCCTCTTTATGAGTCCTCATGCTGTTATCTTTGCCACTTCTCATCTGCTCATTTCTCTATCTGGAATGTTCTTTTCCCTGCTCTGTACATGGTCTGATGCTCTCATTCAAGGCCTATGTGAATAGTTTCTGCAGCTGCTTACATGTCTCCATCCTTCACTCACCTTTTAATCCCTTTTGAACTATTTATTTATTCACTTGAGCATCATCTAGGCATTGGGTATGCAACATGAAGGTCACTCATGAAACTTACATTCTACGGAGGACAAAGGTAATATATAAACAATTGAATATACAGCATGAGGTCCCCTCTTCAGAAGAGGTCTTTTCTGGCTACCCTGTCTAAACAAAAGTCCTCTTTCACTTTCTACCCTTTGGCTCTGCAATTATCAGCACCTTATGTGCTATTATTACACACTAGAATGTAAGTTCTCTGAAGGCAAGAGGTCAAAAACTTATATACTGGTTCTTGTTGTGATTCTGGTTTTTAAAATACTACTGATCACATGGTCATATTGTCTCAATAAATATTATTCGAGTTACTGAATGAGTCATTGCATTATTAAGCTAAGGAGAATATCATTATTTGATGTCTTACATCTTGGCGTAATTTCAAGTAATTGTTTTTTCTTATTTTTGATGTGTGAAACTCAAGCAGTGACAAGTTTTTAGAAAGTGCATTCAGCATCAACAGGGTCCAGAGGGAAGTTGGGTGCAGTTTACACCATTACAATAAAATTGGAATGAGAATAGAGAGGTATGAGCTCACCCCACTGCTTGTCCCTAGAGGAGGTTTATAGTACAAAAGGTAGAGATGAAAACTTAGCTATTTTTTTCTTGATGTCAATGAAAGACTCAATGTGCCTGAAAACCTATTGCATATGTCTGTGACTTTGTGAGGAAGAAGTCACAGCAAGTTCACACTTGATTGACAGCCTCTTTTACAATTTCTAGAAATAATTACAATATCCCTGGTTGTGCCATTATCTTTGCTGTTCCTCAGGTACATTTTGATCAGATGCAGAAAAGAAAACTAATTTCTCAAGCTTGAAAATTAACTGGTGAAGTCTCAGTGAAGCTTACCATCCACATGGTAACCAGTTTACAAAGTGCTACACCACTGTGTAGAGCGTGATAGAAAATTTGTTATAAAATGAGTGCATTCTTGTTTTTACTGTCAAGAACATATTACCCTTAATGAATTATAATGTATAAACATTCCCCTTTTAATCCATAATGAAATTCTGATTTTAAAATACAACTCTCTCTCTCTCTCTCTCTCTCTCTCTCTCTCTCTCTCTCTCACACACACACACACACACACACACACACACACACACACAGAAATAAAGCATCTTGAGAATTAAACACTGACAACTGCATTTTTGTTGATTGTAATGGAAAGGTAGACACAAGCTACTACATGACTGCACACACTTCTGTTATATTTTCTTACTTGGAAGTAGAAAATGAGTCATATTGTTTTTATCTTGATGGGAGAAACAGAGTCACGAATGGCAGCTGCATCAGCGCCTCAGCAAGGTGACGAGGGTGGGTGGTGTTTTCACCAGTCCACCTCCCTCACCCAGCCTTAAATATTCTCCAGTGAGTGGACTTCCCAATACATTCAGTTTGAGAAATTCTCTACCTCACAAGCCAACATCACTGCCAACCAAAGAACCCTCCTGGGGTGTGGCCCCATGGCTCTATGACCTGTGGCAAGAACTTGAAAAATGAGACCCATTTTTAAACTCTAAATTTATCACCATTGTCACACCTGTATGTGTAGAAATGACTTTTGGTAGTTATGAGAGTGGCAAAGCCCTGACTTGACAAGATGTGATGGGCAATATTTTGAGGTGGACTCAAGATTTCTACCTTTCTGGTGTGTGCAGCCTTGTATAATTCCTTCTCATTGAAGATGGGAGGAAACTGCAATTCACTCCTAACCAATAGAATATGGCAAAGGTGTAGAGTTTTTTTTTTGTAAGAAGTGATTAAAGTCCCTTCACATTTGTCTCAGCAAAAGAGAGACTATTCTTGGGTGGTCCTGACCTAATCAGGTGAGTCCTTTTCTGAATCTAGAGACCCATTCTGCTGCTAAGTTTTGAAGAATACAGATACTTTGACTTCGAAAGCTGCAACAAAATGAATCATGCCAACAAATCAAGAGAGCTTGCAAGCAGACCCTTTTCACATCAAGCCCAGCTGATGTCTTGATTTCAGCCTTGTGAAACCCTGAGCACAGAACCCAAGTAAGGTGTGCCTAGACTCCCAACCTGCACAACCTGTGAGATAATAAGCGTGTGTTGTTCTAAGCTGATAAATTTGTACAAATTTATTATACACCATAGAAAACAAATACACACAGGTACGGGAAGTTAAAAATGGATGCTGAGCAAAGACAAAGATTCAGGGCATTTGATGTGCATTCTGCTATTAGGGCAAAAGAGAACTCCATGGAGAATACTGATAATATTCTGAATTTAGTGTCCCTGATAATCTGAAGATCTAAGTAGTGCTTTATTTGCTTCATAATATCATTTATGTAAATCTCACATTCTCATTAGCTAAACCTACATTATTATTTTTCTTTTCTATATCCTCTAGACTGTGAAATTTATTTGTTTCTCAAGTATATAATGTACCACCGTCTGGATAAAAACTGTAAAAATTCAATGATTTTGGAGAGCTTCAAATGTACAGATGTTTAGTGTTGAAAAAACTAACATTCTGAATGGTTGGTTGATTTGAATTCGCTTTTATGTGGATGTTTTGGGACCATGCTGACATATCACCTGAAGCTTTAGATAATGATAAGAAACCAGATGTGTTAGTGTTGACAATATGTACTATGATAACATGAATTAGAATCTTTCTAAGCCTATGCTTATCTGTGTTTAATAGAATGTTTCTATTCATTTTCCTGTCAGAGTTCACTTGAAGTGGATTATAATAACATAGTCTTTCAGATAATTAAAACCCAGAAACTTTCTAGGATTAAGTGATTTTACATTAATCTCTAAATGTTTTACCCTTTCAGACATTTCTCATTACAAATAAATAGCACTGTCCCACTAATAAGAGCAACATTTTTTGATAAAACAAATATTTGAGTTTTAAAGTACTTCCATATATCCTATTTCAGGCAGAAATAATCTCCTTTTTCTGCCCAAAGTCACCTTGGGCCATTGAAAAGGAAAGCATTTCTATGCATTCAGCTTTATTCATTTATTTATTTTTGGTTTGAATTTTGTGTCAGAGAAAAAGCACCGATTTCCCACTGTTGCCTGTTCTTAGCGGGTCCAGCTGTCTGTGGGTGATCTATACAGTAGGAGAGCAAAGAAACAGAAAGAAGTAGCCCATAATCTTCCAACATTGGGTTCTTCAGCTGGAATTACTGAGATTTGGCACAAAGTCTAGGAAGAGACTCTAGTTTGGAAAATTCCTGCCTTTAATTAATGATTGGGGCTCTATCTTGATATGATTTTTCCGTGTTTAAAGCTACACTTACATTTACAAATTGATTTTTAATATTAGTTTTGTTGAAACATTGCCTTAAGATAACATTTTTATGAAGAATGAGGAATTATGTGTCCTTCTTTTATGTTCCAAGTCAAAGTGCAATGACTGGTGTCCAAATGGATAATTTGGTACTTTATATTTTATTAAATATGAAAGTTAGAGAGTATTCATTGTAACTTAAATTTTTAATAAGTGAAAAATTTCAAAACAATTATATAACTTAAAAATATAAAATGTAATTTGTCATTAGTTATTAATACAAAAATGTAGATTTTATACTTTTCTATTTCAGTAAAGATTTGAAATACCAAATTTGTTTCAGGAGGTATATCAATATATTATAGTCATTGTACTATTTTCAAAAAATTAAACTTCTACATCTGTTACTGTTTTATTTAACAATGGTTTGAGATACTTTGTGTTCCAGGAGTGGTGCTATGTCCTTGACATTCAGAGAGAAATACGATGCACCTGATAGACACAGACTTGTGGAGGAAAATAGTACTTTCTGATAGGAACTAAATGAAGGTAACATAAATGACCTTATAAGATACATTGTTTTAATCTATTTTTTTGCGCTGATGTTGAAATGAGAAAAAAAGGATGACTCACTTACCAGCAGTTAATCATGTTCAGTTAACTTGTATTGGCTAGTGGCCCTTTGGTATTTGGCTGGCATGCATGAGTTATTATTATGGATGAGAAAGCGTGTCATGAAAGAGGGTGGGTGTCAGAGATAGATGAGTTGGGTGTCAATCCCAGCCTAATCCTCACTTCCTAATTCTGTGACCTTGGGCAAATGATGAGACTCCCCCACCTCCCAGTGCTGCATAACTTCATTGCAGCAGCAGGAAAATAATCATTCCTCCCTCATTGAATTATGAAGATTAAAGAGGTGATACATATAAACTGCTTAGTACACTGCCTGAAGTATTATTAATGAGCATGTGCTATTGGTTCAGAACTGCAAATTCCATGTGAATATTATAGGTTAAAAAATCTGTTTCTTAAAGTTCCTGGATCATAAAGCAATTACAGCATATTGGTAAAGACAAGAAAACCCATTTAAAATACAAAATTAGACTTAAAAAAAAGAGCATATGATGGCATTGCACTAACCTATAAGAACACTAGTGGGTCTATGGCCATGCCACCATGAATGTGCCAGATCTCATCTGATCTCGAAAGCTAAGCAGGGTTGGGCCTGGTGAGTACTTGGATGGGAGACCACCTTGGAATACCAAGTGCTGTAGGCATTTAAAAAGAAAAAGAACACTAGCAGGGTTTCAGAGATGAGGAAGATGAGTAGACTATGTAGACTATGGCAAACAAAAGTTTATATGATAATAAACTTTAAACTTATGAAAGCATTGTCTATGTTTGAAATCGTGGCCTTTAATAGGTTCATTAAGTAATCTCATTCAATGTGCACAGAATGTTGTGAAATATTAGCTATTTCCCCAATTTTACAGGTAAGTATATTAAGGTCTACATAGCTTAAGGGAATTGTTTAGTTATACAGCTAGCAATATCTACTTTCTGGATTTCAACTCCTGGCTTTTGACTGTGAAACATGGGCAATTAATCACTTCTTACCTCCGTGGGGATTGGGAATGGGCTGTGCTTACACAGTGTGAATTTGGATGAGGCAAAAAGGAAGGGAACACCATCTTATATTGGGGAATTAATAGAGCAAGGGCACATGAGTGAGCAAGCTGTGTTTGGGGACAATGAGGGATCCAGCTTGATAGACATGGTTGGATTGAATATGGGCTTAGCATAGTGGGGAATAAAGAAAAAATAAATTAAACCCAAAGTGATTTAAACAACTTAAAGTGACTCAATATTAAGAAACTCAATATTAAAAAATTCAACTCAAAGTGAGTCCAACAAATAACTTCTTTTCTACATAATAAGAAGATTGCTATCAGGACTTTCATATTTTTTTTTTTGTTTCTCTTCTTCATCTAGAATGGGGTGAATTTTGTCCTTAGGCTTGTTGTTTTATGGTGCTCTCTCAGGTCAAAGCAGAAAAATTAGAGAGGATTAAGGAAGATTCCTTAAATAGTCATACAAGCCACATCTAGCTACTTTCTTTAGGAAAGCCACAGTTTTCCCAGAATTGTCATTGGCCTCAAACACCAACCAAGTAGACTTTTGCCTAGGTTTCATTGTCCTGAACTAGCTCACACAGTCACCCAAAGCTATAAGGGTGCTGGTTAACTTTCTGAGGATGCATTATGTTCCAGTATCAACTCCCATGAAGCTTCATGGATTTAAGGACAAAGAAAGAGACAGCATGAGAAAACTACAAGGTGTTTTTAAAGCCTTGGTTTGGAAGTGATATGCCTCTTTCTCTGGCACATGCTCTTTATGTTTCATGAATGTCTTTCCTCTTTCCATCCTCTCACTCAATGACCTATTTCCTATTTTTTATACTTAAACAATTGCTGCCAATTTTTTCACTCCTTCAAAAACATTTTTTGAGCCACTTATATGGGATGGAGTTCTCTCTGGAGGATTATACCTCTGTATGTGACTTGTCATACTATATTCTTTCCATCTCTTTATTTTTTATCACACCAAGTGAACTCTGGGTTCTTTGTACCTTAGAGCTTCTTTTAAATTTACATTTTTGTATTTACAGTGTCCAGGTTGGGGCCAAATGATCTGAACATCTGAACCACTGTTCCCTAGAGTGATGTACTATACCAAAATAGCAAAGAAACAAATGCACTCTTTTCTCTCTTCAATTTTCAGAGTTTGAAGTCTCTTAAATCTTTGCATGAATTACAAAGAAAATTCTTTCTACATGAATCTTGAATAGAAGGACAATATTAAAATTTCTTTTGTGAAATTCTCCACGACTGCTAAATTGTGGCTATAATCCCTGTAGATTTCTTGTAGTTGTCAGTTTTTTTTACATGTTGGCAGTAACACTGGAGAAGATCATTTGAACAATGGCCCTTTTGATGTGAAGCATATCTAGAAATGACCTGAGAGGACAAGTGACCTCTGGTTCTCTGTCTCACCATTTGTGATATATCATTAAATATACAGTAGGAGAAAATATGTTAAAATAAGCCTCAGTATTACCTGGAAAGGTAAGAAGGTAAATATTAGTCTAAAGGGTAAATGAACAAATGTATTCATTGGTACCATCCAGAACTCAGCACAGTACAGTTGGAGAATACAAAATATGAAATTAAACAGACTTGGGCTTGAATTTTTAGTAGGCCAATGATTGTATTTTGACCAATGTTCTTAACATTTGTGAGATGTGGTTTCTTCACCTATAAAATGGGGGAGTTGGTAATGACATCATAGTATTCTATGTGATATACTTGGCATAATAATTGTTCAAAATCAGTCCTTCTTATTTTCCTATATCCCCCTGTGGCTTTAGTACTACTAGTTGGCTTCTGGAATCTGCACATTTCTTTTTGTCTTGCTTTTTCCAAATACTGGGCTGCTTCTGTCTTTTAACACCCCCATGTGTTTCCTATCTCCCCTCTTCTGACAACTTCTACTGCTCCCAGTTAAGGTAAGCTTTGTGGAGTTTGTATTATGATAAAAAATACATATAATACCCTCTATTTTTGAGTCTATACTATTTGCAAAAACATTGCTAAGAATTAGCTCATTTAATTTTAAAGTAGCTCTTAAAGAAAATATATTGTAGATTAAGAAGCAAGACTCAGAACACCAATAACTTCATTTATTTAACACATAATATTAAGTTCCTAATATGTACCCAGAATAAGAAATAAGACAGACATGGGCTCTACTTTATCATGAAAACAACCAGTACTCAAATCTCAGTATAACAGCATTCTAATCCACAGTTTAACCACTTCCTGCTCCATGCTCTAATTGCTCAGGTTTTTCTTTACTAAACAATCTGAATTAATGTATAATAAAATATTAGCACTTAAAAACACATTCTTAAAGCTCATTTTTCCAAACAGAAAATTTGTCAAAAAGTTCAATTTTATCATCCCGTCTAATACATATATTTTAGAGATATGGAAACAGAAGGTAAGAGCATAAACTTAGGAAATAGTGGAGGCAGGATTTGCATCAGTTTCTAATCTTATTATGCAGTATCTTCTCATTTTTAATGTACTATCTCTCACAGGTCAGATATTATCTTTTGCAGGAGTCAGGGTGTGCTAGGTTGTGTTGTGGTAACAAGTGCAATGCTTCAGTAGCTTAATTCTACTGTTATTTACTTCTCATTTACTTGGCAGGTACGACCTGTTTTGGCAGTTAGGCTTTGTTCATCATAAGACTCAATAAGACAGAGGCTCCAAATTAATGTGTGTCTCCAGGATCACCACAGCAGGACACAGGGAACATGGCAATTCATTCAATGGCTCTCAAAATATTCTCACAACAATAACATAAGTGATATTCACTCAAATTTTTCTGGCCAACACAAGTCACGTGGCCCCACTTAACAAAGAGTGTGCAGTGCTCAATCCTATTATGTGCTCTAAAGAAGAAGAACATAGAATATTTGTGACACATTCTAAAGCATCTTTTTTTAAAAAAAAACATTTGTCTTAACAAAAAAAATAATTAACATTTTTAGCACTATTTGGAAAAACTTGCATAATCCATTCACCTTCTATTAAATTTTTTTTCTTTTATTTTGCTTTTCCATCAAAGTAAAAGGACCCAACATTGTGTTTGTCTATAACTAGGAAGTATTTTCTTGAAAGTTTCATATGATCTCTTTGCAGTCATTTCAATTTGGTATAGATATTAATAGATTTGACAAAACCTTGGTTAGACACCAAGAGTTTAACACCTGACATGCTGTCCTCAAGATCCCCTGTTCCTTTCCTCTCTGAAATTCACATTAAAAACAAATCTAAAAGAAGTGAAGTATGAACTAATCTAGGCTAGTTGTATTTATTACCATAATGTAACCTAAAGCATCCTAATACAAACGACACTATCTATGTTAATAGATTAAAAATGAGAATAAATGGTCTCAGGTAAGAAACCCAGACTCAAATGCTGCCACTGCTGTTTCCTAAGTTTATGATTTTATTTACTTATTTGTTAATTTATTAAAAGGAAGCTGTACAGGTGAGCATTGGATTAGTATAACATGTTTTCTAAATAAATCCTTGGAAGAAAAACCCTCCACTTTTGGCTTTTCGAGTCAGAAAGCCAGAGCTTCAGCTCACAACTTTACCACCTTCTTGCTTTATAACCCAAGCAACCTGAACCTTCTAAAATTAACTTTCAATTTAGAAAATTAAGATAAACCCTCATGTATGGTATAGGAAAGATGACAAAAAAGGGTGACTGGCAAGACAAAGTGTCCCTATTATCTTAGATCTCTGCAGTTTTTAGCTACAGCATCGCCTACACCATACAGGTCAGGACTAACTTTAAAGTGAATATTTAACCGAGTGAGAATGCTCAGAAATCAGGAAACCAAGTTTTGAAAGGGACTCACAAGAACTAACTCTGATTCGAATAGCCTATAACCAGTCCCACAAACGGCTTTGGCCTTGGGTTCCTTTGGCATCTGTTACCTGTGTATACATCTCCTTAACATCTTCACCTTCAGCCCTGCTCCTTTTGAAAGGACTGATGAAACCACTTCCTCTGTCCTCTTCCTGTTTCTACTGTTCAGAATCAGTTTGGCCTGTGCTATGGACTGAAAGTTTGTGTCTCCTCAAAATTCATATGTTGAAACCTAATCCCCAATGTGATGGTATTTGGAAGTGAAGCCTCTGGGAGGTAATTTGAAAATGGGATTAGTGACCTTATAAAAAAGAGCATGAAAGGATTCACTTTCTCTTTCTCTCCCCACCATACAAGGTTATAGTGAGAAAGATTCCATCTATAAGCCAGGAAACAGGTTCTCAACAGACACAGATCTGCCAGTGTCTTGACCTTGGACTTTTCAGTCTCCAGAGATGAGAACCTTCTGATTTTTTTTTTTTTTAAAGATCCCTTATATTAAATATTATTCCCTATTTATTCCTCAGATGGTAGTAGTGGTGGTTGTAGTAGGTGTGGTTGTGATAACAGTTATTTTGAGACAGAGTTACTGACTGAGAAGGGAGAATGAAGGTAAGTAGGTTGTCTTAGGACCAGGAGAGATAGGGCCCTTCCCTGGATCCTACATTGTAGAGGCCCTTATACTTTTTTCCTCCTTAGCTTTGTCCCCTAGGACAGGAAATACATGAGTTCAAGGGACCTCTCCTAGGTCATATTGGGTTGCTTGGGGCCCTGATAGTCTCTAATTCAATTTCCCTGAACCCCCTTCCCATCCTGCACAGATCTGTTCCCTCATCAGCCACTTGAGGCTCAGAGGAATGGCTGTCGTCAGGATCTCAGAGGAGCAGGTACAATGAACTGAATGGAGTTTGGACTTTAGGGGACATATATTCACACAAATGAGATGAGGCCTCTCATGATGAAGAATACACAGGGAGGAGGAAGGGAAGAGGATGGTCCAGGGGTCTCTGGTCACACCCTTGTCCTAGGCCTGGCACATTTAAGGGTGGGCCTTATAGTAGGAGACAAGAGAGAGAAATTATATATATATATATGTGTGTGTGTGTGTGTGTGTGTGTGTATGTGTATATGTATATGTATATATATATACATGTATATATGTATTTGATATATGTATATGTATTTTATTTCTTAGGGTAAAAGAGAGCTGAAGCTTTTGTAAAGAACTTGATAGGGTCAGACAAGGAGCTTTCTTTGATTTTATTGTGTTTCAAGAGGAAGGAAGCACATGCAGGCACAGTGGAGAGAGAATTTAATGTTAAGAGGATTATAATTGCTACTGGAAAACCAAAGTTACTATTGAATCTTGAATAAAAAGAAGAAAAAAAGAAAGAAAGAAAGAAGGAGAGAGAGAGAAAAGAAAGAGAAAAAGAGAAAGAAAAAGAGAGAGAAGAAAAGAAAAGAAAAGAAAAGAAAGGAAAAGAGAGGAAAAGAAAAGAAAAGAAAAAAAAAGAAAAAAGAAAAGAAAGGAAAAGAAAAGAAAAGAAAAGAAAAGAAAAGAAAAGAAAAGAAAAGAAAAGAAAAAAATAATCTGTCCAGTTCCGTGATCAGCTTTGGGGGTAGCTCTGTTTTCTCTGTGTTCTTGCTCCCTGGCTATCCAGATAATTAACCCCATTTCCCTGAGGCTCATTCCATTTCATGCAGATTCTGTTTCCTTCAACCTGGAAGCACAGCCTAGAGGCACTGGACCAACACAGCTGTCTAGGGGAATAATTAACCCAACAACACGCTACTTTCCTCCTGTGGACAGAGACCACTAGCTGAGCCATCGTGAGGGATCCCTGTATTTGGGGCTGAAGTTTGCAAAATCAAAGCACTTTAACAAATTACAAATCTGTCCACTGCTCCCTTCAGCTGGTAGGAAGCAAATGGTACAAAAGCTGGAAATTACTTTGCAATTGTGGAAATTGACCCGGGGGAGTTTAACTGGTCCCAAGCAATGCCTGACTTTCCCTACGGTGCCAGGCACCCATCTGACCTTTGCTCCTTCCTCCATCTGCATATTCGTGCTCCTTACTCTACATGTGAAGTGAACAAGGTCTCCTTGGTCTGCTTTGGAAGTCTGGTACAAAATACAGTATGTAGTTGAAATCTTTTCCCTGCTTTTCTCTTCTTCTTTTGCAAAGAGCTGAAAGATTCAGCTCACTGACCTTGTCACACATGCCCAAACTTTTCCTCACTTCTAATTTCCAGCTCCTGGTGAGAGCCATTGTGTACAGGCATTGTGAGGCTTCCATGCCCACTCAGTCCCAGCCTTTTTTCTTAAACTGCCAACAGCACCAATTAGTACCACATGTGCTGTGAGTTTGCACAGTGGCTGCTGTAGCCAAGTGCTTCAAATGTGGCCAAAATGCAAATTGGCCTATAGACAAGTTCTTGGGTGTGAGTTGAGGGAAAAAAGTTTAAGTACCAGTTCTTTTATTCCCCGTAGTTTCTGGTTTGCTTTATACCTTTTAAGTGAAGGATGTAAAAAGACCTGAAGTGCTCCAAAAAAAAAAATCTTTTAAAAATACTGAAATTAAATAAAATTAGAAGAGCAGATCATTTAACACTTAGCTGAAGAGCATTAAAGAAACATGTACGCTCAATGTTTTGAGCCTGTAACTGGTTTTCATCACAACAGAAGCCACTAGAGTCTCCCCAGCCAAAGTAAGTCAAGCACCTTTTGACCCTCCCAACTGCTTGCATGTTTTGCAAGTTTCAAGAAGTCCCATTTTTTGTGTATGGAAGTCAGCCACCTTTCTTGTGAACACTTAGTCTGATTTCCCTGTGCATTTCTTCTCCATGGATGTACCTGGTCACCTGAGATTGTAACAAAGCCCCTGAGTATTGCTACATTTTCTTCTGCTATATTTCTATCTTAATGTTGAACTCAAGTCTGGGTCTATTTTCCCTGGAGAGTTAACAAAGACCCTTGACAGGTCTCCTTATTCATCTCTGCACCAATCTGGGAAAAGTATGGGGAGAGTAATGACATTATAAACGGACACCATTAAATGCTAGAGACTCTTTTAGGCTCTTTATTATATCATTGGTTTAATGACCAAATGATCCCTACAATGTAATTATTGTTTTTCTCATTATAAAGATGAAGAAACTAAAGTTCAATGAGGGAAAGAAATTTGTTCTAATTCATACAACTACAAAGAGGTAAATCTGGTGAGAAAACCTGGTTCTAGCTCATTCACTAAGTGATACTGTCACAAAAAACATGAGCGATCACAGAGAGTACTATTTATAAAGCATGACCAAGTACCAGGCATCATGTTAAGTGCTTTGCACACATTTTCACTAAGCCTTACTATAAAACTGAAGATATGACTTGCACGGTAGGCACAGGCAGGTTAGGTGGCTTTTCCAAGGCCACACAGCTAGAAGTTGCAGAAAGAAAAGTCAGATGCATGTCAGCTGATCTACATAGTCCCCGTTTCTTTTATTGAACTAAACTTTTTGCTCCTTTAAGAGGCCCAAATTGTCTATGAGACATATTGGTCATCGGGTCCCTTCACCTCTCAAGAGGAATAGCAGTGCAGTATGATCTCCCTGTCATCTGGGGTGTCACAGCTCCAAGACCTCTTCTTAAGAGGCTATCTATAAGCCACCCTTTCTGAACACTCACTTATAAAATTAGTTCTCACTTTTTGCTTGTAGATCAGCCAATGCATCCTTCAGGAACTCTGATACTGTGTATTTTAAAACAAGCAGAAGGTGCTTGACCCTCACCATTCTATCTCATGTTGCTATGAGATCTTGTTTCTCCAAATGTCTTACTTTGTGTATAAAGTTGAGGCAAGTAGGTCAGTCCAGAGGAATGTTCTCATGCCAACTTTCTACCTGGCATTATATCATCCCCACTAAATAACCACATGTGGGCTCAACTTGTTACATCACCAAAACCACACAATGAAACCTATTTGTAACTGTACTGGCCAGTTGGCATTTTAGCCATATCAGAATTGAGTTATTTTTTATATTCTTTTGCTGACCATGTCAAGTGGTTGTCCAGATCATAATTTGGGTTTTAGCAAGAAAAGAAAAATCTGGCTGACCAAATCAACTAATTTCTCTAACATATCAAGCTTTCATCCCAAGATTAAAAATGGTCATTCCAGATCCAGCTGGGTTTAGTCAGTGACCTGGGCTCTGTGTATATCCTATTACCAACACCCAGAGGCACAAACCACAGCCCGTCTAAGTATTTGCGTGAAAAACAAACCTAACCAAAGATTACGCAGTTTGGGCTGGGAAAGGCAATCTGTTCAATTTACACACATCTGCCGGAAAGGTCAGACACAGGCTGGCCAGATCCTGGCTTTTGATTCTGGAGACTCTTTTAGTTGCAAGAACTGTGTCCAAGGGAAACTCAAAATCAAAGAACACCTAACTTCAGGACTTCAGGCAGAAATCTCTGACAGTCAACTCGAATTCAAACTAAGTTTTCACAATCTTTTTCCAAAGGTATTTTACAAGAGAGACAAGTGAGAGAACGTATTACTTTTATTCAAGTATATAGAACAATAGGAATTTGAGACAGACAGAGCGAAAGAAAAAGATATTACTATTAATTTATCTTAAATTTGGGATTTTGTTCTCTTTCCTGTAAACCCATAAAGAAATTGTTTTCAGTTTTCATATTGTACCCAATATGCCTTTGGCAAAATATGAAACATTTGATTTATTTGTTTTTTCATGGAAAGCTATGCTACCACTCAAGTTAATTTAAAATAAAATCCCTCATAATAATGTGCAGTTTAAGCAATGAAAACAACAGAGACTATCAGTTTCCATTTCAGAGTATTGGAATGAAACATTCTTTCAATTTGGGGTCAATGATCACATACTGTTATAATTCTGTACAAGCTTGTGCCCCAAAGAGCTCGTTTTCCTGATCTGATCTGACCAGGGATGTATCTGTCAGGGAAATTCATTACCAGTCCCCCAGCAATGCCAAATGAAGTGACCCACTCAGCAGGGCACACTGCACACGTACAAGAATCAAAACCTACTATTTATTGGCTACTAAGTGAAAATTCCTTTTAGGATCTACAAATATGGCTTTAATTTAATGGGAATAATTTTGAGATGGTGGGAGGGATGGGGGAAATAAAAGAGGAGGAGACTGTTAAGAACATTCTTTCTCATGTAAATTGAATAGCAAGTTTCCACTCCTGATCTACCAATGGGAGAAAACAATCCAATAATTCTTCTTGCATGTATCACATTCTCATCGCTGCATTTGGGCTTGAATGTGGTAAGGCATCCAGTGGGTGCTTTAGCTCAGGTTGGCTGGGAAACAGAATCTATCTTCTGTTTATTTTTACTGTCTTCTTTGTTATGCTAAGTGCAATCCATACCAATTGCCTGATCCATCAATATGAAGGGGTAGGATGTGTTTCACTGATGTCTGGGCTATTCCTAAGTTTGCATGAGTGTTGTCAAGATGGTAGTAAGTCTTCAGCCTTAATCAAAATTTTAGTGCAGGAAGCATTTGTTGGGCTTGTATTCCTATTGTGATTTGAAGCTCAGTGTGCTAGAAGAGTGTCATCGTAAAGACAGCTGCAAATTTTTTGAGGGATGGAGTCTAATTCTACTCTCCTTGAGTCGGCCTAAGTGACTTATTCAACTAACAGGATGTGAAGGAAGTGGCAGCTGGACATTCCAAGACTGGCAGTTTCTTTCCAGGTCTCCTGAAATCTTCACTCTTAGCCCTGAGCTGCCACATGAGAAGTTTGACAACCCCTCACCCCAAACCAAAATCATTAACATGAAGACCCTTCAGGTGACATTTTGAGTGGGCCCAGCATTTGTGCCATCCTTGCCAAGATGCCACAGATGGTTTGTATCCACTAGACCAGCCTGTCCACTTGCTGAATACTGCAAAGGTGATAACACCTGGAGCAAAGAAAATTTTCTAGCTCACCTGTCAACCCTGAGAACCATGAGAGCTAGTAACAAATTCCTGTTTTAGGACATTATTTTTGGGAATGTTCGTTAAGCAGCAATAGACACCTGAACAAAGCATGATTTGACAAGAGAAGCACACCTTATAATCTCGAATGGTCATATAGCTCTTGTCTTTTTTATTTATTTAGTTTTTGCCCCATTTTTATCTTTAGACTCTCAGATTAATCGTCATTTTCTCTTAAAGCCTCCCCTGACTCCATTCCTACTCATTCTGTTTATTAGGACCTCCTTCCACAAATTCTTCCCAGAGAGGGGATAATTTTAAAATCGATCATTTATTTGTGAACGAAACATTTGCTGTGTAACTACTAAGTCTAAATCATTATGCTTACTGCTGAAAAAATTGGGGAACTTCTTATATTCTTTACTGCACTCCTGAGACCTAATACAGGGGTAGTTGGAGACATGCCAATTTTTGTGATTTCAAACTGGACATGCTCTCTTTTCATGACACCAATTGTTTAAATCTGAATAGTTGCATTTATTTTTGTAAATAGAGATTATAAACATTGATACCAAAGAAAGCCAAGTTCATACTGGCTTGGGTAAATAAAAGGCATGTGACTGAAATGCAACTTGGTTTTTCTTTCTTTTATAATAAAAGTGACATGATGAAGCCCAAAGGCCTAGGGGTTAAGTCCCAATTCCATCACATCTCAGTAGTTTCTCAGCTTCCCCATTGGTAAAGTGGGGAATATCCAGCTCCTAGGGTGGTTATGATAATTAAATAAGGAAATATGAATAAAGTGGTTTAGAACAGTAACCTGTACATAGCAAGCACAAGAGCAGTATTTGTTAGATAAAATTATTTTAAAATGTAGTGTTTATAAAAGTACCTCGTATATAATAGGCATGATGGAAATATTTTTCTTTCTCATGACTTTTTTTTTTTTTTGCTCTTTTGGGCCTCTTGGCACTTAAAAAGAAATAGTAAATTATACCTTGTTCATCTTTTTAATCTTAAGTGATGCATGTGTTGGAAAATAATTTGGTTTAATACTACATGTCAAATACATGTGGGTAAGACCAGTTGTTAGTTGATCAAAGCACACACCTATTAATCTAGGATTGGCTCCTGTGAGAAGGCTCTCAGAGGGGCACAAGCCCAGTAATTTTGATTCTTTACCCTTTTTTATCACCTCATTTATTATTGGTTTGCAAATCTGATACTATGCAATGACAGTGAAGTGATACTTGGGCAATTCTAACCAATTTATGTATTGTGTACATTTTTCCCTTTATAACTATTTTAATTACTAATATTTAAATCTCTATGGGAAGAGAGGTGGAAACAAGGAAATGAAGAAGAGAGATAGGAACACAGAAAAAGAAGACATGTTGTATTTTTCTTGAAAACCTGCTATCATTGAATTCAACTTATTTCTATTTTGTACAGATTTTTATAGTGAAGTCATAGAAGTTTAATTACATTTAACTTGCTAATTACATTCTTTAACTTGAGCAAATATAGAAGAAGGAACTTCAAAATTTTACAATTACTTATAGGCAGTTAGATATCCTTAGAACTGGCAATTACCCAGGCAAATTATACTCATTGTGTATAGCTACATAAATATGGATATATACATAAGAGTATACATTTATTTCTCTGCACATAATGCTGACATTAAATGTTTTATTTAAGCCAATTATGCCCCAAGTAAAATTCAACAGCTCAAAAATAAACAATGAAGATTTTTTAAAAACTGTATTTATATTTAATTTCTCATAAGACATAAAATGGTTATTATTGCCTTAAGAAAACAAATAACAGAGCCTAAGCAATTTCAAAGGCATAGAAATAAATAAGGAAATTGTTAAACATTATTTAAAATAAATATTAAAAGTAGTAGGGATGAATAGAATGAGTGAGAAGTCAGGGGACTACGGTTTTACTAGAAAATTTAGTTTCTACCTGTCATTTCCTCTCATAGAGCATCTTTTATTCTATTCTCTAAGTGTTTATACTCTTGACTATTTTCTGATCAGACTGAGGGTTTCTCAAGATATGAATCTCTGTGTGACTTTTATATGTTGTATTAAATGATTTGTTTATCCATCTGCATTCTCCACTTTCCTCTGATCTCCTGGAGGGCTTAAAATACATTGTGCTGCTCCCGGGCTTATTATTTCAGAAATTGAGAATGTCAAGTGGAACTTCTCTTAATTTGTCTAATGACCCAAAGTTAAAGATAAAAGGTGACAAGAAAATCAGTGTTATAATGAGGGTTGCTATATACATCTCTATGTGATTTAATAGAGCTTGGGTGATCTGGCCTTCCGACAGCACCCTCATCTACTTACAAAATGTATAAGAAAAAACTAGAAATGTTTTTAAATTTTTTTTTCAGTGAAAATACAGAAAAGAAGATACTCCTAAGGTATTTTATGTCATTTACAGGTGAAAGAAAGAACCATATAACTCTTTCTTCCCTTTTCCCCATACCCATGCTAAATGAGAGGAAAAAAAGAAAAACCTAGAAGAACTACTCAGAAACAATTGGCATTTCTTATGCTACCTGGTAAAGAAAGGCCTTAAACTCCCACACTAAGTGGCATACCTATTGGCAGCAGAGGGGCACCTATGGGCCAGGCCACTGTTTCTAGAAATGTTGGTGCTACTTGACTGTGTAGAGTATATAGATCCATCTCCCATTCCTGCAGTAGCCCTTCAGAGTGGGGGGAATTCTCTCTGATGCCTGGGATACAGATGGGTATAGTCTGGGGCAGCCCTTCCATGTGGACTGCAGCTGCTATTCCCTCCAACACTGACACCAGCTGGAATGAAACAGGGACCAAACTGCAGTAGCCAGTAGGCTGAACTCAGAGCATTTTGGCTGATGATTACTTATGAGTCCTGGCTACTAACACTTTGCACTGACCTTTGGGCTGTTTCTTAAGAGATTAAATCCATGCCTTGAACAATGAAAAACTAGGGGATGAAGATCATAAATAAGCCATTGGGGGGTCAAAATATATGGAAAGACATTTGGGTCCTGCAAGAGCCTGATGCTGTCTTTCACCTCTTGGCTCATAAGGCGCTGACACGCCCTGGCAATCAAAAAGCTTGGATGTGAGCCCCAGCAACTGTCCTTTCAGATCAGCAGATTGGGTGCACAGAAAGAGTGGCCACCAAGTTGGATGGCAGGTTGCCAAGAATGCCAGGTTGCTCTTGAAATACAATGATTTGGTTAATGTAGTGAAAGCATGTCATGTGTATTCCATATAATACTCAAGTCAACTGCCAAAGGAATCTGGGATTTTCCACCAGAGTTCTCAGCTGATGAGAGGATCACAGATTGGTCAGTTGATTAGATTGGCCCCTTCCTGAGAGTGAAGGTTCTAATTATTCCCTGGTTTCTGTGGACACCACATCTAGCCTCTAACCCAAGTTTGTTTGTCTCCATGCAAACCAGACTGCCATCATTAGGGGATCAGAGACACTGAACTGAGTAACAAGTAAAAATTTCCTTGTTGAATAAACAGTGTTTGGGGAGGGGGGTAGGGTCACATTTCAAAGACCATGATGTGCAAGGCCAGGCAAAAGAACATGATGTTGAATGGAGGTTCCATTTCCCCTATTACATGCAAGAAGCAGGGTTGGTAGAAAGGAGGAATGAAACATTAAAGCAGCAGATTAAATTACTGCTAGGTAAATCGCCTTGACCAGGTGGACTAAAATACTGTCTCAGGCTTTAATATATTTGAATAATCAACCAGTATAACCCGTTACCCAATGTGCCAAGTTAGGGACCCCTCCCAAGACCTGTAAAGGTATTGAAGTTGAGGGAGACAGCCATTACTGATTTTCACCATGAATTGATGTGCTAGGACTAGAACACCAAACCCCATCATGCTTGGAAAAGGAATTATCTACTGGAATTTGCAAAGAAATGTTTTGCTGGGATGAATTACTTCGCACCCCTGGGTGTCAGGGAACTACTAGATCTGCACTGAGATCCAGCCATCTGGCTGCAAGCAGGACCTGTTGTCATGCACTATAGCTGGATTAGAACACACATCACTGAAAGAAGAAAAAAGGTGGAGTTCCTGGACCGGCATATCCTGTGCCCTGTTTACCTCCTCACATCTGATAGTCCTGCCTCCCCTGGCCAACATGTATGTTACCCATAGCTAAGTTCCAAAAGCCGCAGCCACATTAACATGCAAGTATCAGGCTGCAGGTATAATTCTTACCAAGGGGAATGACATTCCCATATACATTTGTACTAAATATCTGTCTCTGGCCTTAGACTTCTGCTCTTCTTGTGGTATTCAGTCATGGGATGGGCCTTGATTGACAAAACCTTTCCACAATTGTCTCCTTTGTATGCCCAGCAAAGAAAGCAACCCATTCCTTGGGTATGTGGGCAGTGGCCCCATTCTAACTAGTTGGGATTGCCATGGAGATATCACCACTCTGCAGAGGGGACTGGCCATATGTTAAGGAAGAACAAGCTAGGACTAGAACTCTTAACACATCTGATAGTACCAACACTGATCCAGAAAGCTGGCCTTTGGCTTGTGGTATCAATAAAGGGGCATGAATTTATTGCATGAATGTTCTCTTTCTGTCAAATAAATTACACAGGTGGCCCATTGAGTTGCTGAACCAAAGAGTCCTAAAACTACCACCATTGAAATCATGGGTGGCTACATTGGTGATTTGGGAGGGTTCATGTGGCTTACCCCAGGTTGTGGACATTTGAGGACCTGGGCCCCCCTATGTTGGAAATAGAAAAATCACTCTAAACAGAACCAACCCAACTCTACCAGGGACATCAATGTGTAGTTTTGTGTCACATTAAAGGATAGCGACTGACTTGGAACTGACCAGTCGTACTGCCCAGGTATTTATTAGGAGACCCCAAATGGGATTCAATAGTTGTGTGACATAAGTTTTGGCCGTGGCTTCCAACTTGTGTCTGGGCCACTGCATGCACCCTTGGTTCTCCCTGGGTATCGGGGAGACTCAACCCTAGTGTAATAAAATTGCCAGCCTCCCTCTCTTCAGTATCAACTGGTCACATTCTTTGTCCCACTGACCTGGAGGACATTATAGACACATAGAAACTATTCCTAAATTCAACCAGCAAGCCTTAAATGATAGCCGGCGAAGCTTGTCCTTACTGAGCACTGAAATGTCTCTAAGGGGAAAAGAAGAAAATCTGTACTCCAAAATAGAATGGCTTTAGATATTGACATTATTACTGCCTCACAAGGAGGCACCTGTGCCATTATTCAAACTAATGTATCACTTTATTAAATCACATGAGGACAAAAGTGAACACTCCGAGTGATCCAACCCCCATCCTAGGGGATTTAATAAATAAATCATTCATTTGAATCATGAGGCTCTTGCCCGAAATATAGTTATTTATTTACCTTGATCGGTGTCTTCTCTTGCATGTGCCTCTACTGCTGCAACGGTAACTGCCAGGGAGCCACCAAACAAGCCACCTCCATGCTAGTAAAGCTCTTGCCGGAGGCTCAGGGCAGGGCAGGCTGTGGAAGAAGAGTAAGTTTGTAAGTTTGTAAGAGCCGGTCACCAGGCCTGGGGAGTTGGAGGTCATTGAGAGGACATGACCACAGGTTGGCCTGAGAGCTGAACCTAGGTAGTTGGAGTCTCCTCACCCCCTCCCTCTCTTGTCCTTGGAATGTGTGCTCTTCTGGCCATTCCCACAGCAGGAGCCAGGTCCCAGCAGGGCCCCTTGAGAGAGCAACGTGGTGTTGGCACCATCTAGACCGTACAGGTGACTGAATCCTGTTAAGGCCTCTAGGTGAACGCCTATGATTCTGGCAGGTGCGTGCGACGATCCACTCCTCTTCTGGCACCCAAGACAAGCCTTGTAAGTTCCCTCGACTATTCAAACTGCCACAGACCCATCTGGAGTGGCCTGGCCGTCTCATGGGCTCTCCCTGCCTTCTGTGTACCTCAGCCGCTAGGGGAAGTCCTGAGTGTGTGAACCAAAGCGGGAGGTTTTTAATTATTATTTTTATTTATTTAATAGATATAAACCACTCCTATTTCCTATTTCTTCTTTAGCTTAATTTAGTAACTTGGATCTTTCAAGGGGTTCGTGTAAACTAAATTTTTTGAAATTAATGGCTTAATGTTATTTGTAATATTCTTCTTTCAATGTCTAATCTCTAGTAATTTTTCTTCTTTCATTCTTAATATTGGTAAGTTCTCTCCTCCTTCCCCTTCTCCTTTCCCTCCTCCTTTCCCTTCCCTTTTGTCTTCCTCTCCTGTCCAGCTGAAGTTTTCTCATTTTTGATTTTTGGTTTTGGTTTTATTAATGTTTCCCTATCACTTTTTTAGGTTTCTGTGTCATTGATTTATACTCTTATCCTTATCATATTTTATACTTACTTTGGGTTTAACTTATTCTCTTATTTTTAGCTTCATAAGATGAAAGCTTAGACCATTAGTTTTAAGTGTTTCCTGTTTTCTAATATAATTTAAAGATAAGATTTTTTCTCTAAGCACTGATTCATTTGCAGCCCACAATTTTGATTAGTTGTGATTTTCATTTTATTTAGTTTAAAATGTTTTCTAATGTTGCCTCTGATTTTTTCCTTTGATTCATGTTAATATATTGGATATATATCATTTTAATTTTCAGATACTTGGGAAATTTCCAAATACCTTTCTGTATTGACTTCTAATTTAATTCTATCATGGCTACAGATTATTTTATAGTTTTAATACTTTCATACTTATTAAGACTTATTTGGTGGCTCAAAATATGGTTAATCCAGTTGAATACCTCATGTGCATTTGTACATGATGTATAATCAGGTGGTGTTATGTAAATGCCCTTAAGGTCATATTAATTAATACTATTTAAATCTTTTAAATACTTACTCATGTTTTGTATGCTAATTCTACTTAAAAGGGGAGAGTATTGAAATATCCAACTTTAGATTTGTCTGTTTTTTCATACTGTTAATTTTCCTTTATGTAATTTGAAACTTGATATTACTAATATAAATATACATAAACCTTTATCATTGTTATGTCTTCTTTATGAATTGACATTGTCATTATAAAATGTCTGTCATTATCTCTGATTATATACCTTCTTCTGAGTTTTAGTCTAATGTTAATATAAGAACTCTAGCTTGCATACACTTGAAGTTTGCTTGCATTTTGTTTTCTATCCTTTAATTTTAATATGTCCTTTTAGTTAAAATTTAAAATGGATTTCTCATAGCAAGCATATGGTTAGATTTTGCAGTTTTTAAATTAAATTTATTGGGGTGACATTGGTTAATGGGTTTTGCCTTATTATGTATTCTGACAATCTCTGGTTTGTGTATAACATTTGCATTTAATAATTATCGATAAGATTCTATTTAAATCTATAATGTGCTAGTTGTTTTCCACTTGTGCCATCCATTTTTATTTTTATTTTTTTTACATATTCTTGCCTTCTTTTGGACTAGTTAAGTATATATTATCATTTAGTGTTATTCCTGCCATTTTTTTCTGAGTTATATCTCTGTGTATTCTTTTTACATGATTGCCTTCAGGTTTATAATATGTTTAACTTATTATTGACTATTTTGGTATTATATTTTACCATTTCACATAACTTAATACAACTCATTCCCTTCTTTTATCATTGTCATAATTATACTGCTATGCCTCTGTTATATTCTCTAAGATATATTACTCTTATTTCTGTTTTAAGAAGGAATTATCAGAAAATTTAAAAATGAGAATACACTTTAAAATTTTGTCACCTATTTATTATCATAACATTCTTTATTCTATTGTATATACAAATTTTTATCTATGTCATTTATCTTTCATCTGAAGGACTTCTTAAAATTTTTTGTGCTGTCTATAAGTTGATTATAATTTTTCTTAAAATTTGTCTAAACATTTCTATAATATGTCTTTGGTTATGAGTGATATTTACACTTGGTAAAGAATTCTAGTTTCATAGTGTTTGTCTTCTATCACTTTAAAGATATCATAATATTTATTCTGTTTTGCATGGTTTCTGATGAGAAGTTTGTCATTATTTTTATGTTTGTTTTTCTACATGTAATTATTTCTTCTGGTTGCCTTTATTATTTTTTTTCTTATCACCAATTTTCATATGCTTTGATTTAATTTTAATATACTTTGTCATTTGATTTTTATATACTTTGTAGCATGTAGTATATCTCTGTTTGTATTTATCCTTCATTGGGTTCTTTGTAATTCTTTGATGTGTGTGTGCATGTGTATGCATGTGCTTGTGTTTGTGTGTTTTATTTTTTTCATCTCAGGGTGTTCGCTGTTTTTCTTTTGTCATTGATGTTATTGTGGTTATTTTGTCATTCTTTTTGTTTCTTTTTCTTTGAAATTCCAGATACACGTATTTTAGGATACTTGATATTTTTTCCACTCATCTTTTAGGCTCTGTTTTCTTTCAATTTTTTCTTTAATTGTGTTTTATTGTTAATAGATTCTATTACTATGTCTTTAATATCAATAAAATTCTCTTTAGTGTCTAACCTGCAGTTAACCTCAATGAAAATTTAATTTAGGATATTTTGCTTTTTATACCTAGAAGTTCCATCTGATTTTTTTTTTTTTACATTTCCACTTACATCTTTAGTATGTTCCTATTTTCTTTTGAATACTTACATATAGTTATAATAGCTGTTTTAACATCCTAGTGGGTAATCCCATCATCTCTCTCACTTCTGTTACCACAGTCAGTTACTACCAATAATTGTGGTGAAATGAATAACTCTGCTGTGATGTTTTAGGGAAAGAAATTTTAAAAATTTTGTAACTGAAGCAAACTACAATATTTAACATAAGTATCAGCTTTATTCTTCACTTTGATTTTTAATATTAATCAGTCAACTTTTACATTAATGAAAGTTAACGATAGCTATTCCTAAATAAAAAAAAAACTCTTAAAAAAATTACTGACATTTCTCATTGTTATGGGCAATATTTTCTTTTCTTTTGCATGTCTACTAATCTGTGGATGTGTGTTAGACATTTTGACATTGTGTTCTTGGGTGTCTGGATTTTATTTTCTTTCTTTAAGGACCACTGAGGTTTGTTTTGGCACATAGTCATTTTGGTGGCAGATGAATTTGATCCTGTCAGTTGTTTTGAAACTTTGTTGGGGCTTGCATGGCTAAACTAGCCTTTTACCCAGAGACAGACCTCTCTATTTCTGTACTCTGGCTCATAGAAACTTAAATATTTCCCCTTCTGATGTGAATTCAGAAAATTGCTTACTTAACTTGTAACTTTCTTCTCCTTCTTTGTTTGAAGTTTGAAGTTTTACCTTTCACATCTGTGATCACTCAGTGATGTGCTCAGTTTCCTCCACTAAATAAGGTTCCTGAGAATTCCCTCTCTGGACTCGTTCAAGTTAGAATAGGCTATAAGGGAGACAGCAGCCATTTTGTAGCTTGCACACATCTTCTCTTAGTTTATCAATTAAACAGACTAGGTGTTGCTGTGAGGAAAAATTTCAGATAAAATTAAAATAATAATCATTTAACTTTAAATTAATAAAAATAAAGTTATCCTGTGTGGCATGATTTAATCAGCTAGAAGCCCATAAAATAGGGTATAGGCTCTCCTTGAGGAGACTCCAAGCAGCAGCTAGGCCTGACATTGCCTTCCCTTTCCTCTGGATCTCACCTTTCCAGCTGCCTGCCTGTGGACTGAGCCTTTAACTCAAGCTAATAGAGTTCCAGCCTACATGTGATCTTCCCTTCTTAAGTGCCTGACTTGCTTTGGGTTATCAGCCCCCTAAATTTATAAACCAATTTCTAGTAATAAGTACATATATATTTTTATAATTTATAAAATAATACATTATGTACATCCTATATTATTTATGTTATAGTATATTATATCAGCATATGTTATGTAGTGTATATATACCTGTATATATATATACACATACACTAATATAATATAATTAATATAATATAATATAATATAATATAATATAATATAATATAATATAATTAATATAACATAATATAATATAATTAATATAATTAATACAATACAATATAATATATAATTAATATAATTAATATATACTATAGTATAATATAATAATTTCTTTATTTTGTTGGTTATGCTTTTCTAGTTTACTTAAATACTAAAAAGAGTTTCTTTGTAAATTTCTTAGGCTCATATCCTGAGAAGCTCCCTCTTTTTAGGACACTCAGCCACATGAATTTCATCAGCTTCAGCATCCCCAAATTCTCGTCTTGGTCTCCTGAATTCAGCAGGATTATAGGATTCTGTTTGGATTCCTTCTTCCTGAAAATAATTGCTTCCAGTCAGGACATCGGGACTATGGTAGAGTCACCTAAATATTTTCCTTCTATGAAGTATCATAAACTGCATAGATTTTTCTTCAGTGTGTAAAAATCATTGAAAATATTTTGCTTAGTTGACTAGTTGTTTAGGATTGAGAAGTAAAGTTCTAGCATTTTTCCAATATGGATGAAACAGAAATCCTTGGTCTAGACTATAAAAAATACATATTTTTTAATTTGAAGACTTAATTTTTTTTGGAGTAATTTTAGATTCGCAGCAGAATGGAGAAAAAAATATTTAGATATTCATTGACCATGCACATGCATTATCTCTTCCATTATCCACATACCTCACCAGAATAGTACATTTGTTACAGGTGATTAATGTATATTGACATATCATAATCTCCAAAAATTCATAGTTCTCCTCCAAGTTCATTCTTAGCATTGTAATTTCTATGAATTTGGATGGTCTAGACTTGTTAATATCTGAAAGTTAAACTGTCTATAATGCTAAAATTTACTATAGTTTGCCCCATTGTAACCCAGAGAAAGACACTGGAAATTTTTCAGACTGTACTTGAAAGCTCTGGTGAGGGGGAATAAAAAATTCTTATTATGTCTTTCTAAGTTCATCTGATTCAATTATTCTATTATATATCTTATCAGGTACATAATATACTCTCAAAAATTATTTTGTTGGAGTATACTGAGTTGTGCTTCTAGAGCCTACCTAACATAGCACCTGAAACAATTAATTAAAGCAGCAGAATATAATAGTTAATAACTTAAAAGCTAGAAAAAATCATGTTTGAATTCATTTTTTTACTAATTATATATCTTAAATGCAAATTTATTAATTTATAGCAGCCTAATATTTTTTGTATGAAATAGTGTCTAGTCATAATTTCAACCTCATTGGGTTGCCAGAAAATTAAATAAAAGAATGTTTGCTAAGTTCTTAGTACCGTTATCAAATCATGGTAAGTGCTGAATTTATTTTTGAAATCCTTAGTATAGTTTTATTTCTAAAAACTTAATAAATATTTAAATGAAATAAAAATATTAGAAAAAAAGCTTTTTTCCATTTCCAAAAAGAGAGAGAAAAGGAATTCTAAGTTCTTTGGAGGTTTGGATGAAATATTGTAAGTCACCTAGATGAATTCCTCATTAGATACTTGAAACAATTAAACAGAGAGTTGAACTTAAACTAATTTATGCAGTATAGACAATAGATTCACATAAATGGAATGTCCAGAGGTAGAACAGGGCTCAAGTGGCGTATCAACTCCATTTCTCAAGGATGCTCTAAAATCCACCCTCTTCTTTATGTTGGTTTCATCCTCAGGCTGACTTCACTTAAGGTAACAAAATGGCTGCAGTCAACTCTGGGCTATAATTTACCATGGAAAGTATGTGAGTTTCTTTGCACTCAGATAAAAAACAAATGCCGTTTCCTTTTGTCAGATGACACCATCTGAGATTATATGCCAATGCCTTGTGGTCAAAGCAATGGCTTATCCTTAGAGAGTTAGGCCAGGATTCAATGCCCATGTTTAGATCTGTCAATGGTACAGTTTGTAGCACATGGTAGTATACTTCTTTATGTGTTCTTCAGGGCTTACCTTTGAGTTGGACTGGAGTTATTTTTACACAATCAATACTGTTGCTGTTCTTTGGGGAAATATTCAATGTCTCTGCAAGGACCATGTGCAACATACACATTCTTTGTGAATCTCTAGAGTGTGTTAGAACATTCTCTCTCATGGAAAATTTAGCACAGCCTACCAACATCACACATTTTTGCTGTTGACAGATTTTTATCTCAGGTTTTGTGTTTGAGGATGAGAAGGGAAGAAAGATGTCTGCCATTCTGGATTGACCAAGGCATTTGAGAAATACTTATTGAATTGTCTTTACATAATAAGTCTGAATTCTAAGTACTTTACAAATATGTAATTATTTAATCTTCTTCACAAGTTTATGAAACTGAATCTAGTACCATCCGTGAGGTTAATTGAGATACTTAGTGGTTAAGTAAAGTGCACAAGGTAAGAGTCACAAATAAAGTTACAGAGAACAATTTGAATCCAGTTACACTTCCTCCTAAATCCATGTTCTTAACCATAATACACTAAAACAATATCACTTTATTAGTTGAGAACCTTTAGTACAGAGAGTTGCAAAATATTATAAAACATATTTGATTGGGAAAACTTAATCTAGCTCACTCTATTACCTATCTATCTATCTATCTATCTATCTATCTATCTATCTATCTATCTATCTATCTATCTATCTATCTATCTATCTATCTATCTATCTATCATCTATCTATCATCTATCTATCTATCTATCTATCTATCTATCTATCTATCTATCTATCTATCATCTATCTATCTATCTATCTATCTATCTATCTATTTATCTATCTAATCATCTATCATCTACTCATCTATTAAATCTACCTATTTTAACAACAATAAGAATATTATATAGAGGAAATTATAATAAGCACTTCCAAAAGTTCTAGTCTTTTGTTTTTAATATGATACATATACACTCCATTTCTTTATTTATTCAGCCATCCACTAAAAATTTACTACTCATTCATGCAGTTCTAGACACTGGACTAGTTTTTTGGATTACAGAAATTTAAGTCAGGCATTTTGCACTTATGGTGGTCATAATCCTGCTTCCTAGACCAATGTTTTTGAAATTGTGGGTTATGACACATCATTTAAATGAAAAATATATAATAAAAATTTCAGAGTTTTTTACGTGGAGTAAGTGAAGTGTTATCTCTTTTATGTGTGCATGTATGGTTAAGTATTCTGTGTGTACTGGTTCATGCTACACTGTGTTTCTTAATGTAGGGCCTGGTCTAAAATACTCTAAAATGATGCATTAGAATCTGGCCAACCAAACCTTTAGACCATTCTCAAACCTTTAACTTTCTACCATTATAGTGCAAAGACTTAAGGAAAAGGGTCAAAACTTATATTCTACTTTATCCTATCTGGATCGCACGCTAGTAATTTTTTTAAGGTAGCTGCTTGATACAACTGGTTGTCTTCCTGATTAATGAAGTAGAAGTATTTTATTTGAAATTACTGGTGTCCACTTTTGATTGATATCTACTTTCCTTGGACTTATTTTATAATCATTTAAACAATATGTTTGACTTTGTGGTATGAAAACAAGTAGTTGGTTGACCAAAATTTTGAGTTTTTCAACAAATTTATTTTCTTCTTAGAGACAGAGTCCAACTCTAGCTTATAGTAGCTATCACAAGGCAATAACTCTTGTTCTCTAAACTTCTTAACGTAGATTTGTTTTGTCAATGTTGAGGTAAAATGGCTTTAAATAGTATTATTAAATCTTAAGCTAAGCAATAGCTTTACCATCGAACTTTACGCTTTGTGGTTGCAGTGTTTTATGGATTTATTCTCCTTGCTGTCAGCATAAAAAAAAAAAGGCCAGATGGAAAAGGCTACATTAACTGAAGACCATAAGATCATGAACATGCAAGTGACCTGACATTAGGGAATCTGGGATGAAAATTTCATGTGTATGGAATAATTTTATTAGTGTCTCCTGAATCTTACCATCTCTTCATTGACCTCTCAAACTTGTGCAAGCACAGAAAGGTATAGAATGGTTTCATCCATTTTTTCTTAACTAAAAGCATCCTTTGGCATCTAGCCTCTATGAAAACATGGGAAGAAGTAACTGAAGGAAACAATTTGTTCTCTGTGGGTTTAAGCAAATGGAATAGAACAACGTTCAGAATTTTTCCACAAAGAATGCCTGTGTAGCTAATGTTAACATAGTCATTTTAAATCTTTTTTTCTATTTTCTAAACTTTTTGATAGTCATCTGGAAAAGCAATTTTTTAAAAGGAGTTATTCATGTTAGAGAACACTTCTTAACTCATTTTCACTGCAGTTTGAAGTGGGCCTTTACAATCTATCTATCTATCATCTATCTATCTATCTATCTATCAATCATCTATCAACTGTCTTTCCATATCATCTAACCATCTATTAATCTCTCTCATTCATTCATTCATTCATTCATTCACTCACTGACTGTTTTAAACACAGCTAAAGGAAAAAAACTTAAGAAGTGTAAAAATTAGCAATGGCATTCCTCTATGTTTAATTAAATGTTTCAAAAAGTTTTCTTAGTAGCTATTTATATAAGCATTTATCTTAGGCAATATTACATAAATATAAAAGCCACATTCCCACAAACTTCTTTCAAAAGCAGACTGTAAGAAAGCCCCTAAAAATGTTAAAAGGTAGCTCATACTGATGTGATGTTTTATCATTACATTTTGCAATCAGCTATTAATAAAATAAGTTAGTGCAGGGAGAGATGCAAACTTATTTACTGTATCTTAAAAACTACTTCTAAAAGTTTAGGAAATTAATTTTGGTCACTCATTTTTTTTGAGGTAAATATATTTATAACAAAACATCTAAATCTTTCCATAAATGTTACTTTAGGACAGAGGAAATTATTTTACTGGTCTTGGTAATATTAACCATTTTGAAGAATGTGTCCCATTTACATTGACATATTAATAATTGGAAGCCAAGTTAGACCCAATGGTTTTTAAAATAAGATCCTGTATGGGCCTTCGACAGGCAGTGGAACAATTAAATATGTTTTAGGTTTAAAAGTCTTAAATGTGTTCAATATATGTGTATATGTAACCCAGACTCTAGGTTAGTGCAGTGGACTTGTGAGTATTATTATCACATATAAATTAGGTTGGGATAGTGGTATCAATATAGGGTGTTGGGCTAAACCAGTATACTAATATTTTAACCATCAGGGGTCCCATCTACTTTTATATGATACTTTAGACAATAGTCTAAACTTCATCTTGTTTGGCCACAGATTTTTAACCCTTTGTCAGTTTTCTCTCCCCAAGGATTTCTGGGTGATTTTGAACAATGTTTATGTGTTTCACAAATGCACCTGGGTGGTCACTTTCCCAGCCATCATGTCTATAAACCATGATATTCCCAAAGAAACTCCAACTGACCTTCTGTCTTTTTTTGTCCTGGCCTTCCAGCCAAGAAGCTGCAGGGGCCATTTTATCTGACATCAAGGTGGCTGTCTTTGATTGTGCCTTTACTGCCCCAAATTTATCTCAGTGTTCTCTGAAACAGAGCAAGAGGAAGGAAAAACAACAAAATATTTTACCTCTTACCCCAATTATTGGCCTACTTCCCAGTCAATATAATAATTTTCAGAGGTATAGCATACTTATTCATAAAGATATTTTATATTTTTATGCTTATAAGTTTAGCTCAACATAGTTAGGGGTGCCATATTTAGCAAATAAAAGTGCTTATACTAACATAAAAATATTTGCTTTTTACCTGAAATTTAAATTTAACCAGACCTCCTGGCAAGCCTAATTTAAGGAGTTCCTGCTGGTACTGATTACTTTAAAAACAAAAGAACAAAAAACAAACAAACAAAAAAACACAAAAAAATAATCATATTAAAAAAAAACCAATCACCTTAAGATCAAAATTAACTTAAATCTAAGCATTCACCTGAAGAACAGAGAAATTGGTTGGTCTTTAAAAATAGCAATTTTCCATCATCATTTAGCCAACAGTGGTTTAAGAATATTGAGGTTAAGTTTCTGTATGTCTTACAAATTGCTATTTTCCTTCCTAACTGGCTGTCATAGTACTTGGTGAGAAATCCCTTCAAGGTAGTGTCCTGACCTTGGCAGATATGTCCTTTGTTTCCAAGTTAGTTACCAGGATGATGTCCTCAGAATCACCTTTGCAGATGTCTGAGGGAGGGAGGATGACAGCTTCCCCATTCTCTAGTTTTTGCCATCTCTGTTTTAATTATGAGGAGTCTATAAAGCATTTAAACAGTCATGTATGCAATATCTTCAACCTTGTCCAAGTGAGAAAAGAATGCAGTGGGAAAATCAGATTTTCCCCAATATAAAAATGCCTCCAGGTCTAATCTAAATCAAGGGACTTCCCAAATACTGAAGCTCAGTTTTTGTTTGTTTGTTTGTTTGTTTTTTTAGAATTCTCTGCATTTAATGGTATGGGAGAGAGGGTTCACTTTCTGAGATTTAGCTGTAAAATGTTATGCCATGGTTGTACTTGGTGTATATGAATTAATTCTTCGATGACAAAACAGGGACTGTACTCTGACAGGAATCACAAAAATCCACAAACTCAATTTTTGTAATCTATTTACTATCAGATTTATATCAGTGTTGAAATGCTTTAGCAATCAAATTAATTCAAATCTGGCTTAGCATCTCTTCACTCCAAGATTAAAAATATTCATAACACTGTGTTACAGAATGTTTTCACATGTTTTCCTTGCACTCAATTTACCTAGTTTAGAGTTTGTAATGCAACCTTTTAATTGGTTAACTACTAAACTACTGATGCATGTACTCTATTATCTGCTACCTCAAAAACTGGTAAAAGAATCTGAACCATTGACCCCATCCTAACAAAGTAGTAATTAATGTCAGATACATTTTGATAACACTATTAAAATTATTTTAAATGCTTGAGCAACTAATTGGAAAGGGTAAATTCCTCTTCCACTTTATCAAGCATCATCCCAGGGTGAATATAATCTTTCTGATTAAACACAATGAAATACCTAACATTTTAGGAAAATAAATAAAGTATATTTTGGTATAGGGTGTGTTTATATAGGGTAAACTCAACAAACAGCAATTTCTTTCCTCCTGCCATTCAGAGTGAAATGGCACTTTGACTCACCACATTCTTTATATAACGATAGTGTTTGTGTTTTGAGAAGTTATGAAACTTGGCCAAGGTCATTGTTGGATCTTGCAATTCAGTACAAGATTAATTTTTCCAATATATATTATGGGTATAGAAAGGATCAGAGGAGGTATGTAGGTCTTGCTAGTGTCTAATGAAATTTTCCTTTGACACCTGCTACCTGTTCTACATTTTTTTTTCTTATGAGGAAATGTTGCTTAAGCCAGATGAGCCAGAAATATTTTGTCTGTTATGTTATTTAATTATAAAGATATAAATTCCGGAAGCTTCTACATTATTTCCACATTCAGTAAATACTATACTAAGCCTGGGAAATTAAAACATATTTTGCTCTCAAACATTTTTTAAACATTTTACATTAATTAGAGCCTGAGATGCTTTTGGCAAAGCTATTTAAGTAATTTTAAATCTAAGACTTTAGACTGTCAACACTTGGTCAAATAGTCTCTAGTCTTTAATAAATCTCATGATTGCTTCATATGGTATTATTATATTTTTTTCTCTCTCTTTAAAATAGATGTGCTATTCAAGGTGTTTAATTTTTTTTCTAAGTGCTAACAGTAAATGTATAAGAAAACAGGTTAACTTCAATTTGAAACTTTCAAATTACTATTTCCAATAATTTGAAAAATATCAAAATATGAAATGAATAGGTAAACATACTGAGTTTTGAATTTTATATAGTACTAAGGAAGAATTTGGTGATTTTGTTTGGATAGGAACCAGTGATGGCTGGCCTCTGCTTAACTACACTCTTAGTTCACCCACATTTCTGATGTGTGTTCACTTCTATCAAAGTGAGTAGGTGTGGCATACACATGCTGGCCATTTTCATCTGTCTTTGAATATGAACTCACTTAATCTACAAATTCATCACGTTTCTTATCTAATTCTCCAAACCCAATACCACCTTTAAGGAAAGGTTTTTGCAATGAGGATATCTCTGCTCTTTTAAGCACATATCAACCTCTCATTTCTCATCATTTTTTCCTTCCAGTCAGTAAAATGGCCATTTAGTTTTCTCAGATTACTTAATTATATCCCTTGCAAGTGAAGGCTATGTTTCATTTAGTGTAATATATAAAAATATATTATTAATATTATATATAAAATTATAACATTACATATAATATATAATATATTATATAATAGGTATAATTATTTATTACATATTGATATATTATATTAATATATATATTTAGGACCTGTGTAGCTATTAACACCAATTATATAGTTCTAAAATGGACACAATAACCCCTATTTCACAAAGTTGCTGTGAAAATGAAGTATGTGATATATTGACATCTAACACAGTTTTGAGCACCTACCACATCTTCATAAATGCTGTTTCTTTCAACTAAGTCCATTTCATGCCCAACTTTTTGTAGCTTTATGGCTCCTCTTAATTCTTCTTTCTCTCCACTTTTGGAAGTTATCAAGTGTACAACGTTATTTTTCAGTAATCACTGTTCTAAGATTGTGATACGGTAATCTTGTTTCTATTTTATGCATGATTTTTTTTTACCTATATACCTTCTTACTGCACAAATTATTTTGGAACATAAAGAAGAATGAATCATAAATAAAAATCAAGCAAATAAATGTACTAATAATGAAGTCCTATTAACTTCTTTTGGCTTGTGTAGAACTGGCTTTCTCTATAAGATGTAGAAAGGGTAGGATTTCTCTTCAAAATATCTGTATCTACAAGTAAGAAGTGAACCTGTGGATAGACATGTAGGAGGCTATAAATTGTGGTGACTAACAACACAACAATGATTAAGAATTAAAACTTTAAAACAGATGCTTGCCTGTTTTTATGTAAGTATATGAAGAAGCATTTAGGGTTTGTGAAGAATAGTGGACTTACTGTTATAACATAACCGAACCCAACCATTTTTCTGCACTTAAAGTCTCAGTGATATGAGAGGACTAACACTGCATGAAAATTTTAATAGTGCAATAATAATGATAACTGAGTCACTGACTTATTTTGAGCATTCATTATTTATTGAACATTATGCTGAAAGCATGAACTATACTACCTATTCCTCATAACAGGTTTGTGAAGTGAAAACAATTTCTATCTTTATTTTAGATAAGGAAGTGAATGCAGAACAGTTATGGAAATAATCCAAGGTCACACAGCTCCTAAGTGACGGGCTGTAGTTGGAACTCAGATATGACTTTAAACTTTTATTCATCTTTAGTGACTTGTCTGGATTAGTAATGAATGCAAAACATTTTAATCAAATACCTAGGTTTGTATACAGGCTGCAAAAGATTCAGGATCCTAAAACTTCTTCTGAAGAAGAGCTTATTTAAAAATTTTTGCTGGACAAAGAGTTCTACTTCAAATGTGGAACTTTCTCATATGGAAAATGCAAGTTAAAAAGGGTCAGCCCAAACTTCAAAGACGGTAATTGCATTTCTAGAATGATATTGTTCATAGATTTTGTTAGAAAGAGCAACATGACATTTAGAAGATATAACTAGATTCAGATAGGAAAGAATGAAAATTATTAAAACCAGAAAACGTGTTTTATATAAATAGCGTAAAGCACTTTTTCTTTCTTCCAGGTTTTCCATCCTGACCTACAAAGTATAGTTTATGTTGGAAACTGTTTTCATCTCAGTCATTTTGGCTTCAGTGATAGGTATAACACATTAAAACTCATCTCTATCCTGAACTGTTTCCTTTTCTATCAACCTCAGCTTTCAAAGAGCAAAAAATAACAGTGCCTGTGTGAGAGCACAGAAAACAAAGAGATGAAGCTCTAAGATTTTTTTTTTAATAAAGAGGCTTATACAATGATTGGAACAGACATCAGGAAATTAGACCAAATGGTAGTGTTAAATCCATTAGCCAGCCTACATTCTCTAGTGAAAAATGACATAACTTTTAACAGTTTGGGTGAAAAAATTAAATATGTGGCTAGGATCTTTAATTCCTTTGTGGGTTACTCCCCTAGTAAGTATTTGCTAAAGTTTCACCATATGTATTTCCTTGGCTTGCACTTCTGATCACGTGTAAAATTTGTTTAACAGACATATTCTCAAAACAGTTTAAACCATGAGAGGTCCTTTTCCATTTCCTTGGTAGGGTTTTTATTTCTTGTTATTTATTCAGGGTTTATGGGTATATATAAAAGTGTGAGTGTGTGTATACATGAGATTTAAGCATTATTTAAAAAACAAATGTTAAATTATCTAGTGTTTCATTCTTTTGGATTGAAAGACAAAGTCAAAAGCAATAAAATTTATCAAAATCAAAGGAAAATATGTAGAAGAGAACTATTTCTTGTTGGTAGCTGAAGGAAGTTGGACTTAAAAAACTTTACCTCTAGTGAAAGAATGTTTTACAAATCAATAAATCAATAAAAAGCCTTTCAAGGTCAAAAATTAGATGTCATTTTTTTTATTCAGAAAGTAAAATATTTCAACTGGATAGTCAGAGTAGAACATCAGCATTTGATGCTAAGAAGGTTGCTTTTAATGTGAAGTGAGAAAACTCCATTGGTTGACATGTACACTGGGCGTTGCTTCTCAGGAGAACCCCCTCCTCTAGTACAGGCAGACCTCAAGGAAGATAGAGCATGTGGCTCCCTAGAAGCTACCATGTAAAGGGTACCCAGTGGCCCCCACTTGCTTCGATTCTTGCTTGCACAGCCTACCATGGTACCAAACTGTCATTATTAAGAGATTGTTCATCATCTGAAATGGGTTGGTTTGGTAGTCACCTGAGAGCAAGCCCTTTCCAGATGTGACTTGGTGTGGGTAGGCCCACTGAGGTCAAGACTGAGGCTGGAAAGAAACCACAGAGGGTATTTTGGACTGCTTGTCAGTGTGGCTCAGGGAAAACGTTGGGTTTGATGTTCAGTCATACAGGTGTGGTCCTTCATGTTCTCAGCAGAAAGCATGCACTAAACTTAGAAGAAAAATTATGGCAGGGCTAATTCTTCAGGGCTATTCTGTTCAAAGTCTTTGTAATTTTGACACTATTTGTCAACTCTACATGCCTATCCACATCTGGAAGAGGGATAGTGGGCAAGCAGACAGGGATGAGCTAAGTCAAACTCATGGGTGTACAGTCCTTCTGGTTTACTTGAAAAAAAAAAAATGAGAATTTTATGTGATAGCCAGTTCACATAAATTTAAATGAAAGAAGTGACTTTACTGGCTCATGGAGTTGGAAAGTCTCAGGAGGTGCAGCTGATTTTAGGTATGTCTCAAACTGAATGTTCGAATAAGCTCATCGGTTTTGATCTATTGGTCTCTCTCTTTTCTTTGATCTCCATCCTTTTATGGTTGGTTGTAGAAATGCTCAAGTTTGAAGCATGAATTTGTAGCTTCCTTATACCTATGTTTCCAAAGAATAAAGGGGATTTTTCTGTGTCTTCATGTTGATATTTTTCTCTCCAAAAGAATTTATATTGGCCCTTTTTGTTTGGTCCTAACTTAGCTTTGATCTTTTGTCCCCACAGTTATGTAGAACAAGTGTGGAAAAAAGCCTCAGTTTGTTTTGATACTCGGAAAAAAACATGCACTGAGAAGACATTGCTGAAAATGAGTTTGGCAAATGTTCAGCTCTTTATTTCAATCACAGTGACAAAAATGGCTACATGCTGATACCTGCTATTTTATCAGTTTTACCTGATCTGACAAGTTCTTACTGACAGATTTGTGCTCTGGGGAATTTCATATCTATTACTACACATAAGTTTCTTCTTTGTCAATCTCCTTAGGTGTCTGCTACTAAAGCAATCATTTTCATTCAAAATTAAGAGAGTTTTAAAGCAAGAAAAATGGTAAAAAGAATGGCTGTTGTTTATTTCTTCCTGCTAGTTATAAAAAAAGGATCAAAATTTTATGAATGTTTGAAGGGTTTGAACCAGTTTACTGTTCCCTTTCACTTTCCAGGATATATACAAATGTGAAAGCTTGACTGAGACAAGGAAAGAGTGGTGAAAATTGAGTCAAGGAAAAAAAAAAGCCTTGACAGAAGTTTTGTGAGTATAAGAACACTAAAAAAATGCAGATAAATCAGGGACAAAGCAGTAAATCAGTGAAATAACTATTGTGATATATTTACTACCAGACTTCTTTATCTATTTATTTTTTGACTAAATTTATTGGGGTGATATTGGTTAATAAAATGATATAGGTTTTGAGTGTATAATTCAATAAAATGTCATATGTGTACTGCATTGTGTGTTCACCACTCTAAGTTTAATTTCCTTCCATCACCATATATATACCAGATTTTTAAAATATAGTTTTTAAAATACCTTTAATCATTTGGTCTTGGTTTAAACTAAAAAAAAAAAAAATCTAATGTTGAGAGCAAGGCAGAGACATTTTTAAATTTAGAGTTAGAGTTATTGAGGAAAAAATAAAAAATCTGAAATATAAACCTACTGTGAGCCAATGGGGAGAGGTAGGATTTAACACACACACACACACACTTTTCAGGAGCAAATCCAATGCATAAAAGAAACTTCCTGTGTTTGATTTGCTTGCTCCAAAATATGGTGGCAAAGCATCTGTTTACCGGAGCATCCAATAAAATGCAACCTTAGTAATTGGTGATGTTTTTATCATTCATTTTTCAGTTTCATAGAACAGCAGTGAATGTGCATCATTGATGCTTCAGAAGAGCTTGTCACTGGAATTATGTTTTATTTATAATAATTGATCCTATTTGGCTTATATTCCAGTGTCTAAGAGACTATAGTAGACAGATTTTGATACATGTGATCACTATAGACCATCGCACATCTAATTATGCTGTATTTTGCAATGGTGAGTCACTTTTAATCTGAAACTATGACTTTTTTGGATGTAAAATGAAAGTTAATAGTATAGCAAGGCTGGAAACAACTGAACACAAATGCCAAGTGATTTTTCACAGTTCTGCAAGGACAGAATACATAATGATTTCTTAAAATCAACACACTAACTTTACAGAGGTGCTAGAGGGAAATTAACTGTGGAAATATCAATTAATATGTATAAAGAATTTACTGGGTTTACAGTATGGTGATAACTACTTTTCACAAAATAAGAGGAACATAGAATATGATATGTTAAAGTATGCTAAATTTTATCACACTGTCAGTGCATGTAGGTTTTGTTCACCAAAGTCACTGTCCACCATAGGCTAGAAGAGGGGATTTAAGCAGGAACCTGAAGGATTAGTTGAATTTAGGGAAGCATAGCACATGGCTTTCATAGAAATGAAAGCAAAATACACTGAGTTGAAGCGGAGCTGCATATGTGGGGAAAAAGACATGGGCTGAGGAAAAGAGATGGAAATGTATTGTTTGGATCTAGAGAGCTTGGCTAGATAAGAAATAATTGCATTAAGGGAGGTTTTCAAATCCACTTAAAGAATTTGGAATTTAGATTTGATATAGTAAGCAAAAATAAAAGTATTTATCTTTCTGGGTAGGAGAATGATTGTAACTTGGCCAACTGATACAGCAAAATACAACATATATTAGAAAGAAAACACAAGGTCCCAGTATAGAATGAAGTTTTAAGGTTTCTGTGTGCAGTTAGCATTAACGTAATGGCTAGGTGGAGAGCAGGAGGAAAGAAAGAGCAATTAGAGAGATTGTTTTATAAACCATATGCATATCTAACCAATGTACTGTATACTTGAAACTAAAAATTAATTTAAAAAATGAAAAATGAACAAAGATTCCTATATAAACTATTGTGAATTTGGCAGTCAAATTTAAGTTGAACATTAAATTGAATCTTCACATTTAAGCAGTTTAACTTAGTATCATCCTTTATCATAAAGATATTATTAAGTATTGTGAACAAATTATTATAAAAAATTCTATTTTTTATTAAATTTAATGTAAATATAATAGCTGAGATTTAAAAAAAAAAACAACTTCTCATGACTGTATCTGCAATATTTGAGGGAAAGGAGGTATACCTATTTTTAAGTTAGTCAGTTTGAAGCTCTTCGCATTGATTTTACTCAAACCAAGAGTTTAGTCAAATGTTAAATCAAGTCAATAACAGATTTAGATCATGTAATTGCCTCATAGTTTATTTCTTAATTAACAAACCAGAAATTTGTTTTTAGGTGCCAACCACTGTTTTATGAGATGTGCTATATTTTACCCTTTGGGCCATTGATTACTGCACTTTGTGGGGGTTTTCAATTTACATCTCTAGAAAACTGAAATATTTAATGCAGTGTTTTAAACTTTATTTCCAACTACTTTTTTTTGTATTAGAATTTGCTACCTTTAATAGTAGAGACAAGTTGATATTCAAATACCTTGACTTTCCTTGTGGTTAAATATAAGCTCCATGCCACATGGGAACTAGCATGTAACTGGGAATTGTAAAAGACTTTAAAAATATAATACTTGTGGCAGTAAACATAATAATCACTTCAGTGGTGAATCCAAGGACAAACTACATTTCTCTCTCTTTACTCCCCAGTTCCACGCACATGCTACTAAAACAACACCAACAATGAAGCCTGATCAAAATTTGCAGGGTTTTAAAACTTTAGTAGGTTTGGGCACTTTGTCATATTACAGATAATTTAGTGTTATATATCTGAGTGCATATATGTAGCCTAGTGAAAAAAGAAAATAAAACCTTTGGCTTGTTTCGAGGAGACATTTTCAACAGTTATCCCCATAGGTTATTGACTCAAATCTTCTTGATGGACTGTGGGAATGTCATCAGATACTTATGTGATAAGGAGAGTTTATAGAAGAAAGAGTTCAAGTACTCTATATTGATTTGCGAATATTAAGACTTGTTTTCTAAGTTTTATTAAATTTATTGGTTAATAAAATCGTATAGGTTTCAAGAGTACAATTCTATAATACATCATCTGTATCCGCATCGTGTGTTCACCACCCAAAGTCAAATCTTCTTAGGTCCCCATATACTTGACCCCCTTTACCTTCTTTTAACTGCCCCCATTCCTCCTTTTTGATAACCACCATACTACTTTTTGTGTATATGTTTGTTTGTTGCTTTCTGTTTTATATCCCAAATATGAGTGAAATCATATGGCTTTTGTCTTTTTCTGTCTGACTTATTTTGCTTAGCATGATATTCTCAAGATCCATCCATGTTGTTGCAAATGTCAGTATTTCATCTTTTCTACGGCTGAATAATATTCCATTGTATACATGTACCACAATCTCTTTATCCAAACATCTATCAAAGGACATTTTGGTTGTTTCCATGTCTTGGCCACTGTGAATAATGCTGCAATGAACATAGAAGTGTATATATCTTTATGAATAAATGTAAAACAAATTTTTAATATTGGTGTTTCTTTGGTGTATTCAAATCTTGAGTAACACTAGGAGTCATTAAAGGTGTCCAAATTAAATTTATAAATAAAATATTTTATAGAGATTTCCAGTTTAGCAATTGTTGGCATGGCAATTTGTGACACCCCAACACAATACTATTATAAATAACCAATTAAACAGCAAAAGAAGATTCAGGCAAGTGTAATTTTTTTACTACGTGGACTCGATCTTACTATTTTCACTATTTCTTTATACTATTCAAATCTATAGACTAGTCGGGGTGATGTACCAGATAACCTTTGAATTGGGCACGTGCTTTCACACCTTGGACCTTTGCTGTTAGCTTTTGTCCTACTAAGGGAATCTTATTACCATGTCAGCCTCTTAAATTCCATTCATATTTTAATTCTTAATTAAAATACCATCTTTCCTGTGAATATTTTTATTTCTATTAGAATAAGATGTTCATTTTGCTTGACCTGAAATTATTTTGATGCTTATCTTGCATTTACTATTAAAATTTAATAATGATGTTAGGGAGCTGATATTTTTTTACTCTTAAAAAATCTCTTGTGTTTCTGATACCTAAAGACTTGTTTCTTGAACATGCAGTTGCTGAAAAAGTATCTTCTAGCTGGAAATTAACTGTGTTAACAAAAACAAGAGACATCTGAACAGTTACTTAACCTGTCATATATTTGTGTTCTTCTCTGTTCCTACTTTAGTTACAAGCTAGAAATGGAGCAACAGCCCAATATAATATTTGTTGTTATTTTGTTTCTCACTTATCTCATGCTAAAGTAAAAGGATGGGCTTTAGGGTCAAACCGACCTGTTGCAGTGTACCAACTTTGCTGGTTGTTAACCGAAATTACTTAACTGCTCTGAGATCAATGTTTTTCTCTTATGTAAAATGGGAGTTAAAAGAGTACCTATTTTCAAGGCTATTCTGAAGATTAAATGCACAAATGCTGTTAAGTGCCAGTACATATCAAATGCTCTATAAGAATTATCTTCCTCTAAAGCTTTTGAGAGACAACTGAATATTCTAATTCTTCTCTGCCTTACTCATGTTTTCAACTGTGCCCATTTCTAAATTTCAGATGCATTTTGCCTTGAAATCTCAGCAGGTAACAGATTCTCAAACCAGGCAAATGTTTTTGACTATGTGAAAATGGTAGAAAGAGGGACTGGCTATTAAATTTCATTAATTTCTTTTTTCTCTCCATAGATTTTTCTAACCCAGATCTAAAGATGTTAGGGAAATGATGACTGTGTTTGAGAGAATGGCAGATTAGAAAAACAAAGAGTTGGGGGTGAGCAATATTGTTGGAAACTTATATGGAATCATGATTAGTTCACCTTAGTTTAGATCTAATATTTTTCTTCTCAAATGATTACATATTTTCCTACTTAATAATGACCAGTGCAGAAAGGCTATGAGACCTTTGAAGTTCAATTGATAAATTATCTCCAGACCTTGTAGAACTATCATCATCCAGCTGGCTTACTGCATATTCAAATTCAATTTGGGACAATAAGAAAATTGTAGCCATGTGTTGACTGTCAGGGCTAGTGTGTGTGTGTGTGTGTGTGTGTGTGTGTGTGTGTGTGCACGCTCACATGTGTGCACATGGGGTACATGTACATAGATGATTGTTAGCAATATGTGTGTTGGAAAAACAGCCAGTTGAAAAAACTAAGCTTAAGTGAAAAGTTCTCAGCAAGAGGTTTCTATGATCCAGGAACCTATCTGACTTGAAGCTCTTAATTTTCTCTGGTATGTTCCAACACACTGCCAGGGACATATAGGATTTCTCCCTAGTAAATGTTTTTGTGCTATTTCTTATTCTGCTGTAAGAAGTAGGGGCAAGATCTCAGGATCTCTGAGAATAATTAATTTTTAGTCACATCAGAAAAGACTGAAATTTTCTGTATACAGATGGGTGTTTCCTTCATCCCAGTGGCCTTTAAAAGCACAGAGAATTTCAGCATATAGTCTGTCCAGTCTTCCAGTTAGCACACACAGGCATGGAACTGTGTTTTGTTATTGTGTCCGTTTCTGATGTGTGTGTGTGTGTGTGTGTGTGTGTGTGTGTGTGTGTGAGAGAGAGAGAGAGAGAGAGAGAGAGAGAGAGAGAGAGAGAGAGACAGAGAGAGACAGAGAGAGAGAGAGAGGGAGGGAGGGAGGGAGAGAGAATTTCATATACAATGAAATTGCTGTCTACATTTCATGGTAAAATCCACAGTTTGTGTGTTTAACTTTTCAGTTAAAAACATTTCTTTTTCTCCTCCTTCCCAAATTCATTCTTCTGGAAATTGAAAATTTACTTCTCTGCTAAACTGCAAGGCATGCCAAACCCCAAATAGCTCAGGGATCATAATTCAGAAGCCCCTGGTTTAGTCTCCTATGCAAAGTCTGTAGAAGGAACCACAGGCCCTGGGATTAGTTTCTAGGACAGCCAGGAAGCCCAGCAGGAAGATACTAGCTTCTCTGAAAGAACTTTCCGAAGGATTGCCAGGGGAAAATGCTCCATATTTTAAACCATATAGTAACACATGCTGTGTCCTTTTTCAGATAGGAAAATCTGTTTCTGTAAGGAGATAAGTGATTCCTTGAGAAATAACACTTGTTTCCCACCTTTTCTTAGAATTTATGAGGATTAGACTAGGACATAAAAGATTCAACTTCTCTGCTGAAAAGTTAACTAACTGTGACCTTGGGAAAATGGCACACTCCCTTAACCTGTTTCCTCATCTGTAATTTGAGGGGTTTGGAACAAAGGAGCTCAGTGGGCTCATCCAGCTCTAAAGTCTTGTGATTCTATACCATGACTCCTCTCCTATACCCCTTCCCTCCAAACAGAAATGTCAGAAGATACTTGTGTTTGTTTTGTTTTGTTTGTGAGCTGGTGTGCTTTTCACTTTATTATTTTCCCACTTAAAATATAATAAAAGGGAATCCAACATGGTCTATAAAAAAGGTTTCATATTGAGTGCTATGTGTTACAGCCAGTTTTCCATTTTAATCCCCTAAAAATATCTGCTAATACAAAGCAAAATAGAATGTTACAAAGCTTCTCCCTGTTACAAAGCTTCTCCATCTTGCAACATTCTGAGAGTTGGCAGCCCTCTAGCTTTACAATTTTCAATTGCTAAAAGAGTTTAAATATAGCCTGACAATCAGGGTCTGGCATTATAAAGCCATTTCATGACCTTTTGTTATGTCACCTTATGGTGCTTGGAGTTGGTGTGAGAAGAAACTGTGATGAATAACGGTATCTCCAATTCTATGTGGATTGTCCATCCTCTCAATAATTTCCCCTTGTGGGATAAAATGAACTCATGCACTCTAAGTATATAAATGAAGACACCCCTAATGAGTAAATCTGTCCCGAATAAAAGAGTGACAGATGAGACATGGAGCAATTAAAAGGCAAGTGTGTTGGTGGGAAGAACAGAAAGGAATGTAAAACTAAAGGAAAAAAATGGTGATTAAAGATTTAAGGGTTAGAAGAAATATGAAGATTGGGCATGGCACATGAAATAAGAGGAAAGTGAAAGTCATGGCTGCATCAGGGCTTTTGAACTTGGATAACTGGGAGGAGGGGATGTCATTAACAAAGGTAATCTCTGTTGGAAGGAGAGTTCAAATCAAGACACAGGAAGTCGGAGGACTCATGAGGTTGTCCAAAGGGAGAGGCTCATCAAACAATTACACGTGAGGAATTTGAGGCCTTTGTCTCATGTGATACACTTTAGTTCATAGAAATCCTCCCAAAAGATTTTAAAAAGGAGGTGAATTTGAAATTAAGATAGAAATTTTGTCGTAAAAGTATATAGTCTTATAACATGTTTTTAATGAACCACCTGCCTTTTAGAATCAGAACTAAGACAGCATATATTAATAATTGATCTTTATTTTAGAGATTATTTTACTTTTTAACATTTTACAACAACCTAAGAATGGTATTTTTTTTTTCTACTTCAGAACTAGTTTCTATTTTAAAAAAAACTCAATTTAATTTGCCCAGCTATTTATTATATGAATCTATACAGCCAACACTGTGCTGAGGATACTGTAGAGTTAGAGAGAAATATCTGATTTTGCCTTTGGTATTAGGCTATTTAAATTTAGTTGAAGAAATCAGACATAGAAATAGCAGCCTAAGGACCAATAGGGTCAAAGGCCATTTGTATAGTGAAAATTTAAATGTATTTATCTTCAACAATCATCCAGGGATATTTAACTATATTGAATGAATTTATCAGGTGCTTGAACATGGATTTCAAATCAGAACAAGACCAAACTCATCATCCACCTGTTCTCTGATCTTCCCCTTCTCTTGTAATTTCTCTTTCTGTGAATACCCTCACAAAGGTTCCATTCACTGAGTCAGAAGCCTAGAAGTCTGAAAAATTTAGAATGGCTCCAAGCTATGTGCCTATGTTTCTCATACTTGCCCTTACCTCCACCCCTGGCCAATTTCATTAGGTTCTCTTGCTTTATATTTCTAAAAACCTGCTATTGTTTTCATAACAAGTTCAAGCAGAATGCTCTCTGTAGTCCTGGTCTCTCTCATGGATTCCTCTTGATCTATTTGCTAGGCTCCTTCCAATATGAAGTCCCTGGAATTTTCACTAATACCCTTCTTCTAGTCTGCTTGGCTTTGCATCTTCTGGGACCAACAATCCAGCATACTTCAATGGGCAAAATCTTAGCTTTTCTTTATGACCCCACTCAGGAGCAATGTCCTCAGCAGAACTTCCCCTGAAACTCTCTCGCCCTCTCACCTCTCTTTAGCTCCACCTGGCTCCAAGCTTGCCATTGACAGGGCACTTAAACTGCTTAACATAATGGCTATTTGTTTCACCTGCCCCATCATTGAAATGTCATCTCCTGAAGGCAAATAGTGTCTCATATTTAAGAATTCATTATTGTGATTATATAATGTATAAAACCCAATGTCATATGCAGTACCTATTTAAAAACAGGCATTTAAAGATGGCACTGAATTGAAAGATTCAAATTTGGGGACTCATTTTTCTTGAAAACATTTTTCTCTTTGCTGCCTTTTATATATCACTGTCTTTTATAGTGGGTGTACATTTTCTCTCAGCATTTTTTTTAAAACCTATATTTTTCCTTTTTTTTGTTTTACTCTCTGCCCATCCATGAGGTTTCATTGTTAAATGAACCAAACAACTTTCTTCTTCCTTCTTTCTCATCTAGCTAAAATTTACTTAGGGTTTACTACATTCCAGACACAAAACTGAAAATTTTCATTAATTGTTACTTAAACTTCATAATTCTGTGACATAGTTCTGTTCTTTGTTATATTTTACCAGTGAGGAAAGCAAGGCCTAGAGAAGTTGATGATTTGAGCAAGGTCACACAACAGCTAAGTGATAACTGCCAAGGCAAACTGGGTCTAGAACCAGTCTTAACAACTGTACTCTGTTATATGGAATTGAATCATGCTCCTTAATTTTGTTTAAAGTGATTTATTCTCCCTACCTAATCATAAGAGAGTAATGCTCTGGGTAGGTCCCAAAAGGAAATGGAAAAATAATAAAGAGAGGAAAAATGGGTGAAATTTGAGTAGATTCTGAGAAAGCAATTTGAATGGATCTTAGTTCTGATCTAATTACCAAAGAAATCTAAATCAAGTGCCTCTGACTTAGGTGTTGTTTTACCATATTAACTGATGGATTGTTGTGCTCTGTGGGCTGAAATTGTGCAATACACATTCCTCATCCCAATGTGTATCCTATGCCCACTGTGCACCTCTCCTGTGGTTAAGCTTGTGCACAAACACCACAAGCAGCAGACATTCATAAGATACCACACACACAAAGACCACATGCTTGCACAACCATACAATGCTCTCCTATTACTAGTGCAACTTGAGGAACTAACTCATTATGGCACTGGGCTGCATTTCTCTAGCTTCTGACTGAGCTGCATCTAGCACATACAGCATCTTGTTCAAGATCACGAATTAAACACTCCAGCACTGGATCTTTATTGTGTCAGCCACAAGTGATTCAAGTTAAATAAATTCAAGAATTTCATACTGGATGTTTGCTGCCATCTCAGATATGTTAAGTGTCATGTTAAAAATAAAATTCACATACTGTTGTATGGAATTTGTAGAAAGAACTGCTGACTGGTAGGAATCTCACATTGACATCACAAACCAAGGTCAGGGCTAAGTCGAAAATATACGTTCTGTGAGTGAATTTCTTAGAGTAAGAAAAAAATGGAGTTACTGTACTTCTGTGTCTTATTACACTGTGATTGATAAAGGTTGAAAGCCTTGGATGGCCCTCTTCACAGTCAAATCCTGTCACTGCAAATAGGAAAGAAAATACTTAAATTTGGGGAATTAAAATAGAGAAAAGCTGTTTCTTCTATGTGTCTCAAATACCAGGCAAATTGCACTCAGTGACAATGGGGACAAACTAAAATATAGTAAATGCTTTATCTCCAAAGACTCATACTCTTAGTACAAAAGGATTTATTTTGGTTCATTCTGGCTGCAGCCTAAAGGAATAGGGTGGCTTTGATGTGTGTCTATGGCTTCACAAACCTAAATGTCACAACGTATAAGGTTGGGGCCTGACCTCACTTATCAGTTTTTTCATTTCAGTTTATAAATAAATAAATGAGATGATAGGAGGTAGCAGATGAATGAAGTTTCATAAATTTAAAAAAGCACGACAAAGTAAGACCACAAAGTTAGAGGTCTTAAAAGTTGGACAGGGGTTGCTACCGTAAATTGCCATAAATATTTTAATATGGAGAATTTCAAACATACAAAAGGATAGAGAACAGTATAATGAAATCTAATGTTCTCACCAACACCAGGCTTTAACCATTATCAACTCAGTGGCACACTCATCTCATCCATATTTCTATCTACTGTCCTCATCCCTAAAGTATTGTGTTAAACTTACCAGACATCATTTTATTTTATCCATAAGTATTACAACAATGTGTCTCTGAAAGATATAATATTCTAAAACTGAAAACAAGAACTAGTTCTATAATTTACGGACAGGTTTCAAATACCCCTCATTATCACATAAAGATTTTACAGTTTGTTCTAGTGAGGAACAATGATACTTTAAAGATACATAACGTATAGGTTGCTTCTCTATACTTTATTTATTGAAGAAATCAGGTTACTTGTAATGCAAGATTTCCCACAACCTGAATTTTGCCAGGAATGACTTTGACACTACTTTTGAGTTCAGGATTTTTATTTTAAAAAAGAAGGAAGGAAAAAATTGCTTTTTTATGATTCATCACTTTAAATGAAAAAATAAAGATATTACCTTATACTAAGTATATGTCTTACTTTTCTCCATTGAAAACATTTTCTTCTATGTCTTTAATTATGGCCAAAGAACATTATGAAATGAGTGAAAACTTGTCAGTTGTGAGAGGCCAAATAAGCCTTGTTTTCACTGATTCTTACAGTTATGAAGAATCTAAAGAGCAATCTGTTTAATTTCTTTTTACTCTTAAAAAAACTGAGGCTCAGAGAATTCAGGGTAGATGATTATTTTTAAACTTTGCTTTTTGGAGGTCTAGAGTTTCTCAACAATGACTCAGATCCTCAGAGCTCTAAGATGCTCTTCATAGGCTCTGATGTGAAGATATGGTGGGGGTGGTGATGAGTGGGGGTGGTGTGCTGAATCTGCCTTTTGGTTCTTCATTGGCTATGCTGACCTCTGTTCGGGGCTATCTATGGTTCTGTTGCTGACTTCTCAAGCAGTGTAGTTTAGTGTGGAATAACGAACAACAGAACTTGATTCATCAGTTTGAGCTGGATTCCACACTCATGAATAACTACCCACTCTCTCTCAATTCCAGGTTCCTCATATGAATAATCTATTTAGTAGGGTAAATTGTATTACATCTCGAATAATCTCTAAGGGAGGGTTGTACTTCCCAATGCCATTGACTTCAGACTCAAACTTGGCACTTCACTGTTCCCTTTCTGTAGATGGTCCCACTGAGCACTCAGGAGCTGACATATGACTTGCTTTGTCCAATTAAATATGAAGAGAATTGAGCTGTGTCATTTCTAAGTTGTGGTTCACCATATCTTCCCTTTCTCTTTTTGGAAAGAGCAGTGTTCCAAATAGAGATGCTATAGCCACAATTGATTTGCAAGGACATGTAGAGTGAGCAAGAAATCAATATTAGTTCTGGAAAGTCACTGGGACTTGAGGGTAGTTGAGACTGCAGCATAACTGTCTGTCTTGCTTGATAAAGATGTGAAGGAAAGCTCTATTACCCAGGGCTGTAGTGAAAATCAAATACAACCACATAATTGGAAGCTTTTAAGTCAATGTGAAACATCTACCTCCTCTGTACATTATTTCTTGAACATGTATTTTATATCCTCAACTAGAGCATAAGTACTGCAAGAAAACTTCAAACTATACTGCATTTTGATAGTGTATAATTTATGGCCCGAATAATACTTTATTTGCTGAGTGTTTAAAGTTACAGTTGTGTTAAGGGTGTGACTCTGACAAGTATAAGCTCTGTGAAATTAGGCAAATCGCTTAATTTCTCTGAGCCTCATTATAATTGCTGCTTGCCCTGATTTTGGCAGTCAGAACTATTACTATATAGAAATATTTGTTAACTCCTCAGAACTATCATTTAAAAAAATTATATAGGTTTTCTTGCATGTTTTAATGTCTGATAGGGTTAGGTCCTCCATAGCATTTTTTTTCATATTTAAAGATTTTTATTTCTATATCAGTATAATTTTTGTGTTAAAAAATTCTTAAGGAAAAGTAACTAGAAAGGGAAAACATTTAAAAATAGAAGTTGAAGAACAGGGAAATTTTTAAAAAGTTGCATATTAATGGTTATAAAAAATATATAATACAGTAAATTTTTGATGAGACTAAAGTTAAAATATGTAGAGTATTAAATACTTTTATAATGCTAAAATATACATCTTAGAGAAACAGAGAGTCACTATTCTTACCAATGAAGTCATATCTATTTTGCATCCCTGCAGGTACTTCTGATATTTGAATATTTATCTGTCTTTCCAACAAAATGTTGTTACAATTTACCAAAACACCAAAAGTCATATTTAGTTCATACTTAAGAAAAAAACGAAAGGAGAATAAATAAAAGAAAAAGTATGATGTTTGTTAATTTTATTTTACGGGGGCAAATTTAATAATATGTGAGTTTTGAAAGTGGTGTTTCAAACTGAGTTTATCTCTGGAATTGGAGTAAAGCCAGTTTGCATTGCCTACCACTGATACAGATGTTGAGGAAGCACATGAACAACACAAACTCCATGTTGCCATGGAACTTACTTTATTGTGGGGTCAGGGATGGGGAGAGTTAAAAATAAAAATATATCTTATCTATGCTAAGTAGAGAATGCAGACAATGGAGGACTAGGAGAGGCATGGGAGGGGAGGCCAAGGGTCTCCTCCACTGAGGTAACATTTTATCAGACATGAGGCAGTGACGGACATAGGGAAGAGATAAGAGGAAATATTTCATGCAGAGGAAATAACAGTAAAATACGTGGCAATACCCAGTGAATCTGAGGAGTAACAAGGAGACCAGATGGCTAGAACTGAGTGAGCAAAGAATAGTAGGTTTCAAGTTCAGAGATAGCACAAGATGAGGTAACTAAGAGAGTTCCAGTTGATTGTATGGATTTAGGATTTTAATCTAAATGAACTGGGCAGTTATTCTGAGCAAAGAAATGACATGATCTCATTTAACTTTTGAGGAGATCACACTGTTTTGTTGAGAATAGATTTCTGGGGACATTGATGGAAGCAGAGAGGTGAGTGAGGTGGCTTTTATAATAGTTGAAGTGAAATCTTGAGACAGGAGTGATTATAGTAGAGGCTGGAGAAAACAGTCAGATTCTGGATATATTTTAAAGGCATAGCAAACATGAAGCTGATGAGTTGGATCTAGGACTTAGAGAATAAGAAGCTGATGACTCCACGTTTTTAGGCTTGAACAGCTAGAAGAATGGAGTTGCCACCTACTGAGCTATGGAAGTTCAAGTGGGCAGCTTGGGGGAAAGTCTATGGTGTATCTCTAGGAGCTGGAATTTTAAAGTGACATTTCCTGGGCAGTGCATATTCATGGTGTGAATTTTCAATAGCACTCCTCCATGTAAAATTCTCTACCCCTAATCACTGTGTGCTCTCATTTCTGAGTGTTTTTTTTTTTTTAACATGGGAATTTTATAACAAGATCTAACACTCAATGTATCTCTTAATCCGACAAATTGTCATTGTTCACTGTGCTGTGTCAAGTTGTAAATTTCTACTTATTAATGAACATGCCTTTGTTTCTTCATCCTGATTGTAAATATCTCAAAATATGAGCAAGTCTTATAACTCTGTCTCTAATTATATGTTGAATATTTCTGACCACCTAGTCTTGGCTAGTCCATGCATATGGCCAGTTTGAATTAAACTTGTTTATCTCTGGAAAGCATCACATATCTTTAACTAACAGAAGCACAATATTACAGAGCATCCTTCTGCTATAAACAGAGGGCAAATTGAGGGGATGTGGTTCAGGATAATGTTGGTTGATGAGTATTTCAAGCTACAAAGCTTCCTTTTTTATGCTTCCCTCTTGTCTACTTTCCTACAAGATTCAATCTGAGGTTAGATTTTGTAGTTAATAACAACAATAATAAAGATAACAATGTTCATCATTATTATAACACAATATAGCAGGGCTAAGGAGAGTGTGACAACACTACAACTATATCTGTATCTCAGAAGTGACTGTAACTTCTGAATTTTGCAGAAAAGGTTCTTTTATTCAAGGAAGAACATATTTAAAGATTTTGGATATGAAAAGGTTAGCACCCCAATCATGCTCCAGGCCCAGGCTCTTAGCAATTGTTTTTCTAATTGCTTAGAGCACCGATCCCCTCCAAATATATCTTTCTCTTCACAACTCAGGAGACACTGCCCCTCAGAGGAGGCCTTCCTTAATCATCTTACATAAGAACATCTAATCATGCTTTCCTAATCCTCTGTCTCCTATATTATTTATTTTCATCAGTGCTTATAAACTCCTGCTACTATATATACATTTGTTGTTTGTTTTTTACCTATCTTTCTTCCTATAATACAGCTCTTTGAGAGTGGGGATTTGATCTGGTTTATGCAGTGCTGTATGCATCAGTCCCTCAAAAAGCATTGATTTAACCAAATATTTGTTGAATAAAGAGCTGAACTATTGTTTACTGTAATGTTTGTTGGCTACTACTAGCCTGCTAACCAATAACTAAAAGGAGAAATTATGCCCCCATATTTTAGTCAAATTACTGAATGAAGAATAGTTAAGTGACAAGTCAGAAGTGAACTCAAAGATGCATAGAAAATTAAATGACGGAAAGGGATGTAAAGTGGAAACTATAGCATTGTAGGCACTGGCTAAGAGTCCTAAGATGTATTTAGGGGAGGGAACAAAACTGGTCATTGGGGAATAGGGAACTGAGTAATTGAGGATGGAAGAAATAAGGGACAGTCTGGTTATAATAATAATAAAAATTAGTCATTGCTCTATTTACTACTCTGTGCCAGTCATTGTATTGAATATATTTTATGTGTTTTTTATTTAATTTTTACAGTAATACCATGGAATAAATTTCCTACTCAATGCTGACATCTCTGTTAATTAGGACAGGCATAGAAACATGGAAATTTTCTATCTTTTTAGGTTTTTATCTATTTGGTTGGCATTTTCTTGAGCTAAGAATGGACATAGTCTTCAGGAGTGAGGAACATCATCCTTTTTGGCTTGCCCAGTAGCCACAAGAAAGTCACCTTTCCAATGAGAAAACAGAATTAGCTTGGCACAGGACAGAGGCTAATACATCTATTTTTCACCCTGGAGATCTCATCTATGCGCCTTACTTTTTCATATATGCAAACAATTCCATTGAAGTAAAAGTTGGAAGCAGAGTGGTCTGAAGTTTCTTGTGCATTTTTAACAATAAGGACTTGTAAAGTGTCTGGCAAAAAAAAAAAAAAGATTTTACTACTTAGATATACTCTCAGATTTTCACAATGGTTGTTGTACACAATCCAAAAAAGCATTTAAAACAATAAATATTCAAGTACATTAGCTTTATTTGACAGAAAAGCAATACAAATTGAATGGAACTGAGGCATTTGGGTCTAGAATTTGGTCCCCGCTCCCATTTATTTACATGATTTGCCCCATTTCTATTGTCTTTTCCCTAGCCATTCCTCAACTTTTACTCTTTTTGTTTGTTTTAGAATGTTTTTGTACACTTACTATTAGTTATTCTTCATTGATTTTGCACTCTTTATTTATCTGTACTTTAATTAAACATACTGCCTCAAATCACTCTAGGCCATGTTGGTGATTGTGGAGCCTAGAAATAAAATTCTTCTTCATTCATTAGTCTATGTTTCTATTCAATCAGAAAAAAAGTAGCCTTTCTTTTTCCTCTCTTCATTCCACATTTCTTTCTCTAGTTCAGAGCCAAGTATAACATTTCAAAGTCTATGAAATCAGCTGGATAAGTAGAGAAAAGGTCGATGAATTTACCAGAGTTGGCACATCAGCTTTTCAAGACACATTTCTTACTTATGTTCTCTCTTTCTCAAAACCCAAATATGTCCCCTAAGGGATTAATATTTGAGTAGAGCTTGAGTGGGGGTCGATTAAATAACTTCTAACATTTCTTTTAACATTAACTATGTATTTTAAGATTTTATGATGCTTAGTGATCATTTGAAGGAACACTAGATACTATATAGATAAATAAAAGAAGTTGTTTTTACACAAAAGCTCAATATGGGTATTAAGTAATTAAGTTTTCACATGGTGATAGAAGATCCTAATTTCCTTCTGTCTTGTGACTCCATCATCCTTTAAGATATTTGACTTCTACATTTAGGTAGAAGGTAGCAGAGTGGTATAGAGATGGTATATATATTATTTCCACTCAAAATCTGTTAGAAGAACTAGGTACGAGACACACTGAAATGTAAATATTACTGGATGACACAGCCCCTAGCTAAGTAACTGCTTTCTATCAACAACTCTAAACTATAGAAGGAGAATACAAATCTGTAGACAGGTTGCTTTCTGTGACGTATAATTTATGATTTGGGGGTTTAAATTAAAAAAATTATTTTTCATTGATATAGAAAGTAATTCAAGATCAATAAAAAAATTAAACCCAACTCCATTTTTAATGGCATAAATTTATATTAAAATCTTTCCTTAGGGGGAAAAAAAGGAAAAGAATTAACACACATTTTCTGTAAAATGGAGAAATAAATTTAAACCAAATAATCATCCTCAAACTCTGTCACAAATTTTCAGGGTAACTTAGGTTTGGTGATTTATATTCTTTGATATTTAATTTTTTAATTGAAAAAAATAAATCTTATAATGTTTAATTCAAATGCAGGAAGACTTAAAAAATAATTTAGAGAAAGATTGCACTCAAAAAATATATATACTTAGAATTGTACATACCAGGGCCTACCAGCCTGACCAATGTAGCCATATGTCACAAGTTGATTAAAAAAGACATTAGAGTGGAGCCCTCAGGATGGGTCTTAGCAAAATAAACAGAAAGAAAAAATAAACATAAAACATAAACACAAAAAGAAAGAATCCACCAATGTTTAAGATGTCATTGGTCAAGACCTTAAAATCAGGTCATCCTGCAATTCACAAATAGAACCTGCAAATATTAGCACTGCCCATCACCTAAAATAATGTGAAAACATTACCATTTTATGTTTGTTTTTCTTAACAGTGGCTACTTTTAGGAATAATATTAAGGCTTTCCTAAAAATATAAAAGGACAATGAAACTGTTGTTTGAAAGTTAAACTTTAAGATCATAAACATTGTTGATATAGATTAAAAAAGTAGTATAAGAGATGGTGTTATTTTTAGCCCTTTAAGACTTACATGTGTCTCAGTCAAATATGTTCAGATCACTAAAGAAAATCTATGCTCATCAAAAATGGAACTGGACAGACATGGAAGCATAGAAGAGGGAACTAGAGGCAGTTGCTAGGTTTCAACAAAGCACCGGCAAGAGCAGGGCTCTGTCTTCATGATTCTAGCATCCTGCCTGCAGCCTACACGCTTCCATCATGTTCTTCCTTCTAGGAGGAACAAATGGCAACACTGCCTCTGCCTTCATACTCAACAGGAAGTCATCTAAGTCAGAGTTGTTTTCTAGGTAATTTATGAGAATGAAATATACTGATCTGCTGATGTGCATATTCTGGGCTTTGAGATAGTCATATTTCTCATTATTCAACAATAGATTTTTTCAGACTTATAGATCAGTCTTGGTTGATGAATGCATTCTTAGTGTGCTGAAGAAATAAAATCCAACCCTACAAGTTTGAGGGCCAGATTCTGGCCTGAGTAAATTGATTAAGTCAATAAATGACAATTTCCCATGTAGGCATTCTGGGAGATTATATACTTGCTTTCCTTGAGCTTATTAAAATTTCCTTTGTATCACTGCAATAGCTTACCCATTAAATTTTTATTTTTAAGTTTTAGAGAAATCTTATCTCTGACTTAATATCCAGGTCAATTTACTGAAATGAAAAAAAAAAAGAAAAAAGAAAAGAGAATCTAATAATTTCAACTGAATAGATAAAAAATACCAATACATATGTTGCCAGTCTTACTCCTCATTTCATTTAATTTTAGTCTTTAGAAAAATATAAATTATCTCAAGATAATATTTACCAACAAATAAGTTAATGAATATATTTTATAGACTATGTCAAAGTAGACAGTAGTTAAAACTGTATCATTTTGCCCACTTTAGTCCATAAAAATGTTTCACTTATTGCTAGTTACCTTGCTTAGTGAAAATAGAGCATATGTATTAAGTAAAGTTGCTAATTTTTAGCAAAACCATTATTGTATCAGTGAACATAAATATTCTTGCAGTGGCTCTTTCTGTGTTGAAATAGAAGCATCCCTTCTGAGTTACAGCAGGATTTGATTACAGATGCCTCTAGATGTCAGAGACCTCAAGTGGTTCAGGGACTACTCTGAATTCTGAAGCCTAAGTTCATGTCACAGAGGAGGGAGAAAATCTGAGCAAACATTGTATGTTATAAAGGGCCTGCACTGAGCAGAGAGCTCTCACGTCAGCTGTGAGCATTTGCCCCAGACAGAGCATGAACCTGTGCCCCAGTTCAATTATCCTTATCGTTAGTGGGAATCCAACTCTCTCTGACTTTTCATCACTTCTAGTCACCTAGGAGACCCACATAGGTTCATTTGCCAAGAATGTCAGAGTTTTCATTTTCACACTGATGGGAATCAAACACGGTCACTATCCATTTCATCAAAAACACTGGTGAGGCCAGCATCAGAACACCAGTGGTCAAAGTATCTGATGGCTGTAACTTCCATGACCTTTATTTCAAACTCCTCTCGATGTAGGGAATTCACACTTAGTCTTAACTACATGGTAAACACAGCAATTGGACGTGAAGAGTCTCGAGTTCTAGTCCAGGCTGTGCCCTTTTTTTTTGTATTATCTATAAAATTAAATGCAGATTAATTTGTGTTCTTGAAATTTTTGCCATCAAGAATCCCTGCTATTTCCCTTTCTCCATGGTTTGAATGAGCTTGGCTACCAGAATTTACTAAGAGGTAGCTGTGTGAGAGGTGAGGATGGGGGGAATAATATCATCTGCCATATCAGACATTGTATATATCCATTACCTACTTTCATTCCTATGGCTACCCAATGAGGTAGGTGGGCTTATCTCTAGTTATAAGAAAAGAAAACAAAGTTTCAGAGGGGTCTAAGGGTAAAAAGCCAGTAGGTAGTGTGAGGGCTTTGTAACTCTGAACCCATACTCTATCCATACTATAAATTTTAGAATGAATTATTAAGTACTTGTCAAATATTTTTATATTTCATGATCAAAGACAGGTGTTACCATAGTTTAGAATTACTGTTCAACATGTGGCAATGAATTCCATGGTAAGTAGGAAACCTAAATGATTGCACATGCTATTAAACAACCTTGGTAGATCTAGAATTATTGGAGCAAGGAAAGATAAATAAGGAAGGAAAATGTCACAAATGAGAATAGTTAAGAGGACATCCTGTTCTGAATGAACGTATCCATAATTTTGGGTGAGAAATAGATCAATGACATGATCTGATTAATGTTTTAGAAAAGATGATGGAAACTAAAAAGGTAACAATTAGCCTTCTAGTTCAGGGCAAGTGGTAATGAGATTCTCAATAAATCCTCAGTCTATACAAACTTATCTGGGGAAAAATGTGTTCATTGAGTTAGGTATTTGAAACACTAAAGCAGCTTACAGTAGGGATGATTGACTAAAACACTAAACAAATTTTTTAATTAATAGATAATTATAAATTCATAGGAAGATGTAAGGACATGCACAGAAAGTACTATATACTGTTCACTCAGCCTCTCTTAAAGTTTCCACATTATAAATTATAGGTATACTCCTTTGAAAGAAAAATAAATGCTTATCTCTACTTAATATACCAAACTGATCATAATTCAAAAGTGATTGCAATTTTATAATAACCAATAATACTACTAGGAGAATATAAGTATAAGTATATAAGAATATAAGTATATAAAAATATAAGTATAAGTATATATCTCTTGAAAAACTTTTCAAATGTTACATAAAAAACAAACACATAAAGGAATAAAATAGATTATAATAGATATATATTTTTAAAGTTATCTATGTTAAAATGCAAATAATCCACCTGCCAAAAACCTATGTGTGAGATTTCAGCCCATACCATAGGCAATTCTGAAGTCTTTACCTGGCAGGTCTCATGGGGGAAAGTGGTCCTCCACACACAAGGCTTGGTACACAGATGACTCATTACACTCTCTGAGGAAAGTTGCAGTTAAAAAATTAGGCTACCCTGGCTGACCATACCCTGGCTGGACTTTACATTTCAGAGGTAAAAAAGTCAGTCATCATCTAAAAAAATCTGCAAGTTGCAAAAGTGCTACAGAAGGGAGTTTTGTCAAATGTTTAGAGGCCATGGTAGAGGTTGTTTCCAAGTTAGGGAAGTCAAATAATTTTTTTCCAAGAGTATCTTCCCCTAAGAAATTTGACATGTCATAGGAAAAAAGAAGAAGAGAAAAGGGAAGACTATGCCAGGCAATAGGGACAGAAAATTCAAAGACTTGGTGTTGAGAGAGAGCATGGAGGATGCCAATGAGGGGCCAGGTGACATTCTGGAGCACAGAAAAGGAGATGGAATAGATTTCAGCAAGCACAAGATGGTGTTCAGGAGGTAGGCAGTGGCCACAAGGAAGCAATAAAATATGTTCATAAAGAATAGAGAAGTCTCAGCATTTCCCAGCAGGTAAAAAAAAAATATATTTTTTGAGTGGCCATTTGAGATTCCTGTATTCCAAAGACCATAAAAGGGTTAAGCAATCAGATCCACATGCATTTTCCATAATACATATGGATGCCTTTTGCTCTGGATCCCCAAGCTAAATGACCAGATTTTGTTGCTTTACTGTAAAAAGTAGTCCCTGCTTACTCACAGTTTTATTTTCTGAGGTTTCAGTTATCCACAGTCCAAAAATATTAAATGGAAAATTACATATAAGTTTTAAACTGCTCACCATTCAGTAGCTTGATGAAATCTCGCGAGTCCTGCCCTGTCCCACCTGTAGGGATGTGAACCTCCCGTTTATCCAGCATCTCCACATGTAGATCCTTTCCACCTGTTAGTCATTGAGGAGCCATCTTGGTTATCAGATCGACTGTTGCGGTTTTGCAGTGTTTGTGTTCGAGTAACTCTTATTTTTACTTCATAATAGTCCCAAAGTGCTAGAGTAGTGTTGCTGGCAATTCTAATATGCCAAAGAGAACCCATGAAGTGTCTCCTTTCAGTGAAGAGGTGAGTACAGTACAATAAGATACTTTGAGAGAGGCTACATTCAGTTTTTATTACAGCATATCATTATAATTGCTTTATTTTGCTATTCGTTATTGCTGTCAATCTCTTACTGTGCCTAATTTATAAATTCAACTTTATCATGGGTATATCTGTTCAGGAAAAATCATATGTATTTACTTCTGTACTAACTGTGGTTTCAGACTTGGAATGTATTTCTCTTGGATAAGGAGTGGGAGGCTGTTGTAATCAAGTTTTAAGATGTAGCTTGTTACCCAAAAGGCAGATCAGTTTGTGTCACTTCCTTGCAGAGAACCAGCTATTAATTCCTGAGCAATCTCAGAGTAAAGCTTTTGTTTTTTAGCTTGGCATCTATAGCTACAATGATGTGTGCCCTGCTTCCTGCTCTCAAATCATCTGCCACCCATTATTTCATTTGCCCAAGAAGATTGTTTTCTTAGTGTGTCGGCCTTTCCTCATAGGTAGGCCACTGAGTTTTTGTAAATACGTCTACTCCACCCCACTTTTCCTCCTAAGAAATATTTAGCCATCTCTCAGTTTAAGTAAGTCTACTCTTAGGAGCCTTTCCATAACCTTTTTTTCACCTTGACATCACAAGTCTACCTCTGTTTTCTTTCTTTACAAATTGCATCTAATAATCTTTTCTCTTCCTAAATCCGTGAAGTCATTTGAAATAGTGTATATTTTTATATTTGCATTAGTATTTATGCTTTGCATGATTGCTGCTACATATTTTAAGTGAAGAATATTTCCAAATATATTACAAATTTGTTTCTCATAATTATCAATTCAACAATTCCTGTTTTATTACTTTAGGAAGCGAAGAAGTTCTAATTAATGTACTGTGAATTGTTTTTGAATAACTATATCTAAATCTGCTTTAATCATTTTCTTAAATTGTATGGATATATTTTTTTTAATATCTATGCTCAGATTTAGGGTTCTGGGAAAAAAGGTCATGTTAGCCTCACCTCTGTACTCCCAGGCGGCATCCACCATAGATTATCACATATAGTTTATGATCTTCAATTATTTCTTTCTTTTGAAAAACACAAAGGCAGAGATTTAAGTGCATTTTTTTTTGCATTTGATATTTTACTAAATTCTACTCATATCTCTCACTTATGGGTTGAGTCTCCACCCCAGAGCATATTTTTCTATTCCCACAGTGAAGCCAAAATGGAAATTTAACTCAGATTTTGTTCTTGACATCCCTACTTAGGCTGTTCTTAATAAAGGCAGTTGTTATTTCTAAGCCAGTTGTTGTAATTATATTTTTGTTGGCTTTCTTCATTATATTTCTTCTCCAGATGGTCTACTATTTAGATTTTTGGCTTCTCTCCTAATATCAAACTATAGGAATATTACACCATCTTCCTTTAAAAACAAATCTCAATTGGTTTCTTATTTGCCAATGGCTAGAACTTTGAAAGTCCTCCTCCTGGGGCCCTTCATATCTCAAAGATTTCATTATGTAAGAGAACCCCATGGGAGATCTAGTTTTTAATTTCAGTCTGAACAATGTTCTGGCAAAACTCTGATACCATGGATTAGATTTTTGACATCCTTAGTTTTATATAAAACATTAGAAAACCAGTCTCTGAAAATTCTGCTGGATGGAAATTTGTGAACTACCTGACTCATGACAACATTGACTGGAAAACAAGGCTATTTTTCATAAAACAAGCAAGAAGAGTGATGTGCAGAGAGAGGCTTTCAAGAGTCCACAAGTCAAAAAAAAGAGGCATTTTGGGGTATATATCAAACATTTAAAGGATATCCAAGTCCATGTTCATTTTTTTAACACAGGAAGGCTAACACATAGCATCTATTCTTTGTGCTTCAGTTTTCTTTTCTTTTAAAATAGAACAATAGTACATATTATCTCACTCTTTCCCCTGAGAATGCAGTAAGTTAATTCATGTAAAGTGTTTAGAAAAGTGCCTGATTAACAAAAGAAAAAAAAAAAACGCAGTAAATATTAACTCTTATTATTAGTAATATGTATTGATATATTATGCTAGCATTAACTATTAGTCATAGACACCAGAGTAAGTGTTTATAAACAGTCTGATTTGTCTTTTGTGATACCTTTCTGTCTCTCTTATAAAGAAAATAAATAGTAAGAACCACAATCACATGTAGTTTTTTACATAGTCAGCTATTTTAACTTAGTCCATGGACAGAAATGATTTAGGGTTAAGTGCTGCTCTGGGTGAGCATTTCAAACCTTAACAATTTAACAGTGAGTGGATAACCAGGAAATAAATAAAAGTTCCTGCCAAGAGAAAGAAAGAAAGAAGGAATTGAGAGGGTAAAGTAAGAAAAGCTCACATGGCTTATAAAGGGAAGGTACATCAAACAATCTGGGAGAAGTTTTGCTTGTCATTGCTCGTAACATCCTGGCACTCCATGATTTCACTTCAGAAGCAGCTGTCTTCATGGCTTGAGGCGACTCCAGTCATTCAAAGAGATGATTCTGTGTGAGTTGTCACACAGGTGGATGACTGTCATTTTGTGTAATAGAATCTACTATAGATAACTATAATGGTGAATACGGTGAGTCTACACCAGCTCTATGTACCAGCATACATTCTGCCACTAGTGTGGGGCCTGGCCCATTTATTGATCTGATAATCAACACTGTGGAATGAAAAGGTACAGCATGAATGTAAAAAGAAATAAATCCCATATATCTAAATATTTATGTGTTACAAATTAAAACTGTAAAAGTGAAGATAGTGATACTGTACCTTAACTATAACATTCAGGAACTTAAGAAAATCCTTATGCTCAAGCTGTGCCCTGGGCCAATGAAATCAAAATCCAGCATCAACCTTATTTTTAATAATCTTTCCAGGTGTTTCTACCAGATAGCCCATATTGACAACTACTGGCTCTACTCATTTTTATATCCATTAAACATACCCATAATATTGTGTGTAGTTGTATTTTATTCATTCACATTACCTCATATATTCCATTGAATAGGTATGTTACCATTTTGTATTTATTCTACTACATATAATTATTTGAGTAGATTGAATTTTGAAAGTATTGTGAATATGTCCTGTCATATACATTCTTTTGGTGAGCACGTTTCTGTGGAGTTTATTTACTAAGAGGGGAATTTCTGGTTCAGAGTTTCAGTACATATTTAGCTTTCATAGTGCATGCAGTCAGGTGGTACCAAAGTAATGTCTGAGAAGTCACAAATTTGAGAGTTAAGGATTGCTGGGTGGGTTGGCAGGGCACAGAGATGGAGGTAGTGGCTCTCATATTGAGGAGTCAACTTGGTTTGATTTACTAAGTAATCGATGGTCAAAGAAGAACTTTAAGAGTTAAAGGACATAATCAGAATTATATTGAAATACATAATTCTGGCAGTTATGTGAAAGAAGAATAGAGAGGAACAACCAGTTAGGGTGCAACTACATTTGTCTTGAGATAAAAGGTGGTCAAGACACAAAGGAGGCAAAGCTTTGAGAAAATCTTAGAAGGCAAAATAAGGGCCTTGGCAATTGATGAAATTTGGGCAAAGGTGAGTAACGGAGAAGACACGAGCTAAAGACTCCCTACCTTGTAGCTTGGGCAGCTGGGTAGGTTTAGGTGTCTTAAAAAAAAAAAAAAAAGCAGACTATACATGGAGTATAATTTCAAGGAGAAATTACTAAGTACAGTTTTGGACATGTTGAGTTCAAGACATTGAATGGACATCCCTGAAGTCTGGCAGGTATTTGTATATTAAAGTTTAAAGTTGGAAGCCAAATCTCAAAGACTGCCTAGAAATAGAGATTTTAGAATCATCAGTACAGGTTTGTTTCAGAAACTATGAAGGTACTGAGGTGACTTGAATGATGGGAGAATCAGAAGAGCAACGGGTTCAGGGTAGAAGCCTGAAGAACCACAGTGTTTATTAGGTGGGCAGGAGGAGGGGCATCCAAGAAGATGGAGAGGCAGCTGTGAGGTTGAAGCCAGAGGATAAGCTGAGCATTTTAAAGAAATGAATGTATCGACGAGTGAAGCAGAGAATGGATTCATGCAAGTTATGTACTGCAAAGAGGCTGTTGGATTTGATAGCTGGGAGGTTACTGTTGACTTTAGTGATAGCAATTTTGCTTGAATTGAAGGGGCTGAAAGAGAGGAAAGATTTAAGTGAAACGAAATAAACTCTGTTCCTTTGTGGAGTTTGCATGAGAGAGGCAGAGGAGAGTGTGGATGTAGTTAGAAGCAGATGTGTGATCAAAAAAAAAAAGTCTTGTTTTGCTATTCCTTATCTTTTTATTTTAGACTTAAGATGGGGGACATGCAGGTGCTCAAAATGATGAAGGGGAAGTATGAGCCAGAATTGTGTGAGAAACTAAAAACACAAGAATGATAGTTGGAGGGGCTGAAGCAATGGTCATCAAAAGAAAGCCCTGACAGTTAGCATTTCTGTCGTTATTTAGTTCTTTCCTTTTACGATGGTCCTCATTGGTTTTAATTCTGTATGGGGCCAACTTCACTCGTGTCCATTACCTGACCTGGGTCATGTTAGATGGTATAATGATCATGATATTGGCAACAAATAAAATTGGTTGTGTGTGCCCTATGGTTCAGGCACTATGCTATATGTTTTATACATTATTTATAAATGAGAGTCAACCATTCAAGTCAAAAGTATTTACCTAAGTTATAGATGGGAAACAAGCCCAGAGTGCTATAAATAAATTGTCTGTGTCAACATTGAATAAATAGCTACTAGGATTTAAACCCAGTTCTGTCTGGATCCAGAGTCTATCCTCTTTCCACTAAATCAGGCTGATTTACCTCCCATAGTGTGTGTATTTAAATATGTATGTCATCTTAATAAGGATCTGATAGTGACCAGTCCCTTTCTAAGCTATTAAAGTAGGTAGCACTAGTTGTATTTAATTCATCCACTTTACATCCTTGAGAGTCAAGAGTGAATGATTTGTAATGCTAATTGTCCCTTGATGCACTAAAGCACATTCAACGTGAGTAAATCCAAAGACATTCCTCTGTCCCTTTTAACCATCTATAGCAAAGTGTTTGATGCATGTCTTTTCTGAGCATTCCTCATTACTAGCTATTAAAGAGAAAGGCAGAAAGACTGGCTATTTCAGGTGGCTTTCTAACAAAGGACTCTACCAGCCTTAAGGTACAATAAAGCATTGTATTACTTTTATGGCTTTAGTTTATTTGAGTTTGGCTTGGCTGAATTTTAGCTAATATACTTTGCAAACAATCTGTATTTTAAGTAAGTAGCTTTTAAATTTCAATGCTGCTGCTTTATGGAGGCATTTGGAAGAGCAAAGGGAGGACTGTGTATATACGAATCATGTCATTAGAGAAATTGTTCTCTGACACCAGCAAATTGTAGGCACAGCGATGAATGGCCCTCCCTTGAGGGCTACTGACATGTTTTATCAAAGATGCTCCTGGACAAATTCATGGGGCCAAATGTACTCTCTCTGGGAAAGGAAAATAACGTTTGGGACACTCAAGCTGAATGTAAATATTGACTGCTCTTCTCGAATAGCAGATATAGCAACCTCACAACCCCGTGGTGTGACAGGGTGTGTGGGTGGACATGCCTGGCACTTATGACTCCAATAGCAGCTTGATGGCATCCATTTCAGCTGCGACCTCTCTAATTCACTTTCGGAGCCTGTTTATTGACTGAAAAAAATAAAGCTTACTGAGTAGGACATTGTTCTGCTCTAGTTTATGATGTTCCTTAAAAAAAAACAAGCATATTACACCTTGATTCTTCAGGATTCCCTTGCTTGCTCAGACTCTTATCTGATACTTGAATTGTATTATTAATTTTTTTTAATTTATTCGTTTAACAAATGTTTGGTGTCTGTTGTGTGATAGGCTCTTGATGGTCAGTGCTGAATCAAACAGATTATTCCTCATGAATTTGACATTCTTGTTGGGAAGAAGTTTTAAGAAAAAAATCATAAAATATATATGTGACATAAAAATTGTAATTAGTGTGGTGAATCAAAGGAGGGTAAGAGAAAGTGAAATGGGTGAGAAATAGTTTTTATTAATAAAGACCTTGAGGAATTTGGCATTTAGAATAAAACCTGAAGTAGGAGATTAGCCAGGCCAACAATAACAGTGAGACTTTCCTGTGTCATATGACACACATACTTAGGAGAATTACATTTTCGGCGAAATGAGGCTTTATTTTTGAGGTATTCTACTCTGTGGATGAATGAGGTTGATGTGAGATAGAAATCAACATTCATTGAAGATACTATGAAGTGCTGGAGACTTTCCAGGTTCTATTTCATTTCATCTTTGCCCTAAGCTATAATGTTGATGTTATTATCCCCATTTTAAATATAAACAAAAAACAACTAAAATTTAAACTGAATAGATTATCTAAGGTAACATTTTTAAGGACAGTTTATTTGGGAATGCCAGCAATCTCTCTCTCCCACCAAAATGGTCTCAAATGTATTCTCATAAATCTTAGTTCCATGAGAGTTAATATTATATGTGAAAACACACACAGACACACAAAGATACTGTCAGATACACACATATCTTCATATTAATACTTAGATTTTCTTGGGCAATTTGAAGGTAAACACTAATCCAACTGTGGTACAGACAGATAAGCACTGTGAATCTTCAAGAAGGGTGTTAGATCTTTAAGATGGTAGGTAAATAACAGCTCATTTCCCAAATCCAAGTTCAAAATAAATTATAAGCTAGGCATAAGTGTCATACAGATGGCATTCAAAATACCAGCTATGCTACTTAAAAAAGCTAAACTGGGGCACCTGGCTTTAGATTTATGGCCCCCTTGGTCTTACTAATACTTTATCTCAGTCAGACAGATTTATACAGCTGCTTAACACCAAGTAGGCCATAACTGTGGGGTCTGGCCTATGTAGAGACCAAGACCAGAATGGATCTTTCCTGCAAAGCTACAAATGTGAAGACAGGAGAGACAAAGGGGTTATCAGAGCATCATCAGTTACTTTTTCCAAAATGCATTAATCAGAAAGCAATTATTATCCAAATGGCTAAGGCAGCAGAGAGAAGCTAGGAGTATTTTTATTTTTAATGGATGTTCCTTCATGTGAGAATAGGAAGGTAGAAAGGAGTTTCTCTATTTACAGGAAATAGAGTGTGTACCCCAGATTTTTGAAAATAGATATTCCTTAGAGCAGTGTTAGGTTCAGAAAAACTGAGCAGGAATTATAGAGAGTTCCTATATAACTGTGGGGATCAGATTTTTTTTTTTAATTTATGATGAAAAATACATTTGAGTGCCATTTTATATATTAGTTAATGTTCACAGCCTTATGATAGAAATGCTAATATTGTTCCAATTTTACACATGAGAAAACTGAGTCATAGTAAAGGTAATTCATAATCAGAGTCAGACAGCTGATAAATGGCAAACTCAGGTTTTGATCCCCTGTGAAACCCAGGTCTAGAGCCCATACTCTCAGCCATTACTACCTTACCTTTTATTTATAAGTTAAAAACTTTAAAATCTTTAGTTTTGATGAAATTTTTTGTCATTAAGTTTTCATAGTTTAAAGTTTCCTTGACTATGGATATATGCCCGCTATCCAAATATCACTAGCCTGAACCCAGATAAACTGAGGAAGGGATGAGTCTTAATAGCTATTTCCCTTATAGTCCTTGTTAAGGCATCTTAAGATACATTCTAGAGGTCCGAGCACAATGAACGTTTGTGTTACTTCTCCAGTAGTCACGTTGCCTGTCTCCTGTGGAACTTTTCCAGTGATTTCTCATATTTTAGTCTGATCCTTTAGAAACATGATGACAATCTTGGCCAAAATAATAAAACAAGGATTATTTTGTAGCACAGGTTACTAAATTATTGCACATTCATTTTCTCTAGGAAATTTAATTAATTATTGAGTAAACATGGCTTCCCATTGATTCAATGTTGATTACTTTCTAATGTGAAAAATGGAACCGTGCCATAATGCTATTTGAGCAGAGCAGATTAGGGGTTCTATTGTGGAACAAATGAAATAAAGGATATTGACATTTCTGTAGAAGAAGGGTATCTGTCTCCATGTGAAAGAGGCCATCTTTCTACAATTTCAAAAATAAACAAATTGTCATAGGAAGGAAGAGTCACATTAGAAACAAGGTTTAGATTACATAGAGGACTTCATTAGCCATTGATCTTCCCGGCGGTAGTGCAGTGCCCCTTAAACATTATTAGTCTGTTTACAATAAATGACTACTTGGAACCAGATCTAAATGCTTCATGCAACCTCTGATTTTCAAGTCAAGGGAAGGAGAAAGTAATGAGAGCTTTACCATTATGCAGATTAAACAAATTCTTTCTTCATCTTGTGCAGCATCTCCCCATCTGGAATCCGTGTTTCTCTATGTGTGTAAGGCAGCTTTATAGCAAACCACTATCATGAATATAAGGGAGAAAACTTGCTTTACCAAATTGAACAGTAATCCAAAATTAGCATATCCTTTGTAATAAACTTTTCAGGGCATGTTTTGATGAACTTTATGTGCAACTCTGCATTTACCTCTTAAAAGACAGTGTCCTTTATACGTTTTCTGGAGGTGGAAACTAAAAATGGAAGAAAAAGAGCATCAAATGATTCTTATGGAAACATATATTAAGTATTTAGTTAAAAATCAAGCAGAAGTGCATGGATTCATTTTCTCATGAATGAATGGATTGGCAGCTGCATTTTATTATTTCTTGAAATTAAAAATCTCAGGAAAAGTCTGAAGTGTTCATGCTGGAACTTTATTTCTATTAACTGTTCAGTAGACTTGTTTCCAAAGGATTATTGCTGAAACTTCATGGATCATATAAAGGGCGAATTTAATAATTAAAGTAATTCCTTCTCAACTAAAATGTGCTTCATACCCAAGTTCAGAAAATGTAGATGTAGTTTTCTATATATTTTTCACTATCATATGATTTTCAGGTTAAATATCAAAGAATTGTTATTAAGTTCAAAGCATGATTTGGAGTGAATAACTAGTATAATTTTAAGAAGACACTACTTACTTGAAATTGGAAGTTTTCTTTTTCCCAAGTTTCCTTCTCTAAAAAATTTATTGCTTAGTAGTGTAAAAGAACAATATGTATGCAAAATAATTTCATTGAAATTGCTCAAGTACAAGTCCAAGAAATTTTATATCAAGCATAATAATAAAATTAAAATAGATTAATAGTCATTAATAATTTTACATGTGAAAACTCACATTGATAGTATCCTCTGTTTCATTCATTCTTTTCCCAACTATTTTATTTATTGTTAATTTTGTTATATTTTTAGTAGTGGGTAAAAATTGTTTCTATTGCTTTAGATTTTTAATATCAACCAGAGTTTACAGCCTTACTTTTCCTGGAGGCTTCTTCAAAGCTCATTAATTCTCTTGCTTCATGTAATTCTCTAATACATTTAGTTAGTCTGAACTTTTGATAATTCAGTAGCCCTGACTTCCCCTGGCTACCCTACGCTACTCCCTATTTTTTTTTTTTAAATGAAGGGGATCTGAATTCTCTCTAGCTTATTGATCTCTCAAATCAAAATTCCATCCTTTCCTTTTTGAGACTTATTCTGTTGAACCTGTGAGGAAGAGTTTTCTGCTGACAACTCTTGTTAAAAGGTGGTTGGTAATGCATTGCTGGTGGACAGTTTCTGACATGCTCTAGGCCCTTTGAATCTGCCAGGGGCACTGGTGTTTTTGTTTGTTTGTTTGTTTGTTTTTTTATGAGCATGCTAACAGATATATTTACTCATTGATCTACAATATCATTATTATTTAAGACAAAATAGATATTCCTGCAATGTTTGAAGTCTGTGAAAAATATGTATTTCTGATTTTTTAAAAATATATGTATTTAATGTACCTGAGAAAAAAATGAAACATAATTATTTAGACAAACAGAATAGATTCCACAAATGAAAAATTGTTATTATTTAAGAGTAAAGTTCATCATTTAATGAATAGGAGATTTAACCTTGACTAAGGTCACTCAGAGACTAATCAATAAATTACCTGAAAAATACCCATTTTAAATCAAATGTGAATAGATATGGCTTACTGTCATTGCCAGTAATATACAATAAAGTCTACAGTTCTGTGCTTTCGTGGTGACTAGTAAAGGGTTGACTAGGGTAAATTAGATCTGCCTCATTTAAAAGCTCCTCAATGTTTAAAAGTTAAAGAAGAATGAAATTGATGACTCTTTTCTTGTTTTTGAAGCTATTCAAAGCACTGCCATGGATTAACAAAAGCCAGTGTTTTTACTATTAACTAATTAAAAGGAAGACTCAATCACAAAGAATGGTCACCCTTATACTGCTTTGTACAATTCCAGAGAAATTGGAGAACAACTGAGTCTGTAGTACCAACAGCTCCTATCAGCCAGCCAGCAGGACAGAAGGCCCAGGCTCAATGTTCCAGCCACTGCTAGTCCAGTTCCAGCTTGGTTTTCCGCCTGATATACTTGGGTATTTGGATTGTTATAGACTATGTTAGAAATGTTAGTCAGCTTCATAGTGATGGAGAATTAGTCTGGATGACGATCCAAATATTGCTTTATCTTTGAGCCTTTGATTTCTTATTCATGGTTTTGAAATAATAAGGATTTGTTTCATCTACTTAACAGTATTTTTAGGAATATAAAATAAAATAACAAAACAAAACATATTTTGTTAGCATTAAACGGTATGCCATAAAAGATATGCTATTAATTGTTTTAACACATTCCAAATAAACTTGCAAGGCATCTCTGGCAGATGCTGTCTTTAAATTCCAGGAATAGAGGAACACCACCTTCGCTATCTTAACATGTCTTGACAATCACTTCTTATCTTGGAATTGGTTTTTGTTGGTTCAATAGAACACATGACAGAAAGACATATATTATTTTATATATGACCACAGTATGCGCAAGCATCAGCAAATCTTTAAAACAGTGAGAGTTAAACAAACATGGTGGCACTGGTTGAGTGGTATAAATTAGGAATTTGTCTTTTTGGTTTTGAAAAAAGGGATAATTCCAAGCTTCACCATCTCAATAAATTATTATGTCCTTGAAAATTCAGTAAAAGTAGGAACCCAGACTATTTAGAACTGAAAGCTAGTTAGTGAAGGTGACCATCTCATAGCTATATTTTGTTCTTCTCATTCTTTACTTTTGGGTGGGTCAGGGAGGTATTTCAGCTCTATTGCTGGCATTTAGCTGTAGTTACAATGAATTGCAGCCATGATTGCAGTTGTTTTGTGATGCTTGTGGTGTCATTACCAAGATGCGATTACCAATTGCTATATGAAATTAGTTATGCATGAAATGAATAGGAAGCATAAATACTAGGAGGGCGAGACTGAGCGCAGACTTCATCCTCATTGTCTTCCAGACCCACTGATGCTTATGCATAATGTGGTCATAAAACTTTAATTTATTTTAGAGTCATAGGACTAGAAGGGATCTTCAAAGGTCATCTAGGACATCCCCCTGTTTTCAGGCCCTTGAGTGAATCCAATAAGATAATGAATAAGCCCTCTTTCTCAGGAGCAGATTAAAGTTTTTCTAATTATTGTAAGTTGAAATGAGGCCAGTTGTAGTAGTAAGAGAAATTTCTATCATGTAATAATTCATGGTGTTCTTTGGCCAATGAATACAATATTTTATGTTTATTATGTACAAAATTAATGTAAGATATATCTACTGGCTGTTACATATTTTGTTAGAAAACAATTTTGGCATAGAACTTTAGAAAATTGTCATTATATGTCAATTCTTTTAAATGAATGACATGTTCCTAAAATTTTGTGTTAACTGAAATTTCTCAATAGTATAGTTAAAAGTTCAATAGAAATAGTATAAAAATTACTCTCTCTCCCTCTCTCTCTCTCTCTCTCTCTCTCTCTCTCTCTCTCTCTCTCGTACTTTAAAGTGAGGCAGTTCAATGAACTTCTAAAAACTAGATTTTTGTATATTGAATTTGCTTAAAGTAGGATGTACCTGTGAATTTTTCTGAGATGAAATAATATTTCCAGTGTTCTGTTCAGTGGGGAAAAAAAGAGATTTTCATTTCTCCTTCTAGGATACTTACTATGAAATTCAATTGATATAGTTAATGGTTCGGTGTGAAAGAAGCAATCATGCTCCATATTTTACCATCCAATTCATGTAGGTTAATATAAAAATGAATCAGATCTCTTTGAACCCTGACTGTAAGATGATGTCTACCAGAGCCAAAAACTTTTGAAATGATATGATAATGCTGCTTTTCTCTTGTAGGAAGACTGCCTTTGTGTGATGGAGCAAACATTGGGCTGCTGTGACTCAGTGGCCTGCTTTGTGTCTCCATGATGCTACTAGACTTCGGTAGGTCAATTATTCTCTCTTGGACTCAGTTTCTTTCCTATGAAGTGAAGGCCATAATTCTCTTTTATTGCAGTGAGGGTTAAATAAAATAGCGCTCATTTTTCTTAACAAATTGCTGAAAGCATAATAGATGGTCTGCAAATGTTTATTCACTCTCTCACTTCCTCCTTCAAAGTGAAGGGCAACGAAGGATTCTGACATACAAAAACTTAATGATCTTCTCAGCTCTTTACTTGAGTCTAAAGAATATAATCAAATAAAGAGGTGTATAGGGACATCAACATGACACAATGCCTCAGTTTAGGAAACTGAAGTACATAAAAGAATAGGGAAAGGATAAACAGCTGCTGAATAATGAATAGAAAAATGATAGTGTGTGGTAATACAAAGGACAAATTAATCCTGATATATACTTATATTGGGACCAAGGTACATTTGTATCAAGCATATTCCTTAAGCCAAACTTTCTTCTTGAATAATAAGACATGATAAGTGTAACAGGGAACAACTGAATGGTTGAAAGCAGGGAAGTTGCGTCATTTGATCTACCTTTTAAAAGGAACAATCTATTACAGCATGGAGAATAGACCAACAAAGGAAAAGACTGAAGCAGGGAGACCAATTAGACACTTATTTAAACAGACATATGAGAGACAATCATAATTAAACTAGGATTGTCACAGAGAAGGTAGTAATAAGTATCCACATATCATGTATGTTTTGGAGTTTTGACTAACAGGATTTGCTCTTTATTGAATATTGGTGTGAAAGAAAGGGGGTGAGTCAAGGATGACCCCCCAAATCAGCATCTGCCCAGTAATTTGAAGTGCCATTGGTTGAAAAAGGCAATACGAATAGAAGCACAAATTTGGAAAAGGAAGCCGAGAGTTCTGTGTGGGACTTGTTGAATTTGAAAGGGCAACTGGATATTAGTGGAGATGTCATGAAGGCAGCAGGATATGAGCCAATGCTCACAGAAATGGTAAGGGATGAAGACAGATATTCAAAAGTCATCAGGATGTTGATGGTATTTAAAGTCATGGGACAAATGAGATTACCAGGAAGTCAGTACAAAAGAGCAAAATTCTGGGAACAGAGCTTTTAGTCTTGTCCACATCTATACATCAAGAAATTATGGGATCTAGGAAAGGAGAGTGAGGAAGAGAGAGGTCAGAAGAAAGCAGGAATGGGTTATGTTCCAGAAGTTGAGAGGAGAAAGCATTTTAAGGAGTAGATGATAAACGTCTTAAATATTGTTGATAAAGATTAGTGCTAGGAACTTATGGAAAGTAACAATTTGGATGCCATTAGTGACTTCAATGCAAATGAACTTAGGCAAAAATATGGGGGTGAAAAATTAATTGAATAATCTTGAGAGTGTTGGAGATGATGAGTCGAAGATGATGACAAAATATTTTAAAGAATTTTTCTATTGGGGAGCAGTAAGCAGAGGGAATATACTGTAACAAATGAAATAAAAAATGACCTTTCTAGGGATGGGAGGCTGGTGGAAAACAATCTACCTTAGGTCTCTGTTCAAATTCAACCTTATCTCATTAAATCTTTTTCAATGAACACAATTTTCAATTTATTTTCAATCATAAGAAGTTGTAAATATTTTCATATTTCAATATAAGACAACATTTTAGGGCTTGGAGTTGTTTTAAATATGTCTAATCTCCAAAAAATGCCAAAAAATAAGGCAAATTAATTTTTAATTTGTTGTTCATGAGTATCCTGAAATCTCAGAAACAGCACTAGAACTAAGATCTAGCAACTCCTTTTCTAGTCAAGTAATCAAATATCATTTTTAGTGTCATGATTTTAAATTTGGGACTATAAAAATAAATGTTTACGTGCTTTTCATCATTAATGCAAAAACAAATCTGAAGCTACTTAGGCTACCTAGATGGAATTGTCTATTCTTTATTTTTGCTTGAAGTGTAAAAAAAATTATCTTATTTGTGTGTGTGCTAGTAATTAGTCTTTCTAACTAGTTATCTATTCATCTACTCATCCATCTATTCATCCATCCCCTTACCTATCCATTAAACCACTATATTATTAAGGCAAGTGTCTGAGTTTTTCTATTTTTTAAATCATTCTCAGAACATTTTTTTACTTAAGAAAATTTTTGAGTAAATACTCCTAATGCCACATTAAAAACTATCTTAAAATGCTCTATCATGACTTTCATTGTATAGTCTTTAAGACATGAAATTTTCTCTCATCTAAAAGCATTTATCCCTTTAAATGTCACCACTTTATGTTACGCTTGTTCTGGAAAGTAAATTACTCTTCTATCCTTAAAAGTTATCTAATTTGTTAAAATGTAGCCTAAAGGTTGTGTGCTAATGGAGACACTTACAGTAGGTTTGTAAAGGGTTTACAGTATTTCTTGTAAAGATAGTTTATGCTAAGTTTTATGTGGTTTGCTGCCTCTGGATTATAGACATTTGAGTGGTATTTCTTTCTAAGATATAAACTGTAAGTACTTTTATTTAACCTATTATTGATGAAATGAATTTTTCCAAAGACATTCAAGCTTGTAACCAAAATAGCACTACTTGGCACAACTCAAAACACCTTTTAAAGGAAAACCTGAGAAACAACAGTGACAGTCTCAAAGTTTTGAACACACTGACCTGTCCTTTGAAGAGCACATTTAATGGGATTTATTTACCAGCGTGGCACAACATAGTCTGTTACACTGTCTGTAACCATATGTGAGGATGCAATGTTCAAACAATTATTTTTTAAAAAATTCAGCCATTATATTGAAGCACTGGCTTTAACTGTTACGTGCTTTCTATGAGATCAGGTACTATATTTCATAAGGTTTTTATAGCTTTTAGTTTGTGTCAGGAGCTCTTCTAAACATTTTATAAGATTAATTCATTTAATGCTTATAACAATTTTGAGAGATTAATATTAATATCACCATTTCAGAGATGAATAAACTGAGGCAGAGAGAGTGAATAATGATTTCTTTTTTAAAAACATTTATTTTTACTATAGTGACATTGGTTAATGAAATCCAGTGTTTCCAGTGTACAATTCAAAAGTAAGACTTATATACATTTCATCGTATGTTGTTTTCTAATGTTTTATGGTGTGAGATTTTGAGCAAAATGGCTTGGGTTCAAATCCTCCCTGGGCTGTTATTAGCTTTATGATCATGTGCAATTTACCTAATCTCCCTGTGCTTTAGTCTCTTTTTCTATAAAATAAAGATATTAATATTTGTGAAATATTAGAATATTAAGTAGCATAGAGTCAACATTTATAATCAGGATTTATTTTTTATTATCTGATATTTGACTCTAGCTTGACAAAATAATACATGACTGATTAAACATTTGAATTTTCAGGCACATATTTTGATTTCACATAGATATACATAAGAGAAAACTGTGTCAGAGATTTATAGTCCAGCTGTGGAGAATGATATCACATTTTTAAAATTTTTAAAAAGTAGGATATAGAGAGGTAACCAGCCTTTCCAAATATTCCTTAGAGTGTCCATTTTCAAAATGTCTTCCTCTTTCTTTAGGACAGGTATGAATTTAGATTATCTAAAAAGCCACCTCACAGATGATTGCCAGTATCTGTGAAAGACCAAAAATTTTGTTCATAGTATATAACTGCAGTCTAATTGGAGTTCAGTTGTTTTATGTTCTTATTTTTATGGTACCATCCCTAAGATGGGTGAGGCTTCTTAGAGGATGCTGGCCAGCACTCTCATGATTTATGTTCCTCATCAGCTTTCCATACCCGTTTCATAGTACATACATTTTATATAAAATATATATGTTATATATAAGTAAAAGCACATATATTCCAAGCAAAAGAAGAATGTTGGCTATTATGCAGGAAACACAAGTCATCTAGTCTTTAAAATACATCCAATACAGAAATTCCTGAGCTGTCACAGTTTGGGAGTAACTCTCCACTCTCCTAAAACAAACTTCTAGAACTCTACACAGAATGAATTTGAAAGCTTATACAAGTTGGGTAACTTTAAGAAACACAAATTTCTAAGATACGTGAAAATGTCTTTTTTGTAACTTAGAGTATGATATACTTCAGTTTATTGCCTCACCAAACACACCTTTTAAAAAATTGCTTAACTTTTAACTTTTTTTTTTTTTACCTTCACATTTCAGAATAACTTTACTGTCAGTTGATTTTCAAAGCACTTCAATTTATGGAATATTTTTCTTTTACGCTTGCTCTACTTCAATTTTACCTTCAGTGAGTATCCATGTCTTTGTAACAAGCAAACAAATATGTATAGGCAACAACTTTTTGGCTGCCATAACTAAAGAAAGTTATACATTGCGTGAAATAATAACTGGGGCAGACCAGTACTGTTATCATTTGACTTTAGCTGAATATAGTGAAAGACTTATTTAAAAACTGCATTTTTTCCCCCAAAGTTAAAGTTCTTCCCTCAAAGTTTTAGCAAATACGAGTTGTATAAATTTTGAGCCCAATAGTTTTTCTAAAATTTAGTTTAGCAAGCATATTTAAACACCAACATGCAGAATATTCTGATAAACATATGATGATATCGCTTTGACTGAAACATAAACTCAGTCCTTCGGGAACTTAAACTCTCATCAGGGAGTTTGCTGTAGTGCAAAAAGGAAATAAGGATGTTTTCTGAACAGAATACAAACATCAGATTGCATAACGGTGAAACAGATTTCTGACTTGGGGAGTGATGTGAAAAAACTACTCTGGTTTCTATGAGAATGGAAGATTTGAAAGTTCAGACCAATTCTGCTTGACCTGAAAGCTTTCACATTGCAGACCTGCAATAAATGCCTATAAAAGGGAGAAAGAGGCAGACGGGGAAGAGCAGCATATCATGAAAAAAAAAGTGGAGGGAGAGTCATGACCAAAAAAGAGCTGAGCTTTAGATCTTTTAAAAATTATTATTAATTATTATTATTATTATTATTTTATTATTATTGCTATTATTTATTTCGGTTGATCATTGGAGACAGGTCTAAAGTTTTTGTTTTAAATAAATGTTCTTCTGGAGATAATCAGGTCCCTGTATATCAGGCACTTGGAATCTTTGAAGCTGGAATTGCACACCCAGCTCTCACCTGCGAGAGATATTAGTCTTCTGTTTCCTACGCAGGAAGCATATTCCCCTTGCCTCACCTTTCTTTTACTTTATGTGGTCAACAGGTTTTTCACAGATCCCCATGCCAAATTGGCAGTTTCTTTTCTTTTTAAAAATCTGTTTGGGTAAAGGACCCTCAGAAACTCCCCTTGGCCTGATAGAGCTTTCTTTAAACACACATATGCTTGGTATAGCTTTGATTTCAGGGTTTAACCAATGTCAGAGCTAAGTCCTGATCTCTAATTACTCAACATATAATAGTTTTTGTGGTTCCTGAAGCATAATGACCATAAAAAGAAAAAGAAAAAAAAAACTTTACCAAAAGTGTACACCTGTGCTCTGACTCAAGGCCTGAGCTGGGGACCTGCAGGACCAAATACCCACAAGTGAGAGGACCCAGAACAGGCTCAGTGCCCCATAATGAAGGCCTTGCATTACCTTTGGCACATTTGGGAGAAGTATTTTCACTCCCTGGAAGCCATTTGGCCTAACTCTAATTAATACTTCACCTAATCTTCTAGTAATACCACTAATTGTTCACAAACCAGCAATTTAATCAACACTGCTAACAGGCAAAGTTTTTTTTTCTCCTCCACTTTTTTGTGCTGTGACACAGTGCGAACTTAGGCAAGTATGTCCCAATTGCTTTGTTTCCATGTAATTTAACAGCAAGACATTATTTTCTCATAAGAGGTGCTTTGAATTTTTACTGCTAATGAATAAATTAACTAAAAAAGGTTAATCTGCCTACATGTTTATGAAACATTATGCAAATCGTTCTCCAAAAGGTTTAATGGTAATTGAAAGCAATTGAAAACCATGGTACATTTCCCCCAATTTTCATCTACTTTTTTAAAAGTGTACAGATTTTCCAGATTTTTACATTTTACAGATGTGTATGTAGAGGGGATTTTGTGAGGTTCTGACCTCATTTCTGTGGTTTGTTTATTAATGAAAACATGTAGGGTCTCTAATTTTGATCAGGAATGGCACTGACTTTGGTAATTAATTTCAAAGCAAAGCTGTAAAAATGAAAAAAAGTATGTTTAATATTATACTGAGCAGCAAAGGAAGTAATTATGTTTAGATACTCATTGTAAAGCTTTCACAAAATGGTTCTTGCATCAAGTTCAAATTGCGTGCAGTTTATGACCTGCTATTCACTCTGGAGGTATTTTACATGAACGGCACAGGTGTTGAAGGCTGAAAAGATGCGGATCACTAAGTATTTATTTACGTGTCACTGTGTAAAAAAACTTTTGCCTAATAAAGGGCTTATTTTCCCCATCTCTGCAGTGAAGGTGGGCTGATCTACCTAGTGATAAGGGCATTTTCAGAAAAAAAAAATGTGCACACACATGAGAGAGAGAGAGAAAGGGAGAGAGAGAGAGAGAAGTAATGGAGGGCATATAATGGGGAGTATATACAGAAATGAAAGGAAGTAACAATTTTCTTATTTGACTCTGAAAAGCTACATGCCTGAGAATCTGGAGGAATTAATAAGTCACTGAGAAGTCTCTGTCATAATTAAAAAAATAAATTATATAAAACTGTGATCCTCATGCCTTTTAGTCTCAGAATACATTTACATTCTTAAAAATTATTGAAGATGCCAAACAAGTTTTGTTAACGTGTGTTATATCCAGTTGTGTGATGGTAAACATTTAACAATAGGCTCTTTAGGACAAAAAAAAAAAATGGCCTACTACATAGCATTTGCTGATATCAAGTGTTATGAATACACTTGTGATGACTGATTTCAAGCAACTATGTAAGGTCACTGAACTCAAAGATGTGGAGAGAGGCACACAGTCAGCTCCATAAGCAAGTACAAGCCAGCTCCAACACACAATTGTTACATGTCAGAAGCTAAACTAACAAGTTTAAAATATTTATTTGCTCATTTGTTGAAAATAAAGAAGGGCCAGGTACGTAATTTGAGAGGCCTGCTACAAAATCAAAGTGGGACCGCTGTTCAAAGAGTAGAAAAAAATTTTTTAATAATTATTTCTGAAATATATATCTTTTAAAGCAATTAAAAAACTTTATTCTTCCTTTCATGATCTTGTCATTTTTTTTACTTCCTCCACCAGCTTTATTGAAATATAATTGACATAGCATTGTGTGGGTTTCAGGTGTATAATGTGATGGTGATTTTATATATGTCTATATTGCAAAATGATTACCACGATAAAGCTAGTTAACACCTTCGTCACTTGGCAGAGTTGCCTCATGTGTGTATGAGGGTAGGGGTGAGAACAAGTATTCAGATCTCACTGATATGGGACACCTAAAAAGCCAAACTCATCTATATTGTCACAAATCATAGGATTCTTTCTTTTTATTGCTAAATAAAATTCCATCACATGTAATATATATATCACATTTTCATTGTCTATTTGTCCTCTTTCATTTTATTTGCCATTTAATTTCATAAGTAAAAGAAATTAAAATTATTAGCATGAATACCCTTTATATATTGTGAAATTTCAGCTTTAAATGCAAATATAAGAGCACTTAGCTTCTGTATAGAATGAGTGAAATTACACAATTTATATTTCATACATCATGTGTATACGTATTCCACAACAGCAAAAACCACAAAACTAGCTCTACTGTTTTTATTTCATCTCCTAATGTGTGCATGTTCTCCCAACACTCTTTTCCTTTGCCTTAATGATTTGTAAAGAAGGATTGAAAGAGACAAGAACAATGGTTATGCCAACTTACCTTCCTATATCATCAGTTTTAGAGTGAGTATTTGTTTAATACAGGGGAGTAATAAAAAGAAGAAAAGATAAAGTTCTTTGGCTGTTAGTGGCTCTTAAAATGCCCTTGCCATTTGCCTGAATTTAAAGCAAATTCTGGTTCAAAGAGAAAGCGTGTCTTCTCAGAGCTGATAGCCAATAGCCTCCCTATACTCTAGATTTACACGTCATGTGCTTACCTTGTACTTGTTTTGAATTTCTCTGGACTTCCATGCACTGTGGTCCCGCCAGGATTCTGAGCTTATGTGGCATTGTGAATGCTCTATGCCAATGGGCTGGCAAGAGACAGTGGCCATGCACGTAGTATATATTTCTTCTCAAGAACACGCTCCATTGTCCCATTGGACTTCACTTATAAAACACAAGTTCAAAGATAAAATTAAAAATTTTAAGATGATGATAGCAGAGCATTAAACTAAGCAGGGAGCCTTACTTAGTACAGGGCTTGAGGCCACTGCCCAGGCCATACACTCATGAAACCAGCCTTGAATACAGCAATAACAAAACAATTCCTGTTTTTTAAAATATTTTCATGAAAAATAGCTACATTTTCAAAAAAGTTGTAAGGAAAGTGACTTTGGTTTTTACTTTTACAAATATCTTTAATGTCTGGTTTAATAGGAAACAGCTGGATTCTTATATCTGCTTACATATTGAATCTATTGCAGTATATGGTTTTGATTGTAGTATTTAAGGATATTTGGCTTTTCATAAATTAGTTGTTTAACTACATATTTATAGCCTTTCAGAAAATTGTGGATATTCACTTTTGAAATTATACTAAAACTCAATAAGTGGTAGTTTCGTATAAGTTAATTTCAATATGCAGTCTGATATATTTTAAATATTTTTGCTCATTTGGATTTGAATCCATTGGTCTGTCATGTACTTTAAATAGATCTTTACCCATGTATGATTTTTATAACATTATGCATTGTTCATTGAAAAACATTGACTCACTAAATTAATGCAAATATTATAAATTTTGACACATTTCATTGTACAAATAAGACTCAAATAACGTTTATTTCTGCCACCTTCAGTCTTATCAGAAGCTGTCAAACTCACAGTGACGGGTACAGCTTTAAAAACCTATAATAATTTCCACTTTGAACTCAAGCTTTATCATTGACAACAAATGTTGTCAATTGTTTTCCTTAAAGTGACAAGATGAGGCTTCATTTATTTTTGAAAAAATATCTGCCTAATACCTAAGTCAGAATAAGCATAATTGTCAATCATGTTTCTTTTCAAGTAAACATTTTGTGCCATGAAAAAAGTGGCTAGTTCAGCTTGCAACTCAAACAAATATATAAGTATTATTTTTTTCAGATAATTATCACACGTGGAAATGCACTGGAAGTGCTTCAATTACACTTCCCATTTTGTCACCCAGAGTATTTAGAAGACAAAGGGTGAAGGTTCAAAGTTTAAATAATAGTAACATGTGTTAGTGATTCATGACAGATATTTTAGAGTTAAGTTTGTTTTTATCTTCCTTTTTTTGTAGAGTTGTAAAGAATATGATGAATACTAAAGTGGTTTGGTGTCACAGTTTTAATTTATGTTAAGGTGCTGGCAGTTAAATGCTCCATTGTTTTTCTAATACTAGTTCTAATGTCAACATAGTGAAAAAGGCAGATTATATCTTAGTATTTTTACGAATGTGTTTTTGACACTGCGAACTTTATAAATAGATTTTGGGAATCCAGAAACGACTCACTGGGAACTGCTGGTAGGATAATACTGGAGTGGGAGATTTTTACTCTACCATTTAATAGACATGTCCCTCTAGTCTGTCACCTCCACTCTCTGAACCTTAGATTCCTCCTTTGTGAAGTGGGGTTAATAATATTTGTTCTGCTAATGACAGATTTACTCTAAGGATCAAATGAGATCATGAAGCTGAATTCTGAAAGAATAATGGCTTCCTTGTTTGTTTTCTTAAAATCATTATTGGTTTCTGGTTGTTAACACTAATAAAATCTACATTTGAGTCTCTATTATGGCCTGTGAACAGTATTAATAACTTTTATACCTACTGTGCCTTTAATATTCACCACAATTCCTAGCATATGGTATTTGGATCTGGGTTTTAACTCAGAAGTTCGTAATTTTTCCTCCATGTTATAACATTTTCCCTAAATGCTGAAACCAACATAGAAAGAAAGAAGTTGGGTTGACTGCTTAGTTTAAAAAATTCCTATTTCTAAAACTTCTTTTATACGCATAACACTGTATCGAACATATAAAAAAGTTGTTCTTCAAGAAGTTAATGCAAATAAACTATGCTTTATATTGAAAAAAATAAGGAAAGTTATAATGCACCAGAGAGCTTTGGTGAGAGAGCCCTTACTGTTTTGATTTGGTGTTTCTCTAAGTTTTTGTTCATATGATTTCTATGAAAGGACACATCTGGAACTGATTTATTACTGAGTAGTTGTAGTTGTTCATGGGTAAGATAGTCCCCCCATACTCCCCACTCCTACCCCCCACCCACTAAAAACACGCCTATTACTGCTTGTGAGCAAATAAGATATTTTAACACTTGCAAACCCACTAATAAATATGAGATGATAAGAGATGAGGCATATCAATTGAGTATCAAACAACACAAATGCAGTCAGGTTGTAGCTCATCTGACTTTGGTTCGTGGGGGGATGCTGGAGTTTTAGGGAAGCTTCTCCAAATCTAATACAGAGATTCTCACTGGAGTCTATTCCAGCTAAAAGAATACCCCTCCCTGAAACGCAGACCCAGACCACTATCCAGGTAACCTGTTATCATCATAGCACTTATCACCAACCGAAATTATTTATATATTTTATTAAATCTATAATATCTTCAATTATAAGTCTTTTCATTATTTTGTATATACTAAAAAGTTATGCCATTAAATTATATTGTTGTATTTGTTTTAGTATTTATTTTTTAAATAAAATTTTTCAATGTGATATTTTATAAGTAAAATAAATATATATTCATACTGCTCATGGGCCATAATAGAGGTTCAAATGTAGATTTTGTTTTTCTAAACAATATTATCCTCTTGTGTGAACACATCACATCATTGTTTCCTTAAAAAAAGTTTCATCCTTGATTCACGGATTTTTCTAATGCTTTAATACTGATTACATGATTGTACTTTAAAAATCTTACCAAAGTTGTCAATAGGGGATTTTAAGACACTAACAGGAACTCATGTTCCATTTTTAAATGATCTTCGAATGGTTCACAGACTGATATGTCAATGGACCAAGGTTGTCCTCTTATGCCAACAGGAATGACAGCCAAGTTTACTTAGGTATGAGCAATGACAGCAGGTTACCATCGCCACCTGGCCTACCATATTGAAAGAAGCCATTTCAATTTCAGAGATATTAATATGGGGGGAAAAGACAGTCTTATTTATTTTTAAATGTGCATAGTTTTTTTTTCTCCACTAGAATATAAGCTTGTTGAGGGCAGGGCTCTATCTTTACTGTTCATCCAAGCATCTAGGTAGAACACTGCTCAATAAATGCATTAAATATACATGATTTAAGTGAATGATGAATAAAGCTGACTATAGAAATGAAAGTTTTATAAGTTATGGAAATACAAAACACTTGAGACAGAAAGGCTTTATCAATAAGAAAGACCAGTGACTCCCTAAACCTGCTTTGATACTGGCCAGATGTCATGGAAATGCTCCAGCCTTCAAACTCAACATAAAAGTGTCTGCCTTGTTAGCTGTAATTTTTCTAGGTTTTAATGGAGTAGACCAGGTAAACATCAGCACAGGACCTGGAGGTAGTTTCTTCTGAAGATGAAGGATGTCCTTCTCACCCCTTTGCATCCAGTGCTAACTTCAGCCTTGAGATCAGAATTCTTGTTGTGATGACCTTTTTCTTGATTCTCAGAGTTTACACAATTGTGGAAAAGCAATATGAAAAAATACTTTTCTTTAGATTTCCACCTCTGGGGTTTGCTTTCTTCCTCTTCTCCAGTCTAGAACTGAAACCTGGAAAACAAAAACAAAAACAAACAAGAATGCTAATGGACACAAGGCACAGTGAAGGAGGAATAAAAATAATTTATCCATTCTCTGTAATTTGAACAAAAGATATGATTTTATTATTTTGAAGAGTTGAAAGTTCATGATGTTTTAGAACACAGAATTCCCCAGATTCTCAGTTAGCAGGTGCCAGTGTCATGCTGCTATTGGTTCTCTGCAGCATGACAGGTGGAACTGAGTTCTGGAAAGAAAAAAGACTTGCTATTTACATTAGAACTACCATCCATGAATCCTGAGGCTTATAGCAGCTCAAAAAAAGGGCTGGATTTTCTCCTTCGACATAGCTTGTAAAGAAGAAGTAGGCTGATTGGCCTTTCAGATTAAATGAAATTGTAGATAGGAAATTGAGATAGATAATCTGAGTGTATTCTATGTCACTCAAAAGTTTAGTGATGAATTGAGATGTGAAACAGTTTTCAGATTTTGGTATCTTGTTATTTGATACTTAGCCACTGTTCCCAATACAGTATGTGAACATATTTGACTTGCCAATATATTCCCTGTATAATTTAAAGAATTTTACCAGTGTAATTGAAAGTAATACTGTATACATTTAATATTTTAACATTTTTATTTTTCTAATAACTGCTTCAGAAACTGAGAGAAAGGGAATGAAGTTAAAGGAACTACAAGTTGAAAACAGGCAGAGAAAATCATATCATCAGGTAAAAGTAGTTAGGTGATTTCAAAATTACAGAAATAATGCCGACACAACATGCAAACGGGAATGTGAATTCAGTAGAGTGTTCTGAAATCTTAAAAGTAAAATAAATGAAAATATTGCATTTAAATGCTGAAACTCTAAAGCATGGGACACAATGTCAATAATCTCAAGAGAACAGATATCACTGTAGCTACTTTCAATAAATTGGGTAGATGGCAGTATTGTCAGAGTACTTTTATTGCATTTAATTTTTTAAAATGAAATTTATTGTGGTGATATTGCTTAATAAAATTATATAAGTTTCAAGTATACAATTTAATAATTGGGGGAAAAGGAAACCTCATACACTGCTGATGGGAATGTGAGTTGAGGAAGCCACCATGAAAAGCAGTGTGGAGTTTTTTCAAAAATGTAAAGACAGAATGTCCATATGACCCAGCAATCCCTCTTCTGGACACCCCCCAAATTTGAAAACACTTATTAGTAAAGATATATGCTCTAGAGTGTTCATTGCAGCATTGTTCACAGTGTCCAAGACATGGAAACAATCAAAAGTGTCCTACTGCATTTACTTTTAACACCTAGAATTGTAATTTTAGTTCCAAATTGATATAGGGTCTTCAAAGAATTCACTAATTCATGTTTAATTCTGTATTCAGTTTGAAATAATCTATACGTTTCATGATGTGAAGGTGTGCATTTGTGAGAAGTGTCTTTTATTTTATTGCTATCCCAAAAGTTAATTCTGTCACAGAAAAGCTTTTGCTGATTTTCTAACGTGTCTTTGCAGTTCTTAAGCCATGGTGGTCTCAAAATTCGAACCATTCAAGTTTCTGGTTTTATTTTCACCCAACACATTGGACTGTGCACAGTCTCATGATGTCAGAGAATAAACTACATTCGTGTCTTACATCAAAATAAACTCTTTGAAATAATAGTTTTATTTAAATAAGAAAAATTATAATTTTCTATATCTAATTTTTTTCTATAACTTATAAAACCATGAACCAATTTGAATGTTTAGCTTCCCTTCTGGTTTGATTTCTTTCATGCCAAGTGATGCCCAAGGGAGCATTTCACCTGGTGCTATAATGGGAAACTTGGCAGAACTTAATATATCACTACAATGTTTTTCTCAATTATATTTTTTTCCTTGTATTTTTTGGACATATTTCAGATAGTCTTGACCATTAAATTTCTATAAATGAGTATTTTTTAGAAAGTTATTTAAACATACCTTTGTACAGAAATTTAATAGCCTCATACAGACATTATTATCAAGATAAACAAGATTTCCAGTTATTTAGTGTATAAAGAGATTGTGTAGAGATGAAGTTTGTTGAAATTACTTAATATGAACATGGTAGTTCAAACAGACAATTAAAGTTTTCATTCTCTGTCTACTTCTGAACATAATTGTTGAAGGTGTTTGAACAGTGGAGTGAGATCTCTTTGGAAAAACAGAAGAAACTCAGGAAATGGCTACTTGAGATCCCACGATAGATTATAAATAATGGTTAATGTGAGTTTTATCCTTGGTTGCTTTATAAATTGCATATTTTATTATATTATTCTCACATTCTTGTTTGATATCTTTATTCACTCCTTCATGTAACAACTACTTTGAGTACCCATTATGTGCAAGGCCACATCTAATTTTAAGAAGAGGAAACAAACAGTAAGTAAACAGGGTAATTAAAATAAATTGTGACAAATGTTGAGAAAGAAGCATGCACAGAATAGTGAAGCCCTGAAAGAAAGCAGTTAACCCAGACTTGGTAATAAAGCATGGTTCTCAGTACGAAGTGATAGCTGTACTGAATTTTAATGTCTAAGACATGTTTAGGACTAGTTGGAGTGAGTTAGCATGGGAGAGGATTTTCAATTATCCATAGGACCCATTGAGGGAAAAAGTAGGAAATCAATGAGATAGAAGGGTATGGTACAAAAATGGTACTTTATGTTCTGTATGCTGTCAAGTCAGTTATTTTTGCTGTCTTTTTAGCAACCAATCCTACAAATTCCAAACGTCTTTCAATTGCCTTTGGAAATATGTGTAACAGAATACAATTAGTTCTTATTTAAAACTGCCTGTGACATTTTCTGCCTTTTAAGAGGAGGAGATGAGGCAGCAAATTTCTTTCTTTGCAAATAATTTTATATTACTCCATACAAAGAGATTGGCAAGTAGTAGAAAGGAAAGGCTAAACCTTTTATCCTCTACTATTTCTTCAGTGCTGTCAAATTATCAGAATAAAAAAAAGCAAGTTTTATTGAAAGCATATTGGAGAGATAACAATAAATCCAGAAGCCTAAGCAACAGAAAGCTGAGTAGCAGTTGGGCATAATAAATAGAGGAGAAGGGGAGGGAAAGGAGTCTTAAGTGAGGAGGATAAGCAATTTAGATAGGTGACCAAAGCCATTTAAGAATCAAGATAGCCGTTATTTAATTTTAATTTGTTTGGGTTTTGTGATTATAGACCTTGATATGGCCATAAACCTTAAACAAGGCTGTTAAACACATGCATGTCTTGCTTTTGAGAAAAATCAAAGAGTAGGGCTGAGCTGCACATATGGTTTCATGTGGAACAGAGCAAAACAAGAAACCAATGGATCACAAGGCATTCTGTGAAGGACATAGGACAAGGGATGTGGGTCAAAGGACTCCAGTCAGTTTTGAAGAAATATCAGATAGGATGACTTCAGCTGACATCTGGTTGCCATAGAACATTTAAAGAACAATAATGCAAAGCTTTTATACATCTAAGACATTATAGGGTCAAGTTTTAATTGTGCTAATGAATTTGGGTAGCAGCAGTAATAGTCTCAGATTGTTAAAATCCATTGTAGAAATATTTTTTAATGTTTGGTCTTAAATGTATTTTTCAGCTGATTTAACTTCTTAATTATATTTTGCTTATGGTTGTATTAACATGTTTTATTTCTGAAACACAGTCTGGCTAGGCAACAGGAAAACAAGGCTAAACTGCTTTATAAATGGTATATTATCTTAATGCATGTAACTGATAATTGACTGCATTTTGAATACTGTATTTAGTTCTTGTAGAGTCAGTTAACTTAAATGAAAAAAAATCTTTGATCAGTCATCTCATATACATACTGAAAACAACTGAACATATATGTACACTTTGATTTTCCAATTATTAGATGAGTTAATGTTCCCTAATTAGTTTGATTGCAGGCTAGAATTATATAAAAAGCAAGTATAACTGTAAATGTTAAATTTATTATTGTGTTGAAGGATACTTAATTTCTAAAACACAATTCATTATTTTATTGCGCTTTTATACCTGTTTGCAATTCTTTTAGGGTTATAGAAATAGGAACAAACATTTGTGTTCCATGACTTTAGAAAACAAATGCTGGGCTCAGGTTTTTGTAGAAACATTGCCTAACCTCACTTTCATTCCAGCAGCAATCCAGGCTCCTCACAACTGAACAGAATCAAATAATGCAATTTGCTTTTTAGCCTTCATGGTGCTGCTTTTTGCATTTCATTTAGTTTGGTCAATAAAAACACTCAAGTAGTGAGGTCAGTCTTTAATTTCATTACTTTTAAATTTTAATTTTCTTATGTTTAGGGTGACATAAAACCACTCTTAGTGCATCTCTGGGAAGACATTTGAAAGGTTTAAAAAAACCGAAATGTTTTCATCTAATGCCAAAAATAAATTCATGAAATGATTTTATTCTTATTAGGTTTTATAGATCTTCAATATTCACTCTTTTGCAAAACTGAAATTATGGATCAAAGCTAAATGGTCAGTGTCTTTTTAATTTTAAAAGCATGTGATAAAAGCAGTTAACCTCTGGTCCATACAATTTGGGTGTGATCATGTTATTTAACAGATACCACTTACTACACCAATTGCCCATAGATGCATTTTAGAGTGGGAGATGTGTCCAAACTCATCACCACAATGCTATCTACATGCAAATGGAAATCTTGAAAAACTACTCTTGCATGAAAGTTAATTCAGTTTGATTCTCTTAGAACTTCTTTTTTTTTTTGGATTTACTGCTTCAGAGCAAAACCATTTATAGGCAAATAATAAATTCAAAAGGGCAGTAGGAAAGATGCCTCTAAATATCCTAGAATGATGTCAAATTTTTCTGTGTCCATGTATGTATTTCCTAAGGGTTTTTAAGAAATTTCTAAGTCCCGAATCACAGCTGGCCACTTTAGTTCAGCCTTGAATTGTATTTAATTGAAAAATGGAGTGGGGAAATAGCAAAAAGCAAAACTGATGAGATTTCTATGGTCGAAGAATGTTAACTCATTTGATTTTCCTGAAATTCTAGACACAAAGCAATTCCACACACATTGCTAGATGTTGCCTGTGGCTTATGTGAGAAACGTCACTTGGCTGAAGTCCTTTGAGGGTATTACATATGTGTACAATACAGCCTTGTTCCTCTAGGGTAGAGGATTTTATTGTATAATCAACATCCTGAGGACTCCTGCATTGAGCCTGAAAAATATCGTTTGTCCAGTGGCTGTTGTACTCTGCATATATGTGATCCAAATTTTATTTTCTCTGAATTCTTAGATGTCTGCTATCTTCATACTCTTATTACGGTATTCATTGAGAGAGTAACTTGTCTAATTTACATGAAAAGGAAGAGATTTAATTGGGAAGGAAAAGCAGAGTCAGAAAACCATTCATTGAACCCTGACTCATATAACACAGAGTTACAAGGCACAAGGAAAAATTGGAAACACAGTTGTGAATATCAGATTCCAAAAACTTTCTTTGTTCTCTTTATCCTTATGTTTGTTCAATTTTCTCGCTAACCCAATGTCTACTTATTGAAAAATCTTCTATCAACCCAAACTGTTCTAAGTTCAGTGAATAAATCAGAGAAGCAAAACACATTGTCCTGTTCATCAAGAAATTATAATCTAGTTTATGTAGAGTACTAATTACAGTATAAAGCCATAAACGGTGAGAGTTTTATAAGTGGCATTAATGCTGCATGTATCTGGATATCTTCGTGGAATTGTATGCACAACAGACATGTTAGCACATAATATTTTTTGTCTTTCTACACAGTACTGTAGATATATATTTGCATAAGTAAATTAACATTTCATATTACATATGTAATTATGAATAATAATGGAACTCTGGATTAAGCTATTTGGCTTTTCTATTGAAGTAGGAAAAGTGTAAACGTAATTTGTTTTTAAGGCTGTACCACCCTATACTTTATATTTAGTTTTACCACTCAGGGTAGAATTAAGGGTGGTTCTAGCCATTGTGGCTTTTGAATTTTTTTTTTCTGTCTGCATTTTAGAGTATAGTATTATGTTAGATGGAATCTTGCGGTTTAGCATTTCCAGTGACTGGCAAGGGTGAGTCCTCTCTGGATTCCTGGAGTGCCTATCTTTCTGTGGGACTAAAAAGCAATGACCCTCAGGTTCTCAGAGGAGAATCAATTCTGAGAAAAGACAACACATCCGGATTGCCAAGAAGTTAGAATTTTTCATCTGGGACAGTCTGACAATGTGCAGAGAGAGTTGAGGAAGAAAATTAAAATGGAAGAGCCAAGGTTTGGTTTGTCAGGAGATGAGCCTCTCCATATGGTTTAACGGGCACTGACACTTCATGATGTGAAAGGAGCCACCACCTCGTTCCTGTTCCTTTCATGAGTTAGTTCCTTTATTTGTAGACAGTGCTATTTTTTTTTAAGTTACCTATTAGGCAAATAAAATAGTGTCGATGAATACTAGTTGATGTTACAAACATGTACACATCAGATTGCAGTAATAGACTGTACATTCCTTAGGATCAGTTAATGGACAACACACACATTCTCTTTGCTATTACCATACTTTTGTACCAATACCTCTCCTACATCCCCTTTTCAAAGCATTAAGTCACTTAAACACCACTTGTTTTAATAATGAAAAGATCACTGTGATGCTAAATGAGCATGCTGTGAAAGAAGGATTTATGTTGGAGGGATGATTAGTAAGCATATGAAATACTGTTATACACTAATATGGGGTCAGGTCGTAATTTCTCAGGAAAGCAGAATGGCAGAAGCAAAATCACCAGAGTGAAAATTATGGATTATATTTAGAAAAGGTCAGCTTGTTCAGAGCATAGTATTTGTGTAGAGAAATAATGGCATAAAATGCCAGATCTCACCTCCAAGAGCCCACCCATACTTTCTAGATTCTAGAGAGAGCAGCCTACATTTTAAATTCATTTTATGCTTCTTAAAAATCTAGTACTTGTATGTACTTTTTTCTACTGGACATTCATTGGTGAACAAAATGAGCCAGGTGTCTCTGTTCTCATAGAATATCAATTCTAATATGTGTGTTTAGGAATGGGGTTGGGGAAGGGGCATAGAAACTGACAGTAAATAAGTAAGTGGAGGATTGTGAGCAAGTTGGAGGTAAGTGGGCTGTGATCAGAGAAAACTGGAGAGTCAGATCAGGCTGAAGATCAGAGGAAAATATGTCTCTTAAATAGCTGTTTTGTTAGTCTACTTATGTTGAAGGTGTTTTCAGAGGTAATTTGTTTTATATCAAATGCAATGGCTTCTTGGTGGTACCTGACCTATCTCCATTTCCATACTAGTGATCAGATTAGGAAACTGAAAAGTAAGCCAATCAGTTTAAAATATCAGCTGAGTAGCTGAGGGAAAGAAATGGAAAGGTGTCTAGCACTTGTTCTATAGAATATTCCTGGCTGTGTTAAAGGTACCATATGGATGATAAAGGGAGCTACAGGAAATTCACTATTTTCTTCCAAACAACTATTAAGTGTTGTGATCTTAGTGTTGAGTTGGGGATTTGACTATGAAAGTGATTCAGTCATATTATGTGTCTTAAAGTAAGGGACACTATGAGGATCATTTTGATAAATATTCAACAAAGATTATGGAGATAGATGAAATGAGAGGTTTCAATTATAAGTACAAACAGTGGCTAAATGATTAAGGCTATTTTGAACCCAATGCTTTTATCTAACTGATCACCTACTCATTTGCCTTAGATTCCAAATCTCCCTCATTCAGCAAAAGATAATTTCCCAGCTATGGTACATGGTGGTACCAGATATCCCTGGTAGAACACATCATAGCTGCAGATTGATTAATAAGTTTCTTTATGGGTTCTAAAACTGGTTGATTATTTTACTTAAATATATACTAAATGAATATTTTAAACAATTATAATCAATGGAATGCTTTTGCTTTAGACATAAACATAAATAGTTTCATGGAAAAAATGAGATAGTTAAAATATGAGCATCCATAGTGGTGGAACCTGAAGAGTTTGGAAGATTTAACTTTTAGTCTAAAGATTAAATGACTTATCAAGCTAATCAGATTTATAACAATATTAATTTGCTACTATTATTAGCTGTATAATAACTAACTATATTAAGCTAATAAAATTCAAATGCATTCATAGCAATAGCTTTTCCAAGAGGAATTTTAGCTATTATATATAAGACTAAGTGGAAGATTTTTACGTATCATTATATGGTGTGGAGAAGAAAACAAACTAGATGACAGGAACTCTGAATTCTGAACTTGACAATTTTGTTAGTAATTTACTTGAACTTTAGAAAACACTAGTATATCATTGCTTTGCTTCCTCATCTATGAAAAAGCTACCTTACAGAGACCTTACCCTAGGTCCACATTATTCTAAGCATTATATATATACACACATCAACATTATCTCATTTAATTTTTTCAATATCCATTATGTAAGACTGCCTCCTGATGAGAAAGTTAAACTAAATTATTATGCTATTTCTGAGGTCTCTTCAAACTCTAAAATTCCAATTTATTCAAATCAATTTATTTCCCAAAAGAATGAGAAAAGAAACACCATGCATGCAACAGAACACGTTGGTAGCTGACCAGACAAGAAATCTGATGTTCTTTCATCACCTGCCTTACCACCTTAACAGCTGCATGAATACTGAGCTAAAATGTAGATGCATAGTCTAGATTTCTCAACCTCTGGTTACAGAAGTGGATATTAGTACATGAAATATGACTAGTATCTGTAATAATAGAATCACTGGGGGAATGTGAGTTAATTAGAATATTGCTGCAAAACTTGGGCAATAGCCCATTAAATGTCATAACTTCAACAAACACAGATGGTGGAAAAATGCTAGTTTCTGGGAATATGTTCACATTATCTTGTTATGGAACAACTTATAACTCCTGTCACCACCATACCCTCACCAATGATTGTTACCACTGTTCTTGAGGGAACAGAGGTATGTTCTATAGCAACACAAAGCAACAGTCCATCTAGTCAATCTTTTTCCATTTACATGAAGACAGGGGCCAGAGGATTCCAAGAAAAAATTTAGATACTTATGATACAACAATTCACATGCACAAAATGATTTTTGTGAATATATGTTTTCCTCATCAACAGTTATAGTCTTTGTTTTCAGTGTTAAGTGTTTTCCAGTTAGTTTCAAAATAAGGAAGGAATTGCTATTTTCTGTCTATCAGCAAATGCTCATGTCTCTCTACAAAGAAGTCAAGAACAAAAGTAATGGCTAAGTAGAATTAAATAGGATAATTTGTTTAAGTATAAAGGGAGAATGGAAAAGAAATTCTTATTTAATAAAGCTTCAAGGCTAAGCATGTTTCCTGTTACCAGTAATTACTGCCTAACTTGATAAGCCAGCAAGTAGTTATTGGAAAACGTTTGTGAAAATATAGTATCACTTTACCACTATTGGTCTATAACTCCCTTCATGAGTAGTTGTTGCTCTTTATCACTGATTTTGCTTATGTCTTTTCTCTGATTGGAAAGGCGAAATAGTGGGTACCAAATTCTGGGAATAGAGTAGCTCAATTATCATTTGGACTAATTTGAATCTCATAGGACCATACCACATTTAAATGATAGATATTGATTCAAGAAATGGACCTCAAATGAGCTGGTATGGCAGTCACAAAATTAATCTGTTGAAATGTGAATGAACTCATGATGATGGAAGCTGGCCAAAGATTTGCCTAATAACAAAGGGATCACTAAGATCTATGATAATTTTTAATATTTGCTCTAATAATTAACAGCAGATTTTATGTCAAAAATGCTAAATAACAGAAACATTTAGGGAAACAGTTTGCACAAAACAGATGTAGGAAAAGCCATTTAGCATTAGAAGAGTATCTGGTTATAAACAATCTGGAAATCCTAAAGGTCAAGCTTTTCACTTACTTCAAAGTATTGTATTTTGAATAAACTGCTTTCTGTACTATGCATTTTTTTAAATATCTGAGATAGCAGTGATTAGGAAACTAGCTATAGAAAAAAATTAAGATATTGATGGGTTCAAACAGGTTTTAAAGACAAAAAAGTTAATTAAAACCAGAAACTGAAAAAAAGATAAAAATTGCCAGAAATAATAACAAAGAAAAATTAGAATATTGTTGAAGAGTTTCCCTTATGTACTAGATTAACATGAATCAGAGGGGGTATTATCATTTTATATTTGACAGATTTTGCCTTGCATGAAAACCAAGACTCATGAAATGTTGGGCACCCAAGCTTTTGATACCTAACTTTATTCATGTTGAGTACTAAAAGTGAATAATATCTGGTAGGTGGTAGTGATGCAGCCTGGAGCAGCCACCAGGGAGAGAACTGTGAGAAGGCTCCAGTGTGAGACCCGTTACATTTCACCAATGGGAAGTTTCAGTGTGGAGTTGTTACACTTTATTACAGGTATGAGAAAGTGGATTGTTGTTGATAACAAAGCTTAGTTAGTTGTTTAAAAGTGTGAGTTTTCTGCAGAAATGTAAAGAGTGGGCATATGGGGGACATTTAATATATTTTCATAAAAATGACATTTACAGACCTAGAATTAATCTTTAGTGAGTTCTAATCAAGTCAATGATAATATTGGTTTTGAAATATCAGAAATATTCTAAAAATAGTAAATGCTTTTCGTCTGACCTACAGTATGACTCTCAAGTTGATGTTATCAGCGCTGGTACAACTTTTAGTTTAGGAGTTTCATAAAAAAATAATTTACTTTCCAAATGTGGGCTCTGATTGCCAAAAGTTAAAAAATTTAGTACTGCCCATGACTCAGAATTATCGTTGACTTAATCTCAATCAGAAACTGGAACCTGCTGTGACCAGCAGTGGTACCAATAACCTAGAATCTAGGCTGAAGTGATTCAGAACTGAGCTTTTCATGGCATGTACTAAAAACAATTAAAAATAGCCAAATACTATGAAGGACTTCCAGGTCAATGTTGCCAGGGGAAATTCTCTGAAGCATATTTATAATATCCAAATAGGACAAAGTGGATTGCTTCAAATTAATTACTATGAATGCGCAGGACAGAGTAGAAGGACAAGACCTGGATGAAATTCTTATAATAGAGCAGGAAATTGCATAAGATTTTTAATATGGTTTCCGTAGCCAAGGAAAGAGAGTGTATACTTAGCCTTTAAGAGCTCATCTTGAGAATAGATAAGGCCCCTGATTACTACTGAAATTTTAGGGAAACCATTTTCTTGGTATTTAAAGATTAAATTTAATCCTTTATGACATTTTAATAATGCAAGTTTATGATAATTAGGGTAATATGTGCTATAGTATTAAATATGAGCCAGTTTGCCAAAGAAAATTAAATTATTGCAGTCTCTATTTACCATTTTGTCAATCCATCTATGCAATGTAATTTCTATAAAACACTCAAATGTTCCAATTTTTTAATATGGATCAGTATTCTTAAGTCCCTTATCCAAGACCTCATGGGTCAAGGACAGTATAACAAATTACACTTTTTGTTTAAACATAAAAAAGTCTTAAGAAAAAAAAAAAAAGAAAGAAAATTAAAAAAAAAAATAGATCTGAACAGATACCTGACCATAAGAAAAATAAGCACATGAAAATATGCTCAAAATCATATATATCAATAGAGAATTTCAAATTAAAATAACAATGAGAAATCACTAAATACCTGAGATAATGGTAAAAGTTCAAAACAGAGACAACACCAAATACTAAGTGAGGATGTGGAGCAACAGAAATGCTCATTTATCACTAATAGGGATGCAATATGGTACAGCCACTTTGAAAGATAGTTTGGCAGTTTCTTACAAAAGTAAATTTGTTCTTTTTTAAAATTAAATTTATTGGGGTAACATTGGTTGATAACGTTATATAAATTTCAAATGTTCAACTTTATAACATGACATCTGTACACTCTATTGCATACTCACTACCCCAAGCTTGTTCTCCTTCTGTCACCATGTAAAGATTTCCTTCATCCTCCCACAACCCCCTTTTCCTCTGTTGTCTGTATCTTTGCATTTCTTTTTGTTTTGTTTTGTTTTGTTTTTTGTTTCTTTTTGTTTTAAATTTCACATATGAGTGAAATCATACAGTTCTTGCAGTTTTTCATCTGACATTTCACTTAGCAGTGTGCTCTCAATATACATCTATGTTGTCACAAATGGCAATATTTTCTGTTTTTATGACTGAGTAGTAGTCTGTTGTATATGTGTACCACATCTTCTTTACCCAATCATATGCCAAAGAACACTCAACTTATTTCCATGTCTTGGCTATTATGAGTAATGCTGCAGTGAACATAGAAGAACATATATCTTTCTTTATGAATAAGTGTTTCCAGTTTTGGGGGGTAGATATTCAGAACAGGGATTGCTGGGTCCTGTAGTAGTTGTAATCTTAGTATTTTGAGGAACCGACACAGTTTTTTATAGTGGCTGCACCACTTTACATTCCCATTCTCTTTCCTCATATCCTCTCCAACACTTGTTATTGCTTTATTGATAATAGCCATTCTAACAGGTGTGAGGCTATATTTTATTGTTGATTTATTGCATTTTCCTTATAACTAGTGATGCTGAACATCTTTTCATATTTCTCTTGGCCATTTATATGATTTCCTTTGAAAAGTGTCTATTTAGGTATTCTGCTCATTTAAAGAACATTGAATTGCTTGGTTTTCTTTGTGGTTGTTGAGTTGTACTAGTTCTTTATATATTTTGAATATTAGCCTATGGTCAGAAGTATCATTTGCAAATATTTTCTTCCAATTTATTGGTTGCATTTTTGTTTTGTGGATGGTTTCTTTTGCCACACAGAAGTTTTTAGTTTCATGCCATTCTACTTGTCTGTCTGTCTTTCTAAGTATGTATGCATGTATATGTATATGTATATGTATGTATGTATGTATGTATGTATGTATGTATGTATCATCTATCAATCCATCTATCTATCTATCATCTATCATCTATCTATCTATCATTTTACTTCCCTTGCTTTTGGAGCTAAGTTCACAAAAAACCTGCCTGAAACCAAAGTTCATAACTTTAGTGTCTATGTTTTCTTCTATGCATTTTTATTGTTTCAGGTCTTTTATTCAGTCTTTAATCAATGTCGAGTTAATTTTTATGTATGATATCAGATAGTACTCTAGTTTCATTCTTTTGTATGTGATTTCCAGTTTTCTCAACACCATTTTTTGAAGAAACTTTCCTTTTGCATTGTATGGTTTAGATTCCTTTGTCAAAAATTAGTTGACAAAAAAAAAACCATGTATGGGTTTATTTCTTGGCTCTCAATTCTGTTCTACTGGCCTGTGTGTCTACAAGTAAACATATTTTTTATTGTGTAATCAAGCTGACATGTTCCTTGGTATTTATTCGAGCTGAAAACATGTGTCCCCACCAAAGCCTGTTCATGGATGTTTATAGCACTTTCATTTATGATTCTCCAAACCTGAAAGTAACCAAAATGCCCATTAGTAGGTGAATAAATAAACAAACTGTGGTACATTCATGCAATGAATATGATTCAGCACTAAAATGAAATAAGCTATCAAGCTAAGAAAAGACATGAAAGAAACTTAAATGTATATTGCTAGGTGAAATAAACCAATCTAAAAAGTCTAGATACTGTATGAATCCACTACAATATTCTAGAAAAGGAAAAACTATAATGATAGTAAAAGAATCAGTGATTTCCAAAGGTTGAGTGGAAAGATGGAGAGAGAGATGAATAGGTAGAGCACAGAGTATTTTTAGAGTAGTGAAACTGTTCTTTATAATGGTGAATTCATGCCCTTACATATTTGCTAATATTCAGAATATACAACACAAAGAGTGAACTCTAATGTGAACTGCAAGCTTTGGTAAATAATGATGTCTCAATGTTGGTTCATTGCTTGTACACATTGGTGCAGGCTGTTGATAGTGAGTAGCATGCACAAGGACAATTTCTTGACCACTGCTTGCTCAGCAAAATCAAAGCTGCTTAAGGTGATATTTCAAGTTGATCAAGGTTTAAACTCAGAGGATCTAGGCTCAAGCATCAGCTCTATCATCTACTACCTAAGTAACTTTGTGCAAAAAGCATAACTTCTTTAGTCCTCAAATTTGTAGTCTCGAGATTGCTATGAAGATTAAATGAGATAATATAATTGAAATCTATGGCATACTTATTGATAGATGAATGTTAAGTTTTCTACAACTGAATGGTTAAAGAAATGGAATATAGCTATAGTACACTTTACTGTATATATTTCTCTTTTCATCCATACCTTTTATTTCAGGTGTCAATCTGTGGCAATGAACTAAAATTTTCCATGTTTAGGCCAAATGGCTCATATTTTTTATAAACAGATGGTTCATTATGTAAGGTAATTAATTAGAAACATGCATTTGCATGCTGGGTTCAGTTATGGTCCACATAGTTTCAGACCATATGCTTAAGATTCCTGCTATTGAACATTAACATTTTCTTTCACTTAAAAAAAAAAACAACTTTATTGAAATAAATTTGTGTACTACACATTTACTCATTTAAAGCATACAATTTAGTAATTTATAGTATATTCAGAAATTCTGCAAATATCACCATAGTCCATTTCAGAACATTTCATTCGCTCCATTTCCCTCCAACTCCTTCACAGCCTTCAGCACTAATATACTGTCCCTATAATATAACAAACACTGTCTATTATACTATAATAATATTACTGACTATGACATGTTTTGTCTGAATATTTCATGAATATGGAATCATAAGATGTGTTGTCTTTTGTGACTGGGTTCTTTAACACCATAGTATTCATTTTATTGGTGAATAATACTTCATTGTATGGATATACCTCATTCATTACCATTCATTAGTTTGATTAATCATTTGGGCATTCCTGCTTTTCCTTCTTTTGGACTATTATGAATAATGCTACTATGAATGTTTATGTACAGATATCGTGTGGACATTTGTTTTGATGTTTTTGCATATATACATACCTAAGAGTAGAATTACTGGATCACTTGGTAACTCTATGTGTAACTTTTAGAGGAGTCACTAGACTGAATTCAAAGTGACTGCACTAGTTTACATATCTACCAACAATGTATGAGGGTTTCAATTTCTCCGTTTCCTCACCAAATCTTGTTATCTCTTTTATTATAGCCATCATAGTGTTTGTAAAGTGATATCTCATTATGGTTTTGACTTGAATTTTCCTGATAATTAATATTGTTTAGAATGTTTTCATGTGTTTATTGGATGAACTCATTGATCTGTTCTATGTAGAACATATTTCAGAAGGTAGCATTTGAATGTATGTCTACATTTAAATAATAAATATTTGAAGTGAATATGGCATGTTATATAAGATGTAATAATATATGTCTACTTAATGCATAATATATAACATATAATAACTACTATATCATATGTAAATATATTAAATGCAGCATATAAAATCTCTTGACTTTTTTTTTTTCCGTATTTATAACTATCTGATCTTATACCACAACAGATCTGTTCTCTTCTTCCAGCAACCCTGCAAGGTAGAGAGAGAAACATCTTTATTATCTTCATTCTTATTGATGCTAATCTTGCAGCTGCTCTGTCAGACCTAAACTGCTTAAATACACTTACTGGTGACTCTTTTCCATGTGTCCTGAGTGTAATGCAGTGGAAAGAGAGATGCTGGTTTACCTAGCAGCTCTAAGAGAACTGTTTCTTCCAAATTAGGAAAGAAAGGGTTTAGTTTTGAGCAGGACTCTAGTGGTATTAGATTAGATGGTTGGTTACCATGAAAGAAACAAAGAGATTTTATTCTTTTTTCATTATTCTAATCATTAATTTAAAATATATAACATATAGATAAATGTTATATAACATATAAATGTAATTTATATATTTTATAATATAACATATAATACAGTTACTATATATAATATATAATAATACACATATTAATATGTTTTATGTAGCATGTTATATGTAATTACTGGGAAATCCTTTCTTAAAATTAGTCAAACAATGTTAAGTGACTTACATACCTACCTGAATTCATTCCCATAAACTTTCAGCTAATAATCTGTATTATGTATATAATGGGAGAAATAGTTTTCTCTAGTATCTATTCTCCTCTTTTGTTCATAGTAGCCTTAAATCATAGCCTTAAATCTACATTTCTAATTCTCTCTTGCAATTAGATGTGGTCACATATCTAAGTTTTGGCCAATTGATGTGAATAGAAATACTTGAAAATTTTAGGTATTACTCTCGAAATTAAGGAGTGTACTTTTCACTCCCACCTTTTATCACCTTTTGATGATTAAAGGATAGTGTGAAGGTTGAAGCTGGAATAACAAGTATTGACCAAAGGATGGAGACATTTTGTGGAGTATGGGAGAACAAGGTAGAAAGATCCTAGATCCCCAAAACCTTAAAGCTGCCATAGCAGCTCTGAACTATTTAGTGCATATTCTATTATTTTGTGTCTCTCTGTTACAACAGCTGAAATTATTCTACCGAGGAAACTGCCTCATCCACAAAAAGTCTTTGTTCTCCATGGCAACCCTTTAATATGCAAAATGTGATATATTGTTTGTCTTAAGCATATTCTAGTCTAGAAAATGTTCTTCAATTATTTCAGCTAGATTTCATATAACATTTCATAGACATCTCACCTTCTTGGACCCATTCTTTATCAGTGTTGCTCTGAAATTTTATTGCTTAGAATGGAAAACACTACACTATGTATGTGAACTGAGAAACACAGAGCAGACTGATTATTCTCAAGATAAGGCAGTTCAAGTTTGAATTAGCTTATCTAACAACCTCATTTATTTTATTCAGTCAGTCAGTCAGTCATTAGGCTGAGATTATATTGCATGATAGGTTATGGGCAGAGTGCTGGTGAGTCAAAGGTGAATATGTTCTGTATACTTATTAAATTTGCAGTGAATTAAAACATGTCTTCATAACTTGTTTCTTGGAACTTCCCCATGCCGTGTCAGTGACATTAGTAAACATGAGACTTTACACGCATTTCACATTTGTGAATTTTATTGTGTTGTTTGCTTACATGGGTCCAACCTGTTAGGTTCAGTGGTTGGTTCTGAGGCTCAAGCATGCCTTGGAAAGATAAAAGAGTTTTTATTGCACTTAGTATTGTTAAACTCGGAATGAATGTATAGAACTGTATTGCCAACTTTAGAGCCAAGGAATAGAAAGGGGATGGCTTTGTCACTCTCGCTTTCCCTTCTTCTTTCCTGCAATCACTGAATCATTTTCTTTCCAGATTTATCACTGTGGTCTTCGGTCATGATATTCACCAGCATCCAAATTCTTGGTTTATGCATGACTCTTCTTTCTGTCACATTTTCAAAGAATGGGATCCTGACAAGGACATTACGAGGATGGGCTTATTTCACTTGAACCACTTACTATTCTATTCTGCATAATTTTAGATTCCTTTTGAATTTCTCCCTTGTTTGCCTGTACTTTCTCCTTGAAAGCCCCTTTGCCAATGGTGCTAAATAATGTCATTTCCAATACATCATTCCCTTTCATTCCTTTATAGGAGAACTAGGGCGAGGGGTGGTTAACTACTGTTAGGCCCCAACCATTGAACGAAAGGAAGCAACTGCATTGCTGCTGCGAAGGGGCTTTTACCATCAGCATGTGTGCAGTTGTGAGCGACTGTACTCTTTCTTTAGCTCTTAATTACCCCCACACAAAGGGCAGTGTTTGCTCCTCATGCACATGGGATTTGCCCGCCTACTTTTCATTAGTGTTAATGGGGTCTCTATGTATAAATCCTCTTCCCTTCCCCCAGTATCAATGGTGGAATAGATGCCAAGAGAGCTTTCTGCATTTTTGCTCACTGATTGGTTTCAGATGGAACACAAAAGCAAATCCCTGAGTGTGAGCACACTCATTCTCCACACACAGCACTCCAGGCTTTATTAACACTCATGGGACTTCTTGTCTCATGTGCTGTCCCAGGAGTGGCCAGAAATAACCTTCCCACTGGGGCCTACTTTACTCCCTCCCAAGCCATTGAAAATAAGTTTTATTTTTTTTCACACCAGCTTGACTTATTGTATTTTCCTTGATATAAGTAGATCAGTATAAAAATTAAAAGCCAAAAATACACAAAAATGCAAATTTATCTTCCTTAGGTTTCATAAATGCTCTTTAAATCTCCTTTGGGAAATTGAGAAAAGGTACTCAATTCCATTTAGGTGACCTACCTCAGCTGAGACTATTCACTGGATAGTGATGTCATCTTGCTGGTGCATTCATCTCCCCAAATCTACCCTTGTACTTTTCAGGATCCTCATATTTATATCTTAATTACTTTCAGGATTCCTGGAATCTCCAAATCCTCAACCGAATTTAGCTCTCAGGCTTGTCAGAATATTATTCATTAGTAGGTAAGAATGGGCCAAGTTTCCATTAGCGACACACAGAACTCTTCATTGTTATTCATATTAGCCTTACATCATATATCCTCTCTATAATGCCTTTTCTTTTTTTAATTTTATTCATTGACTTAAATCTGAATATATTTATTGATGAATTTTCCAGCTATCCTGGTGTAATGCAGGGAGAAAAGGGATGTGAGTTTCCTTGTCAGCAGTATGAGGAAATTTTCTTTCAAATCAGAAAGAAGAGGATTTTCCCAAATTAGTACACCAAACCCCAGATTTTTATTCAGCTGCTGACTATAAGTGGTTCCACATTTCTTTACTACCTGCAGGGATGAGAAAGACAGTGATGAGAAAGTAGAGAGAAAAGATGCAATGTCTTGTACTATTTGAGGGTGTCATCTCTTTTTTTCAAATAACAGAAGCAAACAGCATCATTTTTAGCAAAATAGTTGAAACTTAGAATTAATGTTCATTGCATTGTAAACTCCCTCTAAGCCAAAATTAAATCTATTTTTTTAAATGTTAGTTTTGTTTAAAAGGACTGATAAATTTCAGAGATAAAATTTCTTAATTAAACATCAAACTTCCATTTAAAATGTGAGCCAATGATAATGAATATGCTGTTTTACCAAACATTGCCATGTATACCACGTATACCATTGGAGTCCATCCTCAAAAAAATGCTTTTATCAAGGGATTGCTGTAAGAAATCAACCTTTTTAATAGTAAGGAATCAACCTTTTTTCTTGAGTACCACTGACACACACTTTTCTTCATAAATCTACATTTTTTTATTTGTTTGTTTTAAAGTTTCTTTGATGAAAAAAAACCTAAGTCATCAAGCTAATCAAAAACATCCTCTGATTTAGACTGTTCCTCCTTAGGGTGCCTCCTAATTTCACTTATTTTCCTAGTGTTTCCTCTTCTCAATCCCATAGCTCCAAAAGTGTGGACTCAGGAACAATATTAAGCACAAAATAAAAATGTTTAAGGTAAAGTAATAGCAAAGAAGTTTTTATTCTTACTTTTCCAGAAACTCTCTCCTTCTCTCAGATGCAGATTTAATATGTGACACACAGTGTGTGAAGTTCGAAGGTCAAGATGGTGAAGGGCATACTGACTCTTTGAGGCTGTTGGTTTGTACATGACTGGACTGATGTTTGTGAGGGATAGGTTATCAACATTACGTATGACTTCAGGGTTTTTTGGTGATTTGTTAATTCTTCATGTCCTCAGACTATAGAATATTTATGTTTGTTAGCTTTTCTAAGAATCTAATGCATTTGAGGAAGTAATAGATCTGATTTACTGACAAGCTATTTGACTAGAGTCAAGGAATTGTGAGTGTGTCTGTGAAACAGTGTCCACCTCCTTTCCAAGAGCACCACAATGGTTTGATAATTAAGAACAAACAGCCTTGCTGACAAGGTCTGCAGTACTTAATAAATTTTCCAGGAGTAGGAGCTACATTGAAAGATGAAGTGAGGCACTTGGGGAGGAGCTTCTAAGCCTGACTCGACATGGGAGGGTATGAAATGTCAGTTATCGCTACTGATGTGGACCTGGCAGGGCCAGGGGTTCTGAGGAACTGTAGTCTTGGGACAACCTGGTTGATTATGTAAAAGTGATAAATGCCTTAACAAAAGCATGCACCTGAATTAGAAATGAAATGATTTGAAAGTCAATATAGCACAGACATTAAAAAGCTTTTAGCCTACAAGCTTAATACACTGGCATGCTTGCATAATAATTAAGCTTGGGATTTAAGTTCTTAGAGAGCAAAGTGATCACTCTTCTTGGACAGGCAGGAAACCTGTAATTCTTATATCCACATAGGTCTTTAAAAAAAAAGGATCAGTTAAAAGACACCCTTGTGTCTTAAAAAGTCCAACTCTTGTGTACACGTGGGGGAAGCGAGAGTGAGTGTGTGTGCCTGCTTATAAACATAATGAACTTTCCACACAAGCTGCTCATTCACGTAGGAAAGTGATTAATGCCCACGAGCCAAGTCTTTACTCTCAGCAGCTCCAGAGGATGCGGTTTGATTGGTTGTGGGTTCAGTGGTCATTGTTTCCCACATGATGAGAAAAGGACCTTTCAGATTAAAGGTCTTTTCTCTTGTCTGCCTCCACTGACACCTTGCTAAATTGTTGTGCGAAGTGAAATGAAGAACGAAGGTAATAGCACAGGACAACGTTGTGCATCTGGAAAAAGAGCTCAGTTAATGGTTGCTGCTATTATCTTCATAAACACCGTGATACATAGGCATTGAGAGCTGTGAATTGACTTGCTCAAAAGGACAATTAAATCAATAAAGAGTTCTATCTGTTTTATTCTCTTAAAAATATTGTTGAATGCTTACTATGTATGCTCGTTCTCAGTAATACAAAGAAGAGTAAAAGACAGTTTCATCCTCAAGATAAGGATGGATTCTTGTGAGTGTGGAGAGGAGACTTCATTTAGGTAAATGGTCCAGAGGACAGGAGAGAAGGTGGGGTACCCAAGCCCAGAAATAGTCCATCTCTCATTTTATTTTTAAACGAAATGATTATAATGCTCCTATTAACACACATCCCAGAGACTTTGTTGAGAGATTGCTAGATGGTCTAGAGTGGGAAAACAAACAAACATAAGTTCTCGCTGGTAGTAAATCCTGCCCTAGCTCATGTGTAAAGGAAAGCTCACCTGGGTTTAGGGCAGTGTTGGTCAAACTGTGGCCCAAAGGCCCCTGCCTCAGTTGGTTACTTGGAGTGCCTACTGGCTGCGGATCTGAGTGGTATCTGACCTGCGTATTCTAATCAGAATCTCTTGCGGGCAAAACCCAGAAACTGCATTTGAAACAAGCTCTTCAGGTGATTCTTATGCTGATTAGAATTCGAAAGGAGACAGGGGAGAACACTATTGTAAAAAAGACTACCAATGATTTCTTCAAGAGTCTTGGTTAGATGCAGAGATATTACTTGTGGCCTCTTTTCTATTTCTAAACTCCCAAACTTAAATGTAGCCTAGATATTAAAAAAAAGGTGGGGGGGAGAATAGAATAAATGATGGAAAGAGGTGAATTGGACAGGAGATTATCCAAGAATCATTTTATAACTTTAATATCGCTCTTCTTCACTCAACTCCTGGGGAGACATTCTAACAGCGTGTCAAGGATTTATGGCAGAGATGACAAATAACTAGCACTTGTGTCTCTTTTCATACCTCCAGTATTCATGGTAGGCATTATTTATAAATAACAATAACGACATTTTCCAACAGAGCCCGAGCATTGTCTCACAAATTGTTCTGACATATCCCTCCATGTAACCACCTTCAATCAACTGGAGTTACTATGGGTAATAAAATCTTCTTGCCATACTGGAGTACACACAGTTAATTCCTGTCTCCTTAAAAGAAACAAACAGACCTAAAACGAGTACTACAAAAAGTGCCTTTTGAGGGATTTCTAAGGGTGTTTGGTATTATAAATTGGGAGTGGGATTATATCCTGTTTGGTATTACATTTCTTAAATTATAAACACATTTTCAGAAGCTGATCCAGCTTAGGTTGGGTCTGGGGTAGGGAAGAATTTAATGGTGGTTTAAGCAGGTTTTCTTTCAAATCTCTGTAAGAAATTCTTTTACACTTTTGCATAAATTGGTGATTGGGAAATAGGTTATGACACCGGGCTGCATGGGTCATGTGCCTACTCTGTGCCTTTCTGACAGTGTGGATGGTCAAGTACAGATGCTTCATCTTCTGTCTCATTGGTGCAATGAAGGTGATTGTGATAGCTCCTTCACTGATGTATTCAGTGGATTAAATGAAAAAATGTATAGTGTCTGGCACGCTGGAATGCTAAGTGATTCATGTAAGTGATTATTAATTCATTGGTATACCTACTTATACTTCTCTTCATTAGAATACTGGGGGCCAGAAGGACTAATTGAGATATGGAGCTAAAATAAATAAATAAAAATAAAAACAAAACAAAATATGTGGTATTCTTATTGTGCTGTGTTTTAAGCTCAAGTGGTAAAAAGGATCCTCTGAACTCACATATGATTCCATCCCATTTATCAGAGCAGAAAAAGCATGTGTGAGTAGAGTTCATATCCAAGTATAGGAAGATATGCTTTGCTTGTTGAGACCTCTGGATTATCCTAGAGGGTTTAGATTGGATGGTCATTACCAAGATGGGTAGCTGAGTGATGATTTCAAACAAAAATGACTAACTACGTGTAGAATAAATGCTGTGGAAGGCATTCATGCATTTTTTAAGCAATATACTAAAAGCAGATAAGACTGTTGTAATTCTTACACTGTCTCTCATCACATCAGCAGTTTAAGAGGCTAATACTCTGTTAAATTTTCTTTGTGGGATTTTCTGCAATTTGATTACCAGGCCTAGTACCTCCTGCAGTACCTGCTTTGTAAGTGGGCATCAGCCAGCTTCCTTCCTCTTCGTGTTGGCAAAGTAATGAACTGTTGGTTATAAACAGTTGAAAACAAATATTAGAAGGTCATTGTGTTGCTAAACTTTGATATATTGAGAAATGTGAACTTTAGCAGAGATTCTAAAGTATTGTCATGCAGGAAGCGGTGGAGAAAGTGGATTCATCTATCACTGGTAAAAACATGGGCACAGCATCACTGCTTGAAGGTTGAGCATGGAAATGCTCAACTCTGATTAAACGGCCATAATTCCTCAAGGCTGTGACATAGCTGGCAGGCATGGGAAGTTGGGGCCTTAAAATATAAATTGTTGAAATTTATAATATACTGTCAGTCTGTCAGGAAAAAAAAATACGTGTTGGATTCTCCCTAAATTTAAACTATTGAATAATTATTTTAGCATTTTCAAATATTGATTTGTAAATATATTTTGATGGTCAAAGGAAAATTCCATATTTTATTCTATTTAGAAATGTGAGCATATAAAGATAATACTTAATGTTTCTTTAAAATCCATGTCCCTTTTCATAGAATGATTTGTTAAGTAGCATTAGGGATGCTGAACAGTAGACTTATCCTTAAAATTTCAGACACTTGCATTGCAGAAATGAAAATTCAACTGGTGAGTGCATTTATTTTCATCTATGAAGAAACCTTTATATGTACACTGCATTTATTTTACTTCTTTCAAATAATAAGAGGACATACAGGTAACTTATTGGTGCAAGAAACAAGGCATTAGTCTGGAACTCAGAATTGAGGATTGGGTCATGCTTGGAATGATCTTGAGTCACATCCCTAGAGGGCAGGGTTATGTCAGTGTTCCATCCATTTTATAATACTTGGCATATGTATGTAGCAGTAGTGAATAAATACTAGGTACAAAGAAATTTGATTAAGAATCTTAGCATCGTAAGTCAACAAAAGTCATTGCTATGGGGATTTAAAAGGGATTTTTATAGCTTTAAGACATGCTGTCTGGTCATAGCAATAATTATTTATTTAGCTCTCATGTGTGTCTTGCTAAGTACCATAAAAAATAGAGCAGAGAAATGTGGGGTCAACTTCCTTCAATAGCTTAACATCTGGAGAGATAGAACTCAACCAAATAAGCATTAAGCATATGTAATTGTCTGCATTTGATTGTTTTAGTAGGCAAATGGGGTTGCATGTAACCAGGAGGGAAGAATACTACTGGCTCAGGAGTTTTGAGGAGGTTAAATAGAAAAGGCTGGCCTTTACGAGAAACTTGGGATGACAATTTTAAATGCTAATAGAACATTCTTAAAACCGGAAATTTAAAAGTAAAGTCTCTCTAAGCCCAACATGACATTAAAACTCTTTCTGTATTTGCTCTACATTTTATTATGTTCTGTAACCTTACCTTCTTTTCCCTGAAACTCATCTCTGAACTTCTTCCAGCCTCAAGAGAATTTATATTCTTCTAGTTACCCTTTTCTTGATGAAGGATCTACTCTCGTCCTACCATAACCTATGTCTACACAGTTTTGCAAAGATTCCATCAAATATTTCTTCCTGTGATAGCCACTTCTAAGGAGATAGACTTCCCCCAACCATGTTCTCTATTTTCCCACTTTCACATGTGTCTCCCTTTTTCCATCTCTCATTATATGCCCTTGGAATCTTAGCCATGTTTGCATCCCATAAAACATCTAACATAGAGCTTTGCTTATAATAGCAGTAGAGTGAATGCTGCTGGATTAAATTTTCACCACTTGATCTTTCTATAAAGAATAGAAAAGTTACAGTGAACGAAAATAGTGAAAGCAAATGTTATCTTTCTCAGGACTGAGTAGATGACCTTTAATAGAATAGAACCCCTCGAAGATTGGGCCTGTCTGGTTCATTGCTGTCTTCTCAATGTTTTTTTGCCATGCCTAGTATGGAGTAGGTGCTGAAAAATGTTTGATAAATGAATAAATGGGTGAATATGCATGGGTCAACATGATGCTATCCATGTACATTTCGGAGTTCACAAGTGTGTCATCACAGCACCTGTCAGCACCATAGGACTTTGCCAGGTTTTCTAGGTTGTTCTAGTGACATCAGTCAACAGTTATCCAGATAGCAGGTGCACCACCCAAACCTATCCCTCTGTCCTTTATACCTCTTGAGATAGTTTTTCATAGAGGAAGCCATAAAAGAGTAAGCTACCATAGATGTAGACAGACATAAACTTTGTGCTCGATCTTAATTCTCATAGTCAAAAGAGTGTGTCCTGCTTGTAATGAGGATATATAACAAAACCCAGACTCTTTAACTTGTGACTTATGTCAAAGTACATGAGAGTTTTGTGATTTATTTCTTATAAGGCAGTATCACTTTCCTCCTATAAGCCAGGCCAAATCTTGGTATGAGCTTCCATAATCAGATTAAAGTCAATATCCTACATCTACAGATGTAGATGTATTTTCTGCATGACTTGTGTGTCTTTTCTATTAAGTCTGAGGAGGCACACAGACCTTTTTCTCTTTTTTCCTGGGAATATGCACTTCTTGTTTGAGGCTTTAAATGACACATATTCTCTAATTATGGAGAAGCATGACACTAAGGTGCTTCCTATAAAAAAAACACAAATAAATAGAGTTTTTAATTTCTAAATGATATGCAAATGGAAATGTCAAATCTCATTTGGACCATAGTTATCCCCATTTAGAAGAAGAATTCTAGAGAAATGTAATGCTAAATGAATCATAATCATAATGATCAGAATTATAATCACATTAAAGAGAGTGTTTAATTTTGTAAGCCAAGCTCAGTTGTATCCACTGAGAACTGAATAGCTTTAAAAATACATAAGTTCTCTATTTTGTGGATATGCATTGGAATTTTTATACACAGGCCTTGTGCCATATCTCATCATGTTGATGAAGCAAGAATACTCTCACAGACATGGAGATACCCTTGACATCTCACAAAAGAACAGACAACATAGCCATGAGCAGGTGCAAGCGTTTAGCCTGGTTTTGTTACATGGAACCCACATAAGGAATTTCATTCAATGGCGAGGATATATCTGACTAGTTCAAAGTGATTCATTAGCACAAAGAAATAAAGTGGGAATAGTTTTCAGAGCCTTTGGCAAGCATGTTAAAGCAGACCCATGACAGATGAACTCAATGAGCTAACAGCTTAAATAGCAGTTGGGATCTGGGAGTGCTGGGAAATGAATGTGCTGACCTTACAATAGTGAGCAAAACTTCATGACTAGAAAACACAAACTTTCAGGCCCTTGTGGGAGAATGTATCCCATTATGCAGTGTTTAAAGAGAGGAGAAGGGGACTAAACAGTTATACATGCCATTAATTAAACTTAGCATAGAGAGACCATGGGTGTCTACCTTACTGCCTGATTAACATACTGGGTCAAGAGCATTAGATATTTACTGACTGTTTCTCCCTCAGAAACCATAAGGGAAATGGCCCCTCAGAAGTGCATCTATAATTCATGCACCAAATCAGAAGCTGTGCATGTAGACTTACATTGCTATGCATTCTTTCCCCTCATTCCAGTGGGAGCTGCCCATGCAAAAAGAAGGTCCCTGTCATGCTGTGCAATTCCACTTCTGTTTGTGTTGTTTTCAAGAAGGTTTGGATATCCTGAGGCATGGACAAGGATAAGGGGAGCCAGTTGGATATGTAGGTTAGATTAAAGGGAGTTTGTTTATTTTAATGGATCTTTCAAAGACTTTCAAGTACATAATTAGATAAAAACAAATTATGATAAGCCTGGAATGTGTAAAGATGCTTCATTGTAGAAACTGCTATCAGATTAAATTGTAAATACATATGTGCAATATACTTTTATCTCTTTGATACATCATGATTATTTAGTATAACTATTGCACCAACCATTAAGGTGCTTTTTCCCAAGAATTTGTACTGGCATCAAAATTTGTAACTAGCTATACAAAAAGTGGGTTCTTTCTATAATTGTTTTTTAAAAATAGTTTGGGATACATGTATGTTATTGTTTTAAAAAAATAAGATGTTTATTTTGAAAATTTTAATTAAATCTCTGTTCAGGATTTTTTCTAAATCAAACGACAAAAAATTAATAATTTTAGCAATCCAGTAATGAAAATTAAGTGGAATAATGAAAATAGATTTTTATTTTATCATGAAATTTCTATTTTCAACTACAAAATTTTGAAGTGGGGATTCTAAGTCACCCCACAAGGGCTGTGTAACTAACCAATTTCACAATTAGGTAGCAGCTTAGAACTGTTTATCCTAGATACCAGGAAATAGCCTGCCAGTCCTACCATGTAATTGTGGGGTTAACCAAATTCCTGGCCAATGTTGGGAGTGATGTGGCTGGTGGATGGCTGGAGACTGGAATTAAACATAGATGGTGGAGCCTGGCATAAAGCACTGACTAACACTGTGCTTTACTCATGTTCCAAGTTCCTTCTGAATTCATTTTAGTGTAATTAGTTTGAAAAGATAAAAACTATCACTTTCCATAACTTAAATCTAAATCTTAAAGTACATATAAACTAAAAGCAGCCTGTTAATATTATATTTCAGGTTTCAGTCTGTTGAGCTTGTTCCTGTCTAGGTCAGCAATAGGATTGCAGGAAAGATAAACATTGAGTGTGCTTTTTGCTTTGTATGCTGTAAGGTGATATGTACATTTATTAAAAAGACTGTTCATTCTCTGCTGATTGTTAGGCACGTAACTTTGCTGCCCATGTTATATAATTTTTAGTTCATGGCAATTTCCAGCCACATCAGCCAGGTCTAGCCTCACTTTCTTTCAATGAAATTACTGATTTATAATATGTTTGCAAAACTGCAATATAAGCTTCCATTTCAGGATAACCATTCCACCCATTATTCATTGGACTTGGCTCCATATACTGACCCAGTCTCAAACCCTCACTTTCCTCCCACCCTGCCACATCTAAAATCCCCATCAGTCTGTTTCCATTGACCTGTAAGCAAAGTAAAGACACAGGTCCAGGAGACATCCAAACAGACCAAAGGCTCTTTAATGACCTCATGGAATTGGGTATACATTCAAAGGTGTTTTGGTCTCTGCCTAGGCTGGTTAAATGTGGGTAAACTGACACATCTGCAAGCCAGCTGTTGCTTTCAGCTCAAACCCATCTGATGTAGGAATCCCAGGAGGTCAAAGAAAAGTGCTGTTCAGTTCTCTGGTGTGCCGACATGTGGTGGTGCAGGTGGATTCTTGCCCAGTCTAAGTATCAGGGTGCAGAGAAGGAAGGGTGGCCATATTGACCCTTCTTCCTATTGTTTTCATCTGCATTATGTATTTGTGCATTGTGTGTATTAGTTAAGACAAGTACCCTAGAAACCGGAAGCCTTTGTTCTTTTCCTAACCAGCTCAAAATGACCAAATGGATCTAGAGAATATTTCTAGATTCTTTGTTTATTCCTTCATTTGTATTTGTAAATGTGGAATGCTTCATGAAGCAGGAGGATGGTGGGAATCATTTGAAGTTTACAGAGGATTTGGCCAATTTTGTTTGTTTAAAGAGATGAGAGGAATTCAGTTAGATTATTCCTTTTGAGTATGAAGGCTACCTTTGACCCCTGGTGAAAACATCAGTCAAAATGAGAGCTGATAGTGACATAGAAAAACAGAGAAGAATAAAGTCAAAGAGAAATTTAGATGAAATATGTGGGAGTTAGCAACAAATATTAAGGGTAGGAATAATAATTTAAGTGTTTCTTTAGGGGGTCAAGTATAATGTGAAAGAAGCAAAGACAAATTTCTTTTGCATGACAAGCAACCAGAAAGAATGAGTAAATCAGCCATTAATGAACAGTTTGAAAATCCCTTTGGGATTTTTTTAATTTAAGAGTTTTCTCTAAAGTCAACTCTAGTTGCTTAGATGAAATCCTTTAACAGGCATGGGCAAGAAATAAGCTCTATCTTTTGTCTTCAGCCATGTTTCAGAAGAGCCTGATCAGTCATCTGTTCCTACAGGAAAGGGGGTAGTCATGCCTCTTTTTCAAAGACTGTTTTCTCATTCCAGGCCTTTCCTCTGTTTTAACTTTTCACTTTGTCTATTTGCCCACCACTGCCCTCAGTCTTCTATAAAAAAATGAAAATAAAAACTAATCTAATCAATTAAATTGCCCTATAGAATTTATTATTATCTTTCCATCATCATCCTCCACCCCCGTAACCTAATTGTGTTATCTCTGTACCACTGGAAATACTGTTAGTCTAAAAAAAAGAATTTCTGGGCAGCCATTGTATAGCCCACCAACAAAAGGGAATTTTAGGTGTGTTGGCATATTTGGGGGCTTGTGACATGCTTTGTATCACTCAATGTATTACCCCTCTTTGTACAAGAAAGCCAGCCATGTGTCTTTGGGCAGCTCATTTAAAGGGGGAAGTTTCATCATCTATCCTCAAGGCCAATGTCATCACTGTGGTACAGACACAAATGGGGATTCAGAGAATAGTTTGCAAAAGGAAAAAACCAGTTTCTGTACCATTTTGATGCAAAGGTATTTCTCCTTTAAAAAATCTAGTTATACCAAAATAATGTTTACTAGATTCTTTAGGAAGTAGGAAACTACTTGAATTATCAATAGGCTTTTCTGATTTGTTTTATAAAACCAATATGCTTTTCCAATTTATTTCAGTATTCTCTAAGTAGTGAAAATCGTAATATGATGCAAACTTACATCTCTGTGTGTATATATGATCTGCTTCTCTCTTATTCCTTATTTCTTCCCTGATTCTCTGAGACTAGTTATGTATGGTGGCTGTTCCAAAGAAGTTTTAATCAAACAACTTCCTCATTTTAATTTGCCTCCAGATAATAGTTTGCTTTCTTAATTAATGCTGTGAAAACACACATTATGATCTTTACCTGAAACATGTTTTGATTAACACCCGTACCTATGGTTTCAGTTGACTAAAGAACACGTTTCCCCCTGCAGAGAGGCTGTGCTCCATTTAGCAGCTGCTTCATTTCACCCCAGAGGTTGCTGCATTTTGCTAACTGTAAAAATAATGCTTATTTATGATAGAGTTTATAAAGTTCTTCCTATCAAATAAAAAGAGAAAAATCCATTCTTTGAGACCAACATCTCTCTGTCTCTCTTTCATTCTTGCCTTTTGCTTGTTCTCATTTTATCTCCTTCTCTCACACAATTTTAATATCTATATAATTTTATATAAAAGATGCCTATGAGCATTCTTGGAAAACCACTCATAATAATAATGATAATAACAGCAGTGACAATTTATTGAGCAATTTCTATGTATTTGGCTTTATTGTAGAGTTTCTGCATTACATTAGCTCAGTTGTTTCCATGACAGTCCTATCAAGTAGGAAACAGTATCATTCCCCTCAAACAGAGAAAATCAGCCGAGGTTCAGAGTGGTTACTCAGTGAGTGGCAGAAAAGCTGGCTGTGCCTGCTCTGAACCTGGGCCCTCTTTGAGCTGAAATCAAGCCTTTTAGCTCTCATTGTGGCTACTGTTCGCTTGAAATAAGAGATACCAAGAAACACCAATTTTATTCTAAAGGACAAATCTGATCACAATGTTCTCCCAACTTGAAATTACTCAGTTCATCCTGATTTCCCTCAAAATAAAGTCTGCATTCTTTATCATAGTGTTTCCAGCCTTCACATCTTGGCTGTGGTTTACGTCTTGGATTCTATTTCTCCTTCGTGCCTACCCTCCTCTTTAATTGAGCCATACTGCCAAGAATTTGGATGTTTTCCTTTTGTCTATTTGCAACTTGCTTCTTTCTCTTCTCTGACTGAATCCCCTCCACTTCAAGTCTCATTTTGGACAATTCTACTTCTGGATGGCTGTCCTGACAACCCCTGCCTCCCCTTTTTGGTCCTCTCTTTGCATTCTCATGGAAACCTGAGCTTGCCTATCTCTTTATCTAGGTAGGTACTGGCTTTTCCTCTCACCTGCTAGATGGAAAAATGTTTGCATTTCTGTCCCCTCAGTGCCTGCACTAAGTAACAATAAAACAATACATGCCCAACAAACGAATAAACAGAGAACAAGGTTGAACTAAAATAACACCTGATCAAACTTTAAAGAATTAGTATATGTTAATGCTTCTGGCTTCAAACTCATTTACTTTGAAAATGATTCCTGTCTCCTTTCAGTTCAGCACATGATGGTTGGTTTATGTGTGGTGTGAAAGAGAAAACAAAATGAGTTGCGTTGATTTGGCAGAACTATTGGGAAGGAGTTTTCATTTTTCAAAGGAATTGGATCTGTCGACGGTTTCCAAATGAATAAGCCCAGTTTTAAAAAAATAAAGTGTGTGTGTGTGTGTGTGTGTGTGTGTGTGTGTGTGTGTTGGAGGGTGTGTGTTTAATTAATTAATGGATTGATTTTTTTTTACTTAAGTCTATTTATTTTTGGTTTCTATCACTTCCTACTAAAATAATCCTAGTACCCTGCATTTGTGTATATTTTTATGAATGTTATCTATTTTTCTCTCCTGTCAGTTCTTAAATATTTGCCTGAGTTATTATGAAATGTAAAGGTGATCACGTAGTTTTCTTTTCTCAAGTGCTTCAGTGATTCTGCTTTAGTATTAAATCAGGCTCTGATCTACCTATGCAGTCTTATTTACAATATTCGTCTATGGGTCCCCGCTCTAACTGTTAATCTGCATGAGATGTTTCACTCTTCCAGGGTTTGGCATATGCATTATTTTCTGTCTGAATATCATTCTCATCCAACCTTGTGAATGAATGTTTTTACATTAAGACGCTGACTAGATATCATTTCCTTTCTCCTGTATAGTTAGTTGCTTCATCCTCTTTTCTCAGATAGATATGAAACCTTTTTTTTTTGTTTTGTTTTGGCATCAATTGCACTACATTGTTACATTGTAATTGTTTAATTTTGTGACTATCCTTGGATGGAACATTCAATTTTAAGAGTTAGTTTTGTTCTCTTGTTCATCTTTGTAAATATATTTGATAACATATTTTTGAAATACAGTAAATGCTCAATAAGTTCATAGGATATGTAAATAGATGGAGTTAGGTGGTGCTCTTTTTATTATTTTATTAGTGTAAGGCAAGAGTTGGCAAACTTTTTCTGTAAAGGAATCAGATAGTAAATATTTTTCGCTTTTGTGCCATGCCATCTCTATTCAACTCTGCATTTTAGAGGAAAAACAGCCACAGAAAATACAGAAACAAATGACCATGGCTGAGTTCCAAAAATATTTTATTTACAAAATCAGGTAGAAGCCTCAAATGCCCCTGGGCCTTAGCTTGCTGACTACTGGTATAAAGGAAAGACAGATTATAGTTTTTAAGCTGACTACAGATAGACATTGAACAAAGAGTTTCTGCATGAAATAGGGGGCAGCTATAGATTTGGGGATAATCGTATTGGGGATAATTGTATATTTTTTATATAAATAAGCTCTGATTTGCAAACTCTTTGATATAGCATTTCTTATCATATGTTCCAATAGCTCTTTTATAGATTATTAAATCTATCTAGTCACATAATCAATAAATGCTAATTGAAAACTTGAAGATATTTCAAATAAGATGTTCAGATTTAACAATGAATATGCTCTCTGTCAGTAGAGAATGTATTTTACTATAAAAAGTTGTCAGATACCAAAGTTTATTCCTGAGAAATATAGAACTTCTTCTATTTCTCTGTTTTTGATGAAATGCTGTTTTTAAACAATTTTATTTTTAAACTGATTCAAAAAATCCTAAACTAAATGAGAGATCTTTAATCTAAAGTTGTTCTAATGGTATTGTGTTTAGGAAGGGCTTGATTTTTGCAGATCAATTTAGAAGGGTTGACCATTGTTGTTTTACTATTTTTAAGAAATTATTCAATTGTAGAATATTTGATGTTTTTTTCCAATTGTGAATCTTCTCTAAGCACTGAGCCAGCACAGTCAGAAGCAGTAGGTTTAGAAAGAGATGGCAAAACTCAAATTAGATGACCATACATGAGCAAACATATGGAAATCATTTAATTATTTGGAGGTCATCTTTTGGACAGTGTCTGCTAGGCCCAGCTGGAGCTTAATGCAAAGCCCCAAAGCAGAACCCTCTATTCCCTTTAGTGCATTTTACCAAAAAGCCACACAAACCTACATTCTAATTAGGTTAAGCTTTTGACTACATTTGCCCAGACCAACAAAGAAACTTTTATGCAGATATGATATTGTCATGTCTGCATCCTATTTCTGTTTTTTCTTAGATGCCAAATTATACATATTATGCTTTTTGTTTTATCTCTGTTTGTTCAGCTTCCTAGATACATGATGGAATTTTGAATGCTTCGAGTTTTTGAAAATATCATCATATTCAAATGGTCTTTTGTATGAATCATGTAATCATAAATATAATACCAAATTGTCTTAACAAAAAATTCATGACCATGTAATTTCATTGGTGAACTCTATCAAAATTTTAAAAAGAAACACATAAAAATTACACAAACTCTTTCAGAAAATAGAGGAAAGGGATAGTTGTCTAACAATTCATATCAAAATCTTAAAAAGATATTACAAGGAAAAATATTTATAAACAAAAATTGTCTCATAAAAGTAGACACAGAGATATTTTTAAAAATTTAGCAAATTGAATCTAGTAACATAAAAGAGAATACATTAAAATACATTTATCCTACTAGATTTAACATTTAAAAATCAATAAATATTATTCACCAAATTAATAGAACAAGAAGAAAAATGACAAATTTAAGAAACATATTTGATAAAATCCAATAGCTGTTATTATGTATTTTCTGTACTATATATAAATATATTTTGTATTTATATTTAAAATGTACAATACATAATATATATTTTATGTTGTACAATATATATCATTATTGTATTTTTCAGGTTTATTTTATTATCCTTTTCAGAAGCAATGGGACATTAATTTTATTTTGATTTTTTCTACTTCATTGATCTACTTTATTTTCTTTCTTCTATTTATTTTGAATAAAATTTTCTCTTTTTTCAACCTACAAAGCTTGTTAAGTTCTAAAAATATTTCTTAAATCTATAAAACTTTTTTCACTTAATCATAGCTTTATATCAAGGGCCAATAAATTTTTTGTTTAAAGATTCAAATTGTAAATGTTTTTGGTTTTGAAATCCATGCAATCTTTGTCACCACTATTCAACTCTGCTGGTATAGTACAAAAATAGCCATAGACAATACATAAATGAATAATGTGACTATTTGCCAAAAATACTTTGCAAAAATAGGCAGCTGATTGGATATGGGCTTCAGGCTGTACTTTGCATAAGTTTTTACATGCATCTTACAAATTGTGATAGGCTATATTTGAATTAAAATTTGTTATCTGTGATTTCTTGTGATTTCATCTTTGTCCATGGACTATTTATAAGTGGTTGTTTAACTTCTAAACATTTTAACTTTTCTGTCTTGTAAGCTGATTTCTAATTTATTTCCTCTGTGATAGGAGAGCGCATTCTGCAAAATTTTAATCTTTTGAAGTGTATTGAGATTTTTAATGCAGAAATGTGTGATTTACCTTGGTAAGAATTTCATGTACAATTTAAAAAGAATGTGTATGCCATAGTAACTAGATTGAATATTTTATAAATATCAAATATTTCAAGTTGTTTGGTAGTACTATTCAAATTCAAATACATAACTCTAATTCTATGTATGTGCTTTTGTCTGTGTTATCTCAATTACTGAGAGGGTATTGTTATCTTCAACTATGAGGGCAGATTAGTACTTATATTCCTTTTGTACTGTCAATTTTGTAATATGAATTTTGTACTGTCAATTTTGTTATATGAACGTTGATGTTTAGAATTTATAGGTCTTCTCAAAGCTGCTTTTAGTGATTGGAGGAAAAAAAATCATTTCACATCTTTGGATTCTCCTATGAAAGAAAATATTGCCAATTAATATTTTGAATGACAATATCCTATTTTCCAGGAAATATAAAATATAGCCACACTATTTGGAAAAAAACATGGACCAATGATCTATGTGTTGTTTTATCATATTCATATCACCCTCTGAACTCATTGTCTCATATGCATTTTTGTGCCCTGATGCTAGCATTTAGCAGCCAGAACATCAGTATTTATGTAGAAATGGCACAGCAATGGAAGTTCTTTGTAAGAGACTAATAATCTGTTGAGGCCCTCAAGACAGAAACCTGTCTTTGCAAATATGTATGATAGTCCTGTTAAATATGTCATTTATATTTAGAGTAACATATATGGTTTTAAGTAATAACATCTTAGGACACTTTTGCTTTCACAAACCCAATAAGGGGGAAAGTGAATACACGTGATTTGGAAAAGATACAATAAATCCAGTTTAGATTAAAACTGAATTGGGATTAAAGACAAGTAAGAGAAAGAAAAGCAGCCCATGACCCTGGAGGGAATTTGGTAGCCAAAATCTAATTGGGAACCTAAACTTCATGCACTGTGTCACTGGGCATGAGCACAGAACCTTTGTTACAGCCTGTGAGGTGCATGCCGCTGGCTACAAAGAACCGAAAAGACTGCCCTAGTTAGGGCTGCTCAGGAGCAGGGTCAAGGCCCTCTCAAGCTAACCCATGAAAGCAGTGATTTATTGTATGATGTCAATACAGAGCCATAGTGAGTCTGAGGCTAAATACTAGGGCATAGCTAGGTTTCATGACAAATGGGACTGAGTAAAATTTTGACATCAAGATGAAGATGGGTGGTTGCATCCTTGAGGGCCATTGCAACCCTGAGAGTCTATTCTAATTCAGCTATTCCTGATATGTGGACTCTAGGTCGATGAGGAGTAAAGAGTTAGTGCAGAGGAACATTGAATCCATATGCATGCAATGCATTGTAGTCTAAAAACATTACTGCATTTAACACACATGTTTTACTTGATGAAGAAATTGATGTCCCTGGGGAGCCTAGATTTTAGCACCTCTTCAAGTCTGTATATTTTTAAATGCCCAATATCTATTCAGTGCAATTGGGGCTTGGGGCCCTTGAATAGAGTTGTGAAATTCCCGCTTGAGGGCACTATCTCCTGAAAGCAGAGAAGTAGGACCAATTTACAATTCAATGAGAATCTAAGAAGTCAGATTTAACCTGAGTTAACTGACAAACTACTTTTATTATTTGAGTGATATTTTAGTGCCCCTCATAGATTGGCATTCTGGTCAGCAGCTTGGCATGTCTCTTTAATCTGGCTTCGTGCATATGTACCACCTTATTTGTCTGTGTGCGTGTGTGTGTGTGTGTGTGTGTTTTGCTTGCTTGTTTATACCACTGTGACAGTGTTATATTTTTTAAATGTTTTAAAGCATCAGTAAATTTGCTATAGCTTTTAGTCATTTTTTTCAAATGCTGACAGTCTATTAGCATAATGTGGATCTCTAAAAAATTCTCTGGCATCTCAGTTGGGTCCTCATACATGAAAAAATATAAAAACTACTGTAATGAACTGTAAAGCTACTAGTCACAAAAACAAAATCTGTTTTTATTTTATTAAGGGTTGCATTTTTTTTATTTGTAAGCTCCATTTTATTTGTAAACATAACTAGAGTATTCTTTTTTATTCAGAGATTATTATATTTTATTCATTTACCCAAATATCCATTTTCTCTATTATAGAAATCTCTGCTTATTTGACATCCCTTTTTCCTTTTACCCCCACCAGTCTTTCACTGAATAAAATAAGGCAATGAATGACATCTATAGAAATGTCCAAATTTACATCATCACCTGTCTAAGCTTTTCTTTTAAATTAATTTTGCATCTGTGGCATTATAAGAGTCTTTCAGCTTGAACAATTCTGAAAATCTTCAAAGAGTTTTCCAGATGTTTCTTATTTTTATTTTTATTTTATTTATTTTTTTATTCTGAATGGTAACTTTGTTAAAACGTAATCTATCAGGACCTGAAAAAAAAATACTTGGTTGCTTTTCCTCTTCCTCTCTTTCCTCCAAATTGAGATCGAGTCCTATGTCATCTCTGTTTGGAAAGATTTTTCTCTCTTCTTCTACTTCCTCAATGGACTACTCTATAGTCATAGAGTAATAAAACATCATTTAAAGAAATGTACAAGGCAATAACCACTTAGCTCAATACTATTAAATATTTATCAATACAATAATACAAGTTTGTAAAATAAACATTAGGTCCTGTAAATGTAAAAGTTTCCTATAAAAGAAAAAAAAATCCTCTTCAAGGTTTTGCAGTCCTGAGTAATGGACTTAACAAATAAATAGTTCGTAGTGTGCCAAAATTGAATTGCCAAATGATTGACTACATCCTATACTGCACAAGGAAAAGGCCAGTATTGTTTTCACAAGTGTGTTTCATTCAATATCTGACTTTGGTAGATAAATAGCCTAAAGTTGGCATTTCTAAATTAACCTTTGTTTTCAACTAACTGCAGATGAAGGAGCATAGGGGCAAGGAAAAGAAGCTGAAGGATTTATATAGAGAGAAAAACCAGGAAGTCTTGACCCGACGTATCCTGCCCAGATTTAAAAATTGCTGATTTAAATTTTTAGGAAATAAATTCAACATAGTGAATTTTTATACTAGCACTGATATATAAGAAAATCATCTACTGTTTGCTATCGTTTTCAGGAAAGAATAACAAAAGTAAAAACTTAAAGAGGTAAACGGTGGTTTTAAGGTATTAAAAGGCAGATGATCACAAAGTATTCTTTGTGGTCACACATTGACACCATTAATATTACTTTTATAAAAGTTGTCTTTTAAACAACTATACTGTGTCATTAGCAAAAACTATCTTATATTAGATATTTCTTTTCCATTTTTTCTTTCATTTGGGCATACCATGACCCCAAATTTGGATCATCTTTTTAAATTTCAAAACATTCTAGAATATGCGCGGGCACACACATGTGCATGCCTACCTCAATTAGCCTCCTAAAGCAATAAACTACTTAGAGATTAAAGATTATGCATATTATTATAATTGTTTTAAGCAATTAAACCATTAATTATTTGATTATAGAAATAGCCATGTATTTAAGAAAAAAGAAATATCTTGTTAAAATAATGATGATGATAATGAAAATAACATACCATAAATTATATTTCATTAACACGTCTCATCTTTCAACTCCTTTGATATATAGCCTTGTAAAGAAGGGTCGAAGGATGTTAGCATTTTAATTTTACAGATGAGAAATGTGACTCATAGAATTTAAGTTACTTGCCAAAGGTCATCACAATTATCAAAGGCCAGGGCCCAAATTCAAAATCAAAATCTGTCTGCCAATACTATCCTACTTCTCATCAGGAAATTATCTAGTTTTTAAAAATAAGTAAATTATAGCAGAGGTTTTCTGGAATTAAAGAAATTAAAAAAATATGATCTTGCACATATACGGTCATAATTCTAACAGCTTAATCTGTTTTTCCAGTAACTTTCTTAGAAGATGGTTTAAGATTATGAAATCAAAGAGATCATTCTGATTCAGGAGGTAGTTGAAAAAGCCAACTGCCATTACAACTTTCCTGAACCACAAAACTGATATATTACTTGCAACATTTTGTTCAACCCTAATTTTTTTGCTTTCTATATCTAATGAATAAAGGCACCCCCACCTATGTAGTCATACAGTGTAAAAATTGGGAATCATTCTACATTTCTGCCAAATTTTCTCTCCCCTCATCATATCCCTCTCTTAACCCACTAAATATGGTTTCCACCCAATCTCAGCTCCCCCACAACTCTAAGTAAACTGCAGGAGAATGGTTTCAAATGTCTTCCAGAATCAAAAGAGTGAAAGATGGAGGAGGGCAAAGGAGGAGAAACCACCATTGTGTTCTTTCATCACATTTGAAATCCATTACCCTATGTTCTGACGAGTTCCTCAATATTTGGAGTGACAATTTTAGCTTCAGCCATTTGTGGGTTTCATTCATTTCTGCTAGCCCTGATAATGTGCCTTAGAGGGAATTTCACCAGCATCTTAGGAAACCACTTGCTATAAGAAATCCTTCCTAGCATCTTTCATAATTCATCACTGATATAGCTACTTCATGTGCAAAGCTGTTATAATATTTGCAATTTATTGTAAAATGCTTCTGGGGTAGCATACACACACCAACAATTTAACGTTAAAAACAAAATCTTTAAATCTGGGGCCAGTGCCCTAACTCAGAATCTTTATCAGAGAGACAGCAAACATGATATTAGAAATACTATATTCCAGCCATATGACTATAAATCCATCCTTTATCCGTATGCATGGTGACTATCAGAAAAGGATTTCCATTCATTAATTTAATTGTTTGTTAATCAGCTTGATGAGCGTTAAAAATGGGCTATTTCAGAAAATAAAGTTATTCCAGATATGGGAACTGACACTATTTTAAAGAATTCTCATACTTACATGAAAATGTCATAAGAATCGAGGGAGAGATCTTGATCTTTTACCCATGGAGACAATGCTGAAGGCTAAATTCCCAGATTATCTCGCCTCTAACTATTAACTCCACAGGATTCTGCTTGCCTGCTGCTGGCATGCAGAGTAGTCCTGCATCTAAAACCCTGGTATTTACCTTGAGTGAACCTCTGTGCAGGACTGAGAGGGCCTTGAGTCAGCATGATAGGTCACATAAGCTGTTTTTTGGGCTTCCTTGTTGATACATATGCAATAAGTAATAGCTGTATGCATGGCTGAATTTGGTCTGGGTTATTTTCTTACAGCTTGGAAGAGAGGTTGCAAGATGAGTAGGTAACCACAAAACTTTTTGGGTAGCTACTGTTAACAACCAAGAAAATCCCACAAGTCGTATATGAGCAGATTGGTAGGTCACCTTGCTTCCATGTATTCCGATGCAATGACTAGATGAATATAATGATGATTTATATTAACATTGCTTTCCAGGTACTGCATACACGTGGATTTAGAATTAGCAGGATCATTTTTTGTTTCCTGAGAGTATAAAAAGTTAGCAGCAGAAACTCATTAGCTGAAATCAGTTTAATTTTATTTAATAATAACATTTAAAAAGTATTTTATTAGCAAAATTTTATTAATAACAACTTTGTATTTTTGTTGACAATACCTCATATATCTATACATTTTTTTGAAAATATTTTTGAAACATATATTTATCTTTATATTTTATTATAGTGTTTCTATAGTAATGCTATATGTTTTCACAGTCTCCCCCTTCTCTTTTAGGAAAGTAGCAGCTCAAATAGTTTTTGTTTCTTAATAAGGGTCCCTTAATTTTTTCTTTCTTACTGTTCTATTTTGTGAATGCCTTTTATAGTACTGTGTAACTTTTCTCTTAAATATTGTTTTATATCATAGAATTATTTTATATGAAAAATACAAGATACATAAATAAGAATTTATACATATATATTATTTAAATATATACATCATATATAAATATACATACAGACAGAAATATATACAGAGATACATACATCTGATTTTTGTATGTGTGTATATGCATGTGTGTGTATATATATATATATGTATATATATATGTGTGTGTGTGTGTGTGTGTGTGTGTGTGTGTGTATGTGTATGTATCTTTAGATTTTTCATTAATATAAACCATCCATTAGTGAGTAGATATCACATTTGATAAGAGCCATATGAAAAGAGAGGCAGGCTGATAAATAAGAGATAGCCACTTGATATGGCATCGTCAACAGAGAACAACACACTTTTATTCTAAATGGATTTGTCTTTCAATGAGGGGAAAAGTAAGGGAAGTCTGATAACACCAAGACATTATTAGAAAGGCCTGGAGAGTAAAAGGGGAAATAGTTTGCTCACCTTGACAGAGAATATGATAATATCCGATTTTATTTCATTTCCGGCATCTGCGTGGTGGACTTGTGCTTGTTAGAAATATCTAAATTGTGAAAAAACCATTCACAGAACATCTATAGACCTTGTGTACAGGGAATAATGTTTTTAGAAGGTAGGCAATGGAAACTTGATCTATGAATTTTTCCTTTAATCATTTTGAGTTTCTAAAGAACAGGTAAGAGACATAATAATGGCAAGTATTTTAAAGCTAATCACCTGGGTAATTTTGCATGTAGGGTAACATGCTATTCATTCACAGTGCACTAACATTTCACTCAAGCATTTTCCAGGTTCTGGTTGGACCAATAGCTGAGTTCTTTATCTTATATGAATAATTTTGACTACAGTAGCCCTGTCTTATCCTTGGGGGGATACATTCCAAGAACCCCAGGGGATGCTTGAAATCACAGAGTACAGCACCCTATATGTATACTTTGATTTTTCCTATGCATACGTATCTATAATAAAGCTTACTTTATAAGTTAGGTACAGTAAAAGATTAATAATAATAACTAATAATAAAATAGAATAATTACAATATACTGTAATCAAAGTTATGTAAATGGGGCTTCTCTCAGCAAACACAAATTTCTTTTTTCTTTTTTCATTATTTTAAAGGTAGAAAATTTTTTTTTACTTTAGAAATCAGGAAAATCAGCACATATATATTAAAAACTTTCACCTTTTTACTTAAAGGAAGCTCTTTAAGAGCACAAACACAGTCAATCTGATTATGGAGATGGTGCTACTTGTAGAACAGGGAATGTAAGCAGTGTGGAGATGCTGAACAAAGGAAAAATTCACGCCCAAGGAGGGATGGAGTGGGATGGGACAAGATTTTATCCCGCTACTAAGAATGACAATTTAAAACCTATGAACTGTTTATTTCTGGAATTTTCTGGTTAATATTTTCAGACCATGGTTTACCACTGGTAACTGAAACCACAGAAAGAGGAACAGCAAGTAAGGGAGGACCACCGTGCTATTTCTATGACAGAAGTTTAGGAGCAGTTCTGAGTCGAGAGAGCTCAGTGCCTAGTGTTAGCAAGAGAACAAATCCTGATCTCTCATAATTATCACTTTCATTTCTTGAATAAAACCCTCAAGGGCTACATTTTTAGTCTACCATTTTGTAAAGTCTCATCCTCTGTCAGTTTGTATATAAACCACCTCAGGAGCTTATTAAACATGTAGATTCTCAGGCCTTACTCAAGGTCACTGGAATCAGAATATCTGCTGTGGGACCATGAATCTGAGTTTTAAATAAATAATGTAGTTTAGTAATTTTCAGAGAATGCTAAAATAGTAGAAGTACTCTTTTAAACAACTACTATCTTCCAACAAGTCTAGAGATTTTTTTTCCCTATCTTAAAGTTTTTGCATATTCCTGTGTACCATACACTTTCAGAGAAGGACATTGTTTGGACACAGCTGTCTGCAGTAGGAGATGCAAACTCTGCAACTGTTTGACGGGAGTTGTTTTCTTTTCTTACGTCTCTTTTTTTTTTTCTCATTAGGTTTCAACCACTCTGGTTCTTCTTTCACTGGCTTTTTTCTCTTCGCTTCTTCTCCCCTTTGCTTTTCAATTCATTCTTTATTTCTGTTTATCACCTTGGCCCTGTTCCTTTTAATCTCTTCTTTCAGGAAGAAGAGATATATACATTTTGATGATGTAAGTCTCTAGGAGATTAGGGAAGGAGTCTGATCCATGAAGAAGAAAGTCCAGTGTTTGGGGCAATATGATTCAGTGAAATGTGTAATGACAGACCTATCATCTAAGGGTTCAGGAGCTGCAGGGAGGCTCTGGGTCTACAATGAGGACTGCTGGTGAAATTGATGTCCCTGAATCTGGATGTAAAAGGCAAGAATGGTGCCAGAATCCTACCCTAAAAATGTAGCAAATAGGAATTATACATCTGGTCACTTTAGAACCTAAGATGTCAGCGTGGGAATTGTACACCTTTCTCTGACCACACTGATAAGTTTCTCCAGTTCAACAAATTTAACTTTATGAAATTGAAATGTTGAAATATGTCTAACACGTATCCTGTCTGTGTTTTCTTACATGGTTTGGTTCTGTGCTACCTTCCAAAGTTCTAGCAGAATCTAGTGCCTCATGTAGCCATAAAAAACAAATTCACTCCACCAAGTATTTAGTGAAGAACACATATTTTACTGAAGATTTCTTTGAAAAGAACAAGAGAGCTCATATTAAATGTTCCACAGCAAAACCAATAGAGAGTCCCACTTGTCATTTCTGTTCTTTTCCAAATGTTTGCTTTGTTCTGAGCCATCAGGTCTCTGCTATAGACACTTTTAGAACAGCTTCTCCATTTCTCTCCCCTATGATCTGGGTCCAGAACCAGGGATCTTTCTAATGTATCTTCCTATATTTTTTTTATTCCATATGATTTAATTCACAAGTAATTTAAATCTGTGGTATTCTAGCTCCCAAATCCATTTGCCTTGATTCAATGGCAACCAACCCATTTATTAGGAGGACCCACCCTCCTTAGAAGTCAATGGAAGATTTTCTTTCTTGTCACAAATATAGAATTTACTTTATACATACATATTACATATGTATTGCTATTTTGTAACTATTTGATTTTATGCAAACTTCTGAATCCCTCTTATCAGGAATAATAACAGTGCTCATCTCAAAAGCCATAAATGTGTCAGGATAGTACCTGTCTACAGAAGTGTATGTTGTTATTATTTTTATTTATCATATACATGATATCACTGGAGTTTACTAAAGGAATTTTTAAAAATAGAAGTTTCAAAAAAAAAAAAAAACCTAAAAAAAAAAAGTGACAGCTTAAAACCTAGCTCAGGATACAATTTAATAAAAAAAAAGTATTTAAAGAGAATAGATAGTAGTATTTTTTTTTTTTCTTCTTTAGTACATTTGGCAAGATTCAAGCATAGCTCTCTGGCCTTGCTCTGGACCCCAAGAAAAAGTCTTATCTCCATCAGAATCTCTGCCTTCTTTCTGGTTGCACTCAGAGGTAATGATTGTATGATCGACTCTTTCACTTGGTTAGTGTCAGAATTTACACAGGAACGTGAAGAGCGAGCTGTCATTGCCTTGCTCTAGGCATCTTGCCAGGTTGTGAAGTTGAATATTCAGTTGGGTTTGTATCTCATCATTACAGCATGGCCTTCCAGGGGGGACCAAAAGGGCCAGACAGCAATGAATTAATGAAGCTCTGTGGGAAGTCCAAATAGAGACAAAAGTTTTTATCTATATTTGTTTAAGAATGTCGAAGTAGAGCCTGCTTTCCAAATGCCATGTCTAATTTAAGAGCAGGCCCGCAGTGGTAATAGCCCCATATCTCCATGTCTCCACTGCCTGTTAAAGCTGATACCAGGAGACATCATGCTGTGGAAACAATTATATCAACATAATTGGAAAATATTTTCACTGCATTTCTGCCTTAATTAAAGCTCATTTTACATTTTGAGGAAGGAAGTGTTTTCTCAAAACTTTTGGGTATATTCAGATTTCTTCCAAAAATAAAGCCCGAAGGAAACACACAAAGGAAAGCAGAGTACATTAGGGACACAGAGAGTTGAATGGACATTTTTACATCAGGTGATCCAGGTTTGAATTTCAGGCCTTCCACTTACTGGCCACATGACCTTGGGCAGGTGACTTCAAATCTATAGGTCTAGGTTTTTTCCTCTGAAAATGTCCACAAAGAATATGTACTTCTGAGTATTGTTATGTTGAATGATAACTTGCTTATAAAAATATTTTGATAGATATAGGGGAAAACGTGAGTTCCTGGATAAGTTTGGTGATAGCTAAACTTCTCTGCATGAGCAAATAAGAGAATATTGCTTTATTCTCAGGAGAATTCCATAAAGTATAGAAAAGATTTGAGAAGAGAAAAAACAAGGGGAGATGAATTATCAAAATGACACAAAGCTGGACCCATGTGGGTTCATAGCTCTTAGGTGGGTGACAAAATGACACAAAGCTGGATCCAGTGGGCGACTGGACTTATAAAACTTCTAAGGCATTGTGTAACAATGACATATAATGTACTATGTTTTTATTTTTTTGTGACTGTACTCTGGTGTTAATATAATTCTTTCCATTATTCTGGAATTCTCAATGATATCTACCAATCGCATCAGTGATTATGTGGTTGTTTTAGTGTTGGCAGTATCAGTGGTAAAAACTGAGGAGAAGAGAGACTTTAGCTGAGTTTCTACATAATATAGAAGAAGAAATACTGTTGGAAATGAGTTCAGTCTCAGAAATGACAGTGGGGATGTAGGCTCATCAAAAATATCACAAATATCTTCGATAGATGAGGTTTACCATTGGGTATGAAAGAAGGATTTGAGACAAAGATCATTGGCTTGGGATACTCATGATTACTGGGTTACAGACATACAAAAATCAATACGCAGACTGGCATATATATGTCCTCAATAACTTTTCATTATAGTTGTTATAACAATGAGGCTAGCTCAAAACAATAATATTGTATTTTGACAAGGTAATACTTTATACTGTCATTTCATTTTTGTAACCTCCTTGTCTCATAGCTCAGATTGTTCCTTCTCTCCCCTAATGTTTTTTTTTTCTTCTTAGAATGTTAATTATCACAATCTATTCCAGTTTGGTTACATATTTGTTTTAGGAAAAATTCTCTAGGAATGAGGTTATGGCCGTTTCGTATAACTGTTCATGAAGACTAGTAAAGTGCCTGGTGTTTAGATGCAATCAACAAACCTTTGTTGAATAAATCAGTGGATTTGGTTCTCACAATAATAATAGATAGGAGGGATGTTGTTTCCTTTTACTGATGGGCAAACTGAAGATCAGAACACTGTGCACAGAGTTACATCAGTAATTAGCAACAGATTCATAACTGAGACCTAGGCCTTCTCTGAGTTTAGAATTCTTCTCATTATACTTTATTTCACTATAAACTTTTCCAAAAAGATAAGGCAAAGTAGCAGAATTTAAAATTTCTGAGATAATTACCTTAATTTTATGGAAAATTAGACAATGCTCTCTTTTTAATAATTATTACTCTAAAAAGAGATAAAATGTTTAATGATAGATCTTATAAATTCGTAACCCTTGGTGCTGGATTTGGCCTTTATTTCTCAAAATGAAGTGCTTAACTTTTAATTTGTCAGGATATATTTTCAGCCAAGAAGAAATGAATGGTCATTGTGTTTGACATAATGAATTCATGACTTTGAGATGTATTCTAAGATTGTGAAATCCTGTTCTCTAGATCCTTATTCTTGCTTATTAAATTCTCTTAGCCGGACATTGCCTTTAAGTTTTAAAAAAACATATTGGCCAGAGAAAATAGAGAGGGGCAGAGCCAGGGGCTCTCAAAAACAGAACACTAACCAGGTTCATGAAACCTACCATTCACTTTCCTCTTTCCTCTTCTCTGGCTTTATCATCAAATTCTGCTCTAATCTCAGATGATTGCCTAAAAGTCAGTTCTTAACTATACCCTTTCACAGATTCGTCATCTCTCTATTCACTAAATGCAGGATTTTGGCCATATACTCTTAACCACATATTGTACTGTAGCAACTGTATTCATTTCATAGCTTTTAGGCTAAAAATGTCAGAAAACAGAAAAGTAGTGGTTTAAAAACACAGGTCTACTGATTTCACATAACAAGAAGTTTTGAGGAAGCCACTCAAGAGCTGGGAGTACTGCTCAGAAATACACTTATTGACTTGCTTTTCTTTCTGCCTCAACACAGTAGCTTTCCCCCATTAATTTTAAGACAGTGGCTGTTGTCTTCAGACATCTAGTGTGAATGTCATAGGGAAGTTTTGCCTTTTCATTCACAGAGACCTCAGTCTGCATCTTTTTGATAAAGCATGTGTCCAATTTTTAACACTAGCCAAAGGTGGCTGGTGAAAAAAGGTTTGTGGTAAGAATTGTGTTAGAAAACCAATGGTTTCTACCTAAATGACCTTCTTACACTTCATCTCAAATGTCTGACTTGACTTTACTCCGTACTATGATCACAAATCTCTAAGGGATTATAGGCAAGAAGAAAAGCGACTCTAGTATACTTAATTTCTACAGTAAAACTTTGTGTTCCAGAATTCCTAGGCTCAGCAAGGACTTCAAAGGTTATCTGAAGTAATCTCACATTTGATGCTTTTCATGAAAATGAATCTGCTTCAGCCTGCATTAGAAAATCTTCAGTAATTTCCATGAACCAGCTGCTGGCTGAGGCTGCCATCAATGGAGTGTGGCTTTTGATTTGCTTTAGCTCCCTCTAATGGAGCCCCTAACAAGTGAAGTGTCTCTCTTGTCAGCATTCAGAACCCTGGGCTCAGATGAGGGGAGAAAGTGCACAGCAGTTCCCCATGTAGCTCTGCTGGCTTGGAATATGAACAGACAACTGGAATATTCTGAGAGCAAAATTAATGGTTAGAACAAGAAATGCTGTCAGAGAGATTGCCAACAAGTCTCTTTTCTAGAATAGTAGCCATTCTCTGAAGGTGACAGGGGTGGGTAGGTTACATTGTCAATTCATTTTGCTGGATAAAAAAGGGAACAGTGTTTGAAATAAGGGCCGGGGCGTTCTGAAGGTGGCTCCCCCATAGCACACCTGGTTAAAGAAAGCTGTGTTTATACGGACAGGCTTGAATGAGTTAAACTAAGTAGAGACATTTTAATATTTCATTGGCAACCTAAATAGATCGATCTATCTATCATCTATCTATCTATCACCTATCTATCTATATGATGAACGAATGATGCTGATCTGGTCTTTAACAGGGAATTGAGAATAACGGAAGGGCTTTTATTTTTGAGAGAGCAAAATATTTTCTGAGATGGCACATGAAAAAAACATCCTCACAAATTACATGTTTTGAAAAACAAAACAAAAAGATACCAAGAACTCTCTAAACTCATCCATAACATTGTTATGAAGAGATAACATCAAAATATGCATGATGCCCTTTTCAAACTGCTGTGGAAATTGATATAACTGAAAGCAACTGTTTATTTGCCCTTTTTGGCCATAGTTCTGGCATATTTTAGATAATCTGGAAAGCACAAAATTTAAAAACAAAACATTATCTTACACCTAGAAAGAATTCTGTGCTATATAAAGCCTTTAAGATAATGTGACTTATTTGATATGATTTTTTAATCTTAGGATTTATTTAAAAATTTTTAAAACAAACATGTTTTCTTATTTTCTCTTGGAGATATCAAAAGAATTAGCAAAACTCGTTAACAATTCACAAAGATTAAAAACACAGAGAATTATATTAACCACTTAGTTTATATTGTCTTTTGCTCAATTCCAAATAAGAAATAATTTTATCTTTGGGAATTAGCTAGTTCTTATTATCGTTGTATATGTATATATTTAATATTTCATTGATATCACAACTTTTTCTATGTACATAAGAAGCTACTAATCAGGCCTTTAATGGTTAGCAAATCAAAGGGGCCAATTCAAGGCTTCCCCCCCCACACACACACAGACTTCTATGTTCAGCCACGACATAAAAGAACCACCTTTAGAATTTCAGTCCTCTTATTTTTAACTTTTTTCCATTTTTGATCCACCATAATGCACTCATATTTTAGCCTGTGTATGAATAGATAAATTAGATAGATGGATGGATGGGTTGACAGATAGATAGATGATAGATAGATAGATAGATGATAGATGATAGATAGATAGATAGATAGATAGATAGATAGATAGATAGAGGTAAATGAAGTGGTTCAAACAGCAGCTCAGACTTGTTTTCTTAAACATTTCTTTTGGAAAAAGCTCCTTGCATTTCAAAGAGGACTCGCGTAGAGTTCTTGCTAAAACTTTCCTCTAGACAAATTCATTGGCTGGCTCTCTGACTTAAAATGGCTGCCCAAGGACTTTTCCTCTTTTTGAGTTTATAATTATTTTATATTTATGAGAATGTATTATTTTGCTAATATGTCCTATAACCAGGGCTGTGATATTTTACTTACATCTTTATATTAGATTTTCTTATGATTTAGTGAAATGAAACATTCACCTGAAGGAGGGTTATGAGAACCTTTATCAAATATAGACCAAAGGATCATAAAAGATACCTTATAATACCTGAATGACTGGACAACTTCTGGATATCTACTGACTTCATATCTGCTACTAATCTCTTTTGTTCTGCTATCCTTACTCTAATATATTATCTCTATGGTACTCTACAATTATTCTGATTTTACAATACCTTTTTACATTAGCCGGTGACCTGTATACTCATTTCTAACTTTGGAGTAGAAGGTTGAACCCTAAAGGGTTACAGATATTCCAAGTATCAGAGATCAAATGGGAAAGGAGACTAATACTCAGAAATTCCATTGATGGCCCTGCTGGTGTTTTGTTGGGTCTTAAGACCTGCTAACAAGAAAGAAATAAAAACTTCCCTAGCTCATGATTTATATATGCTTTATTATTGCCTAAGGTATGCAGTGCTTTTCTTCGTTGTTTTTTATTTTGTTGTCATTTTTCTTCTCATATTATCTCTTGATTCTTCTATTTTCTCTGGTGTATGCAAAATAACTCTATAAAGTTCTGCCTTCAATTGTTAGTTTACTATTTATTATGATTACAGATAATCCATAAAACCTAAATGTAGTGATAATGTGTTTGATTTTGCCCTGTATCACTGTATTCAACAGTATAAGGCTATATATATATGACATAACTAAAAAGATAGGCCTAAACTGGGTTGTACCCATTAGCCATCAAATCAGTGGTCTGTTGACAGAGGAATTCATTGCAGTGTGAGAGGATGCCAAATAAATTAAAAAAATGAATAAATAAATAAATAAATAAATAATAAATAAATAAATAAATAAAAATATAATTAAAGAAGGAGAGGGAATTCATTTATGCATTTATTCAATCAAACAAGTACTAAGAACGTGCTATGTGATATACTGAATACTGAAATGAGGCTACAGAGATAAATAAACACTGTTTTTGTCCTAAATAAACTTGATATACATTTGGAGGAGTTAGAAGGACTAATGAGAGGCCACTAAAATTAAACTTCTTTTATTGTATAATGCTAACGTATGTTCTTTGACAAGTTGAGAGTTAATATAGTGATGGTAGAGGGAAGGAATGAGCTCCAGAAAAGAATTTATTCAATTTGAGTATTATGAGAAGAGTTTAAATATGAGGACCATGCACAAAAATGCAGACAGAACATAAAGAAGCCACAAAGGATAATATTATGCTTAGGTTTGAGGAGGTGGGGAGGGAGCCATTACTGGAACCTGAAAAAAGCTGCATATAAAGTCCTTTCATGCTAGAGCAAGGACCTTTGGTTAAGAGACGGGGGATGCAGCCAGCTCAAGATAACACTGTGAGGAGAGAGTGGAGGAGTAATAAGCTGCACTCCTCTCTTTACTCCCTCCAAACCCCTGGTGGTACTCCTCATTATTCAAATGCATCTTGAAGCAGAGCAAGGACACCATGTAAGTCAGCTTTCAGGGACATGAAAGAGGTTGAGGAGGGTGAAGGGTTGATCAGAAAACATTCTGAACAATGATCAAAAGCACAGTTTCTAAAACTGGCCTGCCAGGGTCCATGTACCAGCTTTGGCACTTACTAGCTATAAACTTAGGCAAGTTATTTAAACTTTTGTTGCCTCTATTTACTTATCTTTATAATGGAGAGTAATATCATTACTTCATAAAAGAATTTCAATAATTTTTAAATTTTAGAACAGTTTTAGATTTACAGAAAAAGTGAAAAGATAACACAAAGTTTCCATAGGCCTTACATCTGGTTTTTCCCATTATTAGTGTCTTACGTGAATATGGCATGTTTGTCATAATGAATGAATCGATATTGACATGTTATTTTTAAATGAAGTCTGTACTTTAATCAGATTTATTTTATTTTTATTTATGTCATTTTCTGCTCTTGGCTGTCATCCTAGGTGCACATTACATTTAGCCTTCAGGTCTCTCTTTTCCTCTTGGCTCTGGGTGACAGTGTCTCAATCTTTATTTTTGAATACCTCAATAGTTTTGAGGAATACTAGTTGGGTACTGGTAAAACGCACAGGTAGGAATGACCTTCAGTTGGGATTTGATAAAATTGTCATAATATAAAATTCACACTTTTCAATAATATAATTTAGTGGATTTTAGTATATATGCAAGGTTGTGCAACAATTACTCTCATCTGATTCCAGAATATTTTCATCATCCCAAAATGAGACCCCATACCCATTCGTACCACTCCCAAGCCCCTGAAAGCCACTAATATACTTTATAAATCTATGAATTTGTCTATTCTAGACAATTTATATAAAGAAATCATACAGTATGTGGTCTTTTGTGTCTGGTTTCTTTTATTTAGTATAATGATCTCAAGATCTATCAGTACTTAATATCAGCACTTCATTCCTTTTATGGGTTATTCAATTATATAGATATCCTATGTTTATTTTTTAATTTATTTTAGTTATTTCTGCTTTTAAACTTTTGCAAATAGTGCTGCTATAGGCATTTGAGCCTAAGTTTTTTTGTATGAGTGTGTGTTTTTATTTCCTTGGATATGTGCTTGGGAATAGAATAGATGGATCATACCAGCTCTTAACTTGCAAGGCATTGCAAAATTATTTTCTTCAGTGGCTGCTCTGTTTCACATTCCCACCAGCAATGTCTGAGTGTTCTAATTTCTCCACATTCTTGTCAACACTTGATATAATCCATTTAAACATTGTCATCCTAGTGGTTGTGAAGTGGTATCTTATTGTGCTTTTGATTTACCTTAACAATTCATGCAGTACAGATTTGCTGGCAATAAAACTCTTCACTTTTTCTTTTCCTTTATTTCTTCTTTACTTTTCAATCATAATTTTACTGGATGTAGAATTCTAGGTTGGTATTTTTTTTTTATTTCAATGTTTTAAATATTTTGCTCTCTTCTAGTTTGCAGGCTTTCTATGATAAGTCTCCTTTAATTTTTATCCTTGTTCTTCTATAGGTAAATTTTATTTTAATCTAAGGACTTTCATGGTGTGATTTTTGTCTTTGGTTTTCTGTAGTTTGAATAATATATTACTAGAAGTGATGTTTTTGATATTTATTTTGCTTCTTCTCGAATTACATGGACCTGTATTTTGCTATCAGTCATTAATTTAGGACAGTTATCAGCCATTATTATTTCAAATATATTTTTTAAAATTATTATTTATTTATTATTTATTTTTATTTTTTATTTATTTTTATTTCTGTTCTACAATAAGTATGTTATACATCTTGAAATTGGACTAAATTCTTAAATATTCTGTTTTTTTTTCATTCTTTTTTTCTTTTTGCATATGTTTTGAAAATTTTCTAATGGCCTATTTTCAACTTCACTTATTTATTCCTCATTTGTGTGGTTTCTATTAATGAGCCATAAAAGACAGTCATCTTTTTTGTTACAGTGTTTTATTATTTCTAGTTTTTCCTTTTGATTTTTTTTTGCTTTAGATATGTTCTGCTTGGCTTATAGAAACTTTAATTGTCTTTCCAAGAGACTAGAAAGGTGAATGACATATTTCAAATATCTACATTCTTGAAAATTATTACATTAGGCATTCAGACAATTGAGTTGTTCTTTAAAAAATCCATTTTCTTTGGTTCATCTAAATATGCTCTTATGCCTGACTTAGTGGGAAGCAGTATTTAATTTTGGCTGCACATTCAAGTGAGGTTGCTATAATACTTAGTGCCAGAACAAGTACAGAGCCACAGCATAGTCTAAATCCTACAGTCAGGAGATAATCAGGGGCCAAATCATGGCCACATATGTAATGGAAATTATCCACATTTGGGTAAAGAGTAATGGAGAGCCAGGACCATGTCAACTAACTCTAACATGAACACCATGGAATAAGATTGCATCATAATGTGAGTGAAAGAAATTCCTATAGACAGACTTTTCTGCCATTCTACTGTGAAGGCTAAGAACTCCACTCCTGTTGGTTCATCTTTGTGTAGATTAAAGGTACAATATGGTAAGATTAGTATCTGATGACTGGTGAAGACTGGCTAATGCTTATTTAAATTCTTTATGAGAAAGGCCAGTCATAAAGAAACAAATGCATACAAACACATGATTCACATGAACAGTCATAAATACAGCTATCTCCTGTTAAAATAATTTTAAACAAATGTTGTACATCAATATAATATATGCTTCAAAAGCTGTTGAGTAAACTATATAAAACATTTTTCTCACCCTCCCTCCAAATTTCTGCTTTCAGCTTAGAGTGCACTGTTTTTATAATCAAAGTTTCTCAAAGCATTTCCTTTTGAAAAGGTTAGCATCAACATGACACATTGAGGAAACTGCAAAAACAACTTTCAACTGCAGTATTTTATTTTCAATACAAACCACAAACTATCACTCTTTTCTAATACTTTGAACTGATACTTTCTAATACCTTGAAGAAAGAAGAAAGGTATTCAAATACCAAACCTCTGAAATGTTCTCATTTTCTTTGAAATAGCAAGAGAAAAACACTTTCTTGTAACCACTTGAAACAATAACACGGCAGGGACAATCATTACAGGGTAAAATTTATTGTAAAAACTGTCACTTAGCCTATATGTCTTTGTGCCATGACTCAAGATTTCAATACCATTTTTTTTAAACAATGAAAATGATTCTGACAGACCCCATTCCTTTTTCAAAAATTTAGCTTCATAATAAGGTAGAGCTGACTCCATGCATCCATTTAATTTCTGTCAAAGGTATCACAGCAATTTGCTTTCTAATGAAAATAACAAAAGGGCCATGTCTCATTTTGCAGGCATTTTTTAGTAGAAAGCACAAGGGACTAGCATAATGACAACTTATTTTCTGATGGTAAGAGTCATTTGTTTTAAAAAATGGTAGAAAGCTGATACTGGAAGGTGAGCAGAACCAACTAAGCCCTTAAGAGGAAAGATCAGTCTTTTTTTATCTCTGTATTCTCAGTCCTACTGCTGGGCATTATGCTTAGTGATTGTGGAATGAATGAATGAACAAACTATGGAAATCCCCACAAGGATGTTTGATACAACACAAAGCAAATCCTCAAAAAATAAAATGTTATACAGTTATGAAGGGGATCAAAGAGGTCAGAGCTTAATTGACATGTCAATTGAGATGGCACCAATGGGAAAGTCACTCTTTCATTTAATAAAGTTGTATTGAGAACACAGTGTATTCCAGAAAATTTGTTGGGCTTGTGAGACACATTCAAGAATACGACACATATTGCCCTCTCTCAGAGAGCTATAATAAAAGAGATAGCATTAATAAAATAATTTCTTAAATATATAATTGTAATTTGTGATTGTTGCTTTGAATGAAAAGTGTAGGGGACTACGGGATTGCATTTGGGGCCTCTGATTTGCTTGAGGAAGTGCTAAAGTTACCATCCCTGACAACATGGTAATTCAGCTGATATAAAGATTGAAAGGGAAGGGAGTTGACTACAATGAAGAGCAGTAGGGTGGCTTTGGGGTAGAAAGGAACAAGAAGATATCAAAACTCTAGGGTGAGTGAGAGTCCTATGACTTAGAAAAAGTGCTTTGAAAAGCCATCTACACACCAAGCACACCAGTGGAACCAAGTGTACCTGCTTGACTCTGAGGCAGTCCCAGGGAGCCCAGACCCTAACTCAGCATCTGAGGCAATGAGTCAGTCCTTAGCCAGACTGGAGTACAAATCATGGTACCATCCCACATGAGGTCACTGTTGCTTAGACTTAAGCCAGATCCCACTGCAATTTCCTACACTGAGAAGTTCCAGAGCTCCACTTCTAACACTCACCTGTCTTCAGCATTCACGTGTCACTCATGTGGGTCACTCATATTAAAGCTCTTGTAAAGCCTTTTTCTTTTTTCTTACAAATCCTTCATTTTCTTTACCATTTACCTTGGTAATAGCTCTACCAGATATCCTCTCACCTGGATTGAAGAGACTCCTGTCAAACATGCAATCCAACCATGCCATCTCCCAGACTAAGCCTCAGTTACTTTCTATAACATAAAGAACACTCAGATTTCTAGTGGGGTGTTTGAATCCCTAATGATTTGGCCTCAGCCTAATTGGTTTTATGTCTGCTCCTTGCTCTATGCAATTTATAATCACACAACAAAAAATTGTTTAGAAATCAATAGAACTATCGTGTACCCCCTCTCTGGTATGTAAACAACATTCTTCCTGACTAAATTAATGTCTTCATAATACTTCTTCCATGCCTGCCTAATTTCATGTTTATTTACAGAATCAATTATAGTTGTATCTCCTCTAGAAAATATTCCATGATGGCCAAATAAAGATATGTGGAATAAGGGGTTAAAAACATGGGCTTTAGATTTAGATAGATGTGAGAGTGAATCCTGGATCTTCCACTTACAAGCCATGAAAATAAGATGTTTACCTCTCAGATTATTATTACCCTTTTTTATTAGAATAAGGACAATTGTATCTACATTCTTCAGTGGAGACTCAGGGACCATTGTATATGGAGCTCTTAGCAGAGAACCTGGGATGTAATAAATATTTCATAATTGGTACTAAATATTGTTATTGTTTTTTGTTATTTTGTTATTTAGGTAACCTTTTATATGCTCTGACAGTACTTTTATCATAACATTTAAACACACAAGATTTAAAAATAGATATTTGCATACCCAGTCTTTCCTTTAAATTGCAGGATTCTTAGGGCATACACTCTGAGATGGAGCAGACTGAAATACAGACATAACCTCTGTTTCTTCAGTCTCCTGTTCTCTAGGAAGCAAATAAACTTTTTATTTGTTTTTCTTTCTGACTAAATATCTGTATTCAGATAAAGCTTATAACTTCCCAAGTCATTAGCTGTGTAGGTGTTAGAAATTCTCCATTAGTGTCAAGAAAATAAAGCCAAATTGCAAAGCAATTAGCCAATTGTATTTGCATATTTCCCTCTCCCCTCCTTTTGGCTCATTTTAAATACAGACAGACTAAATAACTTCTCTGTTTTGTTTTTGAAGGTTTTTTAAATGTGCACATTGCATAGTGGGTATAAATAGAAAAATTACATCTTTTCAAGTTTTTAAAATGTGAATTCAATAAAATTATAATGTGTTTATGAATTTTGGAACAGATAATAAATGCTTTTAGGACAAACTCTGGCTAGTCTAAAATGTTACAAAGTAATTTTTGTTACTAAAACCTCAATATTTTTAAAACCTTTTTGAAACAAGACATTTTAAACATCAATTCTGTGACATAGGAAACTCAAAAGAACTAAAAGTCAGGTACTGATAGTTTAAATGACAAAAATCAAGAACATAGACTCAGAAGCTGAAAAGTAAGCCTCTGATGTTTTCTTAACAAGATTTCCAATATGCATTAGTGTATAGGAGTTGAAGAATATGAATACCAATTTCTGGTTGTTATAAAAACACAAGCTTTCATTTTCTATTCTTAGCTCCATTAGAAGTAGCTCATTTAGCCTCCTTTTGGATGGAATTTGGGAATGGGTAGTTGGGATGGGAAGCAATCTTCCCAGGAGCAGAATAAATTTCCCTCTTTCTTATCAATAACGATTAACTACACAGCTACTCATCCCTCATTGTCCTTTATGAGAGGGGGAAACCTTTAAAAACTGTTTTTTTCTATTGCTCATTATTTGGTTTTAATGGGTTATTATCCAGGTTACTGATTGGCTTTAAGTGTTATTATTACAGGAAAGAGAATGATACGTTTTTGTGGTAGGAAACAAAAGGCCATGAACTAGAAAGAGAGTCTGAAAAATATGGAAGAAAGAAGGGGTACATGAACATCAGAGTTTCTCTAACAGGAACATGGTTTCAGAGAAAGGACTCTTTGTAAAAGAGCCTGGAAATAAAGAAAAACAAGTCTAATGTAAAAAAAAGTATTGTTTTATTGGTGAAGAACTTTGATGAATAAAAGTTCTCCAAGTTATTCAGTGGTCAGGTTCCTATTAGTCAAAACATTGTGCCAACTTCACCATAAGCCCACATCGGCCTGTGTCCTGGCCAATAGGTCAGTGCCATCAGGAAGTGCTCCATGAGTCAGCTGCGCTATATGTTGCTCCTTTATAGTTCACCCATGAGAAATTGTAAGGCCAAAGGGACCTCTGAGCACCTGGTGGGATAGGAGAGAGATTATGCCCCTTGTACTTTGGGTTAAACTGATTCTGTCCAAGCTTCTATAGCTGAGAAAATTGGGAATGGATTCTCCTGATGTACACCTGCTTAGTCACAGATCATCATTATGAAAGCTCATATATTATGCATTTAACAATTCACTAAGCATTGTAACAATAGCTCGTGTAAAGCATACAAGAAAGCTTCCATGTAAGGGGGATATTCTGTACTTTTCCTTACATGATATGAGCATCAATTGGATTGCATATTAGAGAAAAAAATAAATTTCTCAGCAATTTTAAAAGATTGAAGTGCTTGCATGGAAGATTTAAAAGAAAGTTCTAAAAAGCTGAGGTTGGACAGATTCTTGTATTTCACATACCAGCTGATTGTCTCAAGTAGAAATAGACCCCATTTTAAGGGAGACACATTTCAAAGAGAATCTTACAATAGACTGTCTTTCTACTTTCTGACCTAAATCTTCACCCTCCAGTACTGGAAAGTATTTACTATTTTTTTTTTTTTTTTTTTTGCTGGATAATGTACTGAACTACCTACTTCGCTCCCTGAGGAATTTTCCTCTTTTCAAACTTGAGAAGCAAAAGTGCCATAACAATTGTGAAACTATTCAGAGAAAGAATGTCAACTTTTGTCAAGTTGACTTTTATTTACTTGAAATTCAAGACCAGAGGAAGTCAGCAGATGAAATAAAAATTGATGAAACTTTAGGTACATAAAAAAAATCATATCTAGGTACATTGCCTCTTGTGGATCACTCACTCTCTTTCTACTCTACCTTCTACCTCAATTTGTTGACCGTAAGCTATCTCTTTGATAACAATTCTCAAATGCCCTTCTTGATGATGTAGCTTGCTTGAGCTGGATGTGTGATACTGAAAGTTATTTTGGTACTGACAAGTGACTGGGTAGTTAATTTATACAGAAAAATTATTTTTTTTTCCTATTAGACTACAGGTTAACTGAATTGAGCTAATAAATAGTTGGTTTTAATAAAGTACAGGGAATACTCTTACTTTAATAGCTTTTTCCAATTATAAAAACTTTTCTTATCAGGATGCCCAATTTTAATACTGTACAGAATGCTGGCTTATGCAACCCTGTTTTCAAGAGTGATGTTAAGTGTGGATCACAGAAAATATTGCTAAAAATGATTCACAAGCTTATTTAAGATGACAAACTAAGCACTCAGCTTTATTGCCTCTTCTTCCCATTTCCTTTGGGATTATAAGGAGTTAGAAAATAAATAACTACTGGAAAACAAGAAATTAGTGGACCAGAATGTTTGAGGAAATATGGAAAGTTTTGAGCAGATGGGTTGATATTATTAGAGAAATTTGCAATCCAAAACACCAGAGGTAAGAACAATCTTTACAGTAAGAGCGCTGGAGGCACTGAAATCTGAGCTAATTGCACGAAGGACATGCATGGGACACAGGGTAATTATGACTGTAATTAATTAAAGAACTCTATCAGGAAGAAGTAGGCCAGTTTGGATTTCACCTTGCTCTTTTTCCTCTAATACATGATAGCAATTTCTTAGTCCCAAGATAAAAATATATAAACTGCTCTCTGTAGAAAGACATACAGCCAGATATACTCAACAAATTCAAAAGAATGAAATTATTTAGAGTATACTTTCTAACCACAAAGAGATTAATTTATTGTATTTAAAATGTATTTTTTAAAAATGATAATTAGGAAATATTAAACTTCATACTCCAAAGTATTAAACAAGATATTTCCAAATATTTTAGGGTCAAAGGAGAACTCAAATGAAAACTGGAAAATATTTTAAATAAAAAGTTAATGAAGCTATTGAATGTTTAAAAATGTGGACTACAGCTTAAACAACTTTTCACGAAAAATTTGTAGGCATAATTTTGTGTATCAGAAAAAAAAGACTGAAATTCAACGGTTTAAGCATTCATCCTAAGATTCAAATAGAAAGTCAAATCAAATTCAAAGAATGTACAAGAAATAAATATCAAAGATAAGTGAAGAAATCAATAAAATACACACACACACATAAATATGTAATAGGGAATACAAATAAAAGTACAAGTTCATTCTTTGAAAACAACACTAACTATAATAAACCACTAGAAATATACTAAAAATAGATACAAATTAGCAATATTAGGCACAAAAGAGACACAAATAATTCTAATATAAAATGGTAAGAGTATATCATGACAAATTTTATAACTAAATTTTATAATTCAGATAGAATAAAAAAATTTGCTGAGTAAAACAAGGCTGAGAGAAAAATAAATATAATATATGATTAGAACTTATTTTAAAAATTGAATCCATAATTAGAGGTTTGTAATGAAAAAATCTCAGGAACTAATGTCTTTTACAGGGAATTTTTTCCAATAATGCCAATGTTACTCAAACTTATTTCAAATTAGAAAAAAAATAGTAATTTCTACCTTTTTCTATAAGGCTAACATAATTTTGATTCTGAATATTTGACATGTATATTTAAGAAGATAAGGTACATTATTGGTCAATCATTCTCAGAAACAAATGTAAAAATGAAGCTATATAGTAAAAACAATATTTAAAGTAATTAATAAAATTGATCACACTCATAAAAAAGAGAAAACACAATTAGATAATTTTAATAGACACGCAAAAGGCAAAAGAAGTAATTTTGAAAATATTTAACACCTACTTATAATTTTTAAAATACTTAGAAAATTATAAATAGAAGACATTTTTCACAATCTGAAAAACAATAGCTCCAAAAAACATAGCACACATTATACAAAATAGTAAAATATTTTCATCTTTTTTCCCAAATTGGGAAAAGTAAATGAATGCTCATCATTTGCACTTCTATTCCATGTTTTGTAAGTCTAGTAAAATAAACAGAATCACAAATGAGTAAAATTGTAACTGTCAATACTTATAAATGACATGATTGAGTAGATAGGTAACCCAAAGGAGTCTATAAACATTTAGAATTAATTAGTGAATTTAACAAGTTTGCTGGATACAGATCAATATAAAAAAATCGAATGCTGTTCTATATACCAGCAGCAATTACTTAGAAAATGAAATTAAAAAGTTACCACAAAATCATTCAATTCCTACTAGTAAATTTAATAAAATTTCTAAAAGACCACAAGAAAAAAGCCTTAAAATATTGTTCAGAGGAATTAAAGAATATTTGTAAATAGAGAGATATAACATTTCTACGAATTTAAGTCTCAATATTGTAAGGATATTAATTTTCTCTAAATTAAGCTATAAATTAAATGTAATCTCAATAAAGAAGTCCAGCAGAATATTTGATAGAAATTGACAAGCTAAATTTTAAGTTTTAGAAATATACAGAACTTTCTTAAAGAAGAAAGTTGAAAGTCTCTACTAACAGACTTCGCAAGCTATTTACGAAATAATATCTATTTATATAAACTAGAAATAAGATATGTACACATATATATTTATGATATAATGAGTTATAAACACAAATCTTTCCTCGGTTTATGCTAGTATTTGTTGTATGACTTTAGTTCCTGACACAGAGCTCCTCAAACCCTTGCAAATCTGCTGACTGAGAGGGGTGGCTAAGAATATCTTTTGTGCTAATATTTGGTCTTCTATCTCAATTTCTTACCTGAAACTTATGAATACCTTTGAATTTTCTGGGTGATAGGAGCATCTTTTTTTCCTAATGAGGTGATTCTTGGTAGGCTCCTGAAAGTTGGCTGGTCACCAGAAAAATCAATCATGATTAGAACCTCAGTATTTTGAGGCCCAACTCCATTTCCCTAACAGTGGAAAGGAGCTGGAAAGTGAGTTAATAATTGTTCATGCCTATGTGATGAAGCTACAAAATCTCAATAGTACAGGGTTTGGGGAGCTTCCAGGTTGGTGAACCCATCCACCTGCCTCAAGGGTGGCACACTCCAACTCCACAGGGACATAGCTTCTGTGCTCAAGACCCATCTACACTTTGTCTTATGTACCTCTGCTCTGGCTATTCATTTGTATCCTTTAAAATATTCTTTATAATAAATCAGCAATTATGAGTAAACTATTTTCCTAGGTTCTATGAGTCACTCTAGTAAGTCATTAAACCCAGAGAGGGGCTTGTAGAAACCAAAAATTTGTAGCTAAATGAAACAGAAGTGTGGGTAACTGTAACCTAGCCAACATTACTTGAAATTGGCCTTTGAAAAGGAGGACAGTCTTTTGGTCTGGACTAACTCTGGTTAGTGTAAGAAATAAATTGAATTTTAGGACACCTGGGTGGTGTTGGAGAATTTGTCTGTGTGGGAAAATACCCACACATCTGGTCATAGGTGTTCCCTGTGAGCATGTTAAGAAAAACTGAGTTTTTCCTATACAGCACTGTAAAACTATGGTTATGAAAACTGCATTATTGACACAAGAATAGGTAAATTGACTAATAGAACTAACTGGAAAGTACAGAAACAGATTCACACAGGTTTAATCCCTTGAATACAGCATTTACATTTTAGTAAAATTATTATACTAAATTATTATGAATTAGAGCATATATGGTGCTGAGTCAGTTAATATCTATTTGAAAATATGATTGTGAACAGCTATCTCATACTATACATAAAATCAATTTCAGTTGGTTAAACATGAAATATAAAATAATAAAACTCTTAGAAGAAAATTTAGAAAAAAAAAAAAACATTCGTGACCTTGGAGCAGACAAAACATTTCTTGATCAGAATATAGAAAACACAGACAAAAGATGAAATTGACAACTTTTATCTTAAATTAAAAAATAATTAAGAATCCTTAAAATTAAAACTTCTATTTATCCAAAGGATGAACCATTAAAAGAGTGAAAATCAAGCTCCAAAGTCAGAGAAGATACTTACTATACATTACTATATAATTAGAGCTATAGATATGAACTCATTTGCAGAACATATATACTTAAAAAACAAGCTGCCCTATCAAAAAAAAAAAAAGATAGATACCCAACTGAGAAAAATATATAAGCATATGTCTTGAATATACACTAACATAGGACAATAGGTGCTCAACTTCATCAGTTGTTAGGGATATGTGATTCCATGTGATTCCATATCCAACCATCAGATACCTAAAGTGAGAAAGACAACAAATACCCAGGCTTGGCAAGGATATGAAGTCAATTGTGACTCTTATCATCGCTGGTGGGAATAAAATCCCTTTGGAAAACTATTTAGTATTTTCTACTGCAACTGAATAATTTTATCCTCTGTTCTAGTTCTTCCAGATGCTGTAATTCCAGTTCTTGTATACATGCAACAGACATGTGACATATGTTCATGAAAAATAATTAACTAGAATATCCATAGCAAAACTATGCTTAACAGCCTCAAATTGGAATCTGCTCATATGCCCATTAGTGTAGAATGAATTTTTTTCTTGAAATTCATACAACAGAAGAATAATAATATGGATAATATCGGTATCCATAATATAAATAAAATAAATCTCACAAACCTAACATTAAACAAAAGAATTGGAAACAAAAGAGGGCATACTATATGGTAATTGCAAATGAGAGCAGTGGTTACCCTTTGTGGAAGAGGTGGGCTGTGGCCTTGATAAGGTTCTTTTTTCTTTTTCTTTTTCTTTTTCCCCCCCACACATGAGATATGAAGACTAATGAGGGCTGGAGTGGGAGAAATGTCACTCTGTCCCTCCCCCAGGTAAGATAGTACTCTGGTAAAGTCTCCCTCCCCCTGCTATGGGGACCTACTTAACAATAAATCATTTAAGTGAACTACCATACTCTTGATAGATATGGCTATAAAATCTGTAGATTCTTACCTGGCTGTTTCCTTAGGATAGATATTGTCTGAGTATTTCCCTAGGATAAATTGCAAGGAGGAAGATTTCCAGGTTAAAATATGTAATCTTTAAGATTATTGATGATTGTTATTTTAAAGACTGTGATCCACATATACAATCATGTTTATTGTCATCACCTCCCTGCAGTGACATAAGTGATCAGGCCAACTTTCTCATTTAGGGAGGGGACTTGTTTAATTCACTACTTATGTGGCTTTTCACTGCTACTCCCTTGTGATAATCATCCTTGCCTCATGTCTAAACTGCTAAAAGTACATTCAGTTTACTCCCGGGCTCTTATAATCCCATCTTCAATGTACTCAGACATCTTTTCTATAACCTAGCTTCCCATAAATGTCATTACTCCTTACAAATCTAGATAAATACTCATTGTAGTTCAGTTTCTCTGCCACACATGTCTTTTTAATAAAGCTTTTTTATTAAGATTATTCAAATGAGTCTTTTCCCATTAAAATACACACACACACGTGCACACACACACACACATTCTACTGACTTTACCTTTTATAACCTACGTGAAATGAAACATGTAGAAACATGGGTAAGAGGCAAAAAGAAAGCCAGATTACCTTCTCAGGTCTGACTGACATTGATTCCTGAAACATCCCTGCTTATGAGTCTGTGGTGCACAGCTTTACTTTCTAATGAATTAACCAGTTCTTATTGGTTTTTGTATTTGCCATGAAAAATAATAATTCTGACAAATAATAAGAGATAATGAAGAGAATAAAGTGATGGAGCTGAAGATGGGAGCCTGAAATGTTCCCAGGACAAGGACTAAGGCAGCAGCAAGAGCTGAGAAAGTATGGCAGGGTGGAGAAGATAAGGTGGAAAGTGGGCTCAGGAGACACATGGGAAGGTCCATGAGCTCTTGGCTTGTTCCTGAGGATATGCAAACCAGAGTGCTTAAAGGAACAGACTTTTCCCACTAGCAGAGTTCAGCTGGGAATCTGAGCCTCATTTTTGATCTTGACTTTACTCAGAGACAATGTAGAAATGAGTAAATCATTTTGCATTTTGGTTTCTCAAAATGGATGGACTAGAAGATATCTAATGCCTGTTTATTGTCTTAGTATCAGTAGACTATTATTTTTATAACTCTGCAGTGTGTACATGGAGTCCTTTTTATGTGTTATTTATTTATTTATTTATCTATCTATTTATTATTTATTTATTTATTTTGGTCTTTATCTTGGTACCTAATACAGTGTCTTCTATACTTCAAGTAATCGTGACTGATGTGATTTAATTTTAATTTTTTCCTACAAGCAAGTGGGGAAAAAACAGAGGGAGACCATCGTGTTTGTTTCCTCTTTTGCAGTCCTGCCATGGAGCATGGCAGCAGTTTACACAGAGATAGTGTGTCTTTCATGTACACAAGACTGAGAGAATTCACAACAGAGGTTCAGAACTCGATTCCAAGCCATTGCCATTAAACTCTGAAGCAATGCAGGCCACTTTGTCACAAATTAGGCCTTCTTCCCAAGGTACTGCCCATATTTTTCTTTGCAACCACAAATTAGAACTGTGGTGCAAAATAGCAAAACACATTAAAAAAATAAAAATAAAAGGAGTGGATTTCATTAAACTAGAGTCTTAATGCGCTTTGATATAAAAGAAAACGTTTCAATATCACATAATGGGAAATATTTTGTAAAGAAAGAAACCAGAGAAACTCATATTCTCTTGTTCAGGGGTTCCCTGACCATTTTGTATTGGCACTTTTGATTTTATCCTAATTTTTAATTCTTTAATTTGTTTATATCAGAGAGAAACGAATCAGCAATAGGGAGAAGGAATTAATTATTGATTGTTTAATTAGCTCAGATTGCCATAACCAAAGACCACTGACTGACTGACTGACTGACTGACTGAAACAATGGAGATTTATTTTCTCGTAGTTCTCTGTGTGTGCTAGGAGGGACAGGGGTGATTGGGGAAGACCTAGTTTCTCACTCTTTTTATAATGACATTGCTATAGATTCTGAGTCCCACTGTTATAATCTTATTTAACCCTTAATCCCCTCTTTAAAGGCCTTATCTTCAAATCAATAACATTGTAGTTAGAGCTTCAACCTATGAATTTGGAAAAAGCACAATTTAGTTCATAACACTGATATCTGATTACTTTTTTTTAAAACAGTAATGGAATTAAAATAGATTTTTTATATGGCTTTTTAAATATGTTTGTATGTAATGTAGCAAATTTTTAATTGTTACTACATTTTGATTACAAAATTCTAATGTAAACAATGTTCAATAAACTGCTTGTAACATTAATTAGAAAAACACTTAATTTCTAAACAGTGTTGCCACCAACATTTCTCACATAATAGCTAAGCTGAATAGAAATCATTTTTATGGCATTATAAAGTGATATGTATTCAGCCAGAAGGTGCTTTGATGTCTACTTCCTTGAGACTAGTGAAAGGTAACAATAGATAGCTTGATACTGAGAAATAACATTTAAAATGTTTATTTAAAAATTAGAAAATGTGTTCATAGCCATTTAGTGTTAGCATCAAAGAGTATGAAAAACCTTTGAAAACTGTTTTTTCTAATTACTGCCTTGGGGAAAAAAAATCAAGTAAAGATTAAATTATGGTTTAGGACCCTCAGTTTAAGCAGCTAGAAATAGGTAAAATATTTTTTTAAAAAGTCCAAGAGAAATCAAAAGAAATAAAGATATTATTCAGCTATCTGAAAACATCAAGCATGTAAAACAACTCTCCCATCATATTAGAGAAATAAGCATTTTACATAAAACTAAATCTATAAAACCACTGCTGGTCTGAAACTACTATTTTAAACTATGGATCAATATTTTGACTACTAAAAAAATTTTCTCAATGCCCAGCTTTGTCATTATTATAAGCAAAAAAAAAAACACATAACTAAAACTTTGTTATTTGATTTTTTTTATATTTTTGATACAGTATGGTAGCACTTGTTAAATGTAAGTAACTTCAGTTTATATCTGATGAAAATGTCCTCTAGGAAAATCAACTATGTAATTTACAGTACTTTTGAGTTGATCTAACTTAGAACCATTTTATTTCACCCCTCAGTGCTTGGTAGGAACCACACTTAATGTCTTCTAACCAAATTGCACTTATCTTTTTTGCTATGACAGCTTCCAAAGATTTAAATTCCAAAAGATTATGTTGGGGGCGGGGGGATGTTTCAAGTGGTAACACTGATTAAATGCTAAGGGAAGTGGGAGTAGGAGCTCTTAGCAAATGGAAAAGAAAAGTTTTATAGCTGCAATATTCTCATACTTTGTTGCTATACTCTTCAGTGAAATGACTTCTGTTGTGTTTCGCTATTCAATTATTTTGAGTGATTTGTACTCAGATTGAAGATAAAATGACATTGTCATTGCTATGAAATTCCAGCCTAGAAATTGAAAGAAAAAGCTGTTGAATTTATGGAACAGGAATTCGGGTGGTAATGGGTTGGTCCTTCAGAAAATATTGGTTGGCAAAGAAGGGTTCAGTTTAGAGGAAATAACAATTTGGGACAAAAAAAAATTTCTTTCATAGCAACCTCAGATGGCTGGTTCTAGCACAAAACTCACTATAGAGATTTTCATAACTGCAAAAAAATGCTGTATTAAATTTAAATAATAAATTCATCCTTTTTTTAGCTTTTAACATGATCTGTGATCTAAGAGGCACTGTAACATCTATCCATCAGTTAACTCAGTTAGAACTTTGTTTCTGTCAATGTTTTAGCATAGATGCCTACGCGACTGTGAGAAAAGTTACTATTTTGATTGTTCCACAATAATATTATATAGAATGAAAGAATGACAGTGCTTGTGCCTGTCTATTGTTTTGAGCCCTTCTTTAATTCATTCACGCTCTTATTTTTTTTCTCTCCTCCTCTTTCATTCTACTGCAAAGTTTGTTTTGATCACATTACCTTTCAAACATCTTGTAATTTTACAAGCTGACTAGGAAATATATGGTGCAAGACTCTCACTGTGTCGATGCCGTCCATGTTCAATCCATTGTCTGGAATGTCAAAACTTTTTACGAATCCATGGCAGAGAAGCCATGGCATCCACTGTTAAGACTTCAAATGAGGATCGGACTTCAGGTGGAAGGAGGGGTGTGGCACTCCTCTGTCCACTCCCCAACTGTCTTCCCTACTCCATCATTTTTCTGGCCTGTACACTGTGCAGCTCTTCCTTCTGATTTGAACCTAACCCAAACAGACTTTCATACTATCACTCCAGTTGGAATATAAATATCAACACAATACTGATGACTTCCCAATATTCTCTTTTTGTTTATTTATTAACGATTTGCTCCAGTAAGATCTAACCTACATTAAGCCAGGGATTTTGCCTTTTTGTTTATTGTTATACTTCTAAAATGTAGAGGAGTATGTGGTAAATAATAAGCAGTACATATTTTCGAATGAATTATTTCATTATTATTTTTCTTCTTTGATGGGTATTTTGAGACTTTTATTTTGCTATTTAGAAATTTCTCCAAATTCCAAGGAAAAAACATGATAACTTTTCACAAGAGATAATTTACCTCAAAAATACACCCACAATTCCTTAGAGATCTCTGCTTTCTCTCCTAACGTAACCCCCTTCTTCACACATTCTGTGAAAATCTATACCTGCGTGACCCACAGTGTCTAGTGAAACTAAACACTCCAGAGTCTAAGTCCTAATTCAGTTATACACTAGCTTTTGAGTTTTTAAGTCATACAACATCTATGAAACTCTTGTAATCAGACATTAATAACTCTTAACTTGCAAATATGGTATAAAAATTAGAGATAGTACATAAAGCCAAAATCACAGGACCTGGACAGTATATTAGGGGCTTAAAAAAATGAAATCACTCTATTTCCATTCATTTTTTATTACTGAAAATATTTAAATATTCTTGATAAGAACAAAATTTGACTATTTTTGGTAATTATTTACAAAGTTCAAGGCATTTGTTAAATTGTGTAATGTGGCCTAATTTTGCCTTTGGAAAGGAACTATGGTGGGGACAGACAACTTGAATCCAATCTGATTTGATAGAGGGCATTGGTCTTTGTGGGGACTGGTTTCTTTCTCCTACTTAAGTATAAGAGATCTATTTATAGTGGTGTGATTTATGATTTTTTTTGGCTTTACGATAATGTGAAATTGATAAGTGTTCAGTAGAAACCGTACTTCCAATTTTGACCTTTTCTCAGGCTAGCAATGTGCAATAAATACTCTCACATTGATGGGCAGTTACCGGGAGTTGCAGCTCCCTGTCACTCAGGATCAAGGGGGTAAAAGATGGATACTCTGCAGTGTACTGTGTTGCCAGTGTTTTGGGGGTATTGTGTTCTGAGCATGTTTGAGGTAGGCTAAGCTGTGATGTTTGGTGGGTGTTGCATATTTCATGTATTTTCTACTTACAATTTTTTTCTAAACCTAAAATGGGTTTATCTGGACATAACACTGTCATAGGTGGAGGAGAATCTGTAGAAGACTTCTGGGGTTGCAACTGGACTGGTGGAATTTACAAGAAGTTCTCCATCTTGTGGAGCTTTCTAAGTTTTGTTCCCTTTAAACCTGTGATTGCTAGAAGCATCCTTCTCAGCTTCTCATCCTGCAGATTTTCATTTGTGAGTTAGCAAATGCTCCACAAGGGAAAAGTTGTACTGACTGTTGGGCTCACACCCAAACCGCTGTCTCTTCAAGACTCCTATCCCATAATTCCTGGCTGTCTTGGTTTTTCCTCCAATGTCTTTAAGCAAATTTTGTAAAATATTCACTAGCTCTTCTTATAGATCAATGCAAGGCTTAAACTGCAATAGTTCATTTATAAATACCAGAAGGAAAATTTATAATATTAATATTTATGTGATTCACCAGTTTTTCTCAAAATCATCACATATTTTTTTAAAAAATAATACCATATCACATTTAAGATCTATAAGTTGGCAAATTCCATCAAACATAACCTGAGACAAACAGACATAGATTATCCAGTTTAATTTCTTAGATGATTTTTGCCAACTATGAGCAAAGTGTTAAAAACTCTTCTCTGATCTTATTATTGTTGTCCTTCAATTTATATTTTTTAAATACTTCGCATTCCACACAGATTGTTAAAAAATAGGGTGGCATATTACAAGTGAATTAAGGAAGACTTGGGATAATATTGACCAGGCAGCCTCTGATGGCTGCTGGGAAAAAAGAAGAACCATTTATCCTTCAAGACTGGGATGGAAATGCATCTTGTGCAGATTTGCCTGAGCAACTTGTTTACTTAACGGGGCTTGCTTGCTCTGAAGGCCTCAGTGTCAGACTGGATTAGCATGCATGTACATGTAAAATTAATGAACGGACCTAGAAACTCACAGTGTAGTCCCCCTAGAGCCTGGGGTTAAACATCTGTCTGAGTGATGTTTCCTAAAAAGCTTTATGTAATGGCCAGAGGAGCTTAGAGTAGGCACTTAGTGTGAAAGGAAGGGCAAGGCAGACACTTGAGGGGAAGTGCTGGGTTTCAGTGGACTGACAGCCTCACCATCGTACCAAAGGTCACACCTTACACTCCAAAAGCTTTTAAAGCCTCTTGCATCTGTTTTGTCTGACTGCCTTTAGCATTAAGCGCTTAGGACCAGGATACTCTAAGTATGTCTTATTTCAGAATGTGGATGAAAATGTTTGGATCTTTCCAAAACGGTGTCCCATAAATCACAACTTAACTCTGTTGCATTGGGCTGAACAATTTAGTTTTTCCTTGTTTTCCACTGTAATGTTGAATTAGATATATTTTAAGGTGGGATAAACATTAGCAAGTTTTCTACCTCATAGCTGACAAAATTTGGAATGTGTTTAACCGAGTATGGTATAATTGAAAGGACATGAGCTTTCAATTCAGTTCTGGGCTCTACAATTTATTAGCTGTCTGACCGAACTACCCTTGTTGTTCATTGAACCACACGATGCCACACCCTTAGGGATGTCAACTCTGAGTCTTCACTTGGGGACCTATGAAGCATGTTCTATTTGGAAGCTGGTCTCTAAGCACAGTTCCTCTGAAACCAGTTCTAGAAGTTAATCTTACTTAGTTGGTACCATAACTAATAGTCTTAAAGAAATCGAGTTCTGTACTGACACCCTACAAATATATAGATAATGAACAGTGGAGAGAAGCTGGAACAGTGGCAGGATAACTCATTCCATGTAGCTGTTGGAATGCAGCTCGGAAAGTGTAGCAAAATGATAATAAACTCATTTTAAGATTATTTAGACTAGAGAAAGAGATTTAGAGACATGCATAGGAGAGATTCCCGGAGTGAACAGATGTATCACCAAGTTTCAATCATTTAGAATTGAGTAATAGTCATCTGTCATGGAGTTGAATAGCATGGTTTCTTGTTCCAAGTAATATTTGCTTTGAATGTTAGAAGGTGCTCTATTAGTGAAAACAAAAACAAAAATAAAAATAAAACAGTGATTAGATTTTTCTATAAGTTTCCTTAAATTAGCCTTTTATTAAATAATCATCTTTTTCCCCCAAACTTAAAATGAACTCAAATTATATGTGAAATCTGACAGAATCTTTCTCTGGGAAATTAATGGAATTCCAGTCATAAGCTTAGAATATAACAATATTCTGTTCCTATCACCTGTGACCTTGGCCATGTTAATTAACCTCCCAGAATATCTTTTGCCTCATTTTTAAAATGAGAATTAAAAAGAGATTAACTTTTTAAAACAACTTTTTGCTCAAAGAGTGGATGAGAGACAATGCAATAGTTAGACTATCCAATGGTTTGATGGTGAATCAGCTGCTTGCAATTTAGGGAGAGCCACTGCCAGGCACGACTGGAGAGCCAAGGGGTAGAGGTGAACACTGTAGTGCATGCCTGTGCTAGCAGAAAAATGGTACCTCAAAGATGCTCAAGTCCTAATTCTCCAAATCTATGACTATGCTACCTTACATGGAACTTTACAGTTGTGATTAAATTAGGATTTTGAAACGAGGAGATTATCTTGGATTATCCAGGTGGGCCCACAAGAGACCTTAACAATGGTCAGAGAGACAGAAGTAAAAGAGTGATGCATTTTGAGTAGAATTTGACCTGCCACTGGTGGCTTTGTAGATTGGAAGAAGACCATAAGCCAAGTAATTGGGGCAAATTCTAGAAACTCAAAGTTATAAAAAAGATTTCCCTATAAAGCCTCCAGAAAGAATGACAAGCTGTCACCTTCATTTTAGTCCAGTAAGACCATGTCACCCTTCTTACCTATATATGTGTAAATTAGTAAATTTGGGTTGTTTTATGCCACTTAGTCTGTGGCAACTTGTTACAGCAGTAATGGAAAGCTAATACATTGTCTACCATGGTAACCAGCACAGAAAATCTTCTCAATAGTTGAAGAAATGGAGTTTCCTGAAAAACCCAGATACTGAAAAATCTGTTTGAATGGACCAAGGGCCTTTCACTTATATATTCTTTATGCATCCTTTAAAATCACATTCAAGTTTTTCCGTCAGGGAAGTTTACCTCACCTTTAAGAGTTTACCTCTCTGTCCATCAACATGTGTGCATGGTTTTCATAGTAAATGTACTTAATTCAAATATTACTTCACAAGACTATCTTCCTGGAATGGGAGTTGCTAGAGAGAAGGATTGTGTCGATTTCCTTTCTATCTCCCCTATGTCCAGCACAGAGTCTGACCAAAGTAGGAATGCAATAGATGGTAGATGATAGAGTGAAGAATGGAAACCAGAAAATGGCTCTGCTCTGAATCAAATGTCTTAGCATATTTAAACATATTTTAGTCTTTGGCCCACACATAGCACACAGTATTTCATCTCCAGGGGAGAAAAATACAAGGTGCAAATAGTCACTGTATGTACTCAAAATCCAGGATCTCCTGAACTTGAACAATTCTCTCTCTTTGGTCTGACTAGGATTCCCTGTGGTCTGGCTGCCCATCAACTGAATAGACTCACTTTCCTCTACCACATGCAGAATTACACAAGGAGTAAACACAGGGCAATGACAATGTGTATTATAAAGAGCAAGAATGGGAAAGCCAGTGATTATTCTTCTGTAACAATTCATAAATCTCACTGGGCAGATAGTATGAAGGACTCTAAACCCAAAAGAAAGGTCATAATCTTCACAGCCTTGGCTCTACCCTCTAGAAGTTCTATCTGATCCATCATCTCTATGGCAATGCCTGAAATGGAAATAATCCTCTCTTTGGAAATCGTATGGCTTTTAAAACCAGATTTTTATGCGTGGAAGCTTAGATGATTGAACTTTGCTGTAAGTCACAAAAAGTCAATTAATTTTTATCTGGCTTCATGTTTTATTTGTCAAAATTACTCCTGGAGAAATTTTGTAGGTTTCTGATCCATTTAATTTCGGTAATGTGCATTAATAATCATACTTAAATTGTTAAACACAATCTCAAATCTACTTTGTTTGTTTTCAAATCTCCATGCCCTAACTTTTAAATTAATTGTGGATACATTAGAGTTAGCAAGATTCAATAGAAATGTTACACAATGAATCATCTTTGCTGCAAAGTGGCATTTTCTATCTCTTGAGGTATGACTTACATACAAAGTTTTATCAATGTTATATGTAAAATTTGATAATATTTATGAAATATACAGTTGTGTAACTAATGCCACAATTATACCATAAAACATTTTTACACACCAAAAAATTCGTATACGTTTGCAGGCAGCCTCTGATTCAGATCTAGCCCCAGGGAACTGCTGATCTGCAGTCTGTCTCTAGAGATCATTTTATTTGTCTTGAATTTCTTATAAGAAGAATCATACAGTGTGTACTCTTTTATACTAGTCTGGATTTTTATATTCAGACTAGTCATTTTGAGATTCACCTTGATGTTAAATGTATCAGTAATTCATGCTATTTCTGGCTGAATACTATCCTGTTATGTGAAATATCAAAATTTGTTTCTCCATTATCCTCTTGGTAGACATTTGGGTTATTTCCAGTTTTAAGCTGTCATGCTTTATAACCTATGACCATTTGTGTATAAATTTTAATGAAAATATATTTTTATTTCATTTTCATAAATATGGGAGTGATAAATATGGTAAGTGTATGTTTGAATTATAAGAAACTGCCGATATGATTGCATGATTTTATATTCCCACTGGCAGTTTATGAGTTTCACTTATTCTCTCCAACATGTGATATCATCAGTCTTTTTAATTTGAGCTATTCTGGAAAGTGTGTAGTGATTTTATGGTGATGTTTATTTCTTGTTGGTGATAATTACACTATATGTCTTTTTATGTGCTTATATATCTTTTTTATCTTCTTCTGTAAAGTGTCTCTTCAAATATTTTGTCCCTTTGTTTCATCCTGAGAATATAGTTTGAAAGTTTTTTTTAAATTTTATGTTGCAAATATTTTCTCTCAGTCAGTGACTTGTCTGCAAAGTTTCATAAAATGTCCTTTGTTGAGCAGAAATTTTTGGTTTAGATAAGTCCAGTATATCAGGTTTGTCCTTTATGGTTTGGGCTGTTTTTGTAACTTGGGGATAAAAATAATATCTTTGATAGGACTATCAAAGATATTATTTTTATCCCCAAGTTACAAAAATTTTCTTGTATGATTTCTTCTAGAAATTTAATTATTTTAGTTCTTACATTTAAGTTCATTTTGAATAAATTTTTGTGTATGGTTAGGAGTAAGGGTAGATGTTCATTATTTTGCACACGGATAACAATTGTTACTTTGCTTCTTAACAACAAAATAAATATGCTATTCCTATTGGATCACCTTGAAGACATTTTGAAATATCAATAGACCACAGGTATATGTACACATTTTTTAGAATCTTTATTCTATTCCACATGTCTACCTGTATGTCAATACTACACTGTGGTGTTCACTGTCGTGTTATAGTAAGCCTTGAAATGATGTATAGTAAGTACTCCAACTTTGTTTTTATTTAAAAAATTGTTTCTTACATTTGTTTTATCTGTATTTCTCTATAAATTTTAAAATATGTTTGTCAAAAATTCTATCAAAAACAAAAATAAACCAACAAAATTCCCACCTGAGATTTTGATCAGGATTGCCCTGAGTCTATAGATAATTTGTAAAATAAACATCTCAATAATATTTTGTTTTAATCCATGAATATTTTATTTATGTTCACTTCTTCTGAACTTCTTAAAGTCATTGGAATAGTGTTTTGTAGTTTTCAGTTCACAGGTATTGCCTATTCTTGATTACATTTGTCACTCAATATTTCATATTTTTGGTATTATAATTAGTATTGTTTTTAATTCAGGTTGCCATTTTTAATTACTAGTATATAAACATATAATTGATTTTTTTATATTGCTATGGTTTTATGAACATTCAGTAAACTCAGTTTTTAGTTCTGATAGTATTGATATTTTCTATGTAGACAAGCATATCATATACAAATAAAGATATTCTTATTTTTTTCTTTCCAATCTAAAAAGAATTTTTTTTAGTTCTATTTTCTTACTTTCAATATAATGTTGAATAGATGTGGTGAAGGCACACATTCTTACTTTGTTTTTATCATAGAAAGAAATCATTTCATCTTTTATCATGAAGCATAATATTACCTATAAATTTTTTTGTAAATGTTAATTAACTTGGGGAACTTTCCTTTTGTTTCTAGGTTGGTTAGGATTTTAGTTTTAGTTTTGTTTGATTTAATGTATATCTTGAATTTTTTAAGAAAAATTTAATTCTGTCCTCTTTCTCCCTCTTTTTTTCTTTCTTCTCTTCTTTCATATACTTTCTTTAGTTTTCTAGTTGTTTAGTGAAAAATAATAAATTGGGGTTCTATTTCTTCATCATCACTGAAAAAGATGTTTCCTGTGCATGGTTGTGTTTTAATGTGATTTTTATTGCTAACAGAATTTTTTTTTTCATCAGAAGCAGTTAGTTTTCTCACTCCTTAAGGCTCTGAATTTCCAGACACTCACTCTTTTCTATTTCTTCTTGCAAATTGGCCAATTCCCTCCTGTGTGTTTCTTCTTGTAATATCTTTACAAGAAATACAGCAATAGCCAACAGACACTAATACTTAGATTCTTCTCAGTCTTTTCCCCATAGCTGTCAATTCAGTAGACATGTGATCTCCCCTCAGGAAACTGCAGGCAAGAGTTTTACCAAATGTTTGCCACTCCTTAATATGGATTATCATCCCTTCAGCCTCTGATAACAGTTTTATTATTTCTTGTTTCCTGTATGCTAAGGCTTTGCCACATGTTTTAGATTTTTTTTTATTATTATTATTACAAAGTGTGTCTCTTGAGTTTATCCTAGATGTTGACATCCAGCTGGCAGTGAGAAAAAGAAATGAGAGCAGACAAGACACACTAGAAGTGACACCTCAATTCTACTTACATTCTACTGGGGAAAATTAGTGCCATGTCACACCTATGTGCAAGAAGGTTAGGAAAATTTATTTAACTGTGTAGTCAGAAAACAGAATAGGTGTTATAAACTGTTAGTGTGTCTTTGGTACAAAGCTGTAAATTCTTTTCATGAGGGGTTACCTTATAAATGCACAGTAGTTTGACTTACAACAAAGTCCTTCAGTGTGTAAGGGAGGATTGATGGTAGAATATCAATTTACTGGTCAAATCATAGAGAAAAAGCTGACTCACTAAGAGAAGTTTAGGACTCCACTACATCTTACCAGCAAGAAAACTTTGCTATTAGATTTGGAAATAGACTAGTGATGTTTGAATTAAAAAGCTAAAAGTATTTTATTATTAGCCTAAATTTACCAAATGGCTAACATTTTCAGTTTTGGGAGTTAACATGTTAACTTAAGCTACATGTTGAGAATAGTAACACTTGTTTGCTCATAATTATTCACTCAGTGTTGTCTAGCTGAGATATGAGGATTTTAAATTAATTTTGGTTAAGTATTCTGCATAATCATGAATAAGTGTCATGGATGACCAGCCCATTGTCCTATCATGTCCTTATGAAAGCCCAGAAGACCCAAAGCTCTGAGAAATACATCAGTGAAGGGAGTAGAAGTACTTTTGAATAGAGGTTAGTAGCTAAATCTGTTGACTCAGATGCTGATGAGAAATGCTATGGTTAAAATGAACTCACTGTTTTTATGAGGATTGGAAGAATCCAGGAGCAGCTATACCTAAGTAGAGGCACATGAAGAAAAGAGAACAATGAGAAGCATAGGAGCTGCTGTGGAAATCATTAAGGTCTGACATGCTGAAATATTTAGTAATTTAATTGGTCTTTGGTCTCCTGGAGCCCATATCACCCAGTTTTCAAACTTTAGTAAACTTCGCAGATCTGGAGTCATTTAAATGAAATTAAGTTTGAGAAAAATTGAAGAAATATCCTGTGAAGAACATACATCATATGTATATACTATATTTCTTTTATTTTTAATTATCTATTAGATATTAAATCTAGAGCATAGAAACCAGCCCTTCATTGTTGTTTGGTAAGAAATTGAACTATCAGAGACCTGGTGAAGGTATAATTTTCATTAATTCATTATTTAACAAACATGTATTGAATGCCTAATATTTGTCTGGCTGTATTTTGTGCCCAAGAGGGTTTCCTGATCGCATAAAACAGGTTCCATAGGAAGAAAAATGAAAAAAGAAACACCAAATGTAGACATAACAAGTAAATTACATTGTATTTACAAATTTAAGAGTGAATTAAAGTAGTAGAGAAAGGTAGAGATATTGGCAATGCTGAGAGTCAGAAAGCAGGCTACAATTTTGGCAAGAGTGATCGAGTTAAAAACATCAAGTAAAAATCTGAAGAATGTGTAGCAGCTGTTCATATGGTTATCTGTGGATACATAATTGTAGGCAGAGAGGTGAGAAATACAGACAATGTAAAGACCTTAAGGTGAGGCCTCCTTTGCTTAATGCTAAAAATAGTGTGGAAGCCTAATGGCTGCATCAGTTCAGTTAAGGGAAAAGTTGCAGCAGATGAGGTCAGATGAGGTTGAAATTTCTGAATGAAATAGGGAATCTTTGGAATAGATCGATCTGAATAAAGACATAATCTAACCTGTATTATCATTGGACATCTCTCGTTGCTCTGTCATGCATAAACTTTGGTAAGGGATGTGCAAGTTAAGCCTAAAATCAGGAAAATTATTTAGAAGGTCATTGCAATTATCTAGGCAAGAGATGATTGCAGTTTAGACTGTAGTGATGGCAATTGATGAGGTGAAATAAGATTCTGGATATTTTGAAGGTGAAATCAATAGGATTTCTGGATGTAGAGGATCAGAAAGAAAGTAATCAAAGAAGATACCAAATATTCTGACCTAAGTGAGTTGTAGACAAAGTTGCCATTATCTGAGATGGGAAATGTTACCCTCGAAGAAGATTGGTCAAGTTAAATCTGAGGTGGCACTGAGTCATCCAAATGAAGATGTTTGGTAGATTGCTGTATAAATCTGGAATTCCAAGAGGAAGTTTAGAAGGAGGGATATCATATTGATTGGATTCAAAGCCATAACACTTTATCAAATTATAAAAGCAATGAGTGAATGAGCAAAAGAAGAGGCCCAAGAAATACTTCAATTAAGCTTTTTTTTTCTTCAGTTCCTGAATATAAAAGTATAAGAGATATGGGCAACCGACAAAGTCCTATATTAGGTTGATCCATGGAGTAAGGACCAATACAAAGGAAGGACTAAAGGGAAGAGTCTTCAAATTGATCCGTGTTCAAAAAAAAACATTTAATCAAAAGAAAAAAATATGTTTAAGCAGTGGAAGATGTCATACATTTTCTAGCTATGATCGAAACCTAAAAGACACAGAATTTTAACTTCCAACAAAATACTATTTAATGTTTCAGTTTGGCCAATGCCAAAAATTTTGTAATATGGCAGTGAGTTATCATAAGTTTAATCAGATAGTAATTCCAATTGCAGAGATGATCCTAGATGTTGTCAGGAATGAGTATACAATCTCTGGTAACTGATATTCATATTTTAATACAGAATTTTTTCTCTGTTTCTATTTCAATAAATAGAAAACAACAGTTTCTTATCTCCTGAAAGGCATCTTTTTTTTTGCTATACATCTGAGATATATTCTTTTTGCATGCACCACATTTTAGCCGACAGAGCTATTGATCATCACACCAAACCTCAGAATGTCAAGCTGGTCTACCACAGTAGTGACATCATGCTTACATGATGTGTAGAGAAAGAAAAAAGCAAGCAGCATAGATATTTTGTAAGATACATGCATTGTTAGAGATAAAGGGTTAATCCCATGCAGCCAAGAATACTACTTGATACAGATAATTTTTTTAGAACTACGCAGCTAGATAAATCAATCTGTTAGATATGACTTAGTTATAGATAAATATAAATATTGATGCAGGTAAAGACATGCAGGTACTATGTTTGTTGTTATACAAATAGGACATAATATTTTATTTCAAAGACGCAGAACTTAAAGAAATAGTATTTCCAGCCATACTTAGAATAATTTAGGGATATATTTGTTACATTAAAAAAATGAATTCAGCCTAGAATTTAAAAGTGTTGACAGGCACAATCAACAAAAGATAGTATCTAGACATAGATGTAAAAGTTTTTAAACTTTAAAAAGAAAGACATTGTTTTATGAGCTGCCAGAATCAAAGGAGTGATAAATTATGAAGATAAACATTTCAAATCTCAATACCAAGCCCATATTGAAAGAAGAATGTGGGGGAAGCTAAATGAAAATAATTGAATTTAAATCAATATAACCTGACAAAAATAATTTTTTTGCTTTAAAGATGAAAGTGAATGTATTTTAAATCTAGAGGCAAAAAATAATTTGTCAGGCAATAATTTCTATTGCAAAGCCCAAAGCAAAAGATGATTAAGAGCTTAAAAAAATATATAAATTATGGGAAGGTAATTGGCTTTAAATGTTACTGTAGATTCCATTTTGTTATTAGCATATTAATAAAAATAAGGCTCTATACTGTGACAACATATAAAATATTTTCCAAATATTTTTAAACAAGATATAATAGAAAGATATAAAGATTAGGAAATAGTGTTAAGCAACTTTATTAATCTTTGTTAGTATGAATTAAAAGATTTACCTATTATAAGTGAATAAATAAAACAACATAATTATCAAAATGTAATTTAAAATATCAGAGAATGACTAGAATATACACTACAGCATATTTTAAAAACTATACAGCAAAGTTTTGAAAAAAATTAATGCAAATATAAACAAATACTTTCATGTTATATATGTCCCATCATTTTCTGAACCTACATAATTATTCTAGTTTAAAGAAATAATTAATTTTATTAAATACAAAATACATTTACAAAAAGGTAATAAAAATTTTAAAGGTACATTTTCAGCATGGCTGAGAATTTTGTATATATACATGTACAACACACATAAACACATACATTTGTCATATGTGTTTATATGTATAAACACATGTATATATATTTGTATATATGCATGCATACATATTATATATACACATATGTGTATGCATATATGTATGCATATACCCTTAGCTCTCCTATAAAAGTACATGGGTTGCTGACTAGATTCAAAAAATTTTAAATTACTTTGTCTAGAAGGCATAGACTAGAAAGAAGAGGATGATTTACACTTCACTAGGCTTGTGTGAATAACAAATATATGGATTTCTAACTGTAGAATTAAATAATACATGTATAATAGAAAAATTAATAAAAATGTAAAATTAGTCTAAAGACTGTGGAATATATAAAAAAACAAACAAAAAAATACTAATAGAAAAATATTTGCCAAAGAGAGTAGCATCAAGATACCTTAAGGAAAACCAGTAACCAAAGTAAATAGAATTACATCTAGATATAATAGCAATTTCAAATTCCAATTTTTAATTACCTTATTTACCTAAATTATTAGACCAATATATCAAGAGAATACAATAGAGTGAGTGAATATGGACTATAATAATATACTGACAAGTTAACTCATGATAATAGTATGTTTAGGAAAAAGAAACATGAATAACTATAATAAAATAAAGTGGATTTACAAAAGTAAAACCAAAAGAATTTAAGTAATGGATTGACATCAAAACTAAGGGCAGTGTCAAGAGACATTTTCAGACTATTTTGCTCTATTCTATGTAACAGTTCAGATAATAAGTTTGAAGATGACATGTTTATTAAATTTAATGACCAATATCAGTCACGACAGAATCAGACTCCAAAGACATTAATTCATTCAACATTATTTAACAATTATTATTTAATAGAATCACTTATACAAGATGATAAATCTATTAAAAAGAATTTTAATAAAATTTCTGTTATTACACTTAAGATGAAAAGATCAAATTTGTAAACATGGGACTTACAAACCTATTTGAAAGAAACGTCAAGTGTTATAGGTGACACACATTGACTAACAGTGTCTATAGATGGCAGGAAACCAGATGTGAGCATAGGCTGCATTTAAGATCTAACATAGATTCAAGTAAGAAAAGAATCAGCTTCATGGCCTAATAAATAAATAAAGTCCAAGAATAATTAAGAAACATAAAATTCTGTAATAGTCACTAAAATAATTATTAAGTCAAATGACAATGATTCTTTGTAGAATGGTTGAATATATTTACAAAATAGCCTTTGTATTTGATGAGCTGTGTCCAACATGTGTGTGTATGTGCTTATCCCTGTATGCAAATTAGTAGAAAAACAGCTAAAATAGCCCAGAAAAAATGAGTTAAGTATCATTTATGTATTTAGGTAAATACTAAACAGAAATCTGTTCATTAAAACATTAAGTGCTTTTAGTGAAGAAAAACTAGTATGTATAAATTTTCTGCATTGTAGAATCAAGTAAAATAATTTTTGTTTTCATTTTTTAAATTACCTGCTGTTCTCCTAGAAAATTGCTGGAAGTAATTGATTTCAGAATTGTTTAGGGGTTTGTCTCCTTGAAGAGTCGAGGAAGGAGGAACAGGGATATAATATGTGAAGAACATTTAGAAAATCATCTTCTGGGTTTTAGTTTCTCCTGATCATGGTTTACAGGCTCCATATTTCCTTTAAGGCAGGGGTCCCCACCCCTGGGCTGCAGACTGGTACTGGTCTGCACAGCAGGAGATGGGCAATAGTCAAATAGGTGAAGCTTCATCTATTTACAGCTACTCCCCAGCACTAGCATCACCACCTCAGCTCCACCTCAGATGGATTTTTATAGGAGAATCAGGCATTAGATTTTCATAGGAGCACTGGTCCCTGATGCCCAAAAGTTTGGGGACAGATTCTTTAAGGTCTAAGGTTTCACTGCTTTTTTGCTAAGCTTGTGCGAGAATTTTTCCAGTGGTCCCCAAGAACTTAGTTTTAATTACTTAGACTCTATATTGTTTCCTATCAAACTGCTATTGCTCTTAGATACTGTGTGTTGGAGCAGAGAATGGGTCTGTCCCATGTAACAAACTTTCATCTAAATCTAGTTATTTTCCTCTTATATACATAAAACAGACAATATTTCAATACTTCCAATATTAACATAATCATACCACTTTCTAGACTTAAAATTCTCTATTCTTGGGCAATTTCACATGATTATTTTTATGAACACTTTTTCAAAACAGGAAAAAAAAAACTGTGATATTGTCTTCTCATTACTTGGAAATTTGTGCTGAATCTGCAACTTCATGGCTTTTATCAATAGACACTGCTACTTGCAAGGTCTTAGAGGAGAGATCTCAAGACTTGCCTTGACAAACTTCTTAGGCAAGTGGTGGGTAAAAACTATCAATGGCAAAGTTATCTTTCAAAAATGAAAGCTCAGTTTACAAATTCAACCACATAATAATAACCATCATAAAATTATTCTTAGTATGTCCCACAAATCATATATTTCACACATGTTATACTATAAATTTGATCATTTAATACCATTCTATATTCATTATAGTGTGAAATACTATAAAGCCCCATGTTATCTCTAAAGAAGTATAAAACAAAATATACATAAATAAAATGCCACAATTCTAGTCAATTAATAAGTACAACACTCTTAAAAGAATATCTGTGATTATAGTTAACCCGCTTGGATAACTAAGTATAATCTCCCCATCTCAAAAATTTTAAATTAATCACACCTTCAAAGTTATTTTTTATATGTACTGAAGGTGACATATACAGATTCCACATATTTAGATTTGGATATATTTTTAGAGACCATCATTCAGTCTGAATCATCTATTCATCTATAACAGGAAAAGGATTATGAAGACTCTGGTGTTAATTCGATTGGAAAAAGAAATCTTTTACAAAAGTGTTTGATTTCTAGTCAGAGAAGTTAGAAATCATAAATAAGAATTCTATTTGACTTTGGGTGATGAACACAAACACACAATGCAATATTATTGAATTACATACTTGAAACCTATATAATTTTATTAACAAATACCACCTCAATAAATTTAATAAAAAATTTAAAAAGAAAAAAAAATCTATTCTGATTTATGTGTTTGTGAGTGTCTGATAATTTAAGTCCTCATAGAATGTTTCATAGAACTCAACAAATTGTTAGTAAATTAAATCAGAAAAATATATTAACCTAGTCAATTAATTTGGTCAAAATTAATGACAAATTTACCATGTAAACTTTTTAAATACACCAAAATTTTTAAACACCAAAATCTTTGACATAATATTAAAAGCTGTAAAAAAAATATAACCAGTGGAAAGTAAAATAAAAATCAACTGATGAATTCAAACTGTGACCACAAAGAAATCAGAAAATGGAGGAGTATGTTTTATGGTTTTTAAATCTGAGCTTAAACATTGATTAATTTATCCCATTCTTTATCCCATATGTTGAAATGAACTGTAAGAGAGACCTAAATAGAATCAATCTGTGAAATTAAAGAAAAAGCAGAATAGCAGAATGTAATATTTATTCCAAATCTAAAAATGTTTGACTGGATAAAATAAATTATAATATTAAAGCTATGATGAATGGGTTTAAGTATACCATTCATTAAAGTTTCACAGTAAAATTGTGCCAGGGGAGACTTTCAGATGCAAATAATAGAAAACCTCACCTAGAGTGAATTAAGTCATAAAAAAATATTTATCTATTTTAAATAAAAGAAGTCCGAAGGTTATCAGTCTAGACCTGGTTCAGTTCAACAGTTTTTCCAAGGACATTCTTCTACTCCATTTTCAGCAGTTGGTTGCTTTTCTGACTGTAGGCATATTAAAATATGGCTTCCAGGTGGCTGCAACACCTCCAGACATCATGGCTGCATTCAAAGCAAATGTTCATGGAGGGTATTGATAAAAATGGGCCTTTCCTTAAGTGTTTTTCTTTCAACAACAACGAAATAATCCCAAGAAGCTTTTTGGGAAACTTTATCTTAGTCTCAGTAGCAAAAACATAGTTGATGTAGCCACTGCTAGCTTCAAAAGTGGATGTGTGAAAAAGAGTGAAATCTGTAGGCTTAGATAGTTGTTTTTAATCCCTAGGATTGGGCACGTATCTCTTTCAAATATAACTGTATATTTTAGCTGGAAAGAATGGATAGAATGGCTATTGGTTAAGAACCAGAAAGTGCATGGCATTAGCCATATGATCAATTCTGTAAAACCATAGGGTCAATACTTCAAATGTACTTTAATTTTTCATTTTTTTTTCCTGAAATGAGTATGGTAACATAATAAAACACAGGAAACAACTAAATGCCTAACAGCAAGTCAATAATTGATTAAACTGTACTTTATACATTAAAATGCTATTACAACAATAAGGTTTGGGGCAATAAGCTTATATAGAAATGTACATATAAAATAACAATATTTGAAAAAGCTGATCAAACAACAATATATTGAAACTAATTATAATCTTCCTTAGCTCTCATAGATCTGAGCACTCCTAATTTTATATGAGTAATGTATCATTTCTTTAGTAGATCATTATCAATACCTTATTTTCTGAGGGTTTTTTTTGCTACTCCTCCCTCTAGTCAACTGACTTTCTCTTCATGTTCAGCCTTTTTAATAATTCCTATCTCTTATCATGATGTATCAAGATTAGTTATGTATGTTTTTGTCTCTTTGGTTTGTCAAGACCTCTTTAAAGGAAGAAGCAAGTCAACCATCTCTATAGTCCTGAGAGATAACATGTCATTATTGTGTTCTTAATGTATAAAAATATGTCTGTCCTGGGGAAGGTGCTTCAAACTGTTTGCTAAACAAATCTGGTACCTGCTCAATAAATAGTGACTGAGCTGACAGAATGGATTCTAGTAGAATTATTATCATATTGATGATCACAATTGAATTTCAATTTATTTAATGAAATATAATATTCACTACATACTTTTATTAGAGAAAATGTACACCTTGAATATTATTTTACATGAATGTTCTTACAATGTAAAATCTAATGAAATATGTACAAAACTGGAATATTTTAAAATTAAAAATCCTATTGTTTATCTGGACCTTTTTTCTTGCTTACTGAACTCAGTATCACCTCTGATTCAGCTTTTCTTGATTAAGCCTACCACATAGTTGGCCAGACTAGATGCAGTTGATGTAGCTCATTATCCTTAAATAGCATTCTCCTCTAGTTTAAGATCCAAAGTAATTGTACACTTGTTTCTTTTTTAATCTACATGAAAACTAAACAGAGATGACCATAAAGAGTCTCTTCTTTTATTTCCTCTCAACAGATTGCCAAAAAAATGATGTTCACTGATTTTGTATCCTTACATACAATAAAGTGTGTTTCCCTTACGTATACTAAAGGCCAAGTTTTTGAATCTTCTACTTGAATTAGCCATGGGCTTAAACAAAGGAATGAACACTAAATAAGTAATTAAAATAAGGATGGGTACATACAAGTTCTGCTAGAGGCTCCAGAATTAACCTAAAATATCCTGGCTCTCTAGTGCAAAGTGTTAATAAGAGTAGTTGTTTTGATGTTTTATCCAATAAAGATAACTATCTAGATTGCTTCAAATGAGTGATTCTTAAAAGTTATTGACAAAGATAGACAAATCTAGAAAGTCTTTAATGTTGAATAAACAATATTATTTTATTACATGTGTTTATATAAATCCCCATGAAGAATTAAGTTTGAGTTCTTTTGAGGGCCAGGGGCATGTGTGTATCATGGTGGCAGGGAATGGAGAGAGTGCTATGAAATGATATGATGCAAAAGGTGAATTCTTTCTCCTTTCTCTTAGTCAAATGGTTTAACTGTGCTTGTTTTTGTTGGACTTGAATAGAAAAGTGAAGTATTTTAATCTTCTTTTTCAAAGCATACAGTCTTATGGAAATTTAAATCAACAGCTGTTCAGCTGTCAAGTCACCAGCTAAAGTCTGAGAGAAGAAGAAAATCTGTTTAAATAAAAGCTTATTTGAATGAAGGCCATGGGTTTCAGCATGTGTGTTTGAAGGAAAAAAAAATATTGTTAGTAAAGTAAAGGATCTTTTCCTAGGATGACCTTTTTTTGTTGAAAATGTTGAAAAGTCAATATTCAACATGAAATCCAGAAAGTCATCTGTAGGATCTCCAGAATGTTGAGAAAAGTGAACACTATCAACTTATGAACTCTTCAAAGTCAGAGATTTGGACTTATACAATACCTAGCATATAGAAAGTGTTATCGAAAAATGTATATTGGCAGGGCGAACAAAAGCAACAGTCAAAGATATTGAGTGGTCACATGTTTTCTTTCATTTCCCAAATGAGGTCTATTTTGGAAAAATTAACGATAGCAGGATACATAGATATGTGAAAGATAGGCAAGTTTTTGGATATTTTTTTAACAGTTCGGAAAATTAAGATGTAAGCTCTTGTCAAAAGTGGGAATAGCTGTATCATTACAATACTGATTAATGTGTCGATTATTTTTTTCATATATGATAAAAATCTGTGTTCATATTGTTTCAGCTAAAAATGTATGATAAGAAAATGCGATTTGCTTTCCAAAGTATGCTGTCTGGCTATAAGGTTCTGGATCCAATAAATGTAATGACCTTGATGAAAACAGTGATTTAAAGACCGGACATTAGAGTTGCAGATGTGGAAAATCCATTGTATTAATATACTAAAATCTTATATTACTCTTATAATAATTCACACCGGGAAGACTTAGGAAGGACTAATATATAAATAAAATGACAGTGAATTCATTTATAATGGTGGTGGTTTCTCTAACCACCTTTACCCCAGCTGCATATCACATAGACAGAGTTGGAAACTATTGGGACTGTAGTAATTCCTGCTGAGAGTCAAGCTAGCAGGTCCCTGTGCTCACATTCTACACTGCACAAAGGGCTTCTCCATTCACACTGATCTCTTTTTGTTTAAATTAGCCAACGCCTCATGTGTAAGGCTTCATGATCTTTTATCCTGTACTGTATTGTTCTCCCCAATGTTTTGCATTTGCTTGTCCTGGACACAGCATTCTTGCCACCCCCTCACCTTCAAAACATTTTTTAGCAAATCTCCAGAACTATCAACCTGGAATCATCTAAAAAGCCTTATCTTCAACTTTTTCACTTCTTTTCCTTAAGTGAAATTTGACTCTGAGCTAAAGATACTACCTTTCATTGTTGTCCTCTTAAATGTTAGCTGCTTATTTTCTCATACCCATATTCATAGATGATGAGGTAATGTATCTGTACTCCATATACTCCATTAGTACCACTGGCAATAATGTCTTCAACTTCATGTAACACTGACACACACACACACACACACACACACACACACACACACACACCAACTCATTTGACATTGAAGGCATTTTACTAGACATTCCTTACTGCCTTCTTGTTCCCATCATCAACAGAAAAGTCCAGTATACAGCCTGTAAAATTGGCACTGGCTCACCAACACCATCTCTATCCAAATTCTGCCATATTACCACCCTTGGTGACACAAGTGTCACATGAATTTCTTAATACTCTCATCTCTAAAAACCTTGTTCTCAGCTCCACCTCACATCATTCTCTCTTACATTCTGATTTTTTAAAACAAATGTAGATTAATTTTACTGTCATCATTAATTCAGGAATCACACTCTTTGAATAATCTACTTTACTAGCTATGGTGGTTTCTGGACCTAAGTGAAAGTTCCAGCACATTGCCTTTCTAATTTCATATGGTCCTTTAGGACATATCATTTTGTTATCCACATCCTAACCAGTCATAAATACTTGAGCAAATTGTACTTTGTTTCTTTTTGATGATTTCTTTACTACATTAAAAGTGTTAAAACTAAAACCTGACAATGCCTCCCAGTTTCCCATAGAAAAAGTGTCTTAGCTCTTAATTCATAGAGAAAATATGACAAAGTATCACTCAATTTCCTACTTCCACACATAGAAAACTAACTACACCTCCCTCAGTTTTGTACTGTCCCTCTCTTTAAGCACATGTACTTGGAGGCCACTCCTTCACAAATCCTTATAAATTTTTTTTATGAAATTCCCCCATTTTATTTTATATATTTAATAACACCCTCACAATCAGATTCTTAAAAATTTTTCTTAATTTTGTGTGTGTGTGTGTGTGTGTGTGTGTGTGTGTGTGTGTGCATGCAGTTGTTCCATTTTAAATACAATTTGTGTCTGTTTTTGCTATGGGGGCAATGCTGGCCTCATAAAATGAGCTTGGAAGTGTTCCCTCTTCTTTCATTTTTTTGGAAGCATTTGAGAAGGATTTGTATTAATTCTTTAAATTTTTGGTAGGATTCACCAGTGAAGCCATCTGGTCCGGGACTTTTGTTTGTTATGAGGTTTATAATTGCTGATTCAATATTATTATCTATAATTAATCTTTACAGAGTTCCTATTTCTTCGTAATTTAATTTTGGTAGGTTATATATTGCTAGAAACTTATCCATATCTATTAGGTTGTCTAAGGTCTTGGCCAATCTCTGACTTTTATTTGAGCTGTTTAGACCAGTTACATTCAATATAATTATTAACATCTTTGGATTTCAATGTCTTATTTTGCTACCAGTTTTCTTTTTAATACTTCTTTTTATTTCAATTCTTTGCTTATTTAATTTGTTCTATGATTTCTTTTTATATCCATAATTGGTTTATGGTACCTTTTAAAGTTTTTACAACTACTTGAAAATTATTACCCTTTTAAATTATTTTTAATTGCCTATCCTATAGTTTGCAATTTATATCATTAATGTATTACAGTCTACCTTTAAGTAATATGCATCTTACATATACTTAAAGAAACTTATACACTGTATTTTAACTTTCCCTCCTGTTCATTGCACAATTATTGTCATAATTTTTACATATAGAATACATCTCACAATATATTTTTATTATTTTGATTTTGTAATCAGTTTTTTAAATTAAAAAATGTAAATGATTTTAACTTTATTTTTAACCTGGAGTACTCTGTATGTCTGGGGGTCATTGGTAACAAAAGTTAAGATCCGGACTAGTAAACACTAACCACCAGGGCTCCTCTTGGCTCACCATGGTATGATTGGGAAAAGCCACAGGTTCCACTTTTCTCTGATGAAGAAAAGAGAAGACAAAAATATATGTCCAATGTTCAGACATTTGTGGAAACTTCTTGAGGGACTGGTTTCTGCCTTGTCTGTCTCAGACTGTTGGTGGGACATAGAACACTCTAAATGTCTGGGGCTTCTAAAAAAAAAAAAAACAACAACTAAATGATGTGCTGTTTCTCCAGGGGTTACATAGTACAACAGAGCAACACCAGAGAGAACAGATTATAAACTCCTGAAAAAAATGGAAATTCCCTTCTGATTAGAAATTTATAAGTCCAGTTCTGGAAAAGACACAGCCACAGACACATCCACATCCCACATCTCATACATTTTTGAGAAGCCCCAGAATCTCTTATAAAGATTAATTGTGAAAGTCTTTCCCTGTAGAAAGTCAGTCTATAAAGACAAGAAAAGGGGACTTTTTAAATTCTCAGACACCAGTATAAAATGTAAAATGAAAACAAAGACACAGGGAAGCATAGTCCAAACAAGACCTAATTATGGGTCTAAAATAGACTTGCTTTAGATTTAAAGACACACATAACCTGAAAGTAAAAGGACTGATAAAGATAGTCCATTGCAAATGCTAACCAAGAAAAAGCAGGAGTGGCCATGCTTACATAAGACAAAAGAGACTTTAAATCAAAACTATCAGAAGAGACAGTCATGGATATTATTTAATGATAAAAGAGTCAATTTACCTAGAATACATGGCAGTTATAAAATAAATACATATGCATGCAACCATAGCAACCACATATAGGGAACAAACATTGATAGAACTAAGGGGAGAAATAGTAACACAATAATAGTAGGAGTTTCAACATCTTTCAATAATGAAAAATACATTCATAGAAAAGATCAATAAGGAAACAGAGACTTGAAAAAAACTTTACACTAAATGGACCTAACGTATATATAGAACATCTCACCCAACAATTTGTACAGTGCAAAATATAAAACACCGATGAAATAAAAAAAAAGAGTGAATAAATGCAAAGACATCCTAAGTTTGTGGATCAAAGGCTTAATATTGTTATTATATTTTTACTACGCAAATGGATCTACAGATTCAGCACAACATCCATCAATACCCAATGACATTTTTACAAAAATAGAAAAAAATAACCATAAAATTTATATGTAATTACAAAAGACACCATATACCAAAAATTAATTTGAGAAAAAAAGAAAAGGTGGAAGCTTCATACTTTGTGATTTCAAAACATATTACCAAAGTACACCAAAACATATTACCAAAGTAAAACATTATTATACTGGTATAAAGACAGACATATAGATCAGTAGAACTAAACAGAGAAATAAACCCATACCTTTACATTCAACAAATTTTTGACAAGGGTGCCAAGAACACACAAAGTATAGTCCTTTCATCAGATGGTGTTGGAAAAACTAAATAGCCACATGCAAAAGGATAAAATTGGATGTTGATTTTACACCATATACAAAAATCAAATCAAAATGAATTAAAGACTGAAACATAAGGCCCAAATCTAAAAACTCTTAAAAGAAAGCACAGAAGAAAGGCTTTATGACATGGGTCTTGGCAATGATATCTTGGGTATGACACCAGAAGCAGAGACAAGAGCAAAAATAGATAGTTGTGACTACATTGATCTAAAATGTTTCTTCAACAACAACAACAACAACAACAACAGCAACAACAACAACACACAAACACACAGAGTAAAAAGGCAACTTACGCAATGGGAGGAAATATTTATAAATTATATATCTGATAAGGGATTAATTTCTAAACTAAATAAGAAACTCTTACACCTCAATAGCAAAAATAAAAATTGAAATGAACAAAACAACTGAATAGACATTTCTTAAAGATATAAAAATTGCCCACAGATGTTTGAAAATATGTTCAACATTACCAATCATTAGAAATACTCAACTCAAAAATCACAATGAGCTATCATCTCACACTTGTAAGGATGGTCATTATCAAAAAGCTACCAGTTTCCAGGAGAAGAAAAAAGAAAACAAGTGTGGAAAGGAAGTGGAGAAATTGGAAACCTTATGCACTGTTAATGGGAATATAAAATGTTTCAGCTATAATGGAAATAAGTAAGCAGATGGAGGTTTCTCAAAAAACAAAACAAAACAAAACAAAACAAAACAGAATGAGTTCATAATCCAGCAATCCTACTTCTGGATTTATCGAAACAAATTGAAATCAGGATCTCAGAGATATTTACTGCTATATCATTGCAGAATTTATTCACCATCAAAGTGTGGAAATGGTCTAAATGTCCATCAGTGGGTGAATGGATAAAGAAAATATGGCATATACATACAACAGAATATTATTTAGCTTTAATAAAGAAAGAAATTTTATCCTAGTCACAACATGGATGAACTATGAGGCATAATGCTAAAGAAACAATCCTGGCACAGAAAGAAAAATACTTCCTGATTTCATTTGTATAAGGTATCTAAAGGAGTCACACTCATCGAAGTAGAGAGTAGAATGGTGATTGGTAGGAGTTGTGAGGAGGAAGAAATTAGTAGTTGTTGTTCAGTGGGCATAAAATCTCAATTATGGAAGATGAAAACATTCTACAGATCCGACATCCAGCACTGCTACTTTACATTTTGGTCTGCACACTTAGAAGTTTGCTGAGGGTAGATCTCATATCACATAGGTTTTTTTTTTTTTGTACCACAACAAAAAAGAAAAAAATATTTATTGATAGATTCATCATTAAAGATTATTTCACCATCTATGTATGAAGTTCTTTTCTTCCCAAACCAAACAACATAGTATCTAAAAGTTGTATTCTGTATTTGAAAATAAAATAAACATTGGTTTTCTATTTACTGTTCACTTTGGCAATCTAATTGGTTGTATTTACTTTATAGAAACATACAATTTAATAACCATTATCTTGATAGCTCATCTTTGGTGGTGGAGTTTCATTATACCTCTGTGGTTTCCTAGACTATTCCTCAGGTTTATGATCCAAACATCCATTCTTCCATAGTTGTTTAGTCAAGGATGAAATTTTCATTATTTCCAGTGAGAGATAGGCTAGGGAGCAACTGAGGCTTATATTGTTGATTATATTTTTAATGTTATTACTTTTACTAGTAGTAAACATTGATTAAACACCCATTGTGCATTAAACTAAGTAGGGTATTAGAAACTGGCATCCTTTCACAGGAAGCTTTCATTCTTTAAAAACATGACAGACCCCTCCTTCTAAAACCTATACAGTACTACTAAAATTTGCTTTATAGAACTATAAAACTTAAACTTGGAGGAAAGTTAGTTGCTAGCTAATACAAATTTCCCTGGCGTGTTGAGTTCCTGTACATCCTTCTGTTGCAGCAGTTCCTGCAATTTTCTAGAAAGTAAGATCCATTATTAGATAGCTCTAAATGTTATAGAGTCCTTTCTTCTCTTGACATAAACCCAAGATAAGTTATGGGTGAATTTATATAAGACAGGGGTATTGATGGTAAGATAACCCCTGAATATAAGGACTATTATTTGAACATGAGAGAGAATGGGGAGGTGAGAAAAGAGGGAGGGAGAGAAGAGAGAATTAAGGATATTTTATTTGAACATACCAATAATTTGTAAATTTAGTTATGGTTTGTGGTTTGTAAGTTAAGTATATTTTTAAATTAAATTTATTGGGATGACACTAGTTAATTATATAGATTTCAAATGTCCAGTTCAATAATATGTTATAGGTATATTTCATTGCATGTTCATCACCCAAAGTTAAGTTTCCTTTTATCACCTTATATTTGACCCTCTTTGCCCTTATCTACCTCTCTCCTCTCCACTTTGAATCTGGCAACCATTAAACTATTGTCTGTGCCTATGAGTGTCTGTTTGTTTGTCTTGTTCATTTGTTGTTTTCATTGAGTGAAATCATATGGTTTTCAACAAGGCAGAAAGCATTTTTACCCAGCTTTTCCTTTGTAGAAGGAGTCATAATGTAATAAAGTTATCAATCAATTGTTGGAAGAAAATTCAATATAAAATATAAGGAAAGTCCACGGGATGTCTTCCTGGCTGTTATTCTGTGGTTTACAGTTGTTTATTTCTTAGGTAAGATGATAAGGAGGAGAAAAACAAGTCTGATACTAGTGACTATTTCTTTGTAAACTTCTGAGTTATCAGCAAATTTTTACATAGCGTCCAATTGAGGACATCTTATTTAGAGAATATTTCAGGGTATGCATCTATGATGTAAGGAATTAATGCATATTTATTAGCATATTAATTTAAAAATCTATCTGGATATTGTATTAGCTTTCTAGGGTTGCTGTAACAGAATATCACTACCTTGGTCCCTTAAAGAAGAGAAGTTTATTATCTCATTTTTTTGGAGGATAGAAGTCCAAGGTCAAAGCGGTGGCAATGTTGGCTTCTGAGAGGTGTAATTGAGGATCTATTCCAAGAATATCTTCCACTTTCATTGCTTTGCTGGCATCTTTGGCATTCTTTGCTTGTAGAGGAGACTGCAGAATTTCTGTCATATTCATACAGTGTTTTTCCTGTCTATATCTGTCCAAAATTCAAACTTTTTGTTGGGACACAAGTAATTTTGGGTTGAACATCCACTCTACTCCAGGATGACATCATCTTAACTAATTACATCAGCATCAACTCTATTTCTAATAAGGTCACTTTAGGAGGTTCTGAAGAGATTAGGACTTCAAAATATAAATTTTTAGAGAACATAATTCAACCCACAGCAAATATATAAGTAACATGGTCAATGCTTTAAAACAAAACAAACCGAACCAAACCAAACCAAACCTGAAAACTAATTCATGAGCCATGAAGATCCCCGACAACTCAGATAGATGGCAAAGAATTGCAAATAAAATGACTGAAATATAAGTGCATGAGCATACAATTAATTGGATATCAGAATTAAGCTTTCCTATGTAATGATTCTGAATTTTTAAATGTAAGAAAGTACCTACATTGTAGCTTTAATTTTAATCTGTGTAGGATCCATGCAATTTAAATAAAGTATCTAAGATTATGAAGTATTAGTATCAATAATATAAGAAAAGGGGGCAGATAATTTAAAATAGTAATCAAAATGTCCTTTTTAATAGAATGGCAAGAGATTTACCTTCATATGTAGATTTCCTAGCTTGTTTTGACATTACAGGAATTATCCATGGGCAGCATAGATGGAAAATGTATAGTTATGCTATTTATTCACTATGTCACTTGGAGCTTGCTACACAACAGTTGAACCTATAAACAACAGATGTAGCATTCTCATGTGTCAAGTGGGAAGAATAACTCAATTCATAATGATGGTGTGATGATATATGGATTTTACCCATGAAACATGAATACTGTTCTTTAGATTTTTCACCTCCTGATTTCCTCCTCTTCTCACTAGCAATGTGATTGACGATGACCAGCACACACTGGTTTTGAGGAAGAGGTGGAGATTATTTATAAAGGTACATGGCCTGAAGAAAATGCAAATTCACTCAATATAGAATACAAAAGATTCATAAGTAAAAATTTTAAAAATTTCAGATTGATTTTCTGAGATATTATTAATAACTCCCAGTATGTAAATTTATTATAGAATGGAGAACATAGGCAAAGAAAACAAATTTTGAAAATTAAACCTAGAAATTTGCAGCACATTAATCTATTTAAAGATCTGTTGGCATCGCCCAGAACTCACACCTCTGTAAAAACCTTAAAACTTCTACCACTTAGGTTTCTTTTTGGATATTTATACTAGAAAAATTATTTCATACGCATCTGTTAATCATATTTGGTGGGAGTAAAAACTACAAAAGTCTCTCCTGCATAATGGCAATAAGAGTAACAAGATAGTGTCTTTAATGCTTTCAAGAAAACTTAAAACTTGGTTGAGCTCTGCATCAATAAGCATTAGTGCAAAAAAATTCATCACTCATCCAGTCACTAAGCCCTGCTGAGATTATTCAGTTTGGGGTCCCAAGACTTATACATTTCTAGAAAAAAAAAATTTAAAATACTTTCTTTATAAACGTAAATGTACATCTTTGGTTTAAAATGAGATTCTTTTTTTGCATTTTAAATTTATTAACAGAGGTTTAATTCAATCAGTGTCCTTAAATGTGTTGGTCAGTGTTTGTCTGTGCTTAATAAAAGGTATCATAATTCTTTTGAACAGTTCTGCGTGCAGTTTTGTTTTTATGATCAGGTCCTGTGAAAAGTTTATGAGCAAATATACTTTATGCAATTACAATATTTGCTTCAACTTGCTTTTATGAACGAGTGATTATCTTCACTCAAAACTCATTTATGAATATCCTGTAAAGTCAGACAGCTATGTCCAGATTTTTAACAGAAAAAAAAAACTTATTTGTTGATTATACAGAACTAAGAAAACCAAAGTTGTTGAAAAAATTAAAAATTAAACACAAACTTTTCAAATAAGATATGTGACAAATCCACTAGACCTCAACTTTTACAAAAAAACCAGTTTTACTTTTTGCTGAGTACATTAAAATATTGCAAGATTCTTCATCATGTATATTTATTTATTTTTTTTGTTAAAATATTATTTTTTGGTCCAAGTGCAAAACAAAGGTATTTTATTAAATTTTGTATGAAAATATAATTATAAGTAAACATCTAAATACCAAAGAAAAATAAACGTTCGAATGTCTCAGGATATATTACTGGCCTGTTGGAAAGGTGTAAGAAGGACACACTGTATTACTTTCCTAAACTCTCCAAAATTCTGAATTCCTCAACAAATCTGGCACCAAGGGTTTCCAAAAAAAAAAATTGTGGACCTGTGTTTTCTCTTTTTTTTTCCAGAAGAAGTTATACCGCATTGTAAAGGTCACAAAGATATTCATCACAGTGTGGCTTAATTTGTGTGTTTGCATTTTTATGCAGATATGAAGCTTACGTTATCATGAGCCATTTTGTGGATGGAGAGACCTTCTGAAAGACAAATAATTGACACAAGATTTACAGCATTGCAGCTAACTTAGAAGAGAGTTTTCATATGGTGAGTCAGAAGGTCTACCAATAATGGTAATTTGGTAGGACTGACCTTTGTGTTGTCGGTGTTGGCTATCGGTATTGTTATGTGAGTTATTGAAATAATTTATTTATGACAGGCGATTAACTCATTAAACTTAAGTATCTTCATTGCTTGAAAACATAATTCATTCTGCCATAGTGATGCATAGGTAAGGGAGGATGGGATGCTAGAGGGTCGATGAGATTGAGGCTTTTAAGATTGAAATGTTCTATGTTAGATTAAGCAGGTCTCCTGGGAGACAGTTTCATTGTGTCCCCAATATTAGCACCATTTCTCTGACAGACAAAATTTTCATTTTCCTGCTTTCATTCCATTGTAGCCAGCCATATATATCCTTTTGCTGCACTCCAAATAATTCAATATTTTAGCCCTAGTGAAGGGCTACTTTCATTTTCATTTTCTGTACTCGTATTAGCTAATAAACCTTTGGTTTAAATTTACTATTCTTTAATATCTTTTCATTTTATTCTCTGGAATTCCATCTGTGATTTTCTGCCTTTTACTACCCTAAATTTCCCTAACAGATATGGTCAGAGCTACTTAATGAGAATAATGATACATTTTCACACAATAGTAGAATCGAATGCAGCAATTCATATCTTTTTTGCTAACAGTTCAGAATATTATAGTTTTTTTTCTGCCAACAGTCAGCTGTTTTCCAATTGCTAAGGCAAATGAAACCTAATAAAAATGATGACTTTAAAATAATTAAAAGCCAAAAATAATAGCTAAAATTTTCCCCATTTAACAGGTGTAAACACCAAACTGACTTTCTGTTCTATAATTAGCTAACATTTGACATTTTTTTCTCTGTATTTCTTTACTGATTTTTAAATCTGATTTTTTAAAATTACTTATATATCTTAAATCATCTTATTTAGAAAATTTCCAACTCAATTCTTGCATTGGTGCTATGTTTTTCTCTTACCTTATTTTCATTTATTTGAATAGTGTTAATGAAAATTTATTACTGCCCTCCTTTTTTTTGTACCTTGGACTTAGTAAATCGTTTAAAAGATAGGAGACTGAATGTCACACAAGTTCTTCCTTTCACAAAACATGTTGTATTGTAAAGAAAGCAGATATATAAAACATTAGAAAGGATACCATGCCCTAAGGCAGGGATGAATATGTGAGAGAGGAAGGTGACATGAGATATGAAAAATGATTGCAAACTAGGGTCGGACTTCTAAATAAAAATGATGATGATGAGGTCCCTTTAAATCTCCTTGCAAATTGGTTAAGAATATATTCATACTGGGATGTGCAATGGATAAAAATGACCAGAAAATGTTTTCAACTTCTGCCTTTGAGAGATGGAGACAATTTTTGTGCCCTTGAATAGCGGCTGGCTTTGCACTTTGCTTTGGTCAGTAGAATGTGGTGAAAGTGTTGTTGTGGTAGTTCTGAGCCTAAACTACAAAATGCCTTATATCTTTAGTTCTAATCCTTTTGAAACAAACTACCATGTGAAAAGTCCTGAGCTAGCATCTGGAGGACAAGAGACCATGCTGCAAAAGGAACATGCCAGACAGCCAGCTACACCATCAGGACTACGACAGGCCAGTTTGGCTGGTACAGCCCCAGATGAGCTGAAAGATGATAGCAGCCACATGAGTGACCCCAGGAGAGATCAGGAGAAGAATTTCCAAGCTGAGATTAGACTACGTAGTTGACCATGAATTGAGCACAACATGAATTTTTTGTTATTTTAAACTACTAAGTTTAGGGATTGGTTAGGCAGCAAGAGATAACTAACACAAATGGAAAGAAATATATAAATAGGACATCTGATCTAACAGAGGAAATGCGTTAAGAGTGTTGTGTGTGTGTGTGTGTGTGTGTATGTGTGTGAGATAATACAATGTTGGCAGTTTCTCTGGAGGTGCATTCTACTCCTACTCTATTACCACCTTGTACCATTATCAAAACCAAGCAATTGCAACCACAATCAAGCTCTTGTTGCCACACTCTTCAGACAGTAGTTTGCATTTAAATTATTTGACCTTTTAATAAAGAAGAGTTTAGAAAGGTTTTTTAAAAATTTAAACATTTAAAAAGATTGTAACTATGTATGATGATTAATGATAACTAGACTTACCATGGTGATTATTTCTCAACATATACACATATCAAGTCATTATGTTGTATATCTGACAGTAGTAGATTTATGTCAATATATCAAAATAAAATAAAATAAAATTTTAAAAGTTTAAAATTTTGCAAATAGAATCATATCAACAAAACGATTAAGCTTGTTACTTGAAAAGAATCAGATATATTTTATAATTTTTTAAATTTAAATTTTAATTGCGTCAGAGCTATAAACGTACAATACAATTTTCACTTCTACCCACTTTTGATTTCTACTTATCAAAGCCAATCACTCCCAAGTCTTTTGGCTCTTCTATATACTTTTATTCTATTTACTTTTACATTTCTAAATAACATACTTACAAATAATACATTTTGATTTTTCAAATTTAGGTATTATCACCTGATTTCCTGCCATGGGTGAAGAGGTTTTAGCATTCACATATACATCAGATAACTACATATACTTCCCCTCTCTCTCCAATATATTACTTTAGGTTTAATATTCAGCATTAAATAATGACTGTGACATAAATATTCTTGAAAGTAAAATTATGCAGTCTGTACTTTCTTCCTTGTAATCTTTTTATTTTCTCTAAAGTTAATAATTGCTTCCATTATTCATTTTCTTAGTCTTCAATGTCCCTATTACTAATTTATTACCAAATTCTCCTCTGTACTTATAAAACGTGTCACAAAATGACACAACACATCTGGGATTCAACAAATTTAATTAGTTTTTCTTGTATAAAAAAAATGCAAGACTTATTTTCCTGTCCAATATGGACTATATTCCTTAAGGCCTGAGAGACATCTGGTATCCAAGCCTTAGAACTTCTCCTTAAGCAGAGTTGTGGGAGTTTATTTAACTGCCAGATATGAGCTACTGTTTCCTAGATTCCAGGTCTTTCTTTCTTGAATTAAGACCTTAATTTGTTTAGCCCAGTAACTTTATTAAAAAGGATAAATGGAAAGAGAATTGTCTTGATGTAGAAATTCAGAAATTCCATACATTTATAATCTATGTGAATGGTAATGCCTAAATAGGGACAGTACACAGTTTGCCCAGATATATTGCCACCTCTGACATCAAAGTGAAAATTTTGAGATGTTGTCTGAATTGTATGAAATCTCTGCTCACATTTGGTTGTTGTTTATTTCTGGACACACTTTAATATAATAGAAATCATTTTTCCTCAAAATCTGAAAGCATTGCTTCTAAATGATCTAGTTTCTGATCTTGGTATTTTCCGAGCTGAAAACCTGATTTTTATTTACAAATATTCAGAAACCGTGATTCCTGGTTTTCTAAGATGTCTTATGATATAACTTGACATAAGTCACTTTTTATTTATTTTGTTAAAATTTCTCTAGGCCAATTCTATTTGAATATTCATGTACTTTTAGATATAGAAAATTCTACGTGGCCTCAGCTGGGAATTGATTTTTTTCTGATCAATGTTATAACAAAATACCATTGAACAAAATGACATTGCCTGAGAATCAACTGAATTGTAGTGATGTTTTTGTCATAAACCAGGTGACCATCTGTAAATGGGTTTATTTCTATAAGTATTATTTTTCCTTGTCTATTTCTCTACCATTAAGACAATAGCATACTATCTTAAGTAGTATAATTTTATAATTAATCATTATGTGTGATAATGTGATTTTTCTACCTTTACACTCCTTCAAAATAATTTTGGCTATACCAAAATTTTTGAACTTCCCTATATCGCCTTGTTAATTTACATACAAACACTCTCTCTCTCTCTCTCTCTCTCATACACACAATGTGTTGGATTTTTACCAAATTGATTCACGAAAGTTAGCATTGGCTGAGATTTTCTACTAAGTGCTTTTTATTCACTAATTTTCCCAATAACTCTGTGATGTTGGTACTATTTATTATCTTCTTACTAATGAAGAAACTAAGACTTAGAGAAGGTTTTCTTTAAAACCCAGGTAAAGTTAGTTTTCATCAAATAATAGAGATATGATTATTTCAAACAGTTATTGTGCAACTTGTTGAAAGCAATATCTTTCCTAAAGCATTAGTGAAATCTTAACACTCTGCTGACCATTTTTGTTAATAACAATAACCTGATAAAATGTATCATTTTAAATTACTAGTGATAATATGAAGTAGGCCTGTCACAATAATAATTACCTTTCCCTACGTAATAATAAGACATAACTACAGCACTTAAACTCATCTAGTTCCAGAGATTCTGTGACTAGATTTCTACTTCCTTGTTAATTTCAAAAAAAAAGAGGGTAGATGAGCAGGATGTTGGACATATTTTATATATGTGTGTGTGTGTGTGTGTGTGTGTGTGTGTGTGTGTATATATATATATATATATATATATATATATATATATATAATTTGTTTTATTTTCCTCCAGTTTCTACTTGACTGATCATACTAGGCTAAAATGAGAGACCAATTTTTTTTTCAATTTGCATTAATCCTGATAATTTCAACCTGAAATTTGTTGCAAATAACATGCTAAAATATTCTCAAAAACAAAAGAGTAATATTTTCAGTTTTTTAGTCTTTTCTTTCTGGAAAATTTTCTATTTTCTTCCTTATTGAGCTACTTTTTTTGGTGTCCAGGGTGTTGCACTGTCCACTGGATGCTCACAGTTCAGCTGTAACTCAATTTATTTCTACCATCCCCCACAACCTGTGAACATGCCATCCTTGAAAGCCAGTATTCTCTACTGTATGAGCAATAACAAACAAAAAAACAACTAAACAAAATAACAAATCCTCATCCTCTGGTTTTTAACTCTCCTAATGTTTTTTTTTTTTTTTTCCCTTAGTTATTTGATCAAACTAAGTTGGTATTAAGAAAGTTAGGATATTGGCGAGGCTGGATTTAACAGACATTGAATTTCTCCATAGAGAGAAATTTATCAAATAGGTACCATGTAAACAGATGCATACTTGACATAGACTATCATTCTTTTATTTTACATAACTTCTTTATTTTTTAAATGTGTTGATGTGTTTTTTTATAATTAATTTTAAAACACTTCCACCAAGTTTTTTGAGAGAACTATTTGTCTTCAGAATCTTCACTCTTACTCCCCAGCATTTAATCCTGTGCAAAACTTAGTGATTCAAATGATAGAACACACACTTTTTTAGTTAGGTTTTAGATTACGTAAAAAGTTTCATACTTGTGACCTGTTATTCTGTATAGTTGTTTGCTTGTTTTTCTTTTTCTTTTTGATAGTTTTTAAATTACTCTAAGCATTAAGTTCTGTCTGTTAACGTCATCCTTCGAGAAGTATGATCAAAGGCTATTCTTAGAGAGACATTGAGGGTAAACACATGTTTGTACCAGAGAGGAAATAATGAGAAACAAATCAGAAATCTTCATATTTAGAACATAACTAACCTTAATTAACAAAGAAGTTTCTATGACAATCACAATCATTCTTTATAAGATAGGTAAGGGAGAGAATGCTTATCTTTAGTCACTGGTGTATCATCACCACTTAGATCAGCATCTGAGACCTAATAGGAATTCAATAATTGACTGATTGAATTTGTTTTCCATTTATTGAATTGTGGTAATGCTGCCAGGCAGAGGTTAGAGATGTTTTACAATTAAACATGTCTCCTTGGGACATCAGAGCCATGAGTCTAGGAGGAAAGAACTTTCAAAAGAATACTAGGTAGATTAAGTCAAGTTCATCACCAGTCTTCAAATTTATTGGTTGTTTGAAAAACAGTATCTTCAACACACATCAGATACCTGCTCAGGGCAGAGTCAGAAATGTAGAGTGAGGTTGTTACGAGAAAATCTTTATCAAAAGCAAATCATGTAATTTCCAGCTCAAATAATCTAATTACTGCTCCAGTAATCATACTGGGTCAGCAATTATATCAGTCATATGTGTAGAACATTCCCACATGATATCTTAAAGTCCCTGAAAATAATTATTAATAATATTATACAAGTAATTATTATTGTTATAATTGCCATTTTTGAGCATTTAGTATATGGTACTGTCCTAGTAACTTTACATAATCTTCACAAAACCCCTGTGAATTATTATACTCATTTTTACAGAGAAGGAATCTTAGACAAAGAGTATATAACTTATATGAGGTCACACAGATTGTGAATGGCAGAGTCGTGACCTCAGACCCAGGCTTTTACATCATAGTACTCATGGTTTTAAGCACTATGAATTCTATATCATAAAAATGAAATCTCAGATAATTTATACTTTTTTCCTTAGGTTCTTTCAGTTCACTGTAGTTTAACTTCATGTGGAATCATTAAAACTTCCCATGGGTTGAAAATTAAGCATGCTCACCTATCAAGCTCTACCATTTATACAAAAGAACCCCTGTAACCCTTGGAGTTTGGGATCAAACCATAGCTGGGCAGATGTTTTGGCAAGGTGTCAGGAATGTTAGAATTGTTCAACTATTCCCAGAAGTTTTAGCTCTGGAAGGCAAGGCATCTTAGATTATATATTCTACGTCTCTAAATAATGGAGCCATGTGAGTGTTGTTACATGGGGAAAAAGTATCACAAATGCAGACTGATTTCTGAGAAGAGAAGTTATTCATTCTGAGAAAGCAGAGGCCATTAATTAAATGCTCTGTATTCTAGCCAGGAAATATTCCTTGTATTTTTTATAAATCCCTACATTCTTAATACATATATAATTTATATATCTATATATCTATGCACATATTTTTCTGTTCAAATTTCCTTCTGTTTTGTTTTAAAAAATCAATAATATTACAAGTTACTCCCTTTTTCCTCAAGACATACTTAATAATAAGAATCCTAGATTTACCTGAAGAAAGAAAAAGTAGCTGGTAAATGCACAAGAGGGTGATGTTTCTAATGGGCCCTGGGCTATTCTACTGCTTTCTCTTTATGGAAAAGAAAACACTGCAGGCATTGCAACTTTCTGATATCACTGATGCCTGCAAAGTCTTAATCTGCAATTAGCGAAGGAAGTGTTATTTCTGGAACACTGAACATTTCTGTTTGGTAGTTTGACAATCTGTCTGTTGAAAAGGGAAGATGGTCTTTTGAGAAAACTATCTGTATTCTCTGGGTAACATGGATTATCTACATTTGCTAGTGCCTGGAAAAAGGCAAATCCTTATGAATGACTCAGATTGCATATAAATATGGTTGATAAGTATACTTGACAATGTTCAAATATTTTATTTTCCTGTTATTGAAAGAAAATTATCTGCCAACCTAAGGAAGGGGATAAATGATAATGGCAACATAAACTCGTTCCTTCTTTAGCTTTCTTTATTCCCATTCGAAGCTCAAATTTCTACATCTCTGTAAGATGACCTTCCCATGCATGCTCATTGCAGCTTTTAGCTTCCCAGACACCCTCAGATGGCTCTGAAAATCGCTGTGAAAAGAGATTTGTCCATTTCCTGAGAACCAGACTGACTCAGAAGCTGAGAACATATGGGGACAGTTGAGCCTCTGGATTCACAAAGCAGTTTCTCATTTCTGATGTTATTCTTTTTGTACCTGCATGTGATTCTCTCCCAGATAACAAACAATCTGTGCAGGAAGGAAAAGAAGGAAGGGACAATTCAGATCTATTGACACAATCTCCAAAGCAGCGTCTGATGAACCTGGGCTTTGAAAAAGGGCTGAAACTGCTTTAGTTTGTGGCAAATATGAATTATCATCTTTCTGTGTCAAGTTGTTCACATCTTTTGATAACATAGTGGACAATATGTACTCCAAATATTCATCATGGCACTTAAACCACTCTGAAAGACAACCCTAACACCCTGAGGGAGAGCTTCCATTACTAAGATGTCCAATATTCATCTTGTCCTAAATGCAGCCTCTAAAGATAAAGTCCTATTTAAATATCATTTCCAGTCACCCAACCCAGCAATGACTGGAAATGACTCTGAGGAAGAGGAACAGGATAATCAACTTTGAAAGAAAGCCCTTTTTACCTTAAATTTGAAAATATTTTTTCTCATTCTCATCACTTGTTTTGCCAGTACATGTTATAAACACACATACACAAGCACAGACTACTCATGGATTTTGTGGATTATACAGTGATCTCCAACCATTTTGGCACCAGAGACCAGTGCTCCCATGAGAATCTAATACCTGATGATCTGAAGTGGAGCTAGGTGATGGTGCTAGTGCTGGGGAGCTACTGCAGATACAGGTGAAGCTTTACTCACTTGCCTGCCTCCCACCTCCTACTGTGTGGTCCTGTTCCTAACTGCTCAGTGGCCCAGAGTTTGAGGACCCCAGGGTTATTATATCAAGGCCTCCATGTGGGATTGGTATTTGTTTAGTCAAAAAAAAAAAAGTAAATTAGAGCATTAAATTACAAAAAGTAATTTATAATGTTCATTAAGTCAATTTTGCATTGAGAGGAGAGGAGAGTTGAGTCTGTTCTCATTGTTGAACAGAGGTCAAATAGTGAAATTTTACTTATAGTATTAGAAGGTTTAAAATGAAAAATAAAGTTTTAAAAATTAATTGGTTATCCTGACATTGCAAAAAGCCTAGCAAGTCTGCATTTAGAGTGAAATAAACATACTGAGGGCCTGGAAGAGCTCCATTTTATGACAAGATGTGAATTATCTTAGTTTGTTATTCTTTATTGATCAAAGAACTTGGCAGGAATGGAATTCTGCTTTATTATGATGTTGTGTAGAGAAAACTATGGCCAGAGCAAAAACAATCAGAGAAATAATTCAAGATTATAATAATTCCAGTCTTTTTATGACACTTTGCCCTCTATACTTTCAATTGATCCTAATACAAACCATGTGGTTTTAGCCAGAGAAAATAAAGACCTATCGAGGGTCTTTTAGTGCTTCACAGAAAGTCTGTTTTTCCATAGTTACATGGTTATATGTGACTTTCATGTTGAACAAGTGTCACTCAAAAGCGTATTAGAATCATACACCACAAATACTGGTAAATATTAATAGGTGTCTCCTTGGATTCTGTTCTGACATATCATACTAGCATGGTTTGTACATTCCTGAAATGCTAGGTCAATGTATAGTTTTGGAGTCTACAAATTAATATTCTAGGTCCTGAGGCAAAACTCTATTCCCTTTAAAATACTCGTCACCTTTCAAATAGAGCTAATGTCTTCTCTGTCCCTTTCCAGTCACCCACAGGGCTCCTCCCATCATCTTCCTTTTTTAATTTTATGATTGGAGGATAGATAAAGGACCTACTCCTTGAGGCATTTGGGAAGTGTACTTGTATTTTTGTAACTTAATTTCTCAAAAAAGAAGCAATATTTTTTTTAGAAAATAATGAAGTAAAATGCAAGATAAAATTGAAATAACTATTCTTGATCATTAAAACTATTTTATTAAGTAATATGCAGAATAATTATTATCTGTGTTTTTCTGTTCACCAATGATGTCAGTGATTATTTCTTTACATAGGTTTTGTTTTCACAATGAAACCAAAATGCAACTCTTAGGTTCTAACCTAATTAATCAAATAAATAAGAAAATAGTGCTTGGCATTTTAAGGGTGTGGAGGGAAAGTATTTACTTATTTTTCTTTTACAAACATCTGTGACTCTGGCTTAATAAAGTTAAAATATAAAATAAACCATCATGGGTGTGTGTGGGGGGGTGTATTTAGGGTTAGGGTTAAGATTTTTAAAGTGGTTTATTTAAATTAGCTGTCTTCTAGATCATTTCTCTATTGGAGATTCATGTACATTGCTATGGAAAATGATTTGTCCCAGATCAGTTCAATTTACCACACATTTGCTCTGCCTCTGTACTTACAAGGTACAGTATTAAATTCTAAGCAAAAATAAAGGGATGAAAGCCTTAAAAGTATATAACCTGGAACTGAGAGATAAATGTTCCTTAATTACAGTGACAAGCAAAATATAATGTAATATCAGGTGTAAACTACTTCCAAAGGAAGACAAAAAGTAGAAGAAATTACTCCTATTGAACCAAGAAATATAATAAAATATTAAGGTAAGGTCCAAATTGCCTGGATTGTAAAGGAGGAAAGCTAGAGCTTAAAAGTGGTTGATTTGACCCATTTTATTAAGCATTTTAATCATACATGCGTCCTGTATCCTGTCAAATGTTTTTTTTTTGCTTCTATTGATATGATCATATGATGATTTTTATCCTTTATTTTATTTATGTGGTATATCACATTGATTGATTTCCACATGTTGAACCACCATACACCCCTGGAATGAACACCACTTGATTGTAATGTAAAATCTTTTTAATGTATTGTTGTATTCAATTTGCTAGCATTTTTGTTTAGAATTTTTACAACTGTGTTCATCAGAGATATTGGTGTGCAGTTTTCTTTCTTTGTGTTATCCTAACCGGATTTTGTTATCAGGACAATGTTGGACTCATAAAATATTTTAGGAAATATTACCTCTCCTCCAATTTTCTGAAAGAGTTTGAGAAGGGCAGATATTAAGTCATTTTTGAATGGTAGAATTCACTAGTGAAGCCATGTGGTTCTGGACTTTTACTTTTGGGGAGATTTTTATGATTGTTTTAATGTCCTTACTGTTGATTGGTGTATTTAGATTTTCCAGTTCTTTGAGATTCAGTCTAGGTAGGTTATGTATTTCTAAGAACTTCTCCATTTCTTCTAGATTGTTAAATTTGGTGAAATATAGCCTTTCATAGTATTTTTGTATGATCCTTTGCATTTTTATGATATCTACCATAACTTCTTTTATTTCTGATTTTGTTTATTGGTGTCTTTTTTGTTGTTATTAGTGAATCTAGCCAGGAGTTTGTCAATTTTACTGATACTTTCAAAAAACTATCTGAAAAAAGTGCTCAATTTCATTAGTTATTAGGGAAATGCTAATCAAAATCACAATGAGATACCATCTCATACCTGTTAATGTCTATCATCAAAAAGGCAAGTAATAACAAGGGTTGAAGTGGTTGTGGAGAAAAAGGAACCCCCATATGCTGCTGGGGGGAATGTAAATTGGTACAGCCATTATGAAAAGCAGTATGGTGGTGCCTTAGAAAATTAAGAATAGAATTATTATATGGTCCAGCAATCCCTCTTCAGGGTATCTAATCTCCAAATTTGAAAACAATTATCTATGAAATATATTGCAACATTATTTATGGTGGCCAAGACATGGAAACAACAGAGTATCCTTTGATAGATGACTGGATAAAGACCATGTGGTATACATATATATATATAATGGAATATTACTCAGCCATAAGAATAAATAAAACAGTGCCATTTGAGACAACACAGATGGATCTTGAAATTATCATGCTAAGTGAAATAAGAGAAAAATTTGAAAACCACATGTTTTCACTCACATGTGGGTCATAAAACTGAAAGCAACAAGACAAAAATTCATAGACACAGACAACAGTTTAGTGGCTACCAGAGGAAAAGGAGGACTAAGGGAGGTAGAAAAGGATAAAAGTGTCAAATATACGGTGATGGAAGGCGATTTAACTAAGTGGTGAACACACAATTAATGTTATGCTCTCAGAATTAAACCTGGAGAATTGGTACAATGAGCCTTTGGTTTACAACAGCTATCAGTAACAAATAGTAAAACATTTATCTAGGAAACTGTTTTTATAATTAGCTTTCATATTAATTAAGAAATATGAAAGAATAATAATAATAAGAAGAAATAATAATAAGAAATATTATTATATAGACATTCTTATTGTTTTGTAGATTATAAATAGAATAAGACTGTACCTATCAACATTTATGTTAATGTAATTTATAATTAACATATTGGCATTTTGTTTTTTATTAATTCTGCCTCATAATTTTTATTCTTAGATGAGTAGCTATGATATGTATGTACAAGATGGTAGGAGCGGTTAGAAAAGATGAGTGTTTAGCAGGGTAATAAATAAGATATAGCTTTTGTTCACCACAAATGAAGTTTAAATGGGGAAGTAAAAGTTTTCCACTAAAATACTTGACAATGACGTGTATCATTTATTAAGTAGTTATTCAATATTAGGTTATGTGGAAGATATAGTGTTATTTATCACTTTTTATAGGGAAGAAACTGAGGTTGGAAGATAACAACTTTCACATTCACAGAGACAGCAAATGATGGAGCCAAGATTCAAATGCAAGCTCAATCTTACTTCTCCAGTTTCAAAACTCATATTCTTTTCCATATACATTGGTCTCACAAGTAAATCCAACATCAGCCTTAAATATTTCATTACTCAGATATCTTTACATTCATTCTTCTTTTTTATATAATTTCTCTGTCAGGGCCTTGGCCTGAAATGACTGACTCTCCCCTGTGTTATTGCATTTTCTGAATTGAATTTTCTTATTCTTGTGCATCTATGCCAGTTGTCAATTTATCGTCTTTGCTCTCAAATCTACCCTTGTTTGCTCAGCTTTGTGATATGATAGCTGGACTCTGTAAACATTTCTCCCTTGCATACAGGCAGATTTTTGAGCTTTGTTAATAATAGGTACCAGAGGGACATTAGAATGGGATTGTCTTAGGATTTCTTTCCTTTTCTTTTTTCTTTTCTTTTCTTTTCTTTTCTTTTCTTTTCTTTTCTTTTCTTTTCTTTTTTTCTATTCTTTTCTTTAATCTCTACAATGAGAACAATGGCTTGGCATATAGTAAAAAGTCACAATAAGTGGTTGTATGTCATGTAGGAACTAGAGATCTTCGATTGGACCTCAAGAGCAGAATTATGTCAGGGAGCATAGAGAAGTAAGCTTAATAAAAATAATAGTTTTATTACAATAAAAATATCACAAGAAGAAACAGGATGCTTGTGCATGTAGAAAGTGACGCTCAGTAATAGATAACAGATCTAGAAAACAAATCACAGTAAGTCAGAATGACCGTTAAATGAAAGTGTTGCAAAAACTTTAGAATTGCAGGTGAAGAGTGTGGTGGTGGGTGGTAACTGTTCAGATCCTTTGGAGACTGAGATTTTACCCTTTACTTTATAGAAAAACAATTCGTTGGAATATTTCCTTCTTATCTTCTTAAGTGCTCAGTTTTCTCTTGTACCTTGTCATTATTGTTGTGCTTTTTTATTCTTCTAACAATATTCTTGAGGTTCCATAGTTGTGTAACAGTTAATGTATCTGCAGTGAATCAGGATACAAGTTTCTGCTTTTAATTTTTTGTCTTAATTGCCAGAAAATACACTGCTGCTTGATTGAGAATACTAGAATTTAATATGAACATCTTAATGTCAACATCTCAGTTTTCCTTCATTGCCTTGTTTGTCTTACAAATACTACACATTCTCCAATGTTAGTAGACAATGAATCATTGTTGTGGCTCATTTAATAGTCACATTGGAAGGATGTATTCTCTCTGAAGTGTCAGAAGCTGAGCTAAATGCTTGATTGTCTATATTTGACCCCACAAATCCAATACATAACTTAAATGTGATGTGAAACTAACACAGATTCTGTGATGGAGAAATGTATGTGTATGGTTAACATTATTGATAGATAAAGTAAAAATATACTTGTAAGTCGATATAGTTTTTCTCTCTTCTACTCCAGAGCACACACTCCTTTTCAGCAGCATAAATCTGTCTTTTTTGGACAAAGGGATGATTTCATTATCACAGCCCAAAGGAAATCCTGCTGTATTTTAGAATCTGAAGAGTCCTGTACATTCCAAACATAACTTTACACATCAGAATTGGACAATGGTTTATCCAGTTGAGCATTCTGCTTCCTCCTGTGTCTAATAATGAATATTTTAGGGGAAAGCCATAAACTCACCAGGATGCATTTACTAGGGAAATATAACATTGCCAAGGAAATTTCTTCTTAATTCTGGTAACTGATTATTTTATTCCATGGTGCCCGAGGCCTGATAACTACTTATCTCTATATTACTCTTCTTTTTCCTAAGAACACACTATTAAATTTCTCATAAGCATCAAATTCTTAATTGAATCTCATTAACCTCTTCTGATTAACAACTCACTATAGAGTAAGGTAATCACATTCTACCTTTTAAAAACTTTCAGACCAATGTACATAAAATGGCTGTATCTCTCTATGTTATGGGTTTCTTAATATAACACTTATTTAAAAAATCACCCACTGGAAGTCAACATAAAAAATACTCTGTAATTAAGTATAGAACATATTATTTGGTTATTAAGATACAAACAGAGAAAGTTCAATGCATGACTTGTGAATGTTCAAGTGCACTCTATTATTTACTTAAACCTTTCAGGAACCTCATATTTCTTTACTAGGAGAAAATTACCACTGAGTTAGACTGTATTAATATGAAATATGTTTAACAATGTCCTTGCTTCAAAACTACTAACAACGTGTTAACAATTTTCCAGGACACTGTGGACAGTATATTTTATTTTTTTGACAGCAGGACTGCAAACCACATTATGCAACTCTGTGTAACATTGTTAAGCCATTGGTGGAATGACTGGAAGTAAACAATCTATGTCATCAAAGGTCTCAGCGCATTGTCATCACCTATTAGAATCTGAGCAATATGGGCAAGGTCAAATCTTGCATTAGGACTTTTTGCTTCTGTGGGGTAATTGCTACTTAGGGCTTGGAAAAAAGGCATTGGTATTTGCTGGTAGACTAGTTTAAGGGAAAGATAGGCCAAAAGAGTTCTCTCCCATCATTTTTTGTATTTTCGTTTATTCATAACTATGCTTGGTTTAGTGGTGAGAAGGACTAGAAGAAAATTTAATTTCCTAATGGTTCTCTGATTCTTTTCCAAAGACAGCTGAACTTAACAATATTTTGCAGGAGAAGCCATAAGCGATTCCCAAGTAATAATAAAATATTTAGTCAAATGCTACAGGTTGTTCCTCTGAGTAATGACATGTCAACAACCAAATGCTTTTTAATAGATATGTACAATGTGATTAAAGTGGAATAGACTTAGCCATCACATCAAGAACACAGTACTTCCAATGAATGCCCTGAATTTGAATACTTGACCTAGGCTGTCATTACTACATTGCATTAGTCAAGCCATCTACCTTCTATTACCTGACAGTAACCTATCATGGAAGATGTAAATTTAAGCTAATTTTTCTAGATGAATGAATAACTATAATTCTAACTGATGGAATAATTCATTAATAAAGAATACTAATGTATATTTCAATTCAGTCCCCAAATACACTTTCTTCTCCCATGCATGGACACACATACACACACACACACACACACACGCACGTGCAGACGTTATACAACATATACACAGTTATACTGTAAACATTGCATATCAAACAGAATTTATATCTCAGAGGTACTATGTTAGGATTAAAAAGTCTAACAGCTCTTTCTAAATCATCATTCCTAATTAGTACTACTGTTGTTATATTTTATAATTTATAAGTTATATGATTACCATAAATCAGTAAATTATAGGAACAAGTTTTATTTTACAATTAAACTAGTTAATTTTTAGAATCAGCACAAATTGAGAGTTGTTGGGGGAAAAAAAACAGGAAAAGAAAACCTTGATAACATTTTGCACTTACATAGCAATTTTTGTTTCATTTATGTCTCACAGAATCTATTAAATAGACATTGTCCTATGTACCTGACAAGAAAGATAGAGATCCACAAACATGAAAACTGACAAAGGGTTGACAAATATTGAAAATAAACCCAGCATGCACTGGAATAATTAGCAGGAAAGCCCTTTGAAGCACACTGCCAATTGTTTATAGAATGGAGAGTTGGAAAAAATCTATTGATCAGCCCAGCAATCATTTAGAACTAGTTTTAAGCTTCTTGTACTCATGTTTCCACATTCTCCAGTTTTGCTTCAAAGAAAACACGTAACTCATAAAAGAAAGTAGTTCATAAATAATGTTTCTGAAATCTCATATTTACCAATGCTTTTGGAAAATTCAGTTATGTTAATGCACAGAAATATGTAAGAGCATTTTGCACTAGTTACTTATTTCTAGTGAGCAAGTGAGCAAATACATTAATTAGGACTTGGGGTATAGATGGCTATGTAACTGGAGATAGAAATCACACCCACGTCCTATTGTAGCCATGTGTTTCCCTTTAATCTATGTTATCTGGCATGAGAAAAATGGGTAGAGTGGAGATGTTGATTCTGTATGTTGTCCAATGTTAATATAACTTATGTGTTTGTGTAATGTGTGCAGGTGTGTGTGTATGTGTGTGTGTGTGTGTGCACATGCACACATACATAAAGAAAAAGAAAGTATATTTGCAGAGTGAATAAACATCTTAAAATTCTTTACTCATAGATTATTCCATCTTTTAGAATTGTAGTGATTTGCTCACCTAGGAAAACTAGTTTAAATTTACATCCCTCATAATATACTTATTACTATCTCTCAGGTAAACTTGGTTTCTCACTTATCTTTGCACGCACATAACAATATATTTCAAACATAATATAATGCTTTTAATTAAATTGTTTCTAAGGAGAGAAAGAAGTGTATCTTATTTTATATATACCAGAAACATTATCAGATTTTAATAAACATTTGCTGAATTGAACTGTTAGAGATACAACTACTTTAGTTACAGAATAATAATAACTCACATATAGCAAACACTTACTGTATGCCTAGCACTGATCAAAGTGCTTTAAATATAAAACTCCATCTAATCCCCATTGTAATCCTCTCAAATAGATGCTATTATTATTATCAGACTCATTTTCCTGATGATAAAATTGGAGCAAGATGATATGCCCAAGGTTATACAGCTAGTAGGAAGGAAAATTGGGGTTTTAAATAAGACCCAATTCTCCTTAGTTTTTTTCTGGTAAGAAATGAGGCCCACCTCTTAATCCCATGTAGAGTATTGCCTCTTAATTAATGTAAGAGCAATGATCTATGCTATGCTGGTCACTAGTTCAGCATTCAGACATAGGATCCAGGTCTCAAGATAGCCAGTCTAGTGGTACTTATACTATTTCACTAAATTACTGTAGATCAAACCACATCTGCCTTGTTGAAAGTTGTATCCCATACTTGGTATAGGGCCTCTCCTATAGCACATGATAAACAAACATTTATTTGTTGAATTAATGATTGAAACAAAAAAATTTTCTTAAGTTTCTAGAATAATTTGATCTTAAAGTATAAAGGTGGCTCTTTCAGACACATTATTGTGTGAAGGCCTCTGTTTCTACATGAACACATTCTTTACTGCAAACCAATACTCATCAAGAAACTTCATTTATTATTTTGGATATCAAGTCTTAATAATAAACTGAGCTAGTTTTTTAAATGACATTAATCCACATGTATACCTAGAGCAACCCCAAAGGATTTTGTATGATCTGAATATAGACACCATTCATCGCTCAGCTAGGCATCTCTGGGGTGTGTCGCAATGGCTAGTGTTCAACCACAAGTTGGTGAGAGATATTTGGAAATGTCAGGGCTAGCAACAAAAATGAAATCTGCAACTGTAATCTCACCCAGAGGTTTCAGTGAGGCTAACTCTCCTGCGATCTGCAAGAGGCAGCATGCCGAGTCCCAGTGCTGTCTCAGCAATCAGATCAACACACACATTCCCCATGACAGTGACCACTGACAGATGACCTGGGGAGCCTGCCAGGAAATGGACTCGATCAGCACTCAACTGGGTGCTCTTCTCTGCCTTATGATTTCTGTTCAGTTGTTCAGACAGACGTACTTCCTGTAACACTGCTGTGTGGCCACATTTTACTTCTATTGATTCTATGTTTTCATCAATTTTTCTAATGTGTAATCATTTCTGGAGGCCTTATGTGGAGCCCTAATGCACAGTGGGCCTAAAAAACCTGGGAACCACATCACAAAAGCCTAAATAAGCCTTGTTGCCATGCAAGAAATAATTATCAGGACCCTAATTCCAGAATTCCCTCCCCCCTTTTTTAAAAAATAACTTTTATTATTTATTTTTTTGGGGGGAGTACCATGAAAAGAGAACTGGACAGAATCTGTAGGCTTTCTACCTGGAGCCCCGAGTTACCTAGTTAGGCATTCTCCATCCTGTTTGTGGGTTTTCTCTTCAGTAAGTCTAAGAAATGCAATGATCTCTACAGGTCTAATTTTCCTTCCATAATTCAATACTATTTTTTTTATTTGTAATATCATCCAGGTTTTCTGAAAAGATTACCCAGCATACTCAACATAATAGCATTATAGAAAGGAAATCTATAATTCCTAGAATCCCATTTTTTTGTGTGCTTTGTGAATTAGTTTTTGGGTTTAAGTACTTTTTTGTGTTTGAAATATTTGCTATATAATGGATGTCCTTCAAGTATTGGATCTCATATCTGTTTTCTTCCTTCTTCCTCTCCTTTTTTTATGTAAGTTTGGTGTAGTGATGTAAAAAAAGTGAAAGGTATTAAAAATTCTTAACATGAACTGAATAACTAGGAAGAATTCTTTTTAAACTTCTGCATCTGGCTCTGATAATTAGAATTATAGCCATGGATTATCCAATCATTAAGCCATGCATCTGGTTATTATATAATCATAGCTATGGATTATCCAATCATTTTTAAAAAGCAGGATATTTATGATGAAACCACACTGAGGTTTTAAAATTGCTGAAAGCTAAAGATAAAGAGAAAATCTTGAAAGCAAGACACAGGGCTTTGAAAGGAGCAATACTAAGACTGATAGCTAGCTTTTCTACAGAAATGAACTCATTAAATCTTTAACCTTAATTACATGACCAGATAAAAATAAAACCCAAACTACATGCTTTCTACAGCAATAATGCAGGTTAAAATATAAAGGAAGAAAAAGACATGCCTTGCAAGTACCATCAAAACAAACAAACAAACAAACAAACACCTCTATATGGCTATATAAATACCAAATGAAGTGACTCTGAGACATAGCCTATAGTACAAAAGATAAAGTTCATAAAAATAAAATGGCCAGCCTACTGAAATAATTTAACACCTAAAAATTGTTACTAATAACCTCAAAAATGACTGAAGAAAAACACAAAACTTACAGAAATAAAAGGGCACATATACATATATACACATATATATGTTTGTAATCCTAATGAAGGATTTTAAAATACCTTTCTTAAATACTAATAGATCAAATATGCTGGACAAATATTCTGCAATAGAACCCTGACCCCCAACTGCACAACATATACTTTTTTTTTAAGAGCACATGGAACATTTACAAAGTAATACTATGCTGGGCTATAAGCAAGTCTCAAAAATTATTTAACAAATTGTCCATTCAGCTTGACAAGAGTCACATGTCTTGAGTTTGAATGTAAGTCAAAATCACAAGACACAATAAACTTTATTCGCCACCAAGTTTATTTACCTTTAAGAAAAGATACAAGGCTTGCAATACATCATGAAAGGCAAGAGCATAGCAGAAATCGCAGGCACAGCTCCCCAAGTCTTCAGTGTTCCTTTGGGATGTGCATGATAATAAGAGACGGGATGCATGTGTGTGGAATCACTTTAGCCCAGAGGTCTTTTAGGGTTCTCTTAGTTTTTATAACCTGCTAGTTACATACTCCCTCTTAAATATGTGCCTCACTCTCATTGTTTAGAGTAGCTCAATCTCATTAATTACAGATTACTTAATAAATCATCTCAACAATAAAGTACAGTTATTCAGTCAAAACATAGCATTTGTTATGGATCTAGTTTTCTCCTACAGGTTTCTTGATTTATTATTATAAAAGTATTCTAGTGAGCATCATCTTGAGCATTTCTGTTGCTAAAGAAAAGGACACAAACTATTAACTAACCTTCCTAAGAGGAAACCATTAACATGAAGATAATTAAAACACATGCAGATATTTGGAAATTAAACAATAAATTTAAATGTTAAAATAATATTATAAACATTTGCTATCTGTTTGGAAATCTACGTAAAATGGACAAATTCTTTGAAATACCATATCTACTAAAAAATCAGATGCTTAATCAAAATACTTTCCACAAAGAAACTACAGGACATGAAGAACTCATTAATAAATTCATCCAAAAATTTAAGAACAATATCCATATTACACAAATATTTCAGAGAATAAAAAATTATGAAAACCCTTTCCAAAGTGTTTTGTAGGGTCAGGAAAAGTTTCACACTAAAACATCCCCCAAAATTAAAGAGTTGTGACAGGCCAGTCTTTCCCACAAACATAGATGCAAAATTTTTAACAAAATATTGACAAAACCCAGTAGTATATATAAAGGATAATAATTATTATTTTTATTTTTTCCTGAATTTCCTGGTTTTCTTTACATTTTAAAGTCAAGCAAAGTAATTCACTATTTTAAGAGAAAAAGGAGAAAATCAAATGCTAATGATTATTTCAATAGATGAAATGAATGCATTTTTAGTAAAATTCAAAAACCATGGATAATATAAAAAAATCTACCTTTACAAAAATATTTGTGAATTCAAAAGTATGCAGTTAGCTTCATGTCATATGGTAAATACTGAAAACTCTTCCTCTGATATTAGAAGCAGAACAATTACCTTCTGTGCAACATGATACCAGAGATTCCAGCTATTGTAGTAAGGTGAGACAAAAATATATACAGGGGAGAGGAAGTAATCAAACATTATTTATATATGTATTTTCTATGTGCACATAATTGTATAGGCATAAAAGTTAATAAGATTACAAAATAAATGTTAGAAGCAATTTGTTAATTGAACAAATTTGTCGAGTACAAGATCATGATAAAAAGAATCTTTTAGTTCTATGAACAAGTAAAGAGAATTTAAAAAATGGAATTGAAAAACAATGTCATTTGCAATAGAATCAAAATAAAATACTTAATAATAAATCTAATAAAATTTGTGTGAAGCCTGTCTGTACACAGAGAACCACAAAACCTTCTTGAGACTAATTAAAAATACCTAAATAAATGAAGAGATTTACTAGGCTTGATGAGAAAGTTCAAAATGGTGAGGATGTCAATTCTCAAACAATCTACACATCCATTCAACATTCCAATAATTTCTCTTGACAAGCTGATTCTAAATGTTAAACAAAAAACCTTCGAGGCTGATAGTGTTTCTGAAAGAAAGGGTTTATTGAGCCACATGCTAACCAGAAAAAGACCAGGTCCTTGGATGTGTAGTCTAAACCACCAGCGACAGGGCTGGATGGAGAAGCTGTCCAGAGGCTGAGAGAGCTCTTTTGTAAAAGTTATTTTGGGGAAGAAAGATGTAAGTTACTTTGAAAGAAATTGGACTGGCTGGAGATAAGAGGAGTGGGAAAAGGTGAAGCCAGGTAAGATCTGGGTTAGCTGTGTAGTCCGCAAGGAAGAGGTGCTTGCTGCTTTTTGATTAGTTCTGGGCACAGTTTGGAAAGTTCTGTATAAGCAGGATTCTTGGAAGTCTGGAAGTCGTGATCCCTTTTTATTTATTTTATTTTTTACTTTTAAATTTGTGTGCATCTTATCTTTTTATTGAAATATAATTGACATGTATGTTATATGTGTTTCAGGTGTGTAACACACTGATTTGATGTGTTGCAAAACGATCACTATAATAGTCCACCTGGCATCCGTCACCATATACAGTTAAAATTTATTTATTTATTTGTTTGTTTGTTTGTTTGTTTGTTTATTATGGTAAAAGCTGAAATAGCCTCCTGGAAGTTGTTTCAGAGCTCAATGTATAGGCAGCAGTGTAAGTAGTCTTTTGTTGGTTTCTGTCCCAGTTCTGTTAACTTGTATTTTCTGCCCACCCACCTACCTGCTGTAATTTAATTTAAGACACTTGAGAATTCATTTTTTTTGTCACAAAAAATATGCAGAAATTTAGGGAGCTAGTCTAGCAAAACAAATTTAGAGAATTTACAATGCCAAGTATCAAGACTTGTATAATGACAGAAATTGAAATGATATGGTATTGTTACTTGGATAGAAATAGACCAATGATTTAGCATACAGAGTTTAGAGAAATGAGCACATGTGATATATGACAGAGATTCAGTTCATTGCAATGAAGAAAAGATGGTCTGTTAAATAAATGGTGCTGGGACATCTGGATATTAATAATAATAATTTAAAAACACTTGGTACCTTATACCATTCACAAAAGTTAATTGCAGATAGCTTTTTAACTTAAATGTAAGAGATAGATAACAATAACAAAAAAACAAAAACTTAAAAAACACCCTACTTCCAGAAGATAACTTAAGAAAATGTATTCATGACTTTCAGTAGAAAAATAATTCTTATACTGGACATGAAAAGAACTGACTATAAAAAAATTATTAGAAAATTTGACTACATTAAAATTAAGAACTCTTTATCAAAGAACAGCATTAAAAATATCAGATGACCAGCCATAGAGTAGGAGAAAGTTTTTGTTAGACATGTTAATTTAAGAACATACATTCATGAGAATCTTATTAAAGAAGCTAAGAAAAAAATTTTGAAAATACTGAGTAAAAGACTGAAAAGTCACCACAAACAAATATATTCGAATTGGAAATACATATTTGAAAGTGTTCACTTCATTTATTATTTGGCAAATGTAAATGAAAAGCATAATAAAATATCACATATATCCCCTTAAATAAAACAGAAAAAATAGCAAAATAAACTACAAAAATGCTATGTATTGGTGAGGACATACATCTGGAACTCTCATAAAATGTTATGGCAACTGGTACACTTCGATATATAGAAAGAGCAGTGTTATTCTTTTTAATCCAAAGGGGAAATTATGCAAATGGTCATCGAGAGTAGAATTAAGATATAATTTATGGTATATTTATGCTATATGTTAATAATATCAAATGAGACTTAAATACATGCATGAATCTTACAGACACAAAATTTGTGTAAAAACTCTAGATGAGAGTATATCCTCTGTGATTTATGTCTTATAAAAATGAAAACAGGCCAAATGAATTGATGGTTATAGAAATCAGAATAATGTTTATCTTTTAAGGGAATAACATCTGGGATAGACCTGAGGCAATCTTCTGCAAAGCTGATAATGTTCTATTTCTCAATCTGGCAGTAGTTACACAGATGTGTTTACTTTTCAATAATTAGCAAACTATACTATTATGAATTGTAAACCTTTATATATGCTATACTTTAAAAATAAAAGAAAGTGATAACAATTATTCTTCCTGAAGCAGAGAGATTATTGAGTTGTTTCTATAACCTTGAAGTGCAGGAAGATCAGGTATTTCTTATCCCAAGCGACAAATTAAAGAACTGAAAAATATCTAGTTGTGATCTAGAGAATCTGTGGATAACCAAAGGAATGAAACTGAACTAATGTTCTGAAAAATTGCCACAGTTTGGCCACAAAGATACAGCCTTAGGGAGGTTAAGTGGCTTTGCCAAAATTTTAAATAAGATAGTCAATCATTTTAGCACTGGTTGTATAACTAGTTCAGGGAGAATAAGGACATTCAGATGGGGAAAGAGGTGGAAATAAACAAGAGGTAAAGGAAATCACATTGCCAGCAAGATAAGGTTCTGCAATCAAATTGAAGCTATATCTATCCTACCTCCTGGGCGTGAGGATAGAAAAGAAGGTAATAACTCATAACCGTTTAGAAATTTAAACCAGAAACTCTGTTTCATAATTGATGGCTCTGACTAGACTTCAACTTAAACCTACTCAGAAAAATGGGAAACATATACAGTCTCAGTTTTATGTGAGTATTTTCAGCTTATGTTAAGTAATAGTCATATTTCATTTATTCATTCATCAATTATATGACACATTTTCACATTGAAGTACAGTTGAGAACCAGGGAATGAATAACAAAAGGTTTTAAACAAATCAAAAGATATGTCAGCAATAAAATTCCTTCGTTTGCTCACGTGAAAGTACCTCTGAATCTAACTCATGTCTTTTGATTCTTTAATACTTCTGATAATCTGCTTTCTGTAAAATTGCAACACCAGGATTGGGTGATATTCTGGAATGGGAGTGTTTTTGTTTATGTGATAACTTTATTTCAGACACTGATTAGTGGTCTCAGTTATGCTACTTGATATGAGAGAGTTGGTTCTTTTGTCACTTCTGTCCTTCTCCACTGTCCCTGAGAACATAACTCTCACTGCACTAACGTTCAGTTCCAGCAACAACTGCCTCACCACCTCCTATCTCATCTTGCTTCCTGCCAAGGAAAAATAGGAGCTGTGCTTGGATCTTTTGCAGGGATCCTCTGAAGTAGGTGGATATTTCCAATGAGATAAGATGAACTGAGGGTTACCTGTTCCACCTTGATGGGAAGAGAGATTAAAAGTGCTGGACAAAGGAACGTCCAGGAAGCAGTGGTGCTGAATGATCCAGTCAGGGAAGGTGAGCATTGTGGGAGCCCATTGCACTAGAGGCAGTGAAATGGCTCAGGCTGAGAGTAAGGAGAACTGGTGGGAACAGACAGGGAACAAAACGGGAGAGCCAGTAGTGGCCTACACTTTCTGTTAAAATGATTATACTTGTTTAACACTTATAGTATATAGTAAAGGTGTGTTTTTATTGTAGCTCTGAAACATTTATAAATTTTTATACTAGAAATGCATATATTTTCTACTAGAAATGCATATATTTTCTTTGTGAGTAATTTGTTTTATAGATCATAAATATAAAACATTTTATATTTTGCAAATATAAATATGCAAAAATACTTTATATAAATATAAAACATCAATATTTGGCATTATACAAAATAGATGTGTATGTCTGCATACATTTGTATATATAGATAGGTAGTTGATAGATTACATAGACAAATGCAGGCCACTAAAGATACAGCATACTTAAAGCAACAAAATTAGAAATAGAAGGTGGTAGAGGCAGCTTCACCAGAGGCAGTAAAACTTGATGGGGAATCTGATAGTGATGAAAGGAGAAAAATTATATATCTAAAGGAAATATAAGAAATAAATAAAGCCATCCACTTAAGGGCAAATATGATCTCCTAAAGACATCATCACCATAGCCTAGAACAATTTTGACATTCATACTGGTGACTTTGAGAAATAGGGAAGATATTTGTTGCACTTTTTTGAAATAGGGATCAAATACTGTAGTTCTGCATTTACAAGACTAGCTGGTTTGCAGATGTTTCAAGGAATCTCATAGCATTAAAACATAATTCATAAAACAAATTTTTGAATATGTAAAAAATGTGCTCATCTAGGTCTTCTTTTTAAAACTATGCCTGGCAGAAAAAAAAAAAAGTTATATCTTGCTATTTGAATAGAAGAGGCTTCCTTTTGTTAAGGTACTTTTGTTAATTACACACAAATGAATCTCCATAGGAGGCCCACCTTTAAAAAGACAGGTTTGCATTCCTCAAGAATTGTTTCTTAAGCTTCTCTTGCTGCCTGTCCTCAAATGAACCTTTGTTCTTTCTACCAAGGCTCTCATAGTCAGGAGACTTGGAAATTTCAATAGGGGTTGATGCCTGTCTGTTTAGAGTTAATAATCAAATAAGTTGCTGCATTGGTACTATAAGTATCAATTAAGGGAGATTTTCTGAAGTATAAAAATATCACTGATTTTATGTCAGTTTAAAAATTATATAAACAGTCTTATATTATTAACTATTATGTTTTCTCAAGGGATTGTACCATAAGGATTTCAACTGGCTGGAGAAGTGTCAGCAAAGTACATAGATTGATTGTGCCCATTAAATGATGGGCTTCATATATGTTGGTTAGATAAGTCTGTAAGCAGTCAGATTTCAATATATGAAAAAAATGGAAATTGATGAGCACATGTATTACCACATTAGTTATTTTGGAGCTTCATTAACACATAACTGCGAGATTGTCCGTGAAGCCATAGGAAGTCATGTCTAACCCATTCTTACTAACTGGGGGAGCAAATCAGTATGATTTAGCAATACATATGAACTGTATAATGCACATATTAAAAGCTTTTTTGTTATATTAAAATGAGCAATAATGCAAAATTGACATTATAAAGCAAAAATTCGGAGTAGTTACTTTAATAAAAATGAGTAACTTGTAATTATCATATCTTTAATTATGACTCCTAGTTGTTTAACATTGACCTTTTTCCTTAAGCATATTAAACATACCAATTGAAAATGTCCTTAAACTACTAATTTTCTTGCCAATATTATTCTCATATAAAAAGAAAAAAACAGTAATTTTAGCTAAGCCAATGTCCACAGGCATTAAATTTCAATTACTGGTACCCTGAGGTGTTCTTTTTCCCTCAAGAAAAAGTGCTAAAAATAGTAAAAACTCAATTTTATAAATATCAAACTTATCCAACAATTCTGTAGAACTGTAATGATTGGGGAGTGAGTACAGACTTCTTCAGTGTTTAATCAGTCTTAGAGATACTTCTGGGACCTTTCGAAATGTCAGTAAATTACAGAAGGACTGGATGTTCTGTAGGAACTATCTGGTTTTTAAGACCTCACAACTACTGTTTACCATGTGTTCCCTGATCTCCAGCTTATTTGATGGATGTGACCATTCAAAACAAAACTAAAATAGAACAGAGCTTCAATGCCATATCTATTTCTAGATACCTTTCAGGATGGTTCTCTTTTTAGATACATAAGGTAGCTCTACTAAGTGAGAGAGCTCTTTGCGGCAACTTAGCAGGTGGAACAAGCTGCCATACAGAGGGTATCCAGCATGCACAAGTTACCAGGTTACTATCCAAGCTTAAAGAGATCTAGAGAATGTTGATTCCCATAGCCCCATAGTCCTGGCTTCTATCTTTATAGTCTCATGATAACAGCAATTATATTATTAGTTATTATCAGAGTACTGTTGTGGGGCCTCCCATATTGACAGACTATTAGTGCTACCACTAAGTTTATTTGTTATTGTTAGAGACTTCCAAACCAGAAACCTGCAGCCCCCTTTTCTTCATTTGAGTCATCTGATTTGATTTGTTTATAAAACATCTGCTTAGCTTGGAGCAGCAAACAAGCTATTAAGATTTTCTGATTATAGAAGCCTCAGGATTTTTATTTAAATATGTTTCAAGGTCTAAAATGCACACACACTCAGAACATACATACACATAAATACAAACACACACATGCATGCGTTTTGCTCTCAGTCCATGTAAATGCTTAATAATTATTCTTTAAGATTTATCACTACCAGTGATTTACCTCTTCATTTATCATCTTGTTCCTCAAGTAAAATATAAGTGTCATGGGAAGGGTCAGAGAATGGGTTTCTTAGAATGAGATTCTGAGATGAAGTGCGACTTGTAGATTTATTTGGCAGTGTTTTTAAGAGATTTACCACTAAAAGAGATAAGAAGACAGGATTGAGTACGGGGAAAAGCTGACTTGAAAACACAGTTGCAACTGAGAGTTAGCTGAAGCCTTGGAGCTGATGACCTTTCAGAGGATTTGTTCCTAGTTGGGGTAGGCTAGGGAGTGAGAAGAAGGAAGGGTAACCTTGGGCCAAGCAGTTTCTGTGTTCAACAGCACTTCCCAACAATAGATACAGTGGTGACCCAGCAACATCTGATGTTTCCAATACCTGGGGCACAGACATGTCACACCTAACATTTTTCAAATGATTTTTATTTGTCATCCCCTGACAGTGTTCACTGCATGGATTTCAGTTTTATTTGCTTTGTTTCTTCCTATATCTCTAAAGCTTAAATAGTACCTAACAAGTAGTATGAGCTCAATGAATAATTGCTGAAAGAAAACAAGTTATCAAAATCTTGTAATTATAGCTTATTAGATCTATAAAATCCTGACAAAATGAGTTACAGTATAGACTAAGAAGAAAAACTCTGTTTCCTCTTTAAATAAACCATAGATATAATGCTATGTTTAATATTAAACAATTTGTTAGTAATGATTTTTTTTTCAATATACTATAAGTAGAAAATAGTAAAATACTTTGGTAAATTTTATTATTGTATCCAAGGAGCTCTCATTATCAAATGGAAAAAGAAATAAATATTGTATAGGTGAGGCCATTTGAAATTTTGTAAATCTCAATAAATATTTGTGAATATCAGAGGGTTGGAAATAGATATGTCACTTTATACTAACATTTCAAGTGGATGTGTTTTAGGGAACTTCAATTTATATACCATTCAGACACTATATTTTCAATTAGTATCCTAATTCATTGGTTAGGAAATTGTGATGCCTTTGATTTGAAGTCTTATTTGATATACTCAAATTGAAATCCTCAAAATATCAAGCTCAATCATATTAACCATTCTAATAGAGATTAAATCTACTCATAAATTATTTGAGTGTTCATTTCTAAAGATGCATGTTAAAATTGGAATAATAGGAAAAAGATCATAGCCTCCGGACCAGTATAGAATGCACACATGTGAAACATTACTTGTGTATCATTTATAAAGGGGCAAAAATATAAGGCTAGTCAAATTTCTCCCAGTATATTTAATGTCCTATGAGAAGGAACATCAATCAGATATTCGGGAGAAAATAGTCAGCCATGAAATGTACAGAGAGTCAAGCTTTCCTATAACTCTCAGGCCTATAGATTTTGTTATCGAAATCCAGGGATATTTTCCCCATTATCTCTTTTTGAGAACACTACTTAAAGATAACTTAGAGCCAATCAGGGGATGTACAGGACTGTTATTGAACACTTAAAAAAATGTTAAATTGCAAAACTGATATTAAAAAAAAATGTGGAATTAGGTTGCAAAACAATGTAAATATAGATTCTATTGTAATGCAAAAATAACAATGAAATTTACACGGAAAAGGTGTAAAAAAGTTAGTGTTTAGTGTGTACATCTTATCCAATAGCCAACAAGTCAAGTGATAGATTTATAAACATTTAAAAGTATTTAAAGATAAATATTGAAGAAATAGGATAGAGGAGAACAGAGAATTGAGGTGTGACGAAGAATGCTAATTTATCAATATTCATATTAGGTAAATAATAGCAACAGAAGTAGAGAAGTTTTTATATAGCAAATTCTTATATAATAGTCTTGTGTAAAATATAATTTTAGAATTAAAGAATAAATACAAACATTCCTATATGTTAGAAGGCATACACACAAATATACACACAGACACAGTACTGAAGATTGACGACATACACATAAAGTGTTTATGTTAAAAGTATAAAAACCTAAAATTTTCTGACCAAACTGATATGAAATATATCTTCCATACAATAAATTTAAGCTGAGTAAATATATACATTAAAAGAAATGTTTTATAAAATAGAACACAAAGTAAACCCCAAATCTAGGTTATAAATCTAAAATACTAAAGAAACACAGATAAGACAGTGACTTAGGAAGTTTAAAAATAAAAGAAGAAGCAAAAGCATATTAGGCAAATGCAAACAAAAGGAAATGTAAAATTTACAGTATTATACTGGACTTTTGCATGACTCGGTGCTGGATAACATAACATCAATATTCATAAAGCTAACATTAGAATTAAACTCTATAATACAGTCCCCAGGAACAGATGACTTTTATCCTCTCATAGTCCACGAGAGATTATATGTTAAAAAATTATATATATATATAAATAAAATAATTAAAATTGATTTATAAATGACTAATTCTGAAACCTATAAAAATGGAAATTATAACCTCTTTTCAGATGTCTATGAAATATCCACAGATATTAACTATATATTAGTTTTCAAGAAACTAATTATAATGCCAAATAAAATTCTATAAATTAATAGTAAAACCAGAAATGAAATGATTCTCTCACAAAAAAATTAATATACTAATATACTCTGCATTAAACTACTCTATTTAAAGAAAAAATACAAAGACCAGAATTCTGGGAAAACAAAAATAACATTAAAAATACCATTATTAAGAACAAACGAGACCAAGTAAAATTAGTATTTTTAGGGAACTTCATATGTGTTTGAGTAGAAGGAAAATAAATATAATTGTTTATTTATATTAATTAAAATATGAAAAAACAAATTCATGAAATTTATCATACAAAAAGTGTTAGAATTAAAATAACTAAAATTCTAAAGGAAATATGAAGGAAAAAATTAATACATATGTTAGTTTTTAAAAATCAATCGGTAGTCATAAAATTATAGTCATAAATGCTTCATCTGAAAAAGAAAGAGAAACATCGTACCTAACCTAAATAAAAAAAAAAAGCAAAATAATAAAAAATGAGGAGGAAGGAACCCAAGAGTTAATTAAAAAAATAAAAAAGCTACATTGCACAGCACAAATAAACTGGAAAAACTGAATAAAAATGGGTAAGTTTTCAGAAAAATATATATTACCAAAATTGACCACATAAGAGTTAAAGTATAAGAAGAATAACTTCCATAGTAGAAATAGAAGGCATGTTAAAAAAATGATTAAAAAAATACGTGATAAAACAAACTATTTTATTTTAAATTATATTTTTAATTTTTAATTATAGTTGGCATTCAATATTATATTAGTTTCAGGTGTATGCACAGTGGTTAGACATTTATGTAATTTTTGATGCAAACGAACTTTATTTAACACTTCATGAAGTAGACAGTCTCCTTTCAGAGAACTGCAAAATGTGGGATAGGGGGAGAAGGCAAGAAGCTTTTATAAGATAAAGAACAAAGAACAAATAAGGGAAAATGGAAAATATCTGACTGTCTGGGACCACATAGTCAACTCGATTTGGAGTGAGAAGGTGCAGACTTGCCTTGGTTGTTGGGGACTGGCTGGCTGGAAGTGCTGCATTTCTGGTGGAAAGGAACACTTAAAGGGACATGAAAGTTATCTGAGTTGTGGTTTGCTGACATGGCACCCGGGAAAGTGGTGCTCCACCTTGGGCCTATAAACTTATTTCATCACATATTATAAAAGAGCTATTCAAAATAAATACCACCATAGCCAACTCTTTTATGAGGAAAATTTACTTGCTATTTAAAGAGTATATGATTCCCAGACTATTTAAACTATTTCAAAATGTAAGAAAAAGAAGGAAAACATCCAAGCTCCATGTATGAAGCAAGTATACCATTGATTCCACCATTTAACGCAAAAATGAAAAGTTTTACTTCTATTAATAAAAATCATAAAGCATGAATAAAATTCTTTAGACATAAAAATAAAAACACGTGTGTAAGCAGGGTTTATTCCAAGAATGCTAGCATCTATCAATAACTAGAAAATCTTTTAATAAACCATTGAAACAGCAAGAAATAAAATGTCATTGTTAATCTAAAAATAATCAGTCTTTAAATAGGAATGGATGAATATTTGTTAACACGACAAAAATACATCTGTCTCAAACATAAAACCGAGAATATGCTTAATGGAGAAAAAAATTCCATGATATCCTACTAAAGACAGAAACAAAAAATGGATGGCCATACTCATCACTAGGATTGAAAATTGATGGCAGAAATATTAAACAAGAAAAAGGAAAATATATAAAAATTGTAAAAAGAGGTAAAATCATCTCTATTTGCAGAGGATATGATTATATAATAAGATAATTTAGTAGGACATTAATATACAGAAACCAATGGAGCATATAAAAAACAAGTTAGAAGATAGAATAAGAAAATCCATTTGTAATAGCAATAAATAGTTTAAAATGATAAATAATTAGAAATAAACTTACTATGTAAGAGCTGTCCAAACAAAAAATTCTACTGAAGGTAAAATAATAAGAAAAAATAACGAATTAACAGAGATATCAACATCTTATTTTAAAAGGCTCAAAATCATAAAAATGTCAATTTAATTTGCTACTATAATGGCATTCAAATTAAAATAATATTTTTGTTTGTTATTTGGAAAATCCAGTTCTGAAAATCAGTAGAAAAATAAAAATGCTAGAAATTCTCGGTTTTGTTTCAATATATAAAGAACTTAGAAGGAACTAAAAATTAAGAAATGAACAAAGAAGGAAAGAAGACATATACTTGTAGTGTTTCAGATATATTTTATTCTTATAAATTTGTAACTAAAGATATTTCCAAAAATCATTTAAATACTTTTTAGTATAGAGATTACAGTAATTTACCAAATTTTGAAGAAAACATAAAAATTAATGAATTTTAAAGCTTGTTCTGAATACTTACATGAGATGCTATTAATAATAATGTATAGTAATAGTTTATATTTTTTTTCTGAGTTGATTTATCTACTTTGTTTTGGTACCCCTGTCTTCCAAGATTATAAAACAATAATTTGAGCTAGCATAATATCTGTGACATATTATTTTATGGTTTCTTTTCTGCTTGATGTACTGATCTAACTTCGTGATTACTGGTATATCATTCTACTTCCTTTTATTTTTTTATATGCCAAAATATAAATATTGTTTTCTACATTCAGAATTTAGTTTCTGTGAATTTTTCTCAGACTTTGAATTGCTGACTATCTTCTTAGGAGTCACTTATTTTAGAAAATAAATACAGAGATTCTAACTGAGTTTTTCTAAGAATAGATAAGACTCTTACAGGTTTTGGAATTACAATGATAAATCCTTATGTATATACATGATGTTATCACATCACGGACAAAAGAGAACAAGAGTTGATAAATCAGTACTTCCTTCAGTTGATTCACAGCTTTTTCACTAGGGTTTGAACTTAATCCAAATTAATCTTTACATACTTTTCATCAACTCAACTAGACAAGTTCATGGTAAACAGAGGGAAGCAAAGAAATGCTGAAGATGAAAGAGTTCGCATGTCTGGCCTAACCTTCGTCAATGTCATTCTTACTACCAGCAGATGGTATTCCTCCTTCTGAAGTCCCGTTTGCTGATGTTATCCACGACTAAAAATTGAGATTTTTACTGAAAGGCTGACAAAGGCTATACTGGATCATCTCACAGGATGGTGTTAATTTGCATTACTAGTAACTTTAAAGGCAATGTATTGTTGTTGTGATATAATGACACTGCATTACCTATCTCATCTAATCCAATAATATTTCAAATATACATGAGAAACAACAGGCAGTTAGCACTGAGCCAACTGTAAATGATTACCATATCAGCAGGACATAGAGTTACAGATAAGTATTTTTTTCTTTATAAAATAAAACATAAAATCTTCTTTAAAAGAAATCTCAAAAACAAAAACAAAAAAAATCAAGAAGAATTACAGACTGGGAATCAGAAAGAAAAAAAAAAACTCAACTAGCCTGGTAACACTAGCAGCCATTTGCTTAGGTCTGTGAGGTTCTGGTTTTGAAAGTTAATGAGCACCAAAGTAGGACAGCTGCAACTGATTCAGCAGACAAGACAAGACAAGACGTACCCTCCTTCTTGGGCATTTGTCAGGTTTAAGAATCTTTGAGTGCTGGCTATTGACAATTGTCGATGTCAGTCATAGCAAATGCCTTGCTCATAATTATACTATGTCAGAATTCAAAGAGAATTTTGGTCTACAAAATCAATACAACTAGATACATTATCATGTATCTGGCTACATATAATCATATATAATCATATATAATAATGAAGAAACTGAGTGACAGAAGATGAATAGAGTTCTCCATACATTTCCATACCCCCAACATTAGATAATAAGTTAATAACAAAGTATACCTAAAACTTGAGTTTCCTTATTCCTAGTTAAGTATTTCTTTCTTTTTTTTCTTTTCTTCTCTTTTTTTTTTTTTTTTGGTGCTGAAACATTGGATAGTTAAGCATTTTTTAAACTCTATTTCTATTACAAGAATAATTGTAGTACTTACAGTAGCAATTGTTAGTATTTTAATGGCAAAACTAGCACTTGAATTTGGCAACTTCTTAAAATGCATTATCTTATCAACAAACCTCTGAGGACTTAATGATTAGCTGCTTTTACAAAATCCCAAAGATGCTGATTAAGAAATTGAAGAAATAAGTAAAAAAAAAAAATATATATATATATATATATAGTTGTATATATATATAGTTGTATATATATATATATAGTTGTATATATATATATAGTTGTATATATAGTATATATATATATTATATACCACATGTAAGAGACATTATGTACAAAGCTTTATAAAATTTTATTATATTTTATAATAGTCCTGAATTTAAGTTTTTGTCTAATTATTTTATGCATACAGGAAACAAGGGTCAAAGAAGAAAAATAACTTATCCAAGTCACATAATAAGTAAGTGATGTATTGAATTTGAATCTACCTTCTTGTTAACTTTCCGTCTGAGCAAGCAAATAATTTATCCAAAGTTAAGCGGTAAACATTAGAATGTATTTTTCAAAGATAGGGTTTCAGATCCTGTAGCACTTGCATTTTCCATAGCATTGCACTTTAGACTTTTTCCAGAAGTTCCTCAGCACTTTTTATGAGGAGAAACTATTTTTCAATCTCTGAAGCCTTGAAGTTCTGAGCAAAGTATGCTTCTTGCCAGTATAGATATTTGAGATAGTCTCAGAAAAGAGAATTTGGCAGCATTAATCAGCTTGAATGCCTATCTGTTCACTCTAACACTCAGATCTTCTTTTAAGATTTCTATCATTTGGTTAAGAATTTTTATATATATTTTCATGTATATTAAATGACACACATATAGTTAGTCTATCAATCATCTATCAACTGAGCTCTATTGGGTTGACACAGGATTAAAATGTAAATATGAAAACATTTTTTCAATCTTAATTAAAATAAATGCATGAAGAAACATTTATATATTTTCTTCTATAGCATATGGCTATTTCCCTAAGTGTTAATGCTCAAATTGTTCCTATAAAATATTTTATATTTTATAATTTATCTGTAAAAAGGACATACCCATTAAAATGTCTAAGCTTGTGACTTAAATTGTATTCTGGGTGAAAAAATACTAAGTTTTGAGAAAGATATTAAAGGGTATTTCAGGATCTCAGCCACAAGCGATAAGTGACACTTATGTTTTGGTAAAGGAAAGTAAAAAAAAAATCATAGTAACATTTTAATGGACAAACTGTTATTAATAAATAAAATTTAAGTGTAATCATAGAAAATTCATGAAGATATTGCCCCATAGTGCATCTAAAACAAAAGAATTAGTTAAAGGCAGCACACAATATGAAAAGAAATATAGTTTCAGAAAGTCAAAAAGAAAATAATTATTAAATTGTGATTCAAAAGTCACACAGGCATAAGAAGGATTTACCAGACATAAAATTAAGTTCACGTAAAAAATTTGAGAAAGGCACCAATGAATGATGACCTCAATGTATTAAAAACCTACTGGAAGTGACAACCCTAAACACAACACATAATAACCTCATGAATATGTAAAAATGTTTTGAAGCAAGAAAATAAAAAAGTCAAGAATACCACTTAAAAGGTTATTTTAATATTGTTTCTGATAATAATGTAATTAACATTTTTAAAGATTATACTATTCTGAGTACTATACTATGTGCTATGGCCACTGTATCCATTATTATATTTACTAATTCAAATAATCCAAAGAGGGAGATTATTAAAATCCCAAATTATTGTTCAAGATTCTTAGAGAGTTGAATTACTTTGCTCATAGGCCTAGGAAAAAGATAAGATGTTAATCCAGGTCTGCCTAACTCAAACATTCTTTTTTAAAATTATTTTTTAAAGTTAGAGTTAATATACAATATTAGATTAGATTCAGGTGTGCAACATAGTGGTTAGACATTTATATAACTTTGAAAGTTATCACCCCAGTAAGTTTAGTACCCACCTGACACCCATACACAGTGATTACAATATTATCGACTATATTTCCTATGCAGTACTTTACATCCCCATGACTATTTTAATAACTGGCAATTTGTACTTTTGAATTTCTTAGCACAAACTCTCAACTCTTCCCTCTGCTATGCAGTTACTGCAAAGTGCTTATTAAATTGTGCTGCCCCATACATTGACATACAATGTCTATTTATGCTCAGCACAATATAAAGATTAGTCTAGTTATGGCTGATAAAATATACATCCTTTTAAAGAAACAACTAAATTTATAGTAATTTTTTATTATTATAAATTAAATATATTGAAAGTGGAGACACATCATTAAAAGAGTTCTCTCTGAGTCTTTTTTTTTTTTTTTTTTGTCCCACATGCATTTCATCTATCCTTTTGTTGATAGCCCCTCATTGACTCCCAGTAAAAATGGCTTGGTAAAGCTAACATACTCATGTCTTCTTGCATGTATGTGAAGGGTGGCCCACAGTCCAGACCTAACAAATAAACGTATTCCACTTATTCCTAGAAGTGTATCTTCTAGGCCATGGCCATTGTTTGAAGGTTTTAACTCAAATGAGTCCAATAAATCTCCCTCAGAGAATTTATGGAAAAAGATTCTTTCTTCCTTTTGGGTGCTAATCTGTGGGATATAAGGTTTCAGATTTTGGTGTGGGTTAATGAGGAAAACATAGTTGAGAGTAAGTCAATGTGAGTGGAGGTTTTTCAGATTTAGGAAAATGACAGCAAACAAACAAAAAATTAAAGCACAAAAATAAACATAGCATGCAATGTTTGGGACACACTTAGTAAAAATTATTTACTGTTTATCTGAATTTCAAGTACATTTGTATGTTATTTTATCTGATAACTCTAAATGCAAGAAAAATAGGGTTGAGAGTTGGAGAGAATCCGAATACATTATTTTAGCTTGTACATATAATATCATCAACAATCAACTGAACCTTGGACATTTAAATTATATCAGTCAAGAAGTTATCACTGTGACTGGCAACATAAAGAGTTATGCCCAAGATGATGGTCTGAAAAAATAAAAACAATGCTTGTACTTAAAATTGCATGAATCACTAATATAAAAAGAAGACATAAAAGCTTGTACTAGTGTGTTTGTGGTAATAATAGAAAAGAGAAGATGGACTTACATAAGATCTTGAAGTGTACACATGGGGAATCTGAGATCTAACTCTAAAATTATTTTATATTCTTACTGCATCCAGAATACAAAGGTCAAGGTTATGTGGTATGAGGAAAGATTAAGCAGCCCAAGGAGAAAAATGTATTCTTATATAAAGCTAAAAGAAGTCCAAATTGAGAGTACACTGTATACTTTATATCAATACTTGAAGAAAACACAGGATAATAATTAATGTCAATAACCAATCAAATGCAGAGAGAAAAATACTGTAAGAAAATGCATAGAATACATAACGATAAAACCATTTTCAATTATTCTACCCATAATAATTTTTTCCTTCTCTGAATGTCTATCCTGCTTATTCACAGCATTATTTATCACTAATCACTAATCTCCATGCAATGCTGTCCCTCATATTATGACATACATTTATTCTCTCTTATTAGATTTTAATCTCTGTAATGGCAGTAGCAAAAGGAAACTTTTTAGGGTGATGAAGTACTCATTATCTTGATAGCAGTGACTGGGTAATGCCTGTATACTATGTCAGCATTCATCAAATGGTACACATTAAATACGTACTGTTTATCAAACTTCAGTTATACATGAAGACATTAAAAAAATGTGGACTTGGCTTCAAGTTACTCAGTTTCCTTAACACTAGACTGAGAACCAGAGGAGAGTTGAATAAGTGAGGGTCCAAATGAGCTACATAACAAATGAAGCTTTAGAATTTGTTTTCTTGAAATAAAAAAAATCCAGTAAATGGTCCCATACATAAGGTCCATTATATTGTCTGCTTCAGAATTAATGGGCCACATCAAGGACATAGTGGCAGAAGCCTTTAGGCAGTAATAATTCTTGTTATCAGGTAAATGGAAGCTTCTTGTTTTCAGAGATGTCTGTCTGGATGTTCGATGTTAGTGAAGATAAAGGGTCTAGTCTCAATCCTTGGGGCTTTCTGACATTTAGAGGTAAAGCAGAGGAAAAGAGTAAAACAAAAAAGACAGAAGTAGTAGCTCATGAAGTCAGAGAAAAAGATCCAGGAGTTTTGGAAACCATGAGAAAAAAAAAAAATATGTGTTTCATGAAGTCGAAATTGGACACTGTCATTTACTGTTGACAGATCAACTAAAACTAGGGCAGAGTTGGAACTCATCCCTGATGCACTATATCTTAAATATGAGATGAGATTATTTGTAAATCTCACCTGCTGAGAGTACATAATGTACTGCCAGTCTTGGTTATGGTTGTCTTGGAGGTTGGATGGAACTTGTACGTAAAATTTTTGATGTTAAGAAGGATTTGGATAGGGGAAAGCTAAAGAGCAAAGACATTCTTTTCATGCTCCCAAACTCCTGACATAATGTTAGTGACAAAGCATGCACCTGACAAATATTTGTTAATTTATTGCCATATCAATAGCAACAAGGAATCTGCATATGAGACGAGCATTGAATATTTCATATGACTCATCTGGAAAAATAGGGTAAAAGATATGATTAAAGTCTATAAGATTTTGAAGGATCTGAATTGAATGAATGCAAATGGCCTCATTAAATGCTTGATTATTAGTATGCTGAGGATCTCTTTAAACTTGAAAGAGACAATTGAAAATAAAGAAATGAGACTAATGGTAAAAAGGTTAATATACTTTTTAATCTGAAGTGGCAAGATGGGCTGGACATATAGGTACACTTGAGAAGAGTTGAGAAAAGTTGATAAGCAATAAATACAGAGTTGAAATTTAATATAATTTAATTCCATAAGCATTTTGGAAAAAAACCCATACCCATCTAAGGTTGGAACAAAATTGTATCCTCCAATAAGGGTAGGATTTTCCCCCTTTAAGAATATGATGATCTGAGCTGACAGAAGTTCTTTCATTTTCTATACATTTTCAATAAAGGACAACTATTTAGAATGAGAATGTTTATTGTTTAGAAGCAAAGAATATTTCTCCTTTGAGAATATTGTCTTTAGCATCCAAGTCACAGCTACTTGGTACCCCAGATTGACTGCACCTAACTTGGAAATAATTGAGGAAGGGATGTTGCAGCCAAATAGCTTTTGCCCACAAATGAAAAAATATAGATTTTCCTTATGGTTGAATGTTCTGAATTCCATGGGTAAAAGCATTTTTGATGAAAAGAGGAATGAGATTGTTAGAGATTCTAAATTTTAGTCCAATTTATACCATAAAAATGCCCCCCAAAATCAGTTTATTTTAAGATTGTTTTGTAATAAAAATACCTTACAACTTGTGGGATATAGTATTTTATTGAGTTAAAGATTTTCTTTAAATAGCAATGACTCAATTTTACATTAAATAATTATCAGTTAATGACATCAAATAGTATTTTGTATTTTTCCAGTATTTTATTTGATTAAAAATAATGTCTATAGTTTTGCCTCCTAAATACTAAAGAACAATAGTACTCAGGTTCCAAATATTCTTAGTAATGATTTTTATGCATACATATATATATATATATATACACATACATACATATATACATATATATATATATAAATTTAGCACATATGACTATTTCTGTGATATAAATATAAAACTTAATAATAGCTTAATAGTCATAAGCCATGTCCGTATTAACAATCACTCTTGATAAAAGCATTTTATATCAAAAGTTTTTTCATTCAAATCCACTTTTGGAGTCCAAGTATTTTTATTAAAAATATTAAAATGCGAAACCTTCAGTAGGCCTACAATTCTAAAAATATTTTCCAGGATTTTCATTTTTGAGCCAATATGTATGAATAACTTCCATAAAAGCTATCTACAAAAATAGATGATTGAAAAGAGGGTTAATCACTGGTATTTGATTTGACTTGACAGGACAGCCAATGTTTTCCACTTTCCAGAGTCAATGTGTCAGCGCCCCCTGGTGGGCATTGTTAAAAATAAAGTTTAATTTAATTGATAAAAAGGTGAAAGGTGTTCATTTGTATTAAGTTTATTAATTTGGAATGCATTTGCACAGTGCAGAGAGCTTTGTGTTTCTTATTGAATATCGAAAAAAAGACATGGTGTTGCTACAGATATTCCAGCAACCATTGCCTGAAACATCTGTGTATCTAAAAAGTTTACATTTATATTTTTAAATTTATGTAAATGTGTGTTTTTATGTATACAGAGTAATATGAGGTCTACATCATTTACATTTATTTGACAAACTTTTTTTTTAATTTAGATTTGTTGTGTGTATATTTGCAATTATGGACAGGGTTTTGTCTCCTAACTGGAGTTCTTATTGCATAGAATAAAAGTATAGAGTTCTGCATGAGACTGATTTTATTTGAACTCTAATTGCCCCAGTTATTAGCATTCTAACTTAGAGAACATTACTTACCCTTTCTGAACCTAATTTTGTTCATCTGTAAAACAAGAGTAGAAACGTATGCCAATTATGAGAAAGTAGAAATGGTTGACCTTTCCCCCAATTTTTTCAGCAAGTTTTCCTTGGAGTCCTGTGGCATTTGTGCTTAGCAATACAAATATTTAAAATGTATAAACATGTACACTTTTTTATTATTGAACATCAAAAATGATGTAAAAGAGTGAAGAAATTCTAGGTATTAAAATGCATTATAGACTATGCTTTGGGTTGAAATAAATACAAAGTAAACAACCTAATATTTATCTTCCAAGTTACAAGAAATATACAACTTTTAGGTTAGTTGTTGAGAAGTTTGCAATAAATGCTTATCAGTTGAATGATAGGATGTGAGGGAGCTCTAAAAATAGTCAAGTGTTAGAGCTTATTAATAAAATGACTATGCTTGATAGGGTTTATACAAATGCTTTTCTGTGAAAGTTTTTAAAGGTGTGAAAAACAATCTTTTTAAAATTTATTTCCAAGACATTAGACTATCTCTTTATGTATAACTCTTTCTGCAAATTTTGTCTGAAATAGGTGATTTAAAAGGGCCAAATAGAATACTGTCATGAAAAATGAGTGAAAATTTAATATTGGGCAAGTGTCCAAGTAGTGAGATTTTGAGAAAGATTGTTGAATGACTGGAAAGTTGGAACAGAAGGATTGGGAGGCACAAAATACCCAAAGAGAACAACGACAACAAAGAAGACATGAGAAGCAAACTTCTTTTTCAGTTATGCCCTTTGCTATCTGGAAGCTGTCTGGAACTGTTGTCTTAGTAACTGCATTTCAGAATTTCTTAGGTTCATGCTTTAGAAGCAATTTGTTTTATGGTTCATTGAAAAAAGTAGATCTTCCCTGACCACGGTGGTCTGCGGTAAATATTCCAAAGAAATGAAAATTCCTATGTTCATTTCCATTGGCTCTGCCCCTAATTTGCCATATGTTCCATGATATATTTACATGTCTTTTAATACCTCTATATTCTCCCCACTGCTTGATGGGAACTTCCTATGGGCTCAACATTCTTTTTCCCTTTAATGCCACACGTTATAGATAACCAGGTCACATTTTCCAAAAAGTTTACAGTTGTTCTAAGGTAGAGTTTCCCAAACGTTTGTGGTCATAAGGACCACCTGGAATGGTGTGAAAAGTATAGATTACTTGAACTATATATTACTTGAACCAGAGAAGTGAATCATAATTTTCCTTTGGAAGTAATTGGAAATCTATGTTTACAAGACACAACCAAATTTATTCTTATGGTTATTTAAACATTAGGCCTATTCCTTTGATTCAGTTCAAAACAGATTTACATAAAGGGTGTGATCTCAGAGAACTCAATGTAAACTTTAAATAAACAAGAGGTTATTAAATAGTGAAATCATAGGGGTGGCCTCGTTTCCATAACTTTAATCATTGTTCATTCTTTAAAGTGAGGTAACAGAATGGACTTTTTTTTCTTCAAATTGTATGTTATAAATAGGAAATGATCAACAGATAACTTCACCCACTTTCTTTTTATCTTCTTATTTTATTTCTGATAAGAGAATACTTCTTGTCAGAGTGAGAAATCGCTAAGATGTCAACAGTTCTAAATTTAATTTAGGTAACAGATACCCTGACTTCATAAAAAATATTAAAGATTGAGATTCACTAGTTAGCAACTATACTAGTTTTCAATTGCTAAGTCACTAATTACAACAAATTTTTTGGCTTAAAATGATAAAGTCCTATTTATTCACAGATTGCCTGTGTCAGAATGCTAACAGTTTTTAACTGGGTCCTCGGGATCTTTAAAAGCTAAAATCAAGGTGTCAGCCAGCTGAGTACTCATTTGGAGTCATGATAAGGGAAAGATGTTCTCAAGCTTCCTAGCATTGTTGGCAGAATTCACTTCCTTGCAGTAGGAGAGTAAGGTGTCCACTGCCTCACTGGCTACTAGCCAGGGAACACTCTCAGCTCCTAAAGGCCATTTGCAGGTCCCTGATCTGTGGCCTCCTCTATTTAGCAACAGAGAATTTTCTTCATGTCAAATCGTTTTTTACACTTTAAATCTCTTTGATTTCCTTTTGCTACCAATCAGAGAAAACTGCTTTTAAAGGGCCCATATGATTAGCTAAGTCCCACTCAAATAATCTCAATATTTCAAGTCAGTTGATGTGGGACTTTACACCTTTATAATTGCATCACAGCAATACCTAGGATAGTGTTTGAGAATGAGAATCTTTGGATGCCATCTTTGATTTCTGTTATCACAGAAACTAATACATTGAAGAAACTTTTCCGTCTGTAAATGATTTAAAATATGTCACAAAGTCTGGTCCCAGATTCCTACTGGACTTCCACGGTTTGTAATAGAGTCAAAATGAAAGAAACAACAGTTCTAAATGTTAGTCAAGGACCACCATACAATGTTAAACAAAAAAAAAACGTTTCTATACTAAGGTTTTTATATAATCTTTTCTGGTCAAGAATCCTTTGAAAATCTGTTAGAAAGTTGAGACCTATTTCCCATCTCCCTAAATATGTATATACATTTCAGGGTTTTCTTGAATCCTAAATTAAGACTTTCCAATCTAACTAAAAGGGAAAAAAATTAAAATCAGTATCTGTGTATGCCTCTGATAAACACGGTATTATTAAAGAAGCAGAGAAAGCTGGAGAGAGTAGAAAAGTGAAGAAAAGTTAAGAGAAAAAACTGAAAATAGGAAGAAAGTATAACATATCGAGAGAGGTATAAAGAGCTGCTTAAGAGTGGTTTCAGTTATCAATTCATGATCTGGTACTAGAAATTGCATTTCACTACTTCAGTATCTTTAAATAGAATTTAAAAATAAGTTATTTTAATATGTACAGTTTGAACGATGTTATTGACATATTTTGTTTATTATAATGTAATATTTTATAATGACATATCACAACATTCTGGCATTTTAAAGTTTGGTTCTGAGTTCATTTTTTTGTCCATTAAGAAACTCTGTAAAACTCTGCATTAGAACATAAATTGCCAATTTCATAATGCTATTCGAGGGTCACTAAAATGGTTTCCTGTGAGGAATTGCAGTGTCGCAGTGGGAAAGTCACACGTTTTTACAGCCTAAACAACTTAAGCTGAGACATCTACTCCATCACTTCCTGCATGCAGGACCTTAGGCAATTGAAACCAACTTGCTCTGAGTCTCACTTTCCTTATCCAAAAATATGAGATCAACTTTCAGAAACTTCTGTGATAATTGAATGATTAAATGTCTGGTATGCTGTCTGGCTCATTGGAGATGCTTTACAAATGTGTATTTTCTTTTATTTTCCCAAGAGTGTGACTGCTGGCTAGTACTAGTCCTGGAATTTTTATAATTTTTACTAATTTGCTTTGAGTTTGATGCATGATATATCCAGAAGTTACCAATTTGAGACCTCCAAAATGTGTCCCACTAATCTATCAATAATCATTCATATCTTATTTTAAAGTAGTTTTTAAAATTTCTTTAAGAACTATGAGGAAGTGGGACACTTTATACATAGGACTAAACAAGAGAAAATGTAGAGGCCATGACACAGAGGTTAGCCTAGAGGAGCTTGTGGGGATTCTGGTATCAGACTGGATAAGAATGAAGGTCACTGAGGTCACATTATATCTATTTTATAGTTGAGCTAAGGGCCTTCCTACTTGCTTTGGTCTCAGTGTAATTATGTGTATGATTTAGTTACTCTTTTTCTCAATTATAATTGGTATACTTATTTTAATAATTCCAAATGCATTTATATTTACTATGCCCTCATCAAAACAAAACAAAACTGATAAAAGTTAATAAATACATGTCTTCAGATTTGGGGTTTAGAAAATATTGATCTACTAATGTTAACATAAGACCAGGTTCACTAGAGATACTGGTACTTGTAAACATATATTGTAATCTAGGTCTCTTAGATATCTTTCTTTAGGTAATAATAATAATAATAAAAGACTTCCCTAAAACAAAACAAAACAAAATATTGGTTTATAGAAGACCTTCGGAATCAACCTGTCAATTTCTAGGACTATCTCATCCCTTGGGATAGATGCTATATGCAGTGAAATTTGTACTTAACAAATATTTTTGAAGGGAAGAAACAAAACAGTGAATTTAGCCTATAAAGAGACGAATTACTGAGGGAGAAGAATGAATTACATCTTTTGTTTGCAAATAAGTTTATGAGTCCATTTGGAGAATCTTGTTCAGTTCTGTTCCTACCTGACCAGTTAATATGTAACTATAATTTATTGCACCCTCATGACACAAAGAAATTATGACACCTTGAGAAGTATCTGAACCAGACCTAAAAGACAACTTATTAAACTGACAGAATCCTAGGATCTGATTCTGTCTTTAAAACACTTAGGTTTTAAGTGATGAATTTTCTTTTTATGACCAACTAAACTAAATTATCATGTGGAATGAAAGCAAGGGGATGTGCTGGAGAAATAGATCAAATATCTTCAGTGGATAACTAGTGGCTACCACATCCAAGGTTTATGAAGGAAGATATGATTTCTTTCTCCTGAGACACAAATGGCAAGTCCAGGATGTGTGTTAATGTGTAACAGTGATTATCTGACTTCATTGCTCTACAGCAAATGCATGCCTGATTTGTGGAAAATTGAAAATTAAATACAGACATCAGAGGATGAGGGTAAAAGGGATTTGTTAGGTGTTTGCACTGCGATGCTAAAGAACTCTCATTAAGTTACATGTCGTAATAATTAAAACATTGCTTTGAATTGGTTTCAAAACTTAAGTAGATCCAGAGAAACTAGAGAGGGAATTAAAACTAATTAAAGTACTGAGATCAATTTCTTGTGGACTGGTAGCTTCATGTTCTTGTTTCTTTAAAATAGTGAGCATATAAAAAGATGAGCATTATAAGACAATGTGCAAAGGATACTTTTTGAGGAATCTGCATTATTCAACAGTATTAAGCATTCTTGTAATAATTTGAGTTAGCTTATCTTTATTTTAGGAACACACATTATACCCATTTTGAAATTCACTGTTTTTCTTAACAATAACAAAATGTCCAAAGAGATTTATTTTTTTAAAAAGTCTGTCCAGAATTGTGAAGGACTGGATTTCAAAAGAGTATTTTCCAGCTTTGAATGGAAGATGATATTCATACATGACCAGTGTAATCTAATCAGATCTAGTCAGTATTATTATTTTTTTCCCTGAAAAGTAAGACAGATATTTAATTAAATTATCATTGTAGTGACCTCATACTTCAAAACAAAGTGAGCTTTTTGTTAGTTTCCTTGTGCTTCTTGGTAATTTTGGTGGCCTCCTCATTATCCCACACTTGGCAAGGAGAGGGTATGAGCCAGAGTAGGCTGGTCCTATCCCATTATTTCTGTGATGTTATATTTCTACCATGCAATGAAATTTTTGTCTATCCTATTGATTTTGATTCTTCCTCTGAAAGATCAATCCTACTTCATTACATATGAGAGGTAGGCTAAAGGAGCTTTCTAGAATAAGCTGTACCTATGGCAACCATGAAAATGTGCCTTGCAGGCTTGGAACTAAAGGCACTGTAATGGAGGATGGATTGCTGTTTGCTTGTTGAACAGAAACTCTCTACCACACTGAGCAGAGTCTACACTTCCCTTGGGCTGCTCCAGGCTGGTGACTGAGCATGACAGGGACACCAAGGCAAGAGTGTTTCTAGGAGGCGTAGTGCATATCCAGTGACTGACTTCAGGTCAAGAAGTCCTTGATGGCCTTTCCAAACCTTCCTTAGTTCATCAACTGTCTAGAATATTTATACCTTTCCTTCCCTCTCTTCTTCAGTCAGTGTTAGACCTCCACTATGTTGTGAACAGCTAGCCCAGTGTTTGTGGCTCTTTATTTCTGTCTCAATGGTTTCCCCTAACACAAACTTGCATGCTTAATCTGGCCTCGAAGTCTTTCTTAGAGGACCTTAACTATCACAATCTTTTATTTGAAGTTATGTGTTAATACATAACTTCAGAGAGAAACAGAATAGGAATGTTTTCAATTTTTTTTTTACAGAATTACAGAATATTCACAGCAGTATATATCTATACAAACAAAAACAGGACTAATGGGAATGAGATTGAAAAAGTTCAGTTTCATTTTAGAGTGCCAAGTCCCCATTTTAATAGCAAATTTAAAATTATAAGAGTGTTTTTTTTTTCTACTTATTGGAATTTATTAAGTCAGATCTCAGGCTATCTAAATGTACTTTTTAGTATGTTTAAAGAAGTATTGAATTTAGAGTTTATATCTGAGTTTACAGGCAAGGCATGGATGAGTTGAGCTCTATTATATATTCAGTTTATTCCAACTGTGTTATTTGATGTGATTTTCTTTTTGCTTATCTCCAGCTTAGCAGCCAACTTTCACCAAACTAAAGGCAACAGAACCCACTAACATAAACGATAAAACATCCCCATCAAATAGGCTCTACTGACATCACTATCTTCTTGATATAGAAAAAGAGGGCTCAGTAGTGCTTTTTCAGAGTTATGTGGAAAATATATGTCCTCTTGCTGAATGCTATGCAAAATAGTTAGCAGGAACGAAAAAGTTTTCCAACTTATTTTAGAAGTAGAACTCCATTTACAAATAAAAAACTATAATTTCAACTCTCAATAGTTATTTAAATAAATTGACTTAAAATATCAGATAACTAAAATTAAACTGAATGTAAAGAGAATCAATTTTGTTTTAATAGACAATTTCATGATTTGAGTATTTGGTGGCTGCACACATACAATTTTAGTATATTATCATGTATGATTCCTAATAGGCTGTGTTTAAATTACACAATATTTAGATATGTTTAACTTAAATTTGAATCAAATTTTAGCAAAATCCTGAAGTCTATATGTTGAAATTAGGAGATTATAGTTTGAAAATGATTATGTATATATATATTGCATATACACATATATAAATATATACATAAATTTATATAACATAAATTTATTAAACATGTAAAAAATTTATAGATAACAAATATTTATAATATCCTTAATCACTTATTTTCTCTTAGAGAAATGTGCTTAAGAGTATACTCCCAGAAAGAAAAAAAATTGCCTAAAATCAGTTGAAGTGGAAAATGGAATAAGATGCAGTAACTCAAACAGATGTTTCGTCTGTATTTTCCCAAATAAATCTTTCTTTAGATTAAATTGCCATGGAATATTTATTATATGCATGTACCAAACCAAAGTTTGGTAGGTCTTTCTCTATCAGACTGAATTAACTTGATTTCATGGAATCGTAGAAACAGTTTGACTCTATTTTTAGTGCTTTGCAAAGTGGTATTATCTTTTTTAGACTAGGTCACTTAGGATAAATAGGCCTCAGAATGTCACCTTGACCTCCCCAGTTGCACATTTCATTAATCAGTACATTTTCTGTCAATATTTAATATGTACTTAAATATAGAGTTTGATACCCAGTACACACAAACACACACACACACACACGTATGCATGTGTGTGTGATCTGTATTTTTGAACACAGTACTACTTGGCAGTGGCTTTGATTGATGTGTGGATGTGGCTGAGAAAACGTATGCATCATTAACCATGCTCGCCACACTGAACATATTACATTTGTGGTTTCAGGAGCTATTTGAAAAAACCCTGTTGTAATTCGCTCTTGTCTTTCTCTGTTTGGTGTGAAATCTTTACCCATAAAGAATTAATCTATATTGAGGTCAAACCTACCACTGATAAGGAATTGTGCTCTGTTACAATGTAGGCCATGCCAACTGCAGAAGATACAGAGAGGGCTGGCAGATTTGTTCCATTATTGTTGGTCTTAATCCATCACATAAAGTGCAGTAGGATATATTGGTACAATTGATAAAGCCATACAAAACAATTTCACTGAAGTATGACATGGGCAGATAGAAATGGACATTGATTGGAAGGGCAAAAATAACACAATGTTCTCACACTTTGTGGAAATAAAATATGGAACACACTCATAATTCTTTAGTTGTTAAACTATGCATGCAGCGAATGCACAATAAAAGATGCAGTGTTGATGGTGCGTTACATGGATTCTATTTTTGAGTCTTCTGAACTCCTTATTTAATAGCAAGACAGACACTGGAAACACTGCTATTTACTGGTACTTTTTTGGCAACGACTGTGCCGTTTCCACCCTCTGACTCCTCACAAATGCACTGTGAAGATTTACACTTATAACAAGTACAGAACCCTGGAAGGAGGGTCACAGCCATGAAATTTACCTCTTAGCATAGCTTTGGCATGGAAATAAGTAACATTAAATTTCTCCCCAAACTCTCCTCACCTTCGAGAAAAATAATGTTCTTAATTCTACCAAAGCACTAGGAAAGCTATGATGAATCCAAGAATCTGCCAAGAGGGGAAGACTACCAGGTGTTTAAATGGCAGACGTCCATGGGATACAGTTGAATGAATAAAGATGAATGGGGATGCAACATTTAGTTTGAAATGAATTCAAGTGAAAATTAAGCCAGACTCTGACCGAACTATAATTTAATCTGTTCATTTTGCTCTAGTTAACCCCCACACATAAAAATATGCACTGAGAAAACAGGAACTTGGTATAATATATACTGTACAAACATATGGTAAGTATCCAAAGAGAAGTGTCAACCTCAAAACCAAGTGAGCCTAGTGCTCCCACTGGACACGAATTAAACCAGGGGAGCCTGTTAAGTGCATAGCCAGAACAAATATGACACATATTATAGGAAATGGGAAAGATAAACCAAATAAGGGAAGATAAAACATAAAGTTGCCAAATCTCACAAGATGTTTTACTAACATGGGCCTTGTTCTTTCACAGATAGGTAATCATATCTGTAACAAAAACTAAAAATTAAGGATTGACATAGAAAAAATACTCTTCAAATTTTACTTATTTGCTTTTTATTCTTTTGTAAGGAAACAAACTATTAATAGAATCACAGTTTGAGGTGAGAAGGAATAAAGGTTTGAAGCCTTTAACAGATCATGTCTATTGAAACAGGTTTGCTTTGTTTTTAGTGAAATGTTATTGGGGTGCTGTTTATCTTTGATCTTCTGAGTTCTAACTTCAAATATTCTCTGTTTTAGATCATGTGCCAAAGTTTTAAGTTCAGTACATGGAAAATTCAGTATATTCTATTCTCCATGAGATGCATATATGTGTATTTATACGATATATGTATGTATGTGTGTATACACACACACACACATATATAATGTAGATAAGAGGTACATCTATATATTTAGAGAAGGAGGAGAGAGAGAGTGAGAGAGATAAAGAGAGAGATTTTTTAAAAATTGGTTCTGGTAAAAATTGACTTGAAATCTTCTGTTGAAGGCACTATCAAGGCAGAATTTCTTTCTCTTCAGGGGACCTCAGTCTTTTCTTTAAAAGCTTCCAACTGATTGGATGAGACCCACCCATATAATGGGAGAATAATCTGCTTTACTCAAAGTCTACTGATTTAAATGCTCTTTGCATCTAAAATACATCTTCACAGTAACATCTAGACTAATGTTTTTACCAAATAACTAGACACCATAGACTAGCCAAATTAACACATAAAGTTAAGTATTACCATTCAATAGGAATCAGATTTAACACTGTAAATGGAGACAGCCTAAAAAACTAAATACCATTATGAAAGTGTCACTCTAAGGCCATAAAGTATAGGGAAAAAGAATAAGTGTTTTGGTAGGAAGAATTAATATTTAGCAAATATCTATTTGATCTTTGTGATTTCAAGTTTCCAAGACAGGTTGGGGCTGTCTACTAGTACTGGTCATGGATTTTATACACACACACACACACACACACACACACATGCACATATATACATATATACATATATGTGCATGTGTGTGTGTGTTTGTATATATATATGTATGTGTATATATATATAGAAAATTTGTTTTTGCTATTGCAAGATGAAGAAACCGGTGTCTGAACTGCAGTAAAAATTATATAATAATAATTATATAATAAATAATAATTATATAATAAATAATAATTATATAATAAATAAACCTTATTTTTAGACAGAGGTTTTTTGTTATATTAGCCTGGTTAATACAGTAGCATATATGTTGTACTAAAATTAATTCATTCCTGTTAAGAGATCCTTTTTGTTGAAATTAAGAAAAAGAAATATAAAGAAAGGTTTTTATTAATAAAGCAGAATGTCATGGTACATTATCTGCTTATAAAAAAATTTATGATGAAAAAGGAACAAACCAATCAAATCATTATGGACATATTTCTGAAAAGAGTGACACCTTCTCAAGAAGGACCTTGGGCAGGTTCTGCAGGAGGTATTCCAGAAGACAGCATTGTTATCATAGGAGATGACAGCTCCATGAGTATCATTACCCTTGATACTTTCCTGTGGGGTGCAATGTGGAGATAGGGGACAGTGACATTGATGATCATAGCCCCATGTAGGCATAGGCTAATGTATGTGTTTGTGTCTAGTTTTTAACACCAAAAAAAAGTTGAAAAAGTAAAAAAGTATATAAAAGTTTTTAAAATAGAAAAAACTTAAGAATAGGGCTATAAAGAAAGAAAATAATTTTGTACTGCTGTACAATATATTTGTGTTTTAAGTTAATGTTATTACAAAAGAGATAAAAATTTAAAAAGTTAAAAAGTTAATAGAGTAAAAAATATTACAGTAAACTAAGGTTAATTTATTATTAAAGAAATAAAAATATTTTTGATAAATTTAGTGTAGCCTCAGCGTCCAGGGTTTCTGAAGTCTACCATAATGTACAGTAATGTCATGGCATTCACATCACTCACCACTCGCTCACTGACTCACCCAGAGCAACTTCCAGTCTTATGAGCTCCATTCACCGTTAAGTGCCCTATACAGAGGTACCATTTTTGTCTTTTATAATATATTTTTATTGTATCTTTTCTGTGTTTAAATATGTTTAGATATACGAATATTTACCATAGTGTTATAATTGCCTACAGTATTCAGTACAGTAACAGGATGTGCTTGTTCATAGCTCAGGAGCAATGGGTTATATCATCAAGGTCTGTTTAAGTACACTCAATCATGTTTGCTCAAAAAAATTGTCTAATGATTCATTTCTCAGAATGTATTTCTGTTGTTAAGCGATATATGCCTGAATATTGGTGAAAGTGTTTCAATTTTAATGGAAGACACAAAGTTGAATCTTTGCCTGTGATTCAGTTGCTGCTGTTTGATGAGAAAAACAAAATAATTGAGAAAAGATATCTTTCAAAGTAGATTGTTAATAACTGTGTTATACAAATTGATGGCACTTAGATACCCTAATTGTTATTTAATATGCTTCACCACATCGATATTTTCTATACTTTCCAGTTTTTTTTCAAAAGGTACATTTCTTTGTTTTCAATATTGTACTTGGTGACAAAATTTATTTGCCCCAAATATCAATATATTGGCATTTTATAAACTGCATTTTAAGATTTTCTAATTTTAACTTCAAATGTTTTATATAATTTTATTTTAAAATTCAAATATTTGATTATTTTGAGGATTTTTTTTAATTTCTATAATTTAAAATTGTTATGAACATTTCTTTTTTGGTTATTGTTTTATTAAAATATGACAGATAATTTTCTTAAATTAATTTTAGAAAACAGATGTAACTAAATATCACAATTGTTTTTATACCTGTGAAATAATTTTTAAAACGTAGTTAAATAAAAAGATGTTGTTTAAATACATCCTTTAAAAAAAATCTGATTTCATGGCATGTCATGTCACAATTTTAAATTTTAGCATATAAATATAAATGGCTCTTTTCTAAGCATATGAGAATTCACTTTAATAACAAAGTTTCTTCTCAGGTATTTTAAGTCTCCTATTTGAAATAATAACAAAAATTTAAGATGAAAATTAAATAATTAGAGAGGCCAATATTAAATAAAAGAGTAAATTAAATACTCCAGTTAAATCTCAAATCTAGTTATCGACGCCAAATTTAACATAAAGATGCTTAGCCAGTTGTCAGATGACAAAATTGCACACAATTCGATTCACAGCTGACTGAAGTTTCATATTTGCTCCAAGTTTAATCACATGGATTCCACATATGTAATAATTGCAGCACATATAAACACCACATTTCAAACTGTCAAATATGATGTTACAAGTTGGTGGCAAATATAATTACATATTTATTATTTGGTATATCCTATACTGTATCTTAGTTATAAGGGATAAATTTAAGATGTCATATTTATTATAATATTTTTAGATAACATTCTGTATGTTATTTATTTTATAATTTAATTATAAATGGATCATCAAAGTTATTTAAGTAAATGAACTATTAGATAAAAAAAATTATTCCAGCTGGACACATATTTGTCCTCTATCTTTAAATTCACAAGTATAAGTTCTATGACTTTCTTGGTGGCTGCTACTCTTTCTTAGGCCCTGGATATGACTTCTTAGCCTTATCTTCATTAAATGTGAAAGCAATCATCTTGCTCTTTGATTTTAAATTTAAAGTTGAAATAACCCCCAATTCTAAGGCTTCTCTAGCTATAAACCTCTAACCACTCAAAAATGGGCATGACTTTGAGTTAGAAAAAATATGTATTAATATTCCCTTAATTACTCTACTGATTTGAGTGAGAAGCAGATTAGAGATTTCCACTGCCTTTGAAAGACTCATAAACAGATTTTAAAATGGCCATAGGCAGATCTTCAAACTATAAATAATATTCTCAATAAGATATCATGCTTCTAAATCTGGATGACTCCTTTCTCATAACAGTATATAATGGCTTCTCTTTGAAAGTATGCTGTAATTTATGCATTTGTTAACGCTAAAAAATATGTTATCCGATTTTGTACATAATTAGATTTTTATTCTATTTGGCTATTGACAAATAAACGTGGACATCTTAAAGTATTACAGGAAAGGACCCCATCTAAGGTCACCCCTCCAGCCTTGTGTCATGGAGGTGTTGAATATGTACACCCCGTACAGGTGACAGAAATACATGTATATAATTTTCCAAAAAAAGGCTATTGAAGTGAGTTAAATTTTGCTAAATGAGAGACATAATGAAACACTTCATTAGTAGATGAGTAGAAAAGGAGAGGGGTGACAATGATAGAGGGAAAGATGATCAGTGAATGAACTCAGATGAAGAATGCCTCATTTGTGTGCCAGCCTTACCACTCCTAACTGATCTTGCACACATCACTTACCCTGCTTTTCATGAAAATAGGACTGTAAAACCTAGGAGATTATGAATACGAAAGTAATCCAATACTAGTGACTCAAAGGGCACATCCTTGTTCAAATAGCCCTAATGTAATCTGATATATTCTTTAAAACAAATGGGAAAAATAAGGTTATTACTTGTTATAATAGTGTATAATAGTGTATTTGTCTATTCATCTATCTATCTGAGGAAAAAACTCTAGCTGACTCGGCCTTCTGGATAGTTACAGTAATATTTTTACCCATCTTTTATATGTATTTTTCTCTAGTAGACTTTAGATGTATTTTTTTCTAATAGATTTGGTAGCATAATCAAAAGGGCACTAAAATTGGAGAAGGAAAATTCAGGGTTTGATCCCTCTTCTAGAACTTTTCAGCTGGCTGCATTTGGACAAGTCTATGATACCTAGTGTCTTAATCTCTCAATTTTTCTGTAAAGATAAAATTAGATATACATGATCTATAAGCTCTATTCAAATGTAAATTGTTTTCCTCCTGTTCTTCTAGAAGAAAGAAAAACTTTCAATTATTTAACAGATTTTTAATTAACTATCTGCAAACTATAGTACATTTATACTAGTCTTAGGCCATTCTGTATTTTCCTAATCAATCAATAATTGTCACTGAAGCAGTTAAAGTGGGGGAAATCTACAGTTTTTGTATATAAGAAGTAAAAATAACTGCTTAGGTCATAGTCTCTTTGCAGTATAGTGTAATTCCTTTTGAGCTTGTTGCCCCAGGTGTTATCAGTCTTAATATATTGTTTTGCTTCTTAAAAGAAAATGGTCTATGGTATAAAAATTTGTTTTCATGATAAAATGAAAAAAGAAAAAAAGAAAGAAGGAAGAGAGAAAGGACAGAGAAAAAGAAGAAAATGGAAAGCAGTAAAACATGGAATCATACTCTACTAGACTAATACTGGAAGAATAGCATAAAATAAGAATCAAACAATATTGCCTTTAATTCTGCTTGAACATGGTTTTAATGTCCAATGAATGTAAAAACAGAAGCAAAATATAAAAAGAAAAACAATACACACACATTTGACAAACTATAACTAAGGGAGAAAAACAACTCTGAAACAGATGTTTCTTTTCCCCCTTTTGAACAAACATTTTATTGAAATTCTTTGCACCAGATTTTACTAATTAATCTGGAAAAGGGAGTGACGGGTGCTGCTGATGCTAATCACAGGAAACAGACACCAAACTGCAACCCATTTGTCCTGTTTCTGACAGCAGCATCTGGTTCCTTGGCAGGCTCTGTCAACCTTTGCATTGACATCCTAGGAGCTGCCTCGGGTCTGTCAGTTTCCTGGGATGTCGCGGTTAGTCTGAGGCTCACCACAATCATTTTATTTTGTTATTGGTCACACTGGGTCTTGAAACATTCTTCTCTGTTTCTGCAAACATAGACATATACAAAGTCAACCCAACAAGGTTTTTTTTTTTTTTTTCCTGTAATCCAGAGATGTCCATATAAGTGTTTTATTCTGAAGGCTGAGTTTCATCTTAGATATACTTTGGACTTCTACCTAGAAGGCATGGCTAAATGGGAGAGAGTCAAATACTTCTTAAAGCAAAGCAAGAAATCATTTAGAGGGCCATAGGAAATGATCATTGATATAAAACCAAAGCAAAAAAAAAACATTAGGAGAGAGAGGAAGTAGTCTTAAATAAGAGTCTCCTTAGCAGATTACTTTGCTGAAGGAAATGAGGACAACCCCAAAGTAAATCAGATAACTGATTAAGAATTAAAGATCTAGTACAGAGGAGAAATGAGAACATAGAATAGTCTTTTCTTCTAAATCTCAAAATTTCTAAATTATAATTAGATTTAGTATAATTGTGGAATCTCAGAACATTTCAAGTGGAAAACTTTCTATGGAAAAAAGAAAGGATGTAAGATACTAGCAGGAATCATCTTGAGAAGCTTTTGTGTGCTGTGTATTTTATATAATATGTTTAATTTGTGTTATTTAATGGTCAGAGGCCTGCTGGTACTTTCTGGTAAAAAAAACAATAGCATGACTTAAAGGGTAATCAGTTATTAAAAATTTGAATATTCTCACTTCAAGGAAGAGTTTTGGTTCTGACTTCTAATGTGGAATGTTTATAAAAGAGATTATTTTGTCTTTAATAGTAATATATATATTTTGTTACATTATAAAATTTCTAAATTGTATTTTAAAAAATCAAAATGGAATATCAAAATGTTTTTCTCACATGATTCCCTCCAAAGAGATATCCCCTATTAAAGAACTGGTCAATAATCCTTTCTATGCATTTACTTGTGTACATTTATACAAATAACTTTTATAAAAACATAAATAGGACCATGTTTTAATTGTTCTAAGGCTTCATTTTATATTGAACAACATGTCTGGAGATGTTTCGATGTCAATTTATAAAGACTTTATTAGTTTTAATGGTTGCATCATATTTCATCTTACAAAGATTCTAAAATATGTAATATATAATTCCCCTTTTGATGGACACTTAGGTTATTTCCAATATTTCAAAATTATAAGACAATATTACATATTTATATTGCTTATAGGTGAAAATATTAATCAAGATAGTATTATAGAGATGAAGTTTCTGAATTTAAGAATAGAATCATTTAATTTTTTTGTATATATTACCAAGTTGGCTCATTAACTTCTGCTATAATACACTCTAACGACAGTAGAGGACAGTTTAATTTTCATTTCACCACATCATTTTTAACTCTTTAATAATTTTGTCTTCCAAATGAGATATCTCATTGTGGTTTTTAATATATATTTTCTTGATTATAATTTTATTTTTGCCATTTGTATTTATTAGACTATGAATTGACTAATTAAATCTTATATTCATTTCTGTTGGAGTACACATAATATTCTTAGTTATATATGAGTGTTGTATATTCTTCACATTAATTATTTAATACAGTACATATATTTTCAAATTATATAATTTATGTTTTATTTTAATAGTTTAATTTATTCTAATAAAATTTCAAATTTTGACATAGTTAAATCTGTTGGCTTATTCCTTCATGGCTTTTGGTTTTGAATTTTTTAGGAAGAATTTCCATAATCCAAAGTTACCTAAACTTATATATTTTTATATATATAATATTATATACACACACACATATTTTAATAGTTGTTTGGTTTTTAGTTCTTTAAGCCATTGTATATTTATTGCTATGTTTGATATGTGGTATGGTTCTAACTCACTTTTTCTATTATTATAGCCAATCTTTCACTAATTATTGACTAAGCAATAATTTCCCAAATTATTAGAAATTCTTCATTATCTTAAATTCAACTCCCTAAACACGTTGATTGTTTTACCCTATTCTGTTTAATTTGTTAATTTTGGCAAATACTATAATTTTGTAAAGGTACCTAGTTTATAAGTGATTTAAATAAAATATTGTATATAATTATTTATTTTTACTTAATTTTTTTTAAATAAAAAAACTAGCTTGTAAAAATTCCTATATTTCTGTATCTTCAAAAAGGTAATCTATTTTGAAAGAAATGCCCTTATTTCAGTCATGGTGGTGATATTAGAGAGAATGCAGTAGACATGAATAAATTAAACTCAGTGTAGCTTCCTTTTTGTCATTAGGATGGATAATTTCTAGCAAGCCAAGGAAACCAGGCATGCCTCCTGAGTTAGCCTGTAATTTAAACGTTAGTCTCTTGGCTTTCTGGCATTTTCTATTTAAGTAGACATGATTTCCTCAATAATTCTATTTGAAGCTAAATACACTTAACAGTTTATGGGTCTTTTGTGAATGATTTACAAATTAACTGTGAAGTCAGACAGCTATTGTCATTTCATCAGTGATAAAATTTAGAGTCAGTAATTCTTGGCTGAGAAGAAACTTCAGTGGATGTTAATCACGTGTGTAAGAATGACAGAGAGAGAGAAGTCCAAAATGCATATCCCATTAATAATGGAAACACAAACTATTTAGATAAATTGCCTTATTTTGCTTGGAGTATTTTGTTTGGCATAATATTTATTTATTGGGATGATTTTGTTACATTAGTCAAAGGTAAACAGAACTAATCATTCATGTCAGGAATGCTTCTGTTCACTTTTTTTTTTATCATTGAGCATTCCTTTGAAACACGTTAATTGAGCATCTAATGTGAAATATAAAGTATTCAGGTAGTTACAAGGATTAAAAGGCAATTGAGTAACTTGCATGGAGAGAAAAAAGGTTGTAATTAGGTCACTACTGAATGTTGTGGTGCATTTCTTGCTTGGGTTTTAAGAAGGGCTTAGGACACAGACTCTCAAAATATACTTCTGCTCTAATAGCCCAAAGGAAATCCTCTGAAAAAGTTTCCAAGTACTAAAGCCATTAGAGAGAAGTAATGCAAAACTAGGAATGGGCACACTAAATTAATAATGAAATGTGGAGAGCTATGCTCTGGGGACAGATAGTGTTTGCCGCACCCAGAAGCTTAACTTTACATAGTTTAGAAATACTTGTAAATGCAAGTACCTCACTTTGCTTCTGTATTAGTTTCCTATTGTTGTAAAATTTACTTCAAACATAGTACTTTAACCTACATAGATTTATTATCATACAAATTCAGATTTCAGAATTTAAAAATGATTCTCAACAAGCTAAAATCAAAGTGTTGGCTGAACTCCATCCCTTCTGGGGATCTAGGGGAGAATCAGTTTCCTTTCCTTTCTCAGCTTCTAGAAGCTGCCTGCATTCCTTGGCTCATGGCTCCTACCTCCATCACCAAAGTTAATAATCTTGTCACTCTGATGTTCATTTCCATCCTTACAGCTCCTCTTTCCTTCTGCTTCATTCAACACATCTTCTCTGATTCAACTCTTCTTCTTTCTTCTTTTATTGACAGAGACTTTGGTGATTATCCTGAGTTCATCTATATGTTTCATAATAATCTCCCCCATTCCAGTCTCAAAGTCCTTAATTTACATCGGCAAAGTCCTTTTAGCCATGTAAGGTAACATAGTCCCAGGTTCCAGGGATTAAGATTTGGACATTTCTGGAGGGCTGTTATTCTGCATGCCAAACATGTCTGCTTTCTGATATGGCAGCCAAAGCCATATTCAGTTGTTTGCAATCCAGAACCATAATTAAAACATTGGATTTCTAAAAGTGAACCCAGTGTGTCCAAAAGACTCCCTCAGACCTATGGAATTGGATTATTTGAAAGTGGACCAGTGAATCTGCCATTTTTAGCCAAGTAATTTAGTCTTGCAGTAATTATCTGAATCTACGATTTTCATGTTGCATTTATATAAGAATAGATTTTAAGGCCTTTTCTCTTTCAAGAACGTGTCTACAATTTACATTCCTAGTTTAAAGCAGATAAGATTAGGAGGTGGTTTAGTTTAACTTTTAAAAAATCTTAGGCTTTAGAATCAGACTTCAGTTTGAATTCGGGGTCACATCCTTTTCAGCCAGAATCCTTCTGAGCTCTATTCATTCACACTTTTCTTTGATCAGATCCCTCTCCTTCCAGTAGGTGTTTTCTTATCTGTAATAGGGAGCAATATACCTATCTCAATACACGAATATAAAGATGAAATACTATATTTATATAAAAAAATAAGGTAATAAGGAATGTATTCCAGACAGGATAGACAGGAGTCACCGTTCCCCTGCTTTTAATAGAACATGATAGGTATACAAAAAAAGTTCCTTATCAAAATGCAGTGTAATGTGCATCTCTATACAAAAATAATTCCCCCATTAACTTCATATACTCTGCTTTATTCTTCTTTTATCCCTCCCAGACTTTTGCATTTTTTAACTTTCTTTGAGTCATCACAGTGCTGTTGAGATTATTTCAACTCTCCTTCCTATCCAGATGTCTTTTCTCTCCACATTTTTTTCTCCAACAACTTCCGGATGCAGCCTCTGTTGCCTGTTGATTTTTGTTCAGGATTTTTGATTAAGGGGTTGTGGCATGTTAATCTGTGTAATGCATTTCTCTGTGGGTTTTTCCAGTCAGCCTCTCTTTCATCTGGACCTCCTTTAGCCTTCAAAGGCTCCATTCAGGGCCAAATTTAAGGTTTAAGTCCTAGAATAAATCACATTGAGGGGGGCCCCATTCCTTTCTGATTAAAAGGAGAAAAGGAGAGGTGATAAGACATAAAGGGAAAGGGTCCCTAAGCTCAAAAAGCATGAAGGCAAAAACATCATTGTTCCAGGTGTCTGGCTTCTGTGTTCTTTAAAAAATATTCGAGATAATTTTATATACAATTTACTATTGTGCTTTTGGAGATTCAGGACTTGGAATTGTCAAATATTTGTAATAAATAACCAATTAGTATTGTAGGCTTTCTAATAATATTTCTAGAAAACTGTCAGTAATTTCAAATTTTTCCTCCAAAAATTATTTTATAGTAAATCCTAAATTATTATCACTACTGAAAAATTGGCATACACATTTATAGTTGGCATCAGATGAGCTTATTTTTATAGAGTAACTGAGCTACAATAGCATTGAAGAGACTCAGCCATGTTGCAAAGATAAATCGAGCAAAATAAGTAAAACATCTGGCCTGTCAGTGGTATTTTGATGTATGTAAACCATGAAATTGAATGGACTAATTTTTATGAAAGATTTTTTTCCCTCTTCTTACAAATATTGATCATGATTCCATTTGCTTTGGAAAAATAGATTTTCTATTTTATTTTGAATATATATGTATATAGATCTCACCATCCACGTCAGAATTAGGGAATGAGAATAAAGACACCTAGAAGGTGGGTCACTACTCATTCTATTGAGAGTTTTCTAGTCTGATTTAGGTAACAAAATATGAGATATACCACAAAAATGTACTCATCTACACTCTTTAAAAATTCTTAATTCATTTAAACAATATGTAACCAAAGTTAATCTCTTTGTTCCTCTGAAAACAAGTGATCTAAACAAACTTCTAAAAAATCAGATTACCTTCATTCCCTTAAAATTGCCCATTTGGAGTTAATAAATATTCTTTTCGGTCAGTGTTTATAGACTTATCAATACATTTTCTAATTAACTGTCTTATTTTTACTATCTTTATATGTAGGTAAAATATCCACAAAGTAATATCAGTGATTTTAAACTTTGTTTCTGTGTCTGGCCCTGTGGAGAAATGGCACAAATTATTAGTTTCCTCCTCTTAAAAAGGACAAGAGCTACTTCTTTCAACATTTCTTCCTAAAACTTTTCTAAAACTTGGAAATAGAGCTATTAAACAAATGTAAGCAAATATTCAAAATATGTAAATTTATTATAGATAAATATACATTCTGCATTGATTCATGCTTTGAATATTTTTCTTTTTTTACATGCTCCTTCCTTACTCTCCTCATTTTTCTAGAATATAAAGTGGTCAAGATATTACCTTAAAAACCCAATAAATTCTTTCTTCAACCTGATGTTTTGCTTCTTCTTAAATTATTAAATATTAAGCACCTGCCATATGCCTGACATTGTCTAGGGGGATACAAAAAAAAGTCAAAAACACGTTTCTTGCTTGTTGTTGTTGTTTTTTTTCTTACCCACTGACTCCTGTAAAGTGACTCAGTAATGATCTTCATCATAAGGTAATAAGGAACATATTCCAGACAGGATAGACAGGAGTCACTGTTCCCCTTTTCTTTAATGTGACATCCTGTTATTTGCCATTTTTCTCAAACAAATGGTAAGCAATGCTGCCAGGCAAGGTTTGAAGGACCTACTTTCCTAAAGAATATGAGCAGAGGGTATAAAGTGAATGGTGCTCATTAGCAAAAAAGAGAAAGGGGCCTGCAGCGAAAGAATATCTCCCACTTTGTATTTCACTCTAATAAAACAGGCAGAGATGAAGTGGGTTGGGGGTATTTGCCATATCACTTTGCACTAAAGCTGGAAGAAAGGCAGTGTTCAGTGCCATCCTACTGTTGGAGAGGGAACACATGCTACAACTGGTTTGCTGGCTTAGAATGAATGTAGCAGATGTTGGCAGCCCTATTAGACAAGTGAAGGAAGGATGGGATAGTGACCTGCAGAGTGCTGGTCCTTAGGGGAGGGGGCCCAGCAACAGGATCTGACACGAATGCCAGAGAGAAGACATCTGCATCTCACATGTTTCTGAATGCTGCTACCTTTGAGGGAAGTGTGTGCATTTGAAGTTATATCTTAGAATGTAATTTTATTTAAAAATGCAGGATAAGGTTGGTATCCATGAATTTAAGAGTTTAAATAGATGTCAAGGGTCTCTCCTACTAGAGTCTATGACTCTCTTTTAATGGCTTTTGCAGGTAGAGACAGTCACTCATCAAATGGATTTCTCATGTTTATTACAATGTAATCTATCATTCCTCTTACTTTGTAAAATTTATGCAGACACGTGCATTTACACTTTTTTTGTCTACCACAAACTCAGCTGTAGGAGACAGAAATGAATTTGTCAACGCTTCTTGAATGAAAGAATAAATACACACTGTGTTTCTCAGAACACAGTGATGGAACGGAAGTGTGAAGAAAAAGGTGAAATATGAAAATACATTGTAACTGTAGTTGGCAAAGAAAAAGATTAGAATGTTGAAAAAATAACAGCATACTCAAGATTTGAGATCTAAGTGATGAATCCTGTATATTTCCAAGTGGAGGACACTGCCTTTGTTAGCAGCAATTAAGTGGGCTTTCTGCTATTTGCTGAGCAAATTACTGGGGGCTGAGAAATAAGAGGCATGCAAAAATCATCTCACAGTTGAGTTGCTCTGCAAAGTTCAGTGGATGCAAGGGTTGAAAGCTCTGCCTGTCAAGGAATGAGAGAAATGCAGCAGGTTAAAAGAAAAAAGCCTGCCACCCACTGCTGCCGCTTAAATAAGTTTTATAGTATTGGCAGTGGTACCTGGGTTTTACTCAAGCTGGGGAAGAGAAAACTGAATCTTGGCAGATTAAAGCAACAGTCATGCCGAAAATATAAATACACGTACAGGGGCACACACACACTATATATAATTTTTTTCATTTGTTTCTCTTTAGGCAAATTAGAGTGCGTACTTCCCAACTAATTACCCTTATCCTGACTCCCAGAGCGGTGACCGCCTTCTCAATAACTTACAGGTGACCTTTTTTTCTATTTTTTGTTTTTACCCTGCCAGCTCTGCTCTGTGTTTCAACCAAAAAGGCAGATAGCCCATTTGTATCAAATTACGCGTGACAGTTGGGGGAGTCAGTTCTATACTTCTACGAAAGGCACAACAAAATCCAAGCTATTGTATTTCATTACCAACATGACTTTCAGTTCCAGAGGAAAGGGCTTTTGTAGTTTTTAAAGATAACTTTTCGCTATTCCATTTGCCTCATTTTGAAGAATTCGGAGAAATTTGCTGCAGAAACGTTTAAAAAGGTTATAAGAAGTATAACTCCCAAATATGCTATCTGTTCCTCGAATTTAGAGGAACAGAGAAAAGCAAAAGACAAAATGAAACCCAAACAATAGCCAAAACCATAGAGTGTGTGACAACTTTGGTCATTCTGCAAATGATAGAATTGTTTTCTCTCCACCATTAGCCATCCCTTTTTGAATGTCATGTGAGGTTATAGATACATGTGATTAACTAGTGTCATGGGATCTTCTTTTGAAGTCAAATGTATTACAGTCACCTCTTGAACAATGAGAGAGTTAGAGGTGCTAGTGCCCATGCAGTCAAAAATTAGTGTATAACTTTTGACTCCCTCCAAAACATGACGACAGTTGTCCCTTGATATCCATGGGAGTTGGTTCCAGGACCCCAGCAGATACCAAAACCCATAAATGCTCAAGTCCCTTATATAAAATGACATAGCACAATGCATACAGTTGGCCTCTGTGGATTCCAATCATGGATCCCAAGTACTGTTTTTGAGCTGGAGTTGGTTGATTTGAGGATGTGAAAACCCAGGATATGAGAGCCAGACATGTATTGAAAGAATGAGCACAGAAGTGAATTTCACAGTTCAACCTGCATTGTTCAAGGGTCAACTATGCTCCCTCATTTGTGGGCTTGTGGACTTTGACCAGGTTGGTGGGAGAGCACCGGTTTATGGCAGCTCGTTTAGGATATGCAGTATGTTGGCAGCCTCTACCAGAGACAGAGTATTGTTTCAAAAGAAAATTGTGTGTTCCCCGGAGAGCATAGCACATAGCTTTGCCTCATAGTCTTAAAAACTTGACATAGCTTTTATTCAGCATTTTGATATATTATGGAATCGGCCAGTTCATCAGAGTTGAGAAGAAGGGCTTCTTGTACTTTGGCCCAAACCAGCTGCAGATACTTTTTTGGCTCTGGGACAGACCCACAGTTGACAGCCATTTGTCACCTGCTAAGAGTTACAAAGCTGCTCACCCAAATGTGGTGTGTGTTGGCTTCAAAATCGAGTTGCTCTATAACATTAAGAGCAGTGAGAGGTAGTAATGAGTCCTTTTCCTTCTAGGTGATGTCCTGACATTCCAGGTCAATCGATCCCCAGAAACTTCAGAAACAGTAAGTTCCTTTGTTTTCATGGATTTTATTTCTCACCCTCTTGAATGGAACTAAGACTTCCACTTCTTCATGCTCTCCAAATCCAATTACTATGATGCTTTCAATGATGTGGACCTGTAGGCAGTTCTGTGGATTATGAAATGGTTAGGTTCTATTCCAACTAAACTGTATCTCAGAGCTAAGACAATCTTGAGGTAAAATAACAAAAGTATAAGTTTCTTCGAAATGGCAGCAAAGTAAATATTGGGAAAAGAGCACACTTCAGTTCAACAAATGCATGCCAGGTATTGAGGTTTTATTCATTTGCAGCATCCATCGCAATTAAAATCTTTATCTGATTTTGTTCATTGGTAGTTCTTTGCTCCTCTCTAAAACCCATCTACTTCTGCTCTGTCTGAGGTGGAGGGCCAGAATCACTGTCTTTGCAAATTTCACATCTTTGATAGTAATGGTAATGTCTGTGATTCCACTGGAAGGCAATTATTCTCATTTATGTTGACATGTAAAGGAAGTCCCAGAGACTACTACTATATGACCCTTCCTATCAAAACAGCCTGTGCTCCAGGGAGCTCAAGTAGGACCCTGTCAGTTGCCAAGGACATATTTCAACTATGCATTCAAGAACTGGGAAAGTAGCATGTGATATTTTGGGGAGTCCTGCAGGGTCTATTATGATATAAACAAATACTACAATGCCATTTATTACTTCGCCTTATAAGCTATGGGTCTCTGGGTCACAGTGGCTTTCTATATACATGGAAATTAATAGGATCTCAGAACCACAGACAAGAAAAATAAATAAATCTGCAAATTTTCTGAATAGTTTCCCATCTTCTATCTTAAGAAAGGAAATTCACAGAGCACTATTTGCAATTGTAATAGTTACATTCTCAGAGTTATCAGGTTTCTTCTTTGTTTTAGGGTCTGTGAGTCTGTAAAATAATTTGTGAATAGAAATTGAGTGAGCTGTCACAAGTCCCGACCAGGATTGGTTATAAAAATCAAGTAGGACCTCAGCCGGATGCCCGTCTGTTTTTGTCCTACAATCCTTTTGATCAGTTATGCATTGTCAAATACCTCTGCCAGTCACATCTTTCAGAGTACTGTGGTAGCCTGCGGTCTCCCATGCCCCACACTGCAATCACCTCTGAGTTATTGCTCTGTAGCCTCTGCACCTCTGCTATCTTCTCATTCTCACTCTGCCAACGAGACCATTTCAAATGCCCATTCTCTCAGCTACTAAAATAATGCTTAGAAATACTTGCACTCTCTTCACCAAAGTCTTTCAAAAGAACTTGGCACAGAGAGGGTGCCTTTTAGGGCCTTTGTGGGGTCATAGTTTGTTTACGAAAATGATGAACAAGAAAATTTCACTCGATCATTCTAATATCTTGTAGTATTTAATTCCTTAATCTACCAAGTGGGTTTTGCCACCTTAGTGATGTCATAAGGACAATGGAGTCCATCTTTTAGCTGCTAAATCAACACATGGGCTCTAGAATTTGGAGTAAGTACACCCATATTGCTAAAGTTCACTTGATCTAAGAATCACATTCTACTCTCTTTCACCAATACTCTCCTGATCTATTTTTAAATATTCACCAGAATTATGCAAATTAAATTGACAGAGTCTGCTAATTGTTTTATTATATAAACATTTGGGATAAACTGGGAGCTGCTTCTTGTTATAGAAATAGAGACAAAAGGAGTAGAAGTGGGAAGGAGCAGTCAAAAGAAAAATTTAGTTCTTACTGTGCATAACTATCAGCTAAGAAAGTATTAATATCTTCAAGGAAGGCAGAAGTTTTTTGAGTAACAAAGGCAGTTTTGTGGTGATTGCACATCTCAGCAATCTACATTCACTGCCTTGTGCCCTAGAGGTCTGTCTCTATTTCAGAATCCCATTCTTTTCTGATTAATGTCTTAACTTTCACAGAAGATATTAGGAGAAACTGTGAATTTGACTCATTTTAGAGTACAACAATATTTAAACTTGAACTTTGCATTTAGATTTTCATTAATTTGGTGGTACAGCTGCTAAAAATTAAATTCCTTTATCCTAGTTCTGGAAAATTCCCACGTTTTAGTTATTATTATTTTACAAAGTATTCAGGGATCACAGCATGTCATTCTCTCTCCCAACCCTCTCTTTTATTTATTTTATTATTATTATTTTTTTTTTAGCTGGGCAGAGCTATACACAGCAGTCAATCCACATTCGGTCCTCAAAGTTTCATGACCTTACTTTTCTACATCAGCCACCACTCACATTCTTCTAAGCAACCCTCAACAAGCACTTAATTTCAGTCTCTCGCAAACTTAACTTTTGGTTGCACCTAATATCCCTTCCTTGAATATTAAGTGTATTTTTACTTAGCTAGATAACCAATACCAGATTATCTGATTTCCCTGAAGGTTTCTTGCCTGCAATTCACACCCCGTGCCAATTTCTAGACCAGTCAGGGGTCTGTAATGCAGAAATCAAAAACAGACCCCTGCTAATTTTAACAGGAAAGGGATTTTCATGAAATAACCAAAGAAGGTCATAGAATCCTTTGGAAGAACTAACTTCAGACATTGAGAAAGAAACTAGAGAAGCTTAATGTAGAGTAACCAACTCACCTTGGTTTGCCTGGGATTCTCCCAGTTTTAGCCCTGAAAGTCCCATGTCCTTCAAAACCCTCAGTCCTGGGCAAACTAGAGCAGGTGGTCACCCTATCTGATGGCTGCAATAGCAGCTCAGGTTATGCCACAGGGGCAGCTGGGTTATGTTGCATTGTCCCCACACTGGATCTTGGAAACTATCACTGATTCCATTGTGACCACCCGTCTTAAAATTACCTCTCTACAAAAATTCTAAATACCCCACCAAGGCTCTTTTGGCCACTGGCTGCAGATTCAATATTCACATCCGGATCATCTGTTTTGAAGTCTTGCCTGATCTACTAACTGCAGAAAGTCAGCTTTTGTGCAATTTTTAGCTTCTCATGTTTAGAAGTCTGGCCCTTAGCATCCATTAGAACGTTTGTGAGGTGAAGTAGGTGGGGGATGGGTGACATCAAGGAGGGAAAACCCCCAAATGCTGGAGCTGCTCAACCCATTTTATTGACATCTTTGGGCTACTTATTTTGGCAGTATTTGGTACTGTAATTTTTAAAAAGCATTGTTTAAATCTTTAAGGGGACATATAATACAAAATTAAGATTAAGTTGGAAATAAGGTATCTTCTATAATTTTTCCATAACATTGAAATAAATTTTTGATTTAGTAGCTATTAGAGATAATCATGTAAAACTGACAATTGATTGTGTATATATTTTTTTCTCTTCCTTGACATTCAGTTGTCACATGGTGCTAGAAGGCTGAAAAGAAAAAAAAATATTAACAGCCTTTTTATTCTTTCTGAATTTCTAATAAGTTTTCATGGAATTGTTAAGCTATTGTTCATGCTGAATAAAATACAGATTATAAGAAATAACCTCCCTAAACAGCCTAACTTTTGCTTTATCAACTGAATATAATGGTGACTTTTACATAAATAGTGTCTTCAAAAACTCTGGCAAAAACACTTGTGCTCTATTTCCACATACTCCATTTCTTAGACTTTTATGTTGTTGACTTTATGGGAAAAAAGCATAAATATAACAATAAAAATGACATACATGGTTTTAATAAAAAATATATATCTGTATTTATATGTATATTTATGTCAGTCTTTAAACTTCAAAATTGGATAATTTTACAAAATTGCATTAGATACGTTCAGTTCAAAAAAATAAACTTCAATCATGAAATCAAGAGTATTAATAAAACAATCTTTCTACTTGGCCATTTTTGTAAAGAGAGTCTCTGATAATCCCAGCTCAACATTTTCAATCATAGGATCCAAGTGAGCAAAAAGTTGTTCTATAATCTTTTTAAACTTTCATGTAGGTGTTTATTAGATCTTTTAGTTGTCATTGCCACTGTGTTATTCATTGCCGACCTCCAGCTTACATCTGAGAGAAGTAGGTGAAATTTTGTTTTAAACTGACTCCACCCTTTGCCTTGGAAGGCCAAAGGTGTTTATAAATAGCTGTTTTTTTTTAAAGTGCTTTTGTGTAGAACTTCAGAGGATGCACATTTATTATTGTACTTATTTTGTGCATTAATAAATGAAATAGTGAAGACCAGTATAAGACATCAGTATGAGGTAGAGCCATTAAATGTCCAATAGCACAGGCTGCATTTCCTTTTCATCAAATTCTGACAATTTTAGTGTCTACAATATCATGGCCTGTTTGGGAAGAGCTCATCTATTCATGCTGAATCAACGGTTTCAAATATCAAAGTGTAACCCACTAATTGGTAAATATCTATTATTAACAAACCACTTAATATGTTGTACCTATGTGGGCACATCAGCTCTTGATTGTTTACCTTTGTTTTAACTGAGGAATCAACGTAGCCACTTGATATGGTAAAAATAAGAATGAAGAAGGCAGAAAAGATATGCTGAATGCTTTTCTTCTATTAATCCTAAGAGCAGTTTTTTAATTAATTTCAAAGCATTCAACCTGATAATGGTCAATCTTGTTGGCTTAACCTATTTCCTGAGAAAATACAAATCTATATTATTTTCACATGAAAGTGTAAAATCAGTTATAAAGTGATTATGTGAATAATAATATACAAAAAATAGAAATTATAGAAAATATAAAAAATAATGGTTAAGGTATATTTTATTTTAGCAGGCTTAGCTCAAAAAAGAAATAAAGTATGGAGACGGTGAGAATTTGCTTACAAAGAGGCTTCAGTTCTTAAGATTGGAGTAAAGCATAAGTTTTAATTCCATGAATTTATGTTTTGATACCTAATTTTTATTGAAACTTTCTTACTTGGGCACCTTGGAGACCCAGATATTTAAATCTGCTCTTCTCACCTTTTTCATAATTTCCACTGAATTACCAAAATGACTGTATAGAAACGAAAATTGATAGCAGAGCTGGAAATTAGAGAAAGATGGCATCTCTGTGCCTGAAATGTTAAATGAATTTGGGGAAGATTTAATTCAGAGCATATCATACTAAAAAAGTCAACATGCACATGATTCACAACATGAGAAGGAATTCATTCTTGGAATTAGTGAGAAAGACAAGGCTGAAACTGCAGACGCAGAAGACAAGGCAATTTTCAACCTTGGCTGCACATTAGATCACCTGAGAAAGCTTTTCAAAATGGTTATGTTTAGACTTCATCGAAGAACAACTAAATAATCATCTTGGTATGGGAGAAAGGTGAGGTTGTGTAGAGTGTTTTTGTATAAACATTCCAGGTAATTCTATTTGTATAGAAATGGTTATAAGCCGTTGGTCTAGGAAGCAAACATCAAATATACCTGTGTTTCCTGAGAAATACAGAGTGCCACTCCAAAAGGCTAGCTGTTAATTTCATGCTCAGCTTATAATTGATGTTGGAAGTAGTCTAAGCAAAGCTGAAGGCACTATACTATAGCAGTATGCCTGTGAAAGGAGGTAAGGGAAGGTTGGGCATTGACCCATCAAGTATTTGTTAGAAAATCTGAAGGTTTTATAACAAGTGCTTGAGGAAGAAAAATAAGATGACAAATCTTAACAAATATTAACTATATTGGGAAAAATAACATAAATGGATTAAAAAGTCTCATAATAAAAAAAAACTCACCTGAGGATGTATATAAACACTGTCATGCTATTTATAGAAGTAAATTATAGGCAAAAGTGTTAACAATAAAAGATACATCAGGCAAATGTAAACATACCATTACTAGCAGTTGCAATGCAGTATCAGTGTCAGATCAAATAAAATTCAAAGCAAAATCTACTGAAAAGGGACAGTGATGAGTCATTTTATATGATGAAGTTTGGAACCTACTAAGAATTGTCAAAACTCTTGAACATTCTGAATAATCTTGCTTCAGTATGCATTGTGGGGAGCCATAAGAAAAACAAAGGGATTTTCAACTTTGAAAAAAATATCAAATAGTGAAGACTTAAATACTTCTGTCACTCGTTGTATTCTTGACAGATTCCTTAAAAAAAAAAAAAATTCCAGATACCTGCAATTTATCTGAGTGTTGTATCCATTATTCTAACACCTCAGAGTTGCATGGTTGGAAAACAAACAACATTCATAAAAAGCATAAACTTGGTTGTTAAAATGGATGTTTCATGTCCAAAATCTTATAGAGTTATATACTTAAGATACTAGAGCTAAGGAAACTTTCAAGAAAAATAAATTTTAAATATCTGATGCTCCTAAACTCATATTTTCCAGACAACTTATACCCTAAAATTTGTATTTTAGATACAAAAATGCAAAAATTTAAAATGAATTCACTAATTCACCATTTACTTGTAAAATTGTATAAAACCCATCCAATAGAAAACCAGGAACTGTAGGTTGACTATGTCATTTAATGACTGTACTGTTAAAATGTCATCAAAAAATAAGCCCAAATTTTCAATATAATTATAGTATTCACATTTTAAAAGAAAAATACTCTGATTTTGACCTTTCTAATAATTATTTATAATAGAAAAAAAGGGATACCTGGGGGTAGGGAATGTTACTGTTTTTCATTTGTAATCCTCAGAACACTGTAAGCCTCTCAGAAATCTTGAAATTCACCAAGGCCCCAGAGCAATATGATATCTTGGTGGCAAATTATCATCTGGGATCTCTAGGTGATGAATCTGAAAGAATTAACACATACCTTAACCTTATAGGGGAAAATTATAGCCAAAGATTTCATGAAACTGTGGGACTCTTGGAATTCTGAGAGGGAGCATAGTCCAGTGGGTCTAAGAGGACACAGAAGACATGGATCTAACTCACAACTGGGAGACCACAGCAGAGACCATGGACATAGAGAGTCGATGCTAGTATAGGATGCTCAAAGACTTGTCAGGATGGACCACTCTTCAAATGCTACCAGCACAGAGTGCTCCAATGAAATGAGATGCAAAACAGAAGAGCCAGGAAGACTGTAGGGTCAAATAACATTGTGCACTTTAATAGATTTTTATAAATATTTACAGCCACTTCACCAGCACCACAGAGTATAGAATATTTCCATCCCCAAGAAATTTTCCTTGTGCCCTTTTAAGGTGTTTACATAGAATTTTAACTAACATAACAAAAACAAGACCAGTTAAAAATTTCAGAAGAAAAATAACAAACAGGGTCATGAAACAAAAAGGGTGATAAAAAGGACACTAGAAAACAGAATGATTACAATATTACCAGATTGAGAACAACCTGTCAATAGTGTAAAATCTTTTAATATTTTTTTACAAATATGATCTTTATTATTATGTTTGAAATTTGAACCTATTCGTTCAACTCCATGTCATAATTCTGAAGTACTGTGGGCTTTGATTAGACAGTAATACAGTAGTCCTTGAGATCCATGCCTTATGCTTTACCTTAGAACACCATCATCACTGGAAACTGTGTGTCTGAGGTTAATGACTGCTTGGGTATCACTTCCAACTATAGTGCCCCAGTTATCTTGCCAAGCTACTTTCCTTGGTATCCCACATGAACTGGTTCAACTTTCACCATCTTTGCTTCACGTCTGTGGTACAGGATGTTCAAGTGTGAGTATGATTTGTTTCATTCAGTGTGAAGATAAGGAAAAACATCTAGGAGAATTTAAACTTCAAAAAGATTATAGTTTAGAAGTAAGAATGCTCGACATTTCTGCATCAACCTCTTGATAATCTAGTGGTAAAGCATCGGCCTGCCTACCTCATTCACCTGATTTGATCAGTCTCTATCAGTTGTTGCTTTGTTTTGTTTTGATTTCCACTTTTAGATTTTCTTCTCTATTAGTTTTTTTTTTTAAAACTTCACCTCTGATAAACTAAATTGTTCCTAAAGATAAAATGTCTTTTTAATTTTAAGAATAAATAGCGTTTGACAATGAAATAAAGGTCACCTTAGATATAATGGTATCCACTTAATGAAGAGAGAAACCTTTTTTACACCACCTTCCATTTTAAAAGAAAGCTTCAAAGGCATATGCTGGATGAGGTCAGAGACAGGACATGACTGCCAGTTAACTTGCAAACTGGGCCCAAGTACTAGAAAAGCAGAGGCTGCTCATTCTCTCCCTTGTCCTTGAATGGACATTTTGCCCACAGTTATAGCCAGAGGTTTCAAGGACGCAGCCTTGAGAGAGAGAAGTTTTATTGAGACCATCTAAACTTTGTATGTGACTAAACCTCATTAGGACTTCCAGAGACATTTTTAAGATTCTGTAGGGTGGCTGTGGCGATCTACTTGTCTTGCAGCCATCCGGGACAAGCCTTGTCTGTATGTTCCCTGGCTTGTCAGACCTACCACCTGCTCATCTACTGTGCTCTGCATCTCTCTCTCTTGTGGCTCTCCATGTCTTCTGTGAACTGGGGACAGTTTGTGAATCAATAGCTTAGTCGTAAATAGAATGTTTTCTTTTTGCCATAATTAATGTCAAATCACGGTATAATGAGGTTTTGGGGAAAACAGTACTTTGCTTTAGTAAACGTGATTTTTTTTCTTATAAATCTCTTTTGAAAGCATTTTATAATTATTAAGTACTAAAGTATTAAATTATTCACTAAAAAAAGCTATTACATCCCACCAAATTAATTCTAGTGATATGTACAGACATAAAAATCTGTCCTCACAAGATCTTATGATACAACTATAAAACATTTTCGGTGTAGAGGAATGAGTTATATTTTCATCAATTTATGACATCAGTTAATTCATTTATTTATATATTGAATGCCCACTCCGGGAGAGATAATGTTGGTATAAAAACAAATGTAATGCATATTTTTTTGTTATTGACATACCTATATAGGATGTGGGAAGGAAAATTAAGTTCTACTCAGACAGAAAAGCATAAGGTAAAATTCAATGCAACACAAGGATTGGGTGCAGGAAAGTCACAATTATTAGTTGAATAAATGTTATATAATATAGTAAGAGTCAGGGAGAAATTTATCATGACTGGAATAAACTGATAATGTTACACATAGAAGAGAAAGGGCTTGAACTGAGTCTAAAAGAATGGATCATTTTGATAAGTATTAGAAATGGCATTTTCAAGTAAAATATAGGATTTAAAAGTTCCTTACAATAATTGAGCATCAACACATCTTTATAAATGTATTATATAATTAGTATATGACAGGCATTACACTCATTTCACCAGAGAGGAAATTAGGGCTCCTTGAGAGCAATTATATTGCCCAAGCTTCAACTGCTAGCTTCTACCAGAATCGGTTATGCTTCTAGGGCAAAACCTCTTCCTTGAGTTAGGAAGAGGGTAACTGAGGAAGACAGACTTGAAACTGAATTACAGAATACTAAATTTCATTGACCTAAAGTTATTATACTATTCATTTGAGATAATCAATTTATAAGCAAAAAGGGTTCTTTCAAGAGATTGTCTTCAGATGAGGCACATTTACACCTTTCTTAATCGCTGCTCATTTCCTCTGCTTCCTATGTCTATACCTGCCATATTAGTATTGAGCAGTGAAGACACCCTTCAGGCTTTCAGATCTGTCCTTTGAGGGCAGAGGCATCATCAGTCACTGGTCCATCAGTCTTGTAGACTTCTAGTGCATTGCTCTGATGTATCTCTTAAGAGGTATAGGTGGCAATATATAGTATCACCAATAATACATTATTCTTTATGATATGCAGAGCAATAGTCTCTGGAATAACTGTTTAGATTTGAATTCTTTATCCTTCTTACTTTCTCTTTGACCTTGAGTTAGGTTGTTAACCTCTCTGTGTCTTAGTTGCTAAATCAGTACCTACCTAAGAGGTTTATTATATAGAGTACATGTTACCATAAAATTTGGGGATTTTTTTCAGCTCTTACTATGTACTGTAAGCTCAATAACTATTAGTCATTTTTATTTGGGTTATTAATAAATATGTAAATATTAAAAAGAATGTTAGGTGTAAATAAAATGTAAGATGGCTGATTTATATTATTCACCATAAGACAGAAAGAGGTATGGTTATCTTTGGTAAGAAACCTTTTACATGATCTGTAATAATTACTGAAAATACCATTAATATTATTAATAACAATAGCTGACTTTTAATGAATGGTCATAATACACCAAGCACGGACTAAGCTTATTTGTAGATAATGTACAAGAAATGGTCATCTGTGTTATGAATATGTTATGAATAATTTTTCTCACATCACAGTTGTGTTTTACAATGAATATGGATTGCTTGATTAAAAAAATTTATATATTCTTTCTGACAAAGAAGGAATATGGCACTTCTGAGCTATAACTCATATTGCTCTTTACTTTGTGACATGGTACTAAATACCTGTTGAATTTTTAACCACAGATGTTATCATTCAATGGTAATTAAAAGGCCCTCTCTTTACAAATTTTCTAAAGTATATAAAGGTTCTTTCATAAAAGATGCAACTCTGTGTTACTGTCTATGTTGGGTGTGCATGTACACATTTGTTTTTGCTGGGAAACAGAACAATTTTCAAAGATGTGTGAATGTACAATTTATTATGTGGATGAATGATGTTTGTACATTATATTCTTTTTCTTTCTAAAATTTACAGGACAAAAAAAGTAAATTCTAACTCTTAAATCATCTGTGAGTATTAGGATGAAAAATTATGGCATTTATTTATGGAAAAATAAAAATGGAAACAAAATATGTATTTGTGAATTTTAAACAAAGCAAATCAGAGATAAAATAATTTCCAATCTGAAGGTGTTAAGGTATTGGTGGTGGTGAATGGGGGTTGGGGGACAGGGTGCTATAAAAAGAAGATAGACATTGAGAAATCAAAAAGTTTTATTACTAACAAAGCATTGAATTCTAAAATGAACCTTATTATATAGAATATCAGTTTACTTACTGTTAAAATAGAGAACCTATATTTCAATTAAAATAATTTCACTCTCTTAGACTTTCTATATATTATCCATACTATGTATATTTAAATGTAAAGATAAATTGATATGTATTCTATATGTACATGTACACATGTCTGTTTATGTATTTATATATATGCATATGTGCACATATCATATGCATAAGTCAAACAGAAGAATATTATGTGCATATTATAATTTTACAAGAGTTAAAATGTCTTTAATTCAGTTTTCTGCTCAAATGGCACATTCTTAGAAGTTCCACAAGCATTTTATTACAAACCTATTCTACCATTCATTCTTTATCAACTCACCTCACTTGGTTTTCTTCAAAGTGCTGATCACTATCTGAAAGTCTTCTTTCCTTCATTTTTTGGTTGACTTGTTTATTTTCTGTTTGCCTCCAACTAAAATGTGAGATTCCACAGAATCTTTTTCTATAGCAAATCATTATTTACCAGAATGGCTCTGGGGTCACAGTGGGTGCTCTATAAATATTTGTTGAAGGAATAGATAATAAACCCATAATTGAATATCAGTGCATAAACTATAATTTGAAAATCATGCTATATTTCTTGTGTCATCTTCCTTTAAATTCTTAAGGTATATTGGTGAAATCCTTAATTACTCAGTACTTTTATTATTAAGGAATATATTAATGAGGATATTGCACTGCTTGCATTATTTCCCACCCCATTCATTGTAAGCATAATGAGAGGAGTTTCATATAGATCCAGTCTAAAAAGCTTAATATGTGTTCTGTGAAGCATAGGAACAGTGGACCAAGAAATCTAAAGGAGGACGGGTTGTCTATGCAAATGTGGAGAATACTGTGGTTTGAGAGGTAACTGAACTCATTGATGTGTTCAAGGCCCTGTTTTGGTTATACTCGATTTGGTATGTTCAAGGAAGACCTTTGTAGACCCTACAAAGAGGGAAGAAAAAGAGGCTGGGTTCATAGACGATGATCTGAGAGTGGTGGCATATTATGTAAGCACCTGCAAAGATTTGGGCTTTTATACTGAGTTAAAATAAATGTAGAAGAAAGGCACCAGTATCAGAAATAGGTCAGAAGATGCTTATGCTAACCATATCACCTATCACCTGGATTATTGTGAACATTCCCTACCCTTTTTAATCATCCTTTCTATTTCTTTCTCTCAAACCAGTGAGGTAGGGTAGCAACACAAAGAGAGAGAATGAAGAAGGAAGTCATAGAGGCTTGGTTAAGGTAACCAGCCTGGCAGGACCACACCAGAGGCAGAAAAAGAGCTTCAGTTTAAGAGAAATTGGATTCATTTGATTATGAAATTAAATTATAAAATGAACCACCTTATTTGATAGAATATGAGGTTACTCAATCACTGTTAAAATAGAGAACCTATATTTTGATTATAATAATTTTCACTGTTAGACTTTTTTTTCCATGTATTGTTCATACTATGTATACTTATATGTAAAAATAAATTGATATATATGAATACATACATGTACATGTGTATACATGTCTGTTTATATATTTACATATTGCATATATGCATATATCATATGCATAATATATCATATGCATAAGTCAAACACATAAGATTAGATTAATCAATAAATGAACTCTTCTTGTGGCTATAATTGACCAGATACCTCTTTATTTCCTGAGAGAGGACATAAGGTATAAATTCCAACCAATATTTTATCTTAAGGCAGGGGAAAACTAGCTTCTAAAGGACTCGAATAGAGAAAAAAATACATCGTGTTTGTTTTCTCCCCATTTTTTTAAAATAGACTGGCTATATTGAGGTTGTATGTATTTGTGTGATGCTTTTTTCCTTCAAAAATGCTGCAGACTGTAAAAGCTCGGGAGTTCAAAGTTCTGAAAATCCCTGTAGTAATAAAACTACATTTTCCCTATATTTTCCGAAATCTGAATATAAAACCCTAAGAAAATACTTTTGAAAAAGTAAATAGATAAAGTGAATGAGTAAAATCTTTTGAAGCAGATAATGGACAGAGGACCGTCTCCCAGCCCTTTCAGTTTCTATCAGATCACTTCATATCTCAGCTCCATGCTTCTTTTATCTGTAAATGGCAGTTGACATTTATATTACAGATATTTTTGAGGGAAAGAGTCTATATTCTTTACATATATATATATATACTTCTCGGTTCAGTAACCGAATATGAAGTAGGTGATTAATAAAAATTATTCACTTAATATTAAATATTTTAAAATATTATTTTTCTTTCTATTCAGACCTTAGCCATACTCAGTTGAAATAATTATACCTTCATTTTCTGGAAAATTATCATCAGTGGTGTATAGAAGGTCCATCTCTTGATTGATTAAATGTTGTATACCCTTTCAACTGCATTATTCCCTACTCTCATTCAATGTTCAACTTTTTGAAACTATTTTGCATCTATTACTTTATTTGTATATGTTTTTATAAAACATCTTGTTATTTAAGGGTACATATAATTTTAATTTACAAATAAGGTGATGCATTATAGATTTCACATCTTTTTTACTTTTTCACACTGCATTATTTTCTTCTTCAGAGGCATTTGTTTCAGTGTTTGAGGACTATTTATTCCTTTGGTACATTAGCATACACCTACTATAATTTGCTAATATACTTCCCTATTAATAGACAATTACATTGCTTCCAACACTCCACCGCCCACAAATGAGGTTATGGTTAACATCTACATATATGTCTCCAGAAATAGCAATGTGAGCATTTTAGGGGGATATGTGCCCAGGTGTATACAAATACATATTAAAATTGACCCAATATCATCCCATAATTGTCTGAAATGGCTGCACTTACCAGTAATTCAGGAAAGTTCTCATATTTCAACATCCTTGTCATCTTGATTTATCCAACTTTATAATATTTAGACTTGAGAAGTCTAAAGAGATATTTTCTTGTTGTTTTAATTTACTTTTTTCTATTTTCTAATGTGATTTAGAATTTATTGTTATTTTTAATGTTTCTAAATTTGAAAATTGCTTTAAATTGATGCAAAATTGGTATGTAACATTCTATAAGTTTCAGATATACATTATAATTTGATATCTGTATACACTACAAAATGATCACCACCAAAAATGTAGTTTTTAATACTGAAAACATTTCTCTCAATGTTTTAATAATGAAAACATTTCTCTCAAGCTAAGGGGAAACTGTATGGCATTGTGGTAAAGAATGGATTTTTTGTTTAACCCTCCAGATGATTTTGAACAGTTCTTAACCTCTTTAGTTATTTTTTTTAACTCACCAGCAAAATGAGCATGATATAAAAGGTTTGTGGCCCACAGTAAGCATTATATCAGTACCAGCTATTATCATGTTCCTTGCCCTTATTGATGTTGTCCTTTGTTTAAGAGAAATTCTTTAAAAAAAAAAAAACTGTAATTGAATTTCCCATAGTTCAATTTTTTTTTTGATTTTGCTTAGAAAATCTTTTCTCACTCCTATATCACAAAGGTGATATAGTACATTCTCTCTTATTAAATTTATTGCTTGACCCTTCACTTATGGACTTTTAATCTATTAGATCTATCAGTATTTCACCACTGAATGTAAATTAGAAAACGATCCAGTTTTATTTTTCTTCAAGCTGAGCCAGTTTTGACAGTCTCAACTTCTAAGCCCTATTGATTTGTGGGACCACTTGACCATTTACCTTTCAAAAATATAACAAAACAAACAAAAACTGTAAATTCAGTGTAGAACAATAGCTTTTATGTTAGTATTGAAATGAAGAATAAAACAGAATAATCATGGAAGAGCCTCTGGATTTACGGTCTAAGTCTCTTCCAGAAATCAAGGATTTTGTGATCTGCATTTCCTGTTTCTTTTATTTTAAATAATCAGTTGACTCCCTATAAGGTAATTCTGTTCTCTTTTTAAAGGAGGTTTGATTAAATATTAAGCAAGCAGATGTATGTATTAGTTGTAGAATTTTTATTGAGAAGACTATGGTTTATTTTTAAGCCTTCTCTAACTTCCTTTTATATCTAACCTTGTTATAATCTGATTCAGTGATTGGTAGATATAAATGAGATTTTATTCTATCAAGGACAAAGTGTGTCTTGTTCACAATCACTATAATTATTATTTAGGGGGTGGAGGAAGAGCAGAAAGGGGAACAAAGTGGTGTTAGGTTAAAAAGAGCATGGATTTTGAAAACAGATGCCTGTAGGATGTGAATCTTGGCTCCTTGATTCTTAATTTACTTATCCACTCTGATACTCAATTTTCTTATCTCTGCTGCTTATATTTGTCATGTCATTTAAATGAAAGAACATAACTTTGAAGTGTCTAACTAAATGTTTGATAATATAATAGTCACTGTATGTTAATCTCCTCTCTTTTTCTGTCTTAAATATAAACTTAGAAAGTCAATTTATAATTCAACATTCAATTTTTAAATAAAAGTTGTTTTAACTGCCTTCTACTCTATATTTCATAGATTTGCATCATTTATACTTTTAAGTCATCAAGTAAAATGGAAAAAAAATGAAGTCTTTGCATGTCTGCTTCTAATAGGAAATTAGCTGAATCTAAAAACAGAAACCCTTGAATTGTGTGTTGAATACTAAACAAGCATTCACACATTGGCTTCTTTAGTGCCAGGTAATTAGAATTTGTAGTTTGGTCTTAATTAAATTACAGACTACCCAAAGGCCTTGATCACTGGCCTTTTGGCTGCCTCCACCCTCTTTGGAAGAAAAAAATATATACCCACTTAATTCTCCTTAATCACCCCAACCCATTGGACCCCAGCAGACATATATTGGGTGCAATGTCAACAGACGTCAAAAGTGCCAATTAAAATCAGAGCTTCTCTCAACTATCAAGCATATTTTTTATTTTTAACTTCAGCAGCAGAGATAGTGCCTGGGTGGCACCAATTGAGCCATTCCTATATCCAACCATCTTTTCAACAGCATTTTGCTTGATTTTTAAACCCTCCTAGGTAGTGCCCTTTTTCTTTTGACTTTCATCTATTCTTATTCCTTTCTGTTTTTCCTTCTATTTTTTATTTTATTGTTTTTTTTATTTTTGGTTGAAGAACTTCTGATCAGTATGAAAACAACCTAGAAGCTTTTCTATCTTGCAGAGTTAATGAGATTGTTCCTGCCTTTAGATTCTAAAAGGGTATTCTTCAACTTATTGGGTATAGTCAAAATCAACAGAATTTATATTTCAATTAAAACTTCATGAGTCAGTGAAAAAAACAATGGACTCAGGATCAAATATGTGAAGTTAAAGCTAACTCTACAGATTATTAATTGTATAACGGCATATTTGCCAGTTTTCTCATCTATAAAACAAAGATAGTGACAACTGCCTGCCTACCTCACAAGACATATAAAACTAAACTATACATATACCCACTATACATATAGGAAAAGGGAAAATCCATTTTTTTTTTAATTTAGAATGACACTGTAGCCACTGTCCTATGTGGGGAGATGCAGTGTGAATTTCAAAGTGTATGATTTTTGTAATTGTTTCACTAGGGTACTCTTAGGGATGAAGACAATCTCATAGCTGACTAGAATAATATTAACTTTTGAATATTTTAACACCAGATGATTATAGACCCTAGTTGCCACCACCTCCCATTATAGATTCTATAAACAGCAGCAGGGAGTGGGGAGAAAAACTGAAACCTGTCAGCACGCTAAGGCAATGGGCAATGTCCTCTGCACAGCCATGGCCATGACTTTGAATATTGCTGATGATTCATCCCACTTAAAACAGTTGAACTGAAAAAAAATAAATGGGACCAGCATTTGGTTGGCCTGATTTATCACTAGCAAAACTAAAACTCATTTAAAATCTTGATACTACGTGCTTTAAAAAACCTGCAATCAAAGGTAAAGGAACCCATTATTTGATGACATCTAAATGCAAAGTATAATAATGCATAGAGGCATTATGTTTTTTTTTATTAATGAGATAATATCCAACTCCATAATCAAACTTTTTTTTTAATTGTTTTAATTCATGGAACAAATCATGGTTGTTATTCATGTACTTTTCTCCACTTTCTTTTTTCCTATTGCATATCAAAACCTATCTCTAATGTAAAACCAGCTCAAATCTCACTCAGCTATGAAGACTTTAAGTAATTATTTTGAGTTGGATTCCTCTCTCTAATTTTAAATGATGACTGTTTATAACCTATAGTCTAATTGTATATGATATATTCTCTTGCTTATTCCTTATTTCATGAGGATCTATTTTATTTTTCTAAGCATATTTTAAAGTTCTGGCATGCTAATTAAGTGATGCTAATTGTGGGTTGCTTGGGATATTATTCAAATAATTAGTATTATTTAAATAATTATTAGCCAAATTTACTATTATACAGTGAACAGCTGGAAGATAAATGACATTTCTCTGTACATCTTATATAATTGTTCAAGAGAATGATATGTGCTTAAGCAAGTTTGTCCCTTGTTTAGAAAGTTTATCGGGGTATTCTAACATTTGTATATTTTTTAAATAGTACTGATTCTGAAATATTTTCTTTAAATAAAAGGCAGCATAATATGATGATTAAGAGACTAGTTACTAGATTTGGGCTGCTGGTGTTCAAATATAGTTTATCCTCTTACTCTCTGTGTTACTGGAGGGAAATAACTTCTCTGTGCCTCAGTTCCTCATCTGTAAAGTGGAGAGAAAAACATTACATTCCTCATGAAGTTATTACGAGGGTTAAATAAATTGATCTAGAACACTGTCTATAAAAAGGCAAGTGGTCAACAAATGTTAGCTACAATTACTATACACTGTATTAGAATTTGAAACAAGGGTTATCTCATGGTTTTCAGGAGCATGAAAATCGTATAAAAATTACAACTTCAGTTTATAAATGAATCCTGTGGCAACTCTCAAACACATTCTATAGCTATGACCACCCAAGTCTCTTCTCTAACACTGAGACAGTGAGAGTGCTCTGGGTGGAGGCAATTCTGTTGCTATCCCCTTCCAGCTGTTTTCATTTAACAGCTCATTTATTCTCACAGGAGTTACATGGGATGTTCACACTCTCTCTACTTATGAGAACTTTACTGCCCAGCCCACAGATCTTTACAAAAGACCCTTTTTGCAATCTCTGTTTCTTGTGTTATTTTGCTGGACACATTTCACTCTGTTCTCTGGAGAAGGTTATTTATTTTTCTGTTATGATGGCATTTTTCTGTCCTGCTGCATGTCTCACTCCTTCCTCTATGACATAATTTCCTGTTCTTAAACTTTAAATAGTTCCTCTGACACATGTGCCTGTGTACTTTCTGCAGACGCCCATCATGACATTTGCTCTATGTCACTGGTTAAATCATTCTATCATTTAACAAATACCTACTGCATAACATTATATTCCAGACCTTCTACTTGGGATTTTGGATGCAGTCATCAGAAAGAGAGAGTCTCTGCCTTTCCAGCTTAGTAGAGAGGGGAAGAGAACAAATATCAAATAAATAAATATGTATTAAAGGAAAAACACAGGACCATGGAAAACTAGGATGGGAAATTCTAATTTAGATATAATTTAGTGTGGCGAAGAGAAGATGTTCTTGTAAAGTATTTGGTTTGAGGTGTCTCTGAGACAGTCAAGTTGTGATGTCAGAGAGGCAACTGGACAGAATTTTGAAGATAATACTTCCTACTGCATAATTGAGTTGACTTTGAGAGATGTGTAGAGTAAGGAGAGGGCCAAGATCTTAACCCTGAAGAATCCTAATATTAAAGGGTTGGATGGAGAAAGAATTGCCAGTATGGGAGACTGAGATAGAAGATAAATGTATGCCTTTTTGAAGACTATCTTGTTATACAAGTTGTGAAAGAAGCCTTCCTGGATGAAGTTAATTATCAATTATCTTGTACCAAATGAGAAAACTAATTGAGTGAGGTGGGAAAGGGAATATATAGTAATTGAGAGTTCACTGATAACTTTGCAAGAAGTGCTAATGGAGGAGTAAAGATTGATGCCAGATGAAAGAGAATGGAAATGGAGAGTTCGGAGGAAAAAGTGAAAAATAGGTTTAGAGAAGTGTGGGAGAGAATGCTGGTCACCAATTTTATATTTCCTCTTCTTCCATTAAACCCCCAAATTTGAAAAATCCCATGGTATACTTGAAATATGGCTTACAGTCTCCAACATCTTTCTCAGCTTAGTAACTAATATTCGAGCCTTGAGTGATAAGAGGATATGTTAAAAGGGTAAGAAATCTTAAAAGAGCTCTACCATATACTCTCTGGTGTCTTTCTCTTTTGTCCTGTCTTCCTTCCTATCACCTGGAATGAAACACAGTGATGAAATCTTCAACTGCTTATTTTGGCTAACTTTATGAGGGTGACACTGTAATGACATCTCTACAGTGAATTAGAAATATGTGGTTCCTTAACAAATTTACTAAGCTGAATATTAGCCCTGGGCTATCAGTTTTTAGATTTCATTTCAAAAGATAATAATACATTTCTACTGGTAAACCACGCTTATTTTGGCTTTTCCATTCTAGAAACCTAAATTTAATCATAACTGAGATGATGCCTGAATATAAAGAGGAATAAAGAAATTGTGCAATAAAATTTTAAAATGTGTTTACATGTAGAGAGAAAGCACAAGAGTAAAGAGATACAGAGTGTACTCCTTAAAAATAAATATATTAATAGGTAATGGATGATGATGATGACAAATGAATAGATGGGTAGACAAATAGATGAATAAATAGATAGAACCTGGGATCCAGAGAATGAATGAATGGATTGTCTTAAGAAGAGATAGAGACAATTTCTTAAAGATGATAGAAGAAAGGAATATTATGGGTTTAGAAATAAGCAGGTCTGTAAATTGATAATTGGAGAATGAGGAAATTCTAATTTGATAGTTTTCGTTCTTTTAAGAGAAGTATTCAGCTGATTGGTAAAAGGCAAGAGAGATTTGATGGGAATGAAGTATATATGAAATTGTTACTGCAGTTCCACTCTCACATAGATATAGAAGCTACTCTTTCAAGTGAGTGAAGAGAAATGAGAAGAAGGCTTGGAAAAATGAGAAAACAATCTTATATTCAGAGATTAGAAAAGTATCATATAACTTCTTTACGTAATCTTTGATAATGAGAAAAATGTAATGAATATCTTGGCCATCTTTCAGTTGATAATACTATATAATTATAAGTGGCTCATTGGCTGAGACAGTAGTTTCTATTTCCCTTGAACTGAATTATTCCTTGATCTCAAACCTATGCTCTGCCCATACTGTTTCTGAATTATTCTCAGTAATGTCAGCAACCCATGTAATATAAAGAGTTTGACTCTTAAGAAGGGTCAGGGAAAATGAAATAGGTTGATCATAATGTTCTCTTTGAAGACCTTAATAAATACAAATTGTGAACAGGTGCTTCAATTTTTAAAGTTAGGTCAATTTATTTTTAGCAGAATTATTTTACCTCAGTATTTCTGACTACTTAAGATAAAAGAATGGTAAGTTGATTAAGGAAAAATATCCCAATAATTAGGCACTTGGCAAAGACTCTTTGGTACCTACACCATTTATAATGCCAGAGTTTTAGAAGAAAAACTATAATAATATGAGAATTTCATATTTCAAAAGATTTCAATCTGGCTGTGACTCAGTTTTTTTTTTAGGGTAGCACTAGGGTGGTCCTTATATTTTCAGATCCTGACATTAATTCTATTAGTTTAATCAAGGCTGGTAAGCTCTGGATAATCAGGTTAAACAAGTCATCCCAATAAGAGATTCTTTAATAAGACATCAAATCATCTTTTATAAAACATATAGATTTTCCTAGCTAGTTACCACCACAAGAAGGCAAATATTGGCAAATGTAATTTGTCTTTTGTGGCAAAATTCTGGTTCCCTGCAAAAATGCATTGATTTTCAAAAGTGAGTAGTTAAGTACAGTGCTGGATTGATATGGGCCAATGTCTGTTTATGGTAATATCTCTATCAGTTCTTCCCCTCTTGACAGTGTTAGACTTGGCATCTCAACCAGCTTTAAAATCTGTTCATATGCATTGAGAATTTTTTATACTTATAAAGCACTGCTTTAGGTCCTTGGAACTGTGCAAAATTGGACAGCAATACTACATAAAATGGCAGACACCTCATTAACAATAATTACTCCAGAATTTCAAAGGAAGAATTGATTTTCTTGAACAGAAATAGTCAGAGAAGTTTCTTAATTAACTTATGAAACAACTAATATTGAGGACCTCTTATATCTCAAACAGTGTACTAAATATGGAGGTACTAAATATAAAGACAATTGGGAAGAATTTTCAGGTGCTTTTTATTACAGAGATCTTTCACATCAATACACTGGGATACAGTCACCTGGAATTTTGTTAGAATTCAGTATTGGTTGAATAAATAAATAAATGTCTGATAGTCATTTATATTGAAACTGATCCCAAAGCCAACATTCTCATATAAGCCTAATGATATTGTTTAATATTGAGATGTGTAAGGTAATTTGCTAGTGCCTGGCACATAATAGGAACTCATATTTATGCTTTTTAAAATATACAATAGAAATAGTCCATATGTATTTAACATTGTGAGCTTGGTTAAAAGTAGGGAAGGGAGGGACTTAATATATTTTAGAAACATAAAATATGATGTAAATGTGGGTGATTTATAGTGTAATTTTAGTGCCATATGATTGTTGAGACTTATTGTATGAAACCTAGGCCTCCATCCTTTGTGTTGACTATTTTCTCAAAATACCACCTGCACTTCAGTTATGAAGAATTATTGGAACCCTTTACATACCTGTTCTTGGTCCTACTGTGCTCTTTTCCATGTTATTATCTCTTCTTGGCGATGATGTGAATTGGTAGAAATTATTACTGGAGACAATGACATCTATTTTAGCTAAATGAAAAATAAATATGTAAAGAGACACAGATAGTACAGAATTATGAGAAAAGTTGAAGAAGCAGATTCAAGGCCGATCTTTCCCAAATGTTCTTCAAACTACACCAAAGATCTGGCCACCAAGGGAGCCATTGCTTTGGCTCCCTGAATAAAGTTGCAGCATGGAAAGCTGTTACCATAGCTGCTGGATCCAGAGGCACATTGTTTCTGAGGTGATCTGGGTCAACAGCATGGAGGTTCAAACTCTGCTTCTCTCCCCTAGTAATTCAAATTGTCACATAGGGCATCTGATAGACGGGACCTAAATCTCATCCAGATCCTGAGCTCCTACAGAATCTGAGAATTGTAGTTCTAAGCTTCCTAGACATGATGACTTCGAAAGCATTTGGAATGGGTGTTAGTGAGCCAATTTAAAGTGTCTCTCATAACCTTGTATTTCATTCCTTCCTTCTTCAGATCACTCCTGGTTACCCTCTCATGTGTTCAATTATTTATTGTCCATTGATTCACTGAACCACTATTGGGCACATAATATATTTCTGGCTACACTTTTTATAATACAATATAGTTTTTTTTTCTCAGATACCTTTTAAACTCAGAATATTTCCATTAGAGATTTTATAACAGATTATTGTGAATGTTTGCTTAGTTATTTATCTCCCATTACACTGTAGAATCGACCAGAGTTCATTCAAGAAAACAAAACTAACTCATTATTCCAAATTGAAAATAGAAATACAGTGCATTAGAAGCTTACACAGCTGTGAAAGGACCAGGGCAACAAAAGCCACAGAAGATGCTGCTGGAGTTAGAAAGCCATAAAAAGCAGACAGTTCCAGGGTCTCAGGGAAGAGTCTGGGTGTGATCTGCAGCACAGCACAGAATCAGGGAATTGGCAACTGCTTGCAGGGAAGTCTTATAAGGCTCAGGAATCCCTGGCAAGCTGACTCCATATTTCTCAACTTCTTATAGTTCTGGGTCAGAAGTTTACAAGGTCTTGCCTGGAAACCCCTGCAAGTCTCACATTTTCCCTCAACTGCAACCAGAGAATAGGAAACTCTCTTCTCTTTCATCTTCCAAATGTTGCTCAAACCCCATTTATTATTAGCATAATCACAATAATACTGGAAAAGAGCAGTAAAAAATAAATTACTGACTTTCCCATTAGGATGAATAGATAAATGTAAGAGAAAACAGATATTATTTTGAGTTGGTAACAAATGATATAGTATAGTCCACTCATTTGTTAACTCAAATATTTCCTTTTACCATATTAAACTTGCAAAGCAATAACAATATCATTCTTCCCCTAAATATGACGTAACTGTCTCATTCCTCTGAAAAAGTACTCATTCTTTTCCCCAAAAGACTGTCCAGTTTTGGAGATGATCATTCCTTCTTACTCAGAGTCTTCCCTAATGACCTGCAGTACTTTATTAAAGTTAAAAATGTAATTATACTTCAGTTGTAAATTCTAAATGTAAACATAATGAGCAAAACCTACCTGAAAGAGGAGACCATTGATTAATTAATGTATGATATATACATTACAAAACAAGAAAAATACTATTATTTTTCAATAGCAATTTCTACTTATAATCAAATATTAAAAGGCATCTTAGAGATTTTCCTGAGAACAAGATTTATTCCTTTGCCCCACTGTCAGAATCAGTCTCCTTCAAAGGTCTGAAGACCCTACAATGATCACATGATCAACTTAAATTCTAAGTCACTGGAAGCATTATTTTTTCTCCTTGTAGAAGTATTCCACCTTTGTGCAGTGAGACTTTATAGAATTCAAAGTTGCAAAGATATGTAGCAAAAACTTTTGGTTTCTGAATCTCTGTGTTCTAGTAATGGATCACCGAGAAAACCCAGGGTAACTTTTTTATATCAATGCTCTTGATTCAATGACATCTGCTAATTCTCTTTTGTCACATAAAGTAGCATTCACAGGTTCTGCAGTTAGGTGGACATATTTGGAAGCTGTTGTTCAGCCCACCACAACAGGTTAGCACTAAGCAATGGTAGTAGCCAGCCTCAATGAGAAGAAATGCATTTTTGAGCCCATGGATAGTCTTCATCTTTGCTATCAATATAATTTTAGAAGCCATCATACAAGTATGGAGTGGGGGCAGGTATGGCAGCAGAAAAATAAGCTTACATATGAAGAATTAGTTCTCCTGGCCACCATTTACTACAATAGATACCTTTTAGAATTGATTGTGGGGGACTTAAAATAAGACATGAGATCCTCACACTCAGTGCCTATTATTGGGTGTCCATTCACATACATCTTCACAAGAGCATCTTATTATTACCATTCCATCTTGTTCTTGCTATTTCACTGATCAACCAGTCAATGCCATAAATTAAAGTGGTAACTTATCTCTTACTATTTCTAGTTTCAGAAAGAGAGAGAACCAGTTGTGCTGCTTAAACTTCTCCTATTGGTTGCTATTCTCCAGTGTACAGCTATGAAATCAAGTAGACTATTTTTGGATGATGTCAGAATACCTGCATTCTTTATCATTTTTTTTTCTTCTATTAGTCAATTTATCATAAGGAGTTACCGAAGATTGCATTCAGTGTGAATTAAAGGAAATATGGCAAGTCTTTCCATTTAAGAATCATAAAAATTAAAGGCAATTGCTAATGCAACTTATTGGCTCTGATGGAACCCAATATTATTAGGCCATTTCTACTTTAGTGATGAAGTTCTATTGCCATAAAATTATAGTGCGGTGGACCAAATATTTATGATGGACAGCTAACTTGCCATCATTGTGTGGTATCTTATAAACATTCAGTTTAACAAGCTGCTATTTATCAAAAGTTATCGCATTATAATCACCTTCAAAAGAAGGAGTGTATCCTGTATCCCCTATTGTGTCTTAAAAGAAAGGTTCATATCTGCTGGAGACACTTTGACTATCGGTGAGTCAGTTGGATTATAAGGTTTAAATAAAACTTATTGATACTGATTTTGAATCTACTTCAGTCTTCTCCTGCCTCTCATAGTGCAACTTGTTATTCTACACACCATAATGTAGTATATTTGGCCATCAACCATACTCCGAGAATATCAAGCATTGTGTCTCTTGCTTAGATACAGAGTCAAATAATACATTTTGTCCTTCATTTTGAAGAATATATCTCAACATGCCACATATCACACCATTCCCAGAAACTTCACAAAATGGCAAGACCCTTAATTTGTTTTGGTTCATATCCAGCTCTGGCATGCATGTCTTACAGTAACCATTTAAAATATTTTCTTTTACTTTAAGATGCAAAAGAAAACACAGAAGAAAGAGGATAGGATACCAAACTGTCCATCTGTTGTTCAATTGTAAATTCTTCAGGGAAAGGGGCATTCTTTTATACCTGTGTTCTCAGTCTTGAGCAAGTTATCCAAATGAATGAATGAATGAATGAACAAGTGAATGATTTCCTAGGTTAACATGTTCATAGTGAGATTTAACCTTTAACTATTCTTGGAGAGAAACTATGGCTGGCTTTTCCAGATTACCTTCGTAAGAACAGCTTTTGAGACAGTGACTTTATTCCAGTATCTACCAGTGTCAGAATTAAATGACTCAAATCCATGACAGCTCAAGGCCTGTGAGAAAACTAAGATGATTTTACTGTCACTTTGACGTTTTTCAGTGGCTGTGAGTCTAAGGCACCTGGATCAGCAGTTGAGTTGCAGATTCATCCTCTATATCAAGGGAATTCACACTCAATTAAATTGAAGAACTACTGACTCTGAACTTGATTCTTGTTACCGTGTGATATTTTGACTTGTAAAATGGACTTTAACTGAAGATTTTAGGTTGCATTGAGAGCACATCTAATTTATATCATATCACTAAATTCTGGAAATTTCTGAAAAAGTGAAGACTTGTTATTTCTCAGTTTTTCATTTAACTGTTTATTTTGCCTTCAGTTTGCTTCTGTAAGACATACTCTGAGAAGTCATTTGGATTAAAGAAGCATATTTCTGCTAAGATGGAAAATTTTTAATATCTATTTATTTGTTTATTAGGTAAATATTTGTTGAGAATCTGCTATGTGTTATGAGCATTGTTATAAGCAGATCACTAAGCTTCCTCTATCAGAAAGCATATATACCAGAAAGAAGACAGGTTTTGTGTCCTGGCACCACCATTAACCAACTTTATGACAATTCAAAGATTTTTTTTTATAGCATTTAAACATTAGCTTAAGTTATTTAATCTATTTAATGTTGTAATCTTTATTCCTCATTAGAACATAAGCTCTATGAAAACGGAGACATTTATTTATCCATTTTTTTCAAAAAACAAGCCTAGAACAAAGTTTGGCTCATAGTAGATGCTTGGTACTTATTAGATTGCAAGTAAATGGATTAATTAGCCCTATATTCAGTACAGTACTGGACACCATAAATAATAGTTAATATTATTATCATTTTTATTATGGTCTTCTTTTGAGATAGGATTCTGAATTCCTCAGCAGAGAGCTGCTTTAAATAGATTACCAAAAAAAAACAAAAAAAACACACAAAAAAAACAAACCCTAAAAGATGTTTCTCCCATTTCTACTATCAAAAAGTGGCCCTATGGACCTCTTGTCCCTTGTAGCAGAACCAATTAGTCTAACTGGCTTTGATTTGATCGAAAGGTCCAGTTTCAATCACTTCTACAACTAAGCTGCGTTGGATTTTAGGGCCTTGATTTCTATTTTCTTGGCATGAGAATTTGTCCTGTAGTCCCTTGTATAACTACAGGACAAACTTCCATTAACTTACTCCATTTCTGACCCTTCTTTTCTTCCCTTCCTATATTCCTGCATCTTTTCCTTCTGTCATCCTTTCCTTTCTTTCCTGCCTTTCTGTCTTCCTGCCTTTAGTCAACTTTCAAGTAGGCATTATTCTAAGTGCTAGAGGTAGAACAGCAAACAAGACAGAAATAAATTCCTTTCTAATGGAACTTGCATTTAAGTATGGAAAACAGGACATAAATAAATAAACAAATGAGCGAGGGATCCACGAAGTTCTTTGTGTAAAGAGCATTCCAGGCAAAGGGGGCAGAAAGTTCAAATGCCCTGAGACAAGGGTGTGCTTGGCATATTTGAGATGAACAAGGCTGTCACCTTAGAAGTGGGGAAGTTGTTAACAATGATATTTGAAGAGTATCAAGCAGTCAGACAATACACAGCCCCGATAATTTACTCTAAGTATATAGTTAAGGAATGCACAGTTTTGACAGAATAATCGCCTAATATAATATACATTTCGAGAGGATTGCTCTAGTTGCTGCATGAACCTCAAACTAAAGGGGTCAAAGGTAGAAGCAGGAAAACCAGGCAGGAGGCTCCTACAACAGTCCAGATGATGATGGTTTTTAATGTAATGTACTCCTAAAGATAGTGAGCATTGAGATATCAATTCAAAGTAAGGCTAACAGGGTTTGCTTGAATAGTTATAGGGTGTGAGAGAAAGAGAAATCAAGGAGGGTTCTACAATTTTTTTTCTGAGCAACATGGTAAATAGTATTGCTATTTATTTAGAAGGGGAAGAGTAACTTTGGATAGAATATCTGAAGTTCAGTGTTGACAGTTTCATCTGTATCACGGATTTGCAGTTCTGTGTGAATGTACAGTTGAGGAGAAAGATGAGGATGCAGCTATAAATTTAAGAGTCATGTGCATAGAGATGATGGCGTTAAAATCCATGGGGCTAATGAAAGTCGCAAAGCGTCTAAGTGTAGTTGGAAACAAGGACAGAATATTGATTTTGGAGTGATCTCCAATTGAGGGGAAAATGATACTCAGTAAAAGAAGCTGAGACAGGCCCTTGAGGTTGGAGAAGAAACAAGAGTGTTTTTCTGTCTTGGTAATGGAATAAATGTGCAAGGCGAATGCACAAAGAGAGTCTGTGTGATGTTTTTCTTTCTCAGTATGTTTTAACTAACCGTGCTGTCTGTGTGCTTCCTTCTCATCACACAGTGACAATGGCTAATTGACTGTATGGTAGATTCCATGTTCACTACCAAAATGTGGCTTGGTCATCTGACAACTTCATCTGATGTAACTTCTTGGTACATCCCACATTTGAACATTAGATATAATTTTTAACAAATGGATGTTACCTCTTTTATAAGTTGAGAATAATATTTGTTTATTTTTGTAACCAATCCTATGTTAGCCCTATGAGGTGATGCTTTTCGAAGCTCTTTGACCTATATAAAGTACTCTTTTAAAAGCCAAACTTCTTACTGTTAGATGTAATAAAAGCCATTGGTGGCAAAGAAAGACAAAGAGAAGGAAATTATAAAGTTTGGTTCATTTTGTTTTTGATGTAGAATGAATCACTGAGTGTATTTAGTTTCGTTTCCTTTTCTTTAACATGAGTTTTCGACTTTGCTACTCATAAGTTTAAGTCTTATAAAGTGTTTCCTGCTGAAATGCCATGCTGATTGAAATTCTGCAGCAAATAAATATTGCTGTCCTCACTAATTTGAAACAGTATGAGTTTTAAACCTCTAGCTGTGGGAGATTTATTAAGATTACAGTTTTCATCACCATCCCTTCAGTCCATCAAGATAGGTCAAACCTGTATAATTTTTCAAAAAGTAACAGCAATATCCATTCTTTATAGACCAAGCCCTCTCAGCCAACAATATTGTTAGAAGTATAAACTTGAAGTAAATGAAACACATATCCACATATTCATGTAAATATTTTAACCTGACCCCTCTTTTTGGATGGAACAAAAATTGTTGATTGTTCTATTTAATTGTAACTCTGTGAATACAGAGTATTTCTTGTTAAAAATGTGTACTTACTGTATATTATATTATTTTTATGCTTTTAAAAAAATAGTTCTTTTATACAAGTTTGGTTGAAATAAAAATGTGTAAACCTGAAATGTTAAATATTAGTAAGACACTCTTTTGAACTATTTTGTCTAAGTATAATTTCAATGAATTACCCAATTCCTATATTTATTGATTTAGAGTAATTGGCCTCTGGTAAATGATTAAATGGTTAATAACACAGATCATCTTGCTCTGAGTTTATTACTACTCATGCAAAATGTTTTAGAAATACTTTAATATTTATGATAGGCAATGCATATAAATATATTGAGAAAAATTCTAGCACATTTCAAAAAATATGACATGCCAAAACAGCCAGCATTTAAAATGAGCCCTCCTTGTTGGATAGATTTAAATTAACACTCAAGTGAATGTTAGTACCTTGCCTAATGGACCAGTCACAATTATAAAATTTGAAGAACAAATTAAATCATTATATAACAAATCCAATTTTAAAAGAATTGATTGAATCATTTTTCTAAGATCCTAAATACTTTTATAAGGCAAAACTAAAATCTCCACCAAAGTTAATAATCAAATAATACTTGGTATGCATATATTTTCAGTCAATATTTATTCTGTAAGTAAATACATCTATTACATAAGTTTACATTTTCAGATTAGATTTATTTACTTTAAGTGATACATGCATATTTATACATGGGAATGAGTACTAGATTTCAAGAAAATTACCTTATGTACTTTGTGACAAGTAATGTTTTATATGTACTAATAGACTTGAGAGAAAGTTATTTATCAAGTTTACTTTTCACTCATGTATTCCTTCTTTCTGGAAAACATTGGAATTATTTTTTATTTTAATTCTTGAGATAAGCTTAGGAAAAGTAGAAAAAAACATTGACCCATTTTGTCACTTATAATCCTAAACAAATCATTTAATTCTCTAATTCTTCCCTACCTCTAGAAAATGATTGAAATGGTTCAAAATCGGTGCAATCAAACTTTACACACTGACTACACTTTTGCTTACTTTCATGAATTGCTCCATAAATTTAGGATATGAATGTAGTAACATAGCTTTTACCTAAGTAATTGTCAAACCCCTCTCTAGCAGATTTATTTCAAGGGACCCTTAGCATCATTCTCATGGCAAATACAGTCTTTTAAGTATCCTGTCAATAGGTATTTCATTAGAATCTTTTCCTACATAGGCATCATGAAAATGGTTTATATCAGAATACTGTGAATTCTAAATGTGAGATTTACTAAGATAATTTAACTCCTCTGCATAAACACACTCCCAAATAGTATGGTCCACATGGAGAAATGAGTCCTCTAGTCCTTGTTCCTCTGCAAAGGTGCAGATAGAATTGATGCAAGTACAGAAAATGTTTGCTTTGTAACCATCAAAGGTAAAGTATATACCTAATCTTATTCATATTTTCATTTTTTGTGTGTTTTAATCCTATTATATTTTAATTTTTTAATTCAATAAAGTTGATTTTTATATTTCAAACAAATAATTTAAAATAATTATTTTCTGAGTATATTGGGTTTGCTTAATCCAAAAAAACTATCAGATAATTCTTGTACAACATTAAAAAAATTTGGATCTAAACAAATCAAAACAGTCAATATCCTAATAAGTGGGCTTTAAAACTAACTGAGAGTTACTGCCTTTATTTAGCTAGGGATGATATGTGAATGCAAGCTAAAATTTTAATATTGTAACTGAAATATGTGGTTCATATATATAACATATATATGACTCAAAATACATCTGAGAATAATAAAATACATAAAATAATAGATATTTCTCTTTTTTAAACATATGACTTTAACTTCATCCCCAGGATGTCTTTCAGGATTTTGTACCTTTTTTCTAATATTCTTCTTACTCAACCTAATGTTTATACCCATTTTGTTATTATTATTATTTTCTAAGGAGAATATGGTCATTACTCTAGCTCTAGGTAAAGGTATACCTGTCAACTCCCTTCTGATTATCTTAGTACATGAACCTTCTACTTCTAACAATTAAACAAGATACATTTCTATAAAGACTATGTATCTCATAGGATGGGGGAAAAGGGTTCCAGGAAATACCAAGAAGCTTTCTTATGCATGTGTGGAGTTTGTGTGTGTGTGTAGGTGTGTGTGTGAAAAATTTAAATGATTAGCTGTATGTCTTGAGTCTTCTTGAAATGATCCATCTTCCTTTCTTCGCCCTCTCTTTTGTCAAAAGGTTAAATTTTGGCCTTTTTTTCTACACTTTCTTCTTTCATCATCTATCTAGTATAAAATGCTTTATAGTATGAAGGATGTAGCACTGAACAAAAGGATTAAATTTGAATTCTCATCCTACCATTTACTAGGCAATATTTTTAGGAAGAATTTTGCCTTTGTTATATATTGTTTCTACTTCCTCATTATATTATCTTACTCTCTTGGCTGTCACCTCCTCATTACTTGATGTTACCCCATTAATTGTGAAAATTTATATGAAAGATCCTGGTCCATGGTTAATGTTCAATAGATGTTAATGGAATTTAAATGGGTATTGGTGAACAGATAATATATATATAAAGTTGGCTGAATTTAGAAATAAATTAATGTTTGTATTCTTATTTTCACAGGTTTCTCATGATTTATATTGCTTAATTGTAGTCCACTTTAAACTTATTGATTTATTTATCAACTATTTCTCAAGTTTCTAATCTTTATAACATTATGCTAAAAATATCAGGGCAAGAGACAGACTAGAAAAGTAGATACAAGACCTTGTCCTCTCTAATTGGGTCAGCTCTCCTTTTTCACTCCCAGGGCTTTTGTGCCTAGTTCTGTTTAACTATTTGAGCTTCAGAATTGTATTTATTTCACCACTTTATACCCAGATTTTGTCATGTAACACATTCTCAGTAAATATTTATTAAAATAAGAAATATTATAATGAGCCTGAGTGGGGTCCTGCATTTAATTGATGAAAGCTAATTGAAAATATTTTGTAAAATAAATTGCCATCCTGGATTGAGAAAATAATTACCAATTTTAGTAACTATGATTTGTTTGAACAGGCCCTTTTTATAGATATTTTTTTTCTCACACAAGTATAAAGTCATATTTTTTGTTAGGTGTTTGGGGTAATATATGTTACAAGATAATTAATTAGAAAAGGAAAACTAAGTGATTAATAACAGTTATTTATTGTTAAAAATCTCCTGAGAAAGTCCACATTATTTTCTTTAGTTCTTACTAAACCTTATGAGATTGGTAATACTATAATTATTTTGTAGAAGGGGAAATAGAGCTGATAAATGACAGCCAGAATTTGAAACCAGGTTTCTAAATCACCCAGCATTGTTTCATTGCACTGTAGCTATGTTTATCTATTCATCAAAAATTCAGTCATTGCTGTTTTTGTGCCTGGCACAGTGCCCACATAGAGAAGTGGACAATGCAAAGATCCTTGTTTTTGTCTTATAGAGCTTACACCTCAATGGAAGGAGAAGAGCTACACAAATAAGTACACAATTAAATATGTGTTTAAATATTGCAACTCATTATTTGAAGTAAGAAGATATGGGTGATGAGAGAAGAAAAAAATGCAACTAAGTTAAATGATGAGATTGACATGGCCAAGAAAGGTTTCTTGGGATGGCTTGATAGTGGAGGCAGGATTTATGTGAGGCCTTGAAGGATAAATATGAAGTACATAGACTAAAAGAAGAAAAAAAAATTGTACAAGGTCAAATATTTAAAGGATCCATCCATGTTAGTGAATGAGTTTGGTGAAAATGAGTTTGGTGCTCTCCAGAGACTGGGAGATCAGCCCTGAAAGGGCATTGTGTACAACATATGCTCCTTTAGCCTGTCATACTGTCAGAGCAAAAGGTTTTCAGTGATTCTGCCTCAACTTGTCTTCAATCCCTTCTCTGGAAGTCCTTATACATACTATACAGCTAAAGCAGCTAAAGCAGGCTCATTTTACCCTGCCTTCCTTTGATGGCAATTCTGTTTCTCTAAGTTTCTTGGATGTTATCTCTAATAGACACCTTCACAGTTCTCAAGGGGATTTCTGACAGCAGCTCAGCTTGAAAATGGACTGATAAATTCCTATTTGGGAAATCCCACTATTGACTAAGCCTTTGGAAAATGTTTGTTTCGTGAATTGTATGCCATGGACTATAAGTTTATATTTCATGGAATAAGAAATATATCCCACGGAAACACCAGCTGGGAAAGCACTTCATGCTGCCATCCTCAAAAATCATTCTCTGGTAACAACAACAAACAAACAGACAAACAAAACCTTTTAGAATTCAAAGCAAAAGTCATATTTAATGTTGTTCAACTCTGTTTCCCAAAGTCATTTGATCATGGAACATTTTCCTGCCACTGTCAGGGTTCTTTAAAAATTTTGCTTCCTAACTCATGGCTTAGAAAAATTAACTTCAACTCTCCCACATAAACCATAATATTTAGAACTTTTTTAAGAGAGGTATTTTGCTGGTTAAATTACCACTAGACAAAATCAGAAAGGAGAAAGCAGCTAATAATTCATTCACATTGAGATTTTGTTGGCATGTAATGAAATTAATTTACATGCAACTAAAAAGCTATTCATATGCTTAATCTCATCTCTCATTTTTGTGTTTATTCAATTGGCCAACCTATTAATCAATTATTGGGAAATGCATCCTATCGAGGAGAAATTTGTATAGGAATTCCATTTTTAAGGCTCTCCTAAAAGTAGAGGCTAAGTATAACTACCAAATATATATTCCTGTATCTACCTTTAGCATACAGTTTTGAGTTAGTATTTTCTCCTACTACTTATCTAGCCTCACATTTCAAGGAATTGACAGGTTTTTATTTTGATGAATTAAACCTAAATTTTATTTTTGAATGTGTAAATTAATTCCAATTCTTAATAACATCTTTTAAAACAGGTTTTTTTCCCTATAGTCATATATACACTTGCAAAAGATTTTAAAGATTTTCTTGAAGTGCAATTGTTAATATGTCTTGGTTTTATATTGAAAGTTTACTCTCTTCCAAAGTCATAATGTCTCAGGATCAAATAAGCTTCATATACTTCTTGTTTTGTTGATTATGCCTTGAGGTGTCCCCTAGGTTGCCCTGGACTGCATATACTTCATGCTGAGATCATTCATTCTTGTTCTCTAGTTGAAGTTTTCCAGCTCCTCTTTCACCTCTTGAATTTTTCTTAAAATAAAAACACCAACACTTCGGAAACACTTGGTGAAGTCTCTGGTGTATTTTCTCTTTATTTCTATTTGAATTAGTTGTGTACTATGTTACAAATCTTTTCTAGTTCATATTTGACTGGAACAATTGGCTCATTAATATTTGTTGAGACAGAAACCATGATAGTGATTTTACTTAAAAATGAGCTCTTCCTAATACTTTGAAATAATACTGGTGTAAATGTGAGACCTAAATGTAACTTGTCCTATATTGGACCTCTGACATAGGCAGAGCCCTGTTTGGAACTCTGGTTTGTCTAAGTTCATGTAGATGTTCATGTTTCTTTATTGCAAAACCTCATTTTGCAAATAAAATACCAAGAATGGATGAACTTGATAATAACCTATGCAAATACTCCTTGTCATAACTTTCCAGATCATTCTATAATAACCAAATTAAGGACCCTGATAGCTAAATGTTATGCCAAAAATATATAAGAATAAAAACATTAGCTTTTATTTTACAAAAATAAAAATGCTACTGTCTTTATTAATAGATGTTAATGAATGCCTAAATATAGCAATTCGTCTTTTGAGATACAATGCATTTGGATTAGCAAATTTTTGCATTTTGTTCAACTGATTTTTTCTATTTGTAGTAAGTTATTATTAATTTCTCAATTAGATATGCACATGTATGTGTGTGTGAATAAAAAAGACAGAAGTTATCAATAGGCAGCACTCTTTAAGAAATGACAAAAATATATAGGGCTTTTAGGTTTTCCTAATCCTAAAAAAAAAATAAGTATTCTCAGCTTCATTGGTATCTGAAATATCATCCTAATTTCTATTAGTCCTTTAAAAATGTTAGTTGATAATAATAGACATAATTTATTGATTTATATTTTCATTCAGCATATATTTGTGGAGTGATTACTATGAGCCAGACACTATTCTATATATTAAAGACAAGGCAAGATTAAGACTGAAGTGGCCCTTGCCCAAATGATGTTTATTTTAAAGGGATCAGAGATAAATGATAAATTTGTAATTGATTTAAAATTTTATAAAGTATGGAAAGCTGCTACACTAGAGAGTAAAGTGTGGGGTGTCATTTAGCCAGAGTTCTGAAGAATGAGTTATGCAAAAATGTCACTAGAAACAGTACTAGTCAGAAGTTACAGTCAATGCAAAAGAAAGCTCTATGTCAGAAACCATCTCGCCATGTTTAAAGGACTTAAGAAAATCAACATAGAACTGCAGTGAGCAAGAACAAAAGTGATAAAAAGTAAGATAATATAAAATGGCACTCCAGATCCTAGAAGATCTGGTAGGCATTAAAGGTTATAGTTCTATGTCACATGTAAGGGTACCCCTGTATGTTTTTAAGCAGAAAAACAAAACTTTTTGATTTATATTTTATAAATATTATTCTAGTATAACATAGAAAGCTAATTATAGGAACTATGGAATAAACAGTAGTTGTAACCAAATATTTCATTTGCATATTTCTTGGAGTTGAATGGAGCTATCATCAGATCATTGATGGCTGATTCAGAAAAACTCTCATGAGCAATTCACCAGTCTCCCACTTTGAGCATTTCAGATGCTACTTCCATAAGATGATGGTGGAGGTTATGTGACCCTGGGTCCCTAAATGACTATATGTAGCAGTGGCCCTTGAAAATCTATAGGAGGCATAAAGCATAAACATAAAATGTATACCAGTTGGCTTAAGCCACTGAAGTTTGGGAGTAGCTTGTAACCATAAAAAAAACTTATCATGGGTAATACAGAGAACTACGTGGAAAGAAGAAAACAAGACAAATATTGTAATATTCCGTGTGAGAAACAATGTTATTTTGAATTACTGGTGGTTGTAGTCTAGGGAGATCAAATAGAAATAGATTTGAATTATATTTTATAGATAAAGCAGACAAAACTAGTGGGTAAATTGGTCTTTTGGAGTGTTTTCTATACAGAATTAGTTTAATATATAAATCATCTCTTGGAATCTCCAACCCATTTCCACACTGCTCTTTTTTATCAACTCTGTCACAAGAGCTAGAAGCCTGGAAATTACATTCTCTAGGCTGTCTTGTCAGCAGGGTTCCAGTGTATGCCCTGCAAATGAAAAGCTCTTGTTCAAGATTTGATAGGAGGAGAGATTCAGAGTGTTGCTTTGACTTCAGTATAGTGGTTTGAGGGCTTCAGAAGATGGCAAACTGGAGATTTTGCCAGTAAATTCTAGGTGTCTAAATGAGAATCCACCTTTAGATGCTGAAAGCCTTGCCTGGAGCTGTCAGTGACTTTTACACTTCATGATTTCTGAAATACTAACAGTAGTTTACCTAATCTATACTGCTCCAGCTCACTTAATGGTTTCATAAGCTTCTAATTTTTTGTATGAAGCCCCCTCTTGATGGAAACACCTAGAGTTGTTTCTGTTTTCCACACAAACCATCTGGTGTAAGTTTTTCTAACAACTCAGTAATCAGAGGAAACTGAGGCTCAGAAAGTTAAAGGCATTGTCTAAGATCCTTTCATTATAATTGGTGTAACTGGCTCATAAACCCATTTCATAACTTGTGCATCAAAATGTGTGCTCCTTCTATTATAACACGCCTCTCTAAATCCAAATATTCTTCTCTATAAAATAGACTTTTAAACAATTCCTTTGTAATCTTAGGAGCTGTGATCGATACTCTCATCATTTATACATTCTTACTCAGCAATGGAATTTTTGCTTATAAGGAAAATGACATCTACTGGTGCATCTCGGCACATTTTTATTTCAGCATCTTTTCCATCTGATTGTCATTTTGCATAAAGCTACCAGATTTCATAATTTAAAACTCCTTGAATTTGCTGGTTTAGCTTACAGGTAAATGACACTCTGCAGAATTGCTGCTACAAATTCAATAACACCACAGTGGGAAATAAGAAAGTAGACATTATTGAAGAAGTGGGGGAATAGGCTTAAGGAACTGATTATTGAGTCAAATGCCTGTCATCACAGAGAGAGGAGCATTAGGAAAACGCCTAAGGTAAGCAAAATGTTACAGCTGTAGACTTATTTTTTTTTTTAATTTTCGCAGATATTTTGCTTACATATCCTGGAAACAATTTTTTTTCAACTTATCGAAATAAGCTAACTTTACTCTTTCTTCCTCATATTCATGAATATCCTTTTCATTTAAGACAAACTTCAGGTATAAATAGAATGAGGAACCACTTGGTTAGAAATAATTGATTAGGAAAGGTAAAGAAAAGCAGACACACATACATATAAACAGACACCATGACTAAATTGAACACATGAGTGTATATATATAGACATATATATATTAATAATTATACATATGTAAATACACTGTGTTTTAGGTTTTCTGTGGCAAATATGTTGGCATTTCACTCTTCCACATGAATTGTAAGGTCCTAAAAGTCATGAGAGTATTTAAATATTGTTCTATATCTATGGCACATACAGTATATTAGTCTGCTCAGGATGCAACAAGAAATTACCACAAACTGGGTGGCTTAAACAAAAGTTTATTTTCTCTGGTTCTGGAGGCTGGAATTTCAAGATCAAGGTGCCAGAGAGTTACCTTCTCCATGTGTCACAAATGACCTTTTCTCTGTACATGCAGAGATAGACATATCTTTAATACCTCTTCTACTTATAAGGACACCAGTCCTACTGAATTAGAGCTGCACCCTTATGACCTCATTTAACTTTCATTAAGTTCAATCTCCAAATATAGTTATCTTGGGGATTAAGTCTTCAGTATAGAAATGGGGGTGGCGTTACTGTTCAGTTCATAACATACACATAGAAATAACTCATTAAATATGCATAGAAATAAATTTGAGACTAACAAATTACAGATGGAAACTATCACTTATGTAAGCATATCAATTTCTAAATGACCATAACAAAATATTTTCTGAAAATATGAGCACGAACATGTATTCAATTAAAGAGTCAGGGGAATCAGAAAGGAAATGTCATTTTATGTTTCAACACTAACTTAGTCAATATTTTTCCTCATATTTTTATTCAATGAATTTGTGAATAAGACTTGTATTTGATTTTATCTTCTGTTGGGGATATTCTCATTGTTCATTTAAAATATAATTAAATAAAAAACAAAGGCAATAGCATTGAGGTTCGATACTCCTGATTTCTAGAGAAAAGAGGTGTTTCTAAACTTAAAAGATTGAACAAGAAATGAAAGATTCAATTAGTCTATGTAAAAATTAAAATGTTCCTTCAATAATTGCCAATTAAAAAAAACTGTACAACATACTAAGGAAAAACAGTTAACAACAAATATAATGCTTGAAATGTAGATAATTAACCAGGAAACAATCAGAAAAATATTCATCCTAATAATCAAGAAGATAAAATTTATATCCCATTTCTCACATGAAACAGTAATTCAAAATGTAGACAGCTTCTCAGTAAAAAAGAAAAAAAAGAAAAAATGTTCTTATATGTTACTTGAATGTATGTAAATAAAAACTGAGACTGAAAAATAATGAAAAAGTATATTGGGGTCTTAAAGTTTTATCTCTATTGATCTGGTTTTGTTTATTCTGGTTTTATAATTTACTGAGAAATGACAAGTAAAAATACTGTGTAGTAGGCCGAATAATAGCACCCAAATATCATATCCCAATCCCTGAGTCTTATAAGTATTACCTTACATGGAAAATACCTTTTAGATAGGATTAGGAATCTCGAGATTGGAGTATTATTCTAGAATATCCAGATAGGCCTACATACTTTCACAAGTGTCTTTATAGGAGAGAGGCAGATGGAAATGCAATACACAAACATGCACTCAGAGGGGAAGGTGATGTGGAGTTGGAGCAGAGAGAGATTTGAAGACTATGGTGATCTGTCAACAAGCCAAGGAATGCTAGCAGACAATAGCAGCTGCAAGTGGTAAGGTACAATAGTCTCCTAGACCTTCTGGAGGGTGCACTGCCATGCCAGCATTGACTTTGGCCTAGTGATATTAATTTTCAACTTTTGGCCCACAGAACTGTGAGAGAATAAATTTCTGTGGTTTTATTCAATAGATTCGTGGTAGTTTCTTTTTACAGCAAGCACAGAAAAGGAGTACATGCAGATAAAAAAAGTATTCTTTAAAAAAAATCTAGCAGTTCAAATTCTAAGACAGTAAATTGTTACATTAACAATGATACATTTATTTAACTGGGTATTATTATACTTTTAAGAGAATTATTTTAATTTATTTTAGAAAACAGAAAATTTACATAATTAGCAACAAAATGGACAAAAACTGTAACAGTAATTTCAATCATAAAAATAAATAAAAGATTTTTTGAGACACAATTTTTAATAAGACGGAAATTAATCATGGGCTAGTGTGACTCTCATTGTCCTAATTCTGGAGATACTGCAGTAGTTAAAGGAAAGCCTGTGAATGCAAATCTCTGAGAAAGGCACAGGTAAGGGAGGTGTAAAGCAAGTGACACTTGTTGCCTAGAACCAGGAGTAGCAGTCCCAGAATGACATCCCATAGCAAGGTTTACACGTGTTGGGAATGCCAAGAAAGATACAACTCACACAAGCACTGGATAGAACAATGCTTCACTTACACAAAGAAGATGTGGAGCAAGATCATCTTCGAAAGTGATCATTGTTCCTCCACAGTCAGCAAGTTTCATCCCACAGCCATCGCTGGCAGGTGGTCTGCTGGCACTCTTATAGTGCAGGTGAAGGGCCGTGTTGCCTTCCAGCCACAAGCAGATATAGCAGTGAGGTTGGCCAGGTGTCATGTGACACATACTTAATCAAACCCAGGCCAGGGGAGCATACTCTCAAACAAGGGGATACACACAGCATGGGCTGTGAAGCTTCTTATCTCCCCATAAGGAAATGACCCCATCTGTTAGCCCAGTTCTAGGTACTGAAATGCATACTGATCTTTTTAGACAGAAATGTACTGATTCCTGCAATGCACTTTGAAATGATCTCAACATATGAAAGATAGAGTCGATGAACAGGAAAACACTGATATTTGAATCTGAGTAATGGGTGTATAAATGCTCAATGTAAAGTTCCTACAACTTTTCTGCATGTTTGAAATTATAATTTAACATTGAATGAGAAAAGCAGAAAAATGAATACATTTTTTACTATAGTTTTATTTATGTATATTAAAAACACACAAAAAACAACATTGCATGTTATGATGTGGTATGAAAGAATACTGGAGACAATAAAAAAAAAAGTGTGAATGTTTTTATAAAGATTCATAACCAAGGTCAATGGACTATGGAGTGAGATTAGATCAAGTCTTTACTCCTGAGGTCTAAAATAGTGAACATTATTTTGAAAGCCAGTGAGAGAGAATGTTGTATAAGATAACCATCACATTCTCCCTTCCATGTTATGTAACCACATCACAAGTGAGAAAAAATCATTTGTCCACATTAGTCTGGCTTGAAATGACTGACTGCATTTTGTTACTACCTCTACATTCCAGGAACCAGCTTCTCCATGATGGTTCACTTCCAGCTCTCCCTGAACACATTTATATCCCTATATAAGTTCCATCTTTAATAAATATGGTTCCTCTGCTCAAGTCAGAATATCAACATTTAGTTCTGACATTGCTGCGTGGCTTTTGTGCCATTTACTTTAACACGGGTGCCTAACATCTTCGTGTTTAGAATGGGAAGGGTAGGAATTTTCTCAAATTCTTTTTTCTAGCATCATTTTCTAGGGAGTAAGCAAATATTTTTAAGTCAGGCTGTTTCTAATTCCAATTCTGCAATGGGCTTGTATTATAACTATGGACAAATTACTCAATTTCACACAGCCCATTTCCTCATCTGTGAAATGGAACAAAAAGCATTCAGGCTAGGACAGTTGTGAGAATGAAATAATTATCTAGGGTAGCCACTTAGTAGTAGATTTGTCATATGAATTGTCTTCAACAAATGTTACTGCTCATAAAAATTTCAGTCTAGTTTTTTTCTATGAACAGTTTTCCCAGATCATCAAAAACTCGTATTAGCCCTTTAACTTATGTCTGATTTGAACGTGCCTTGGAGAAATCAATAAACACTTGGTATCAGCAGTTCATTAGATATGATTTTCCTTCTGCTTAAAATAAGTGGAACCCTTGTTCCGATTCACCTGACAGACGCTGAATTCCCCAAGAGAAGCTTGTTAAACATCGAGCCAACTGGAACACTTTTCAGTTCCAACTGCAAATGTATCAACCAAACACGCATTTGTTTTACAAGGAGCTCAAAGCATTTGTTAGTAGTCACTGTCGCCAGAGTCCTGGAACAATCTCTCTGCCAAAACTAACTCATTCTGTCCCAAACTCCTGCCCCAATCCTCCCACACTTTCTTCTCAATTTTTTTTTTCTTTAACATTTTTCTTAATTTAGTTTTAAAATTCAGGAACTGTTTTATTAATTGTGAGCTTTATGAGTTTTTTTTTTTTCCTCCTGGTGTTGGGAGAGCTCTGACTGGAAATTGACAGCTAGGCACAGGAAGCCAAGACTTTTTTTGTTATGTTTTAGATTCTGTTATCAAGTAGCTAGGTAGACCTTAGTCTGTCCTTCATCCTGGGTGGGTTTAACAGTCTCTATCCCCATTTTTGAACAGTGACCCATTGTGATCGTGCTCTGGGAACAGGTTTCATTTCTCAACTGACACTTTTGTGCAAAAATGTAAGGGTTACAGTTATATCCCCTTCTTGCTGCCCTTGCAGCATTGTAAGTCACAATTGATAAAGGCACAGAACACTGTGATCTGATATAATTTGCTATGAAACCACTATCCATTTTTGACACTTAAGTTCTGTTTGCCAATTTGCAAGTCTGCTTACACACTGTCCAACCATGGGGTCAAGCAATTATTTTGTGGGCCATTGTGAATTCTCCTATGTGGTTCCTCCCTATGCGATTTGATTAAGATGGTGGCCTAAGGCCATAGATCTGCTCTTCTTAACAACGAACAATTAGGTAGAAAGGATTTGAGCATAAATGAGTTTTTAGGGACCTAAGGACAACCCTTTTGTCTTTTTCTTTCTTTCTTAAGATAACTCTCTAAATGTTGATACTCCAAATCACTTTAAGTATTTTATTCCATGGTTAGAAGTTCATATTTAAAAGAAAATATTTGTGTGTTAACTAAGACTATTGATCTAAGTTAGTTCTTGTACTGAGTTAGATAGGGCCACCCCACTCCCCCCACCAAACCATATTCTTCCTGGGACCTTCTATTGTGGCTTTAGTTGAAAATAAGTTCACTGCTGATGTGGTTAGTTAAGTAAGATAAGGTCATACTAGAATAGAGTGGACCTTTAATCAAATGGGACTGATGTCTTTTTAGGAAGTGAAGGGACACAGAGGCATACAGAGAGAATGTCATGTGACAACAGAGGCAGAGATTAGAGTGATGCATTTGTAAGCCAAGGAAAGCCACCCATTATTGGCAACACCAGAAACTAAGAGAAAGGCATGGCACAGGGCCTCCTCTAAAGCTTTCAGTGATAGCAAAACCCTGCTGACACCTTGACTTAGAACTTATAGCCTCCAGAATTCTGAGACAAATTATGTTGCTTTAAGGCCCCCATTTTATGGTAAAGAAATGTGTGTCTGTATCGAATTATCAGAAGAACAATTAATGGGCTTCTCCCCCATCTCATTAAAATAGAACTTGCAATATATTTATTCTACCCATTTTCCCTTCTCCCTCCTTAGTCCTATATGTTGAAATGATTTGAACTATATGAAACTGCTAATATCTAAGCTTTAAAAATAATGACAGTTGAATGTAGTTCAACATATATGTAAGTTTTGGTCTCACACAAGGTTTCCATTTACAGAGCTTCTACTCTTCATCCTCGCCTATACTGAACTTTTTGCTCATGCTTATATATTGTATCTTCAATATTCTTTTCAGGTTGTATATGTGGGTCATACATTGTATGAAACTTTGTAAATGTTGTTTTACCTTTTTTTTTTTTTTTTTTTTTTAACCTTGACAAGTAAATAAAATCTTGGCCTGGCATGAGATGCTAGGGTAATACTTCTTTTTGCTCTGACTTTCTCTGCAGATTTTGAGTTTCCACGGTTTTGTTTTATTTTTATTTACTGAAATTTAGAACTTTTACAATGGTCTGCACAGAGCTTTGTTTTTCCTCATAACCCTGATGAAACTTAGGGAAAGCTTCAAATCTACAAATTCTATTTTCAGTCTATATTTTTCTATACTTGTTTAGTTCAGTCAGTCTTTTTTTTTTTTAATGTTTTTGTTCTAATTCATTGTCAGTTCCGTGCATCTATCTTTTTAGTCTTTTACCTTTTACTTCATTATTTCTATCTCTTTTAAATTTTGGTTTATTTTAAGCTTTTCTTTATATTTGCTATTCTAGGTTACTCATATTTGCCCAAATGTCCGCCTTCCATCTGATTCATCTATTTAATTCAACAGCTTAAAAATAATGTGGTTTTAGCTTCAAAAAGACTTTTTAGAGCTTTAATAGAACCACTTTAAATTGTTTTTATTTTGTTGTTTTTGTCTTTGTTACTCTCATTTTTGTTGTCATCTGTCTTGTTCAACAGTTTATTTATTTATTTATTTATTTATTTATTTATTTATTTATTTATTTTTTTACCAAGAGAAGGTTCTTTTTTAGTTTTGCTGAATTGTCATCTCTCTGGCTGCTGAATTTTTAAAAAAACATTTAAAGTCTCTCTTTTTTTAATCTTTTTGAGGCTCATCTGTAGCTGCTACATCTTAGAGAAGAAAGATGGTCCTAAGACCAGCAACAGAGAGCCTGAGTTCCCAACATTCTCCTGAGACACTTTGGAGGACTTGTTTGTTTCTCAACTACAAGTGACAGTGCTCTCAGCATCATTCCACCTGACAATTTCCCCAATAGATTCTGGGGACAGGGATGTCAGTGGCTTATCCCTCCATTGGATAGTTATTTCTTTCCTAGAGGAGTTCATGAATCTTAATATATCAGCTCATTCTGGTACCTACTCTCTTACCTTTGCTTCAAGGTTTTCTGGCAATAGTCCTCAAACTCTCCTATTCAGAGAGGAATATTTCTGTGTTAACTCTCTGGCATAAACACTAGCCAATTCTTTGTTCACAATCTTTAAGTCTTATTTGCCCACTGTTCCCAGCATCTATTTGTCCAGATAAGAGAACTATTAGTTGGATGGGCATTGGAAAGGGGTCAAATTCTAATCTTTTTACAATTAATGATTATTTTCTATACTAAGTGTGTCTGACACCTAAACCAATTTAATTTACCACTTCTAATATACTTCTTAAATAATAGACTAATTATTAGTACAGTTAAATTTATTTTCTTGCACTACATGTTTGGCTTTCTGAAGGCAGAGACAATCTCATTCTCTTTATTTTTATCATAGTCAAGGAATAATTACCAGTGAAATTCAGATCTTTGATAAATACTCTGATTTGATAAAATCAGAACAACATTTAGAAAGGCATACATCCAAAGTTCAACAGTGCTTTAAAAAAAAGAATGTTATTATTGTTTGAACATTTTACAATGAGCATGGTTTACTTAATTTAACTTAAAAAGGCAAAAAAAAAAAGTAAAAGTTATGACCAAAGTCTTTCAAGTTCAGATCACTGAGTTCTAACAAATTCAACTTTCTAGACTGAATTACATTTAAAACGTATAAAGTGTAAGAAGGAAAGAGGAAGGGAGGGAAGAAGGCAGGAAAGCAGGAAGGCAGGAAGGAAGGAAAGAAAAAAAGAAGGAAGAAGAGGAAAAGAGGGAAAAAAAAGATGCCACAGGATAAATTATTTCTCATTTTATTTATAATATAAATAACTACAAACAAGAAATTCAGTTTTGTAATATTTGCAGGACCTAGTTAAAGAAGCATATTTAAATGATATATCTTATGATTTAATTATTTTAACAGTTGCTGAAAATTATGATTTTACTTGTCCTTATGGAAATATTAATCAAATATGCACCTATAATAAATACACCATAAAGCAAGACAGTAGTCTCCCTAAAGCAACTGTAGTATGTGTCTCAAGTAATTAGTAACCATCTCTAATGGATTGCCTCTTAATTTTTTGATAGTTTTCTTTTTCAAGAGCATTGTAATGTTATAAACTATATAGACCAGTTAATAGTTACATGTCATCAATTAGAAGAGACAAAGCCCACTACTGAAAAACAACTTCAAAATGAAGAATTTGAGCATGATTGAAGTACTTTGAGATACTTTGTTGTTTGAGTTATAATTTATGCATTTTACTGATGGTTAAAAATAAGGCTTTGGATGGAAGGAGGTGCAGTCTTTCACTTAAGGATCTGTCAAAGCATGTAGGCACGCTATGGTGGGGACCTTGGAGAAAGATAGTTATTTTCTGTTCATATTAGAGTAATGGAGACAAATGCATGTGTTTTCTGTTGACTCTGAATGTTTGGCTGTACTTTCTAAACCTGAATAGACTGTATTCACAAGATTGTGAGGTTTGGTTTCAACAGTATTTAAAGGCATTTTCCCTATTTATGTTAGATCTTATCCAAGACCCCATCAGGAGAAAATTATGCCAAGGTAGGAATACCATAAAATGTTTCATTTTCCGTGGCTGTAAGAGAGAAAATACCACAGTGATTATGCCTTCCTCTGATGTGTTTGTAACATTTAGTCTGATCTTTCTGAATGAAGAAGGTGTAAGAACAAATAAAATAAAAATGTTGTCTTATTTCAGTTAACACAGTGACACATATTTGGCAGAAGAATACATTTTATAAACATTTTTATCTTGTTGGCATTATATTATCTTGTATAGTCATTTTTACAAAAGTTTAAACCACTAAGATTTCTGTTATTATGATGATCTTTATGTTTTAATTTAGAAATTAGCTGACAAATCCCAAGAGTCCTGGTTGTTATACACTTAACTGTAAATTTGTTAGCATTTTCCATGTGTACAGATATTAATGAGTGTCAAATGATATATGTTAATATTTGTGATGTGTGTGCATGTATGTGTGCATGTGTTATAATCATATCTATGTTTATGTTGGTGGGGATGAGGTATTAGTAGCCTAGTGGTTTGGGCTGAAAGAAATGGGTAAATCATGGTGAGTGTTGGAGAAGGCCATCCAGTGGATGTGACCATGGGTGGCCCTAGAGCTAGACTTGGGCCATCAGAGGCTCCTCACCCCCCACTCCTATTCTTAGAATATATGCTCTATTCACCGTTCCTACATTGGGGGACATTTTCAAGATGCAGCCTTGAGAGAGAAATGGATTATTGAGATCATCTGGGTGATATGTTTGATTAAACCCAGGTAAGGTTTGGGTATAAACTTTTAACATTCTGACCGGTGGGTGAGATAAGCTTGTTTTGTAGCATCCAAGGCAAACCATGTATGTAATTTTCTTTGTTTATTAAAACTGCCACCCATCAATCTGTAGTGGCTTGCCTCTTTCTTTGTAGTAGTCTCTTGATGTCTTCCATGTAAGGGGGCAGTTTGCAAACTAGCAATAATGTAGTTAAATTTAATTTACCTTTTGAAGTTTATCAGGCAATATTGCTCTTATGTAATCAATTAGCAATGGCCATTTTACCTATAAAACAAAACATAAAAGATTGTCAAATGCTATAAGAATTTTAATTTATGAAGAAGTAGTGAATTGATTTAGGGTACATGTCTAGCACAAAATAACTTGAAAGATTTCCTCTTAGATATTTATTTTACATGACCCTTTGAGATTTAGCTATCACACTATTAACAAACAGCATTGTGAAACTCTTGACCTAAAATTAATCTACAGAATTAATGGAGGTTTTGCAAAATCTTGAACAAAGTTATCCTTATCAGTTTCTGACAATGCGAGGTCAAGTGTTGACACTCTGAGATATCTGAACCCCTCTGCAGCAAAGTGAATAGTAAACTGTTTTCAAAATCTCAAAATATAAGTGGAATTAAATATTTATCATCAAAATTATCACATATTAATTAAATGGTTATTTCTTAGTCTTTGTCAGAGATATAGAAATATGCTATGGTGACATCAGTTAGCACGTTATTTTCAAAAGCTCTGACTATTGGTTACCTAGCACTTTTTGATGATAAAGCATATAGCTAATAATAATACAAGATTTTTAATAGATACAAAATATCTCTGTTTATAAGGTTCATTGAAGGAAAACAGCCAAAGCTAATTGTTAACATATAATCTAGGTGGAGTCTCTGCAACTTTTCCAATGTGCAGAAAAATAAATAAAAATTATTAATTTCTTTATGTACTAAAGATATACATAATAAACAAATGGAAATAAATTGAAATTGAATATAGAAAAATTGAAGAAAACATAGAGGCTTCACTTCGGTTTCCTCAGCCTTGAGTTGCTCTTTACCTGCTCTGAACAAATTATCACAGAGACCTGTTAAACTCTGAGACATAAGGCAGAGATAAGCATGGCATTACCTGCCAATACCTGCAAAAGATGAAGAGCTCCTGATTTTCTAAGAGGTTTGGGTCTTTGTAATTGCATCTGCTGGTGGTAGGAACTTTATGTTTCTCCTCCTTTTCCTTTGTTCTTCACTGCTTCTCTCTCTCTCTCTCTCTCTCTCTCTCTCTCTCTCTCTCTCTCGCTTCTCATTCATTAGTCTAGAATCTTAAGAAATCTATGGCTCTATTTATTTTTACATCAAATTTAGAATAATATAAGGAATCTTATTTTAATGTTGGCAGCCTTCCCGTAGAAACCTTGTAGATACTCAAATGGCTTCATAGAAAGAGGGAATTATAAATCTCCCAGATTGTTTCCTATTTTCTTTATAATTTTTATGGCAATATCCTCAGCCATCTTCATTAATGTCTTTCAAGGCCTAGAAAAATTCTACCTCCCCTAGGAAGTTTTATGTTCACTTCTCTAAGTTAAAAGTAACTCCAGTTTCTCAAAATGATTTTACAAAGTATTTTTAAAACATTTATCTCTTACCCTTTTTTATTGTTATGTATATGCTTGCCTTCTCCCACTAAATTAGATCTCCTTTGGTTCTACCATATTAGTTCTATCATATTTTCACTCTTGGTTCTGTCTTCCCCAGATGAATATGATTTTCTTCAAGAGGGAGGTGAGGAAAACATCAAGAAACAGTAATGTTTTCTCAGTGTGGTATCTGCTAGAGAGAAGACACTTTGTAATAATTTGATGATTACCTAAAAAAGTAAAGACATCGCATTCAGATAGTAGGACTATATAGGAAGTAGCACCATCAGGTAGTATCATTTTGTGAGTTTCCACTCTGCATAATCCGTGATAAATGTTAAGAAAATATAAATACAAAGATAGTTCTAGCATTTTTAACAAATAATAAAATATATTAAGGAAAGAATAAAAATATATATCTAATTTTTATTATTTAATATTTGCATGAACTTGAGTTAGTGATGTCATTTGTGTAAGTCTATGTATTTTTATCTTCTAACAATAAAAATGTGGCAGGAGTAGTGGTGGGAGGCAAAATAATGTCAAAAACCCTTTTCAGCCTGGAAGTCCAATGCGTATCACTGTCTATATATTTTTTGGAAACATAAAAGAAAAAGTAATTATTTGTGCACAGAAGAATTGTAATGAATATAAACACAGATATTTTTATTTTTCAATTTTTCTTTTAAAATAAATTAAAACTTACAGAAAAGGTCCAAAAGTACTGTAAAATATTACCACATACCCTTCATTCATACTCTCCAAATGTTACTTATTTGTCACAATTGCTTTCTCTCTCCCTTCCTCCTTCTCTCCCTCCCTTGCTCCCTCTCCCTATCCCCACTGTTGTGTGTGTGTGTGTGTGTGTGTGTGTGTGTAATGTACTTTATGCCAAAATTTTTTTTATAGTAAGAGAAAAACATTCTGGTCCAGGAACCAATCCATGATCACATGTGGCATTTAGTTGTCATATCGCCTTCATCTTCTTTACTTTAGAAATCTTTTTCCTTCTTTGTTTGTAAAAATCTTAACTGTTCTGAAGAGGCCAGGCCAGTAATTTTATATAACTTCTCTCAGTTTGGGTTTTTCTGACATTTGTTCAGAATTAGGCTATGCTTTCTGGGGGCAGAAATATTAGAGAAGTGTTGTTGTGTCCTTAGTGCATCAGATCAGAAGGCACATGGCTTTTATTTGTTCTGTTATATCTATGGGTACATTTGATCACTTGAGTAAGGCATAGTCTGCCAGGTTTCACTACTGTAGTTTCACTTTTTTGGTTTTTCAATTAATAAATAGTTGTGGTGAGATATTTTGAGATTATATATAAGCATCTTTTTTCTCATCATATTTTGCTTGCTAGTCTTCCCATAGTAGTGAAGTTTGATGTCAATTTTTATGCACTACTTGGATCCCATAGGGTATATGGTCACGTATGAGGTTTCTAGACCATGAGAATACTTCTACAACCAGGAAGCTGAGGTCATATCAGTTAACTCATGCTATAGCTTTAGAAGATCAGGAGTTCTATGAGTAATTCTGGTGTGACAAGTACAACAGTCTAAGGAATATTTGAAGGTATCATCTGTAGTCTCTAATTTATTTAATAGTTTAGACAATTGTGCCACCTTATTTTTTAAAACTATGTTTGAAAGTAATACTTTTGTGGAATTATTTATTTATATAATTTTGCTTTTTTGCTTTGTTTCATTCTTGGTTAGTCTTTTAACTTGTAAGCGTAAGGATAGGACAAATCAAATAATTCTATATAGACGCATTGTTTTTATCTCATTTTTAAATAGATTTTAATTTTTAGGGCATGTAAACACATTTTTATTCTTTTATGTTTAATGCAGACTATGTAGAGTTGCACTACATTTTGTCAGTGTTATTGGCACAAATGTTGACACAAAGATGCAATTCTATATATTATTTTGAATTACCAAAAAATAAAATGAGCTAATGTTTGGTTTACTGGCTGATGGCAAAGATTATACTTTTCTTTCTTTATTTTTTACTTTTACTTTTTAAATGTATTTTTTTAACATTAACTGACAGCTCTGGTCTTTCTTGAATTAATGGTGTGACACCAGGGTAAGTAGAATATTTAGAAGTCAAATTGCTCTGATTCATAAGATGTTGTGAATATCAATGAATCTGAGTAGTAACACGAATGATCCTTCAAAAATATGAACAAGTATAATCAAATGAGATTTAATTTAAAATTAAAAACCAAACTAAATTACCTGAGACCCAATCGCCTAGGAAACTGGATAAAGTCAATCAGCTTTTCAGAAAGCAGATTGCAAATCATTTATATTTTCAGTGACAGAAAAGTTAAAAAATAGTTTATTTCTAACTCAGTTGTTAACAACAAACTATTAATAAAGTGATATATAAATATTGGGGATGTTCTGTCTTATATTTATAGCACATTCAGAACTTATCTACTGTCTTCTTGTATTTGACATGAGTCATCCCCAGATTTTTATCATATCTAATTAGTAATAAAAGTAATAATAACTTGTCTTACTTTGAGGAGTTATTTGAAGAAATATTTGAAAGACTGTTTGCTTTTGCTTTTAATGTGAGTGTCACAGTCAGAATCACATTCTAGAAAATTTGATCTAATAATTCTTTTATTAGTTTGATTCTCCTGAGAAACAGAACCAATAGGAAAGATAGATAAATAGATATAATAGATGATAGATAGACAGAAAGATACATAGGTAAATTTATAATGAGTAATTGGTTCACATATTTAGGGAGCCTGAAAAGCCCAACATTTGCAGTTGCCAAAATGGAGACTCAGGAGATCCAGTAGTTCAGGTACAGCCTAAGTGTGAAGGCAGATCAGTGTCCTAGCTTAAAGACAGTCAATTAAAAAGAAAAAATGTTCTTTACTCTGTGTTTTGTTCTACTTAAGCCTTCAACAGACTAAATGAGATCCACCCAAAGTGGGGAGGCTGATGTGCTTTACTTCATCGATTCAAACATTAATCTCATTCAGAAAAACCCTCAAAGACACACTCAGAAATAATGGTTAACCATATAGCTGGGCACCCTTGCCCCAATCACATTTACACATATCATCACATGTTTTTGGTACTAGAGAGAGAAAATATTCAGGGGCATGTGACATCTGGAGTGTTAGTTCAATATTAAGAACATATTTTGTAATCTTTCCAAAAGAAGGCTCATAACTTGGAAGGGAATTTCTGCTGAAGCTTAAACTCTGTGGGTCATTTTCCCAGAGGTAATGACTGATGTTCTAGATATATTTAGGATTGTTAAAGGAGAGAGTTAAGAAAGAGATAAGGTAATCTAGTGACAGGTCTTTATAGCACCACCCACATTTAATGCATGGGTAGGTGCAACCTGAACCTTCTGCACAAACAAGTGGAATGTGGATGAGGTTTGATGAGATAGAATCCTGAGTTCCAGGGTCACACAATCAGGTGAAAAGATGTCTGTCACTGGCACAAAGGGGTAGAAGAATGTTCCCCTCTGGGACTGGCATGCTGAGCAGTCTTGAGAAGAAGCTCAATAATCTAGTTGGACAGTAAATAGATGCCATCATTCTAGCTGTTGTGGTTTAATCTTACATTTTCAGAGATCTTGCTCTACTTCTTTAAGTTAAAATGGGCTGACAAAGTATTTGTGAAAGTTAACTGTCACAAAAACATTTGGAAAAAGATAAATGTTATCAGTGTAGCAAATCATAATAGAAGCTAACAAGTAAATACAAGCAGTTTTTTTGTAATATGGGGGGAAAAAAACGTCCGATATTTAAGAATAAAAAAAGACAGGACATTGTTTTACATTTTAATCTTTATTTCACTAAATCTAGATTGATTTTAAAGACTAATAAAATTACTTTGATAGGTGTGTCTGAATGGCAAAAAAAAAAAAAGTAAATAAAAAAATAGGAGAATGTTTTATACACTAAAAAACAAACAAAACAAAACTTGAAAGAGGAAAGTCAGATTCATTCCAAGTTTTTGTATGAAAGAAAATTGTATTGTTTTTATGTTTTACTGGAATCCCAAAACTTGCACATTATATTTTAATCAAATAATGCTTGTAACAAATTTTTTTTAATTTATCAGTTTAATGTGTAATTTTTATATTACCTTACAGTAGAAAACATTTTCTCTGTGATTTTCTTTTTTTACCCATCTGTTATTTAGAAATAATTTGTCAGTTATCTCAAATATCATGGCATTATCTTTGACTGAAGAATCGGTGATTCTTGGAAGGTCTCAAGAAGTCCTGGTGGCCCATGTTAGGTTTCCAAGCTGGCCAGGGTAACTAGCTGCCATGGGGACAACACCTGTGCCTTCTGAGGTCTCTGCTGGGTGGAGTCTGTGTCCTTCCTTGGCTAGTGGACAGCTAGAGTGGCACACACACTGGGCTCACCTTGGGGCTATACTTTCTGGGAGGGAGGAGGTATTGCTTCCTGTCTAAGCATGAAGCTGTCCAGCTGGGCATAGGTCATATCCTCAAAGGCTTCAGATGCAGCAGCTCAGGACAATGGTGGTGGGTCAGAGGCTTTCAAGGAATTCATTCCGAGAAAGTCAGCATTGCCTGGTGACAAAACAAGGGCCGGAAGGGCAGCCACCATTCTGCCTTAGACTGGCTCCCCTACTGGGCAATCTACAATATTCTTGAAAGAGAGATATATAAAATTAATGTCACTTGTCCTCTGATTTCTTGTAGATCATGATTACTTTTTTCTTCTGGTATATTTTTGGACAAATTTGAAAAAAAAAAATAGAAAAGATATAGATTATTAGAGGTGCAAAACCAAAATCAAATACTTGCACTCAAACTCTAGAGTTATGTACTTATAGTAATAATGTCACTAAGATATTAATAATGAATTGACCCACATATTTAACTATGATCATGTCAATGGGAATTTTTTTTTATCTTTCAGATACATAAGTTTTAATTGTGCAAGAGACAGAAACATGTATTTTTTAGTCTCCTTCAACTAGCACTCACTCTTCATGATTCTCTACAGAATATAGCTCTTTTAAAGTTATTTATAAATAGATAAGTGCTGAACAGAAAAAATGTTTGTAGTAAAAAAAAATCTGAAAATTTGAAGAAAAATGTGACAAGAGCAGTAGTTATAATTAATTAAGATCAATTATGATTATTTTATATTTTACACCAATATTTTCTCTAGAGGATATTTAAAGGTTGCCTAAACAAAATGGCATAATTATAGGCTTTGATTTCATACATGCTTGAAAGAAAAGTAAAAAAAAAAATACTGTTTTCCAAATTATGAAAGTATTAACAATTTTTTTCATTTTTTATTGTTGAGATAAAATTTGACAGCATATAATACTCAGTTTCTGACAGTAACCCCATTTTTGGGCTTCATGGGTAGTAATAAAAGTGAAAATATAAGATATACACAATGGAGATAGGGAGAGCATGTTAAATATCCAATAATTTTTAATAATTTATTGGTACCTGGAATCAAAGAGAGTTTTTTTAAAAAACAAAATATAAGGTTATGTTTAAACACATATTCTTTCAAAGCTAAAAGAAAACTCATTAAAACTAAAAAATGTATTAAATATTTTTAGAGAGTAAGATTTATTGCATTATGTCTGATTCATTAGAAGGAAGAAAAAAGTAATTTCCATTCCATTGTGCTATACAGATTATAAATATGTTCACATATATAACTTCATTTAAGCCCTGCTAGGATTTTAGGAGGTGGGCAAGACAAACATTGTAATTCTCATTTTTCAGTCAAAAAACTGAGACTTGGACAAGTTAATGTAGGCAAGAGGTAGTAAAGGGGGCAGAAAATGAGAATTTCAACTAATATTCTTGATTCAAGAAAACAGTGCTAAAAATATGGTCCTGTGTCCCTGTCCTTCTTAGAAGTTCAGTTTTAGGACAGCTCTTAAAAAGTGAAAGGTTTAGTGGAGAGTCACAGTAGTTTACCTTAGTTGATCTGGTTTGTTCATCTATAAAAATTATTCAAGGCAGAAGAGATAAAGCTTGAAATGTAAAATAGAAAGTGGACACCTCAGTTTAGCACAGACACATGCCCTGAGCACTGAGAAAACTGAGAGGCAAACAGCCAATGAGAACTGCCAACTCAACATCTTCTGTGAGTGGAATGAAATTCAGAAGGCTCCTCGCAACCTCTGTGAATATTGCACTAGGGAGCATTCAAATATCCAGGCTTCCTTTGAATGCACTATCCACTGAGATATCTTAAGATCACCTGGAGGGAAGTTACAACACTTTTTATGGAGAAGAAAATATTTTTATTATACATCTCAAGACTCAGAAGCAAAAATATAAAGAGAAATATAAAAGCAAGTGAGAAAGCTGAGATGTTTAAAATCTTAATACACAGATAAGGAAGGTCAAAAATGATATTACTAAAATCTTTGCCAAGTGATATTTATGGGGTTCCTATTACATTAGTCCCCTGCTATATAGCTGCCTGAAGAAAATGAGTATTTGAGTAATAGATAAAACCAATAAGATATCTTTAATATCAATCATTTATATTATTTCAAGGTGGATGACAGCATTTTAAATATATTCTTGGAAAATTGTTTTCCTGGAATATTAATTGAATTAAAATGGATTTACTAGGAGACTATTAAAAATTAAGTTTCTGTTCTCATTATCATTACAATTGGCGTTTTCAATAACTAACAGAGCTCAATGTAAGGAAAATATGAATAGAGTCAAAATAATGTTTTCTATTTTAAAAACAAACAGCCTAAAGAAAAGTAGGAAGAATAAGGGAAAAATATATTTATTTATTAAAAATATATGTAAAAATATACATATGTTATAAATACAAAAAACATTAGCTTTATATTTTTTTTCAGATTTTAGTTTCTCAAAAAAATTAATTAAAATTAGAACTGCCTTATAACCTAGCAATTGTACTTCTGGATATTTAATCAAAGAACACCAAAACACTAATTCAAAAAGATGTATGCATCTCTATGTCCACTGAAGCTCTCTATTGACAATAGCCAAGATATGGAAGCAACCACAGTGCTCATTAATAGACGATTGGAAAGTAGTATATGTACAATGAAATATTACTCAGCCATAAAAAAAAAATCATCATTTATGATAATATGGATGAAACTGACATGGAGGGTATTATGCTAAGTGAAATAAGTCAAAGACAAATATCATGTGATTTCACTTATATGTGAAATCTAAGGAACAAAATAAATAAAACAATGAAAACAGATTCATAAATACAAAGAACTGGTGATATTCAGATGGGAGGGAGATTAGGTAGCTGGATGAAAAAGGTGATGGGATTAAGAAGTACAAATTGGTAGTTATAAAATAGTCATAGGATGTGAAGTACAGCATGGGGAATATAGCCAATAATGTTGTAATAACCATGTATAATGCCAGGTGGGTACTAGGTTAATTGGGGGTGGTCACTTTGTAAATAATATAAATGTCTAGCCACTAATGCTGCACAGCTGAAACTAAAGTAAAATAACATTGAATGTCAAATCTAATTGAAAAATAAAAATTAACATATACGTATATATGAGGTTATAAATACAAACAGCATTAATTTGGTACATTTTTCATATTTTAACATCTTGGCTACTTAAACTATTTTGATAAAAGATAATAAACAACTGTTCTATAATTTGATGATCATATGCTCATTAAAGTACTAAAAACAATTTTTATTAAAAATAATCTAACCTACTGTTTTCATTATCTCAGTCCACACTAACTAATGGTATTGAAAGAAAGCCCTGGAAGCCTTAAAAAGTTATTCAGTTAATTAAATGAAAATTAATTTGTTCACTTAGAGTAATACAATAGACATATTGATGTTGTTTAATTTATAAGTGAATTCACTCACCAACACACGCATCTGCCCTGGAAGCGGCTTTATCTAGTGAAAGTCATTATATTATTTGAATTAATAGCAATAGAAGACATACCATTTGTGATTGTTGAGCATTTTTTAACCATGGTTTTCTATGAAATAACAGTGATGTTCTAAATCTAAATTCTTTTAAAAGCTTCACCATTGTTAATATGGTACCTTGTATGTACTCAGTGATTAATAACATCAGGTAATAGCTTCTCCAAATCACAGTGTTAATATTAAATACACAATTTTGTGTTCCACCAATGCAATTGCATTTCTTCATTCAATCCTAATTTGTTTATTTTTCTTTCTCTTCTTTTATCTCTCTTCCTTCTTTCCTTCTTTCCTCAGTAACTGGGTACCAATGAAGGGCTCGAACAAAATTAGATTTTAGAGAATCAAAGATGAGGAAATGATATTCTACTTTTGAACAGTATGATATGTACAGATAAATAATTATGATGTGATTTGATATTTACTATGAAGATATTTTGTGTAAAGTAAGACCTAGAAAGGAATCACTATGCCTGTGGGTGGAGATATGGCAGAAAAGATACTTCTCAGAAAGTGATATTTAATATAAACATTAAAGCATGAATAGATTTTTTTATAAAATGAATGGAAATGGGGTGGGGGGTGAGGTTGGGAAGAGAGAGAATTTCAGACAGGGGGGAATACTACCACATGCAAACATTAAAAATTATCATAATTTATTTGGGGAATAGTGATTGATTAGCTATCGTTTTACAGTGGCATACTTTTTCCCCAGGTTGGCACAGACTATATAGTCTCACCAAGGCACACATTTAAAAACAACAGAAGACCTGGGGAGTGTCTTAGTCAGCTTGGGTTGTTATAAGGAATTACCATAGACTGGGTGTGTTAAACAACAGAAATGTATTTCTCACATTTCTGGAAGCTGGGAAGTCTGAGATCACAGTACCAGCATGGTACTATTCCTACTTTGCAGATGGCCATTTCCTTGCTGTGTCCTCATATGGCAGAGAAAAAGAGATCATCTCTTTGATGTCTTTTCTTATAAGGGCACCAGTCCTATCATGAGAGCTCCACTTTCACAACCTTCTAAAGGCTCCACCTCCAAATATTATTACATTGAAGATTAGGGTTTCAACTTAAGAATCATTGAGGGACACAAAAGTATAATCCATAGCAGGGCAGTACCTGCAAATTTCTACATAAACAGCATGTGAATTACATTGCATGTGTGCATACACTATTTTATTGGGTTTTAAATGATGTCTGAAAATGGCTATTTGTCACACAAATGATATGAAAATTAAAATTAGGCATGCTATATTCTATTTCAAATCTGCTGTATCCTACCTTAGTCAATATCCAAGGTTATTTACCTTCTGAAGCAGAAGTAAGGATCCTGCCAGGCAAACCTCAACTACTTATAGTCTTTGTAAATAGAGTTTTATTGAAACTTGGTCATGCTCATGTATGTATGTCTATTGTAATGGCTATTTTTGTGCTTCAACGTTAGAGTTGATTTATAAAGACAGAGATTACCTGTCCCATAAATCCTAAAATATTTACTGTTTGACCTTTTACAGAAAAAGCTTGCTGATCCCTGCATTAGATAATTTGAAGCAAAAATCCCATCTCTGATATTCTGTTGTGCCTCACTTCCCTTTGTTGGGAAGTCAAACAATGGGAAGAAAAATATACACATATGATAAAGACATTTAACTGTAAATAACATTATTTATATACATAAGTCTCTGTATATTCATAGGTGTGGATCCACCCATCAAATTACACACACACACACACACACACACCACCAAAGACTAAGTACTTTTAAATTACTAGGTTTTAATACTCTTTTAGCAGTTTCCTTTTTGATATAAGAACTTATGTTTGTATTTATATAGGTTTCAATTAATTTGAAAAATAAAATGTGATAAAAATTCCTCTTCTTTTCCTATTTCCCATGCTGAACTTACTTTCTATTAAATTACTGTCATTCATCTTTTACTCCGGCTCATTCTGTTTTATAATACTGCATTGCATTTGTGACTCAGCACTTGAAATGTGATCATAGTAAAGCTTGTTTCTCATGGATGTTATCTGATGCTGCTAACTATACAGCACTCATCTCTCTCTAGCTCAGGCCTCTTCTGTCTGAGATAATTCAACAAAGATTTGTACCAATTATTAAACATTTGTGGGATATATAATATCAATTGTACCTTAACAATTATTGATACTTAAGGAGCAGATTAAAAAGCCCGTCCTTCCTTCCTTTCTTCCTTCCTTCCTTCCTTCCTTCCTTCCTGCCTGCCTGCCTGCCTGCCTTCCTTCCTTCCTTCCTGCCTTCCTTCCTTCCTTCCTTCTTTCCTTCATTCCTTCTATTTTTGTCTCTACGTTTAATTTTCATGGTTTTAATGTAGTTGATTTTTTTTATAATAAAAAATTATTCCTCCCATATATCAGAGCAAAAGGAAACACATATGTGATGCATGTTTTTTGAGTGACCCAATACTTCCCTTCCAGGACATTGTGTCTACAAAATTAACACTCAGTGAAACTAAATTTATTTCAAGGGATTTTGGATTGTTGCCATTTAATTATAATGTTAAATGGATAACTAGTCTAGGTAGACATCTGTGCTGGCACCTTCATGGAAGGAAATGGGTTGGGGATGAACATTGGGGGATCCAAACTTGAAAAATTGGCTTGAGTGGTCAAATGTATAGGGTATATTTTGCTTAACTGACTCATTTATTATTAAAAGCATTACTGAAGAGAAAGAACATATCTGTGTAGTGTTAAGTGCAAAAGTGAATACATATTTAATGTAAGGCATTTATACATATTATAAATAGAATTATTAAGCTCACCAATATAAGAGCCTTACATTTCAGTTTCATTTTTAGAAAAGACTATTTAATGCCCATTTACTTTTAAACTCTGCAATTGCTGAGCCATATATCAAAGGGCATGTGCCTTTAAATCTTTAGTAGAAGGTCTAGATATGGAATAAGTTGCTAGTGTTTTCTGTGCAAAATTATAAGAAATGTCATTAGTACTTGGTTCTCTTTGTTTAATAAGGATTGAGGCAAAGAGTGGAAGCCTTATCAGGACTTCCAGCTGCCACTGTCTTCTGATATTTCACAATCCAGTCCTTCTGTTGTGTCGTCTTGCTGGTGTGTGAGACCAAAGCCTGGGGTCCTTTAAGGCTATGTGTTTTACTCATGACAGTAACACATTTTAATGTTGAATGATCAATCAGGCCATACTATTTCAAATAACTCTGAGAAGTCAATAGTACTGTAGTTCAAATTCAAGTAATTTAAAAAGGAATTGTGGAGAGCTTATAGAAAATTTGCAAATTACATAATATTCTGGACCAAACTTGAACTGAAACTGTGTACAGCAACAAGAAGGCTTCTTAATTGAATTCAGCAATGGATTATTTGTGTATCTCGGAAAATAATTACGTTTTGATCTGTCGCTCCAGATTTAAATCCAGTGATACACCCATTGGTATTGTTGGCCTATATGGAGTAACAAAAATTAAAAATGAGGCCGCCTTATTAAGAGTTATCACTAATTAGAAAGGTTCTTCTCCTCATTTTAATTGTTGCTGCATTTTGCGTTTGATCTCCAAACTTTAGCAGGAGTTGCTACAAGCACTTCAAAGGCCACATAGTCTCATGTAAAACTGCAGATTACTTCTGGGTGGGATGCAGCCCAACTCCTAAGGGAAGAGTGACAAACTGGACTCTGTTTATCTTCTTTACAATAAGTTCAATTCCTGGTACTGATAAGCTTGTACAAAGCAGTTTGCCCTAGTTATTAAAACACTGTATATTTTGGACCACTTTTAATTCAGCTTTGCTCTCCAAATTTGCAATATTTTCTCATCCACAAACATGAATGCAAAGATAAATCCTCTGCCAATGTTTTTGTTTCATGTCACCTAACAAACTATGTTTATGTTTAGTTTATAAGTTACAGAGAGAAGCTATTTTTCTTCATTATTTTCACTTGCATGATCATTATAACATCATCACTGAAAAACGATATTGTCTTGCAACTGACGTAAGTGGGGTTGGGGGGCAACCTAAGAACTATAAGAAATGCACATATATGGTCGGGTAATTTTTCCCAAGCTTTACATCTCCTAACAAGAATTTAATTTTTTTTTGCAATGGTTGCAACTAGAGATTTATTCCAATGAGGCAGTTCTTGCTCTGGAACTGTGCTTTGATAGTTACCCTCAATAAATTATTTGTAATATCTTCAAAGAGAGTGAATTTTGGTCTTTATTTTATATTTTATTATGGATCCTGTGAGGCACTATAGAGACAAGATCAGAACCAAACTCTGGCTTCAAATTCCTGGGGTCCAGTCTCAGCTCTCATATGGACTGGCTGTGTGACCTTGACACTCACCAGCTTCAATTTCTCACCTGAAAGAAAAAGAACATGAAGAATAGTTATCCCCCAAAATCTGTAGAAAGTAATGAGAGTAAATGAAGAAAGCATTTAAGGGTGATTTGTGCCAAATCAAAGTAAATGCGTGTTAGCTGCTATCATTCTAAGTCAAGTTAGGTAATGCATGGAAGGCTCAGTAATGCAAATGTTGAATAAAATGTATTTTTATTTCTTAAACTATCTTACAAATTAAATGAATTTCTTAAGAGTAATCCTGAAAATGCAAAAATGAGTTATATAATTGGACCAGAATATGGCATTCAAAATTAGATTATTATCTTTAAAAAGATAGTGTGCATTATACTTACCCAGTAGGTATTCTGAATAATAAAAGATATATTTTTTTTACTTAGTTACAACTTCACTCATTGCATGAGTGGCTGCCCTGCCCTCTTGGAGTTGCCAATCTGGAAAGTGATTAAACAGACTAGAAATGTTTAATGGAAGAGTTGGGTGTCCGTACTGAATATGCAATGAGACTATGTGCATCTTTAGAATCCAGAGAGAAGAAATTCTCATAAGAGAACATTTGACTCTTGATGTAAGGATTGCATAAATATACTTACCAGCAGTTTAAGATAGTGCTTTTGCATTCCATTTTATCATATATTTTGCTGTAGTATGTTGTTTCTCTCTGGACACCTTGACATTTAAACAGAAAATTCCCCAGCCCTTAATAATGGGTATCCATAGGATCATTTTCTGTAACATTCTGGTCCTAATATAATTGACATTGTGCCCTGCTGTTCTGAACGTTCTCTGGGCAAAGGGGTTGTTTATTATTTGCTTAACTCTGGGAGCTGTGCCCTTAAACCGTAAAACACCTCTCTTCTAAATAGAGCCTCTTATTACTACCTTTGCCAAAGGCCAGGAAAGATTTATCATAGAGCTACATGATGCATTTAAATATGAACTGACATAGATATATAATACAATTTAGTTGAAGTAGTTGATGTTATCTGAATGATAACTCTTGACCTGAGAAGCTCTGAAGTAATGAAAGGGGGATAAATTTGCATGATTTGTGCCATAAGCAATATTTATAATGTAAGAGGGCTTTAAAGATTAATACATTCCCAGAGCAAAACATGAAAGACAGAAAAGGTTATGCCATGATCATCCAAATGTGCAGTTTATTTGCAATGCTTTCATCTGAAAGATTTTCTTAGTCCCTCCCCCCCATTAATTTAGTATACAAAGAGGACATTGATATCTTCCTAATTTCAAAATATTTTCTATAAGTTTAACTCTTAATCAAGGAGAGAAGGCATAATACTGCTTAAAGAAAAAATTGATTGATTGCCTCTCATTACTGAAATGGCCTTCAGTACTTTGTAAGTTCTTACTTTTATCATTAACTCCTTATTTTGAGAATCAAATAGCTTAAAGGATTTTTCACAAAATAGTCACATTATTGTTTTATCTAATTATCAGAAGAAATTGATCCATAAAGCCCCTAAGAAAGTAGGTAATTAAAAAGTTTGAGTATTAAAATGTAAGGTTGACAACACTCTTAAAGAGAGTCCTTAGAGTAATTTCTACAAAATTACTTATCATGCATTTTTAATGTTCTGTCTAAAAATATGGAAAGTTTTCAAAATGGCTTCATACTGCTTACTTATTTTTTCCACCTTAGAAATAGAATTATTCTAGATGCCATATTAAAATAAAAATACTTGTGGGGAGAAGCATTAAAGAAATTTAAGAATTAAATCAGTTTTGATATCTACATATATTTGGATTTTAATTCCTTTGGCAGACAATGTGCTAGTATAGATGTATCTGCACACTTCCAAAAAATTAAAAGTAATTGAAAAGCAAAGAATTGTGTCAGTCAAACATTATATTTTCTTTATAGTGCCAAATTGCTTTCACTGAAGATACAGACTACAATGTTTATTCTAGAAATGTGAACATAGATTGAACAGCCAATGACAAGATTGACGCTATCAGTGCCTGCCACGGAGGCTCATGCTTTGCTTTGCTTTCCTATCTCAAATCTTCTTGTATAGTTTTTTTTTTCTCTCTTTTTGGCAGATTGGAGATTAATCAGAAAGGAATCGTGGATATTATGACTTACTTTATAATATTCCTTTGAGGGAAGAATAAAGAAATTTTTTCTCCCCTATCTCATGTCTCTTGAAGCATAATCTAATATTACTTCTATTTTACAAATAGGAGAAATTATTTAGGATATTTAGCCAAGTGAATATAAGAAATAAGCAGGATCAAAACTAGAGATCGTTTCCCACATTTTTCTTACATATTTAACAATAATTTTCCTTTGAGATTAGTTGTATAATTTTGAAAAAAAAAATTAAGGGGAAAAAAGTCTCTATTTTTCCCTTACAGGCAGAGAAAATGTAAAAATGGCAATTGATTCAGCATCATCACTTGGATCCATTCTGGGGTCATCAAGAACAGCAAGATTTGTACATATGATGTAAAGATACATTCAGTAATTGATGTTATTACAGTCAATGAAATGCGTCTGGATAACATTGTTTCCCAAGAATGACTTTATCATCAAAAGATTATTTTTCCCTGGATTACCTCTGTTCCACCCTAGTTGCTTTAAAGAGTGAGCACACTTACTGCCACTGGGAAGGCCAATTATTAATTGAGCACCACAGACTCACGGCAGAGGTCTCTGGGCATTACTGATCTAAACTTCTTAGGCAAATTCTATTTTGTTTCCTTCATACCTTATGGTATGAACTGTAGTTGAAGTGCTGGCCTCTGGATTCATTCAGGGCTCAATTCCAGATCTAAAGCTTAAATTTTTAGCTGGGTATGGGTAGGCTACTGCCTTCTTGGACCACATACATACACATCTTCGTAAAACAAGGATAATTTTATTCTTACATTGCAAAATTATTGTTAGAATTTGCATAATATAATGTACAAAAAAACCTGTGGTACATAGTAAGTGGTCAGAATATTTTATATAAAATTATTACTTTTTCATTATCTCTCTACATCCTGCATGCAAGTGTAGAGTGGGTTATATTACAAGGTGGAGGTGGAAAATGCATCATAATAATATCCTCTGTGAAGTCTTATCTCACCACCTCAGGCAAGATGTGTCTTCCTTTTCAGAATAGTCATGACTATTATTTGCTCATTAATTTACCATTGACTTGGGTTACATATTATTATAATTGTGTATATGTCCTATTACTCCAGTTCTACAGTAAGCATTCCCTCTGCCGTGAGGAAAGGTGTCAGCACTTTTAATTCTATGCAAATATGTGTTACTTAATATAACAATAAATAATGCATACAATATCCTTTGAATTCAATAGACCTTCAAGAAGTATTTATTTGAAAGAATAGGCCATATACCTAGTCAGAAGACCTTTTTACAAGTCATGGTACTTACTCTCAGTAAGCTACTTTGTCTTAGGCAAGTCACTTGATCACAAGGAACAGTATTGTCTTCATTTGTAAAACCATGGTACCTCTATCTCTCTACCACTTAGAAAGAATCATACAAAATAATGCAGATGAAAGTACTTTAAACTTTAACTATATGCCACATTAAGAAATGAAAACTCTAACTTGAAAATAAGAATGAGAGCTGGCTCTTATTATGATGTCTCATTGCATAATAATATAACATTTAGTTGCATTTATGTACTTGAAATGAAAATGTGATTTTCAAAATATCCTCAAAAATAGTAATTTGTAGATGGATGTGATCTGCTTATAAATAAGAGCTCCTGTGAGGAGTATTCTGTCTTCTAAAATCTGTTGCTGTATGTTACACAGACATGCAGAGATGTAAGGAAAACAATCATGGAAAGATAATCACTTGCACGGACATTGTGTTGCCAGCACCAGGGATCCCCATTAAGCATGAGGAGGTTAGCTTGAAGAACCGAAGTGAGACGAGAATAATTTTTATTATTTCTTTTCACTCCCAGTCTGACCTTTCACCCCTCTGGAAGAACAGTCTTGAAATCCAACCTCCCTTCTAGGGCTTTAATAAACATAGACAAAGTTTGTTTCCATTTCTTTTAGAGGCTTGAGTGAGAAATGTTGAAATACCACATGAAAGACCTTGCTTATGGGGTTTCCAGCTGAGATTTGAGGCTGAAGTGCTGAAAATTCTCACAAGGGATCCAGGCTTCATGACATTTCCAGACAAACCCCATGGTCCTGAGGGACAGGGGTAAATTTAAGGTGAACATCGGGAGGCCTGGTCCACTTGGTACCCCTCAAAGTTGCCTCACACAAAGAGAATTAATGAAGAGCTTTAGACAAGTTTTATTAATACAGCTTCTTTTTTGTGTTGTTTTGTTTTTAATAACCTCAACAAGAGGCTGGTGGAAAATGGAGCATTACCTACCTTAATAGGTTTCAATCTCCTGCACAGGTTTGAATCGCTGCTTCAGTGATATTTTGAAGTACATTAAAAGGAACTCAAAATTGCACAGCAGGAAAGCACCACCAAGCAGTTCCTTGAAGTTCTGTTTTCCAGATTATTGAAAAGAAAAATAAAAAAAATGTATTATGGTTTGATTTTTTTTGTTCCTCTGTTTATGTGAGAGATGATCTTCCACTAACAAACTATTAGGATCACCAATAATATACCCAAGTAAGTAGTCATAAGTAATAAAGAAATGTTACTGAAATAATAATGGCATGATTATTAAAATAATAGCGCAGGGAAAAGTAGTCTTTAGTTTGAAAAGTAACATAATCTTTCAAGATAACTTGATATCTTTTCTTAAAAAATAACCAATACTAGTCATTTAAATGATTGATATCATTTTTTAAACAATGTGATATGGGAAACATGAGCACATAATTTCTTTAATAGTCACACTTCTGTTGGGATGTATCCTTATATTGTGAATATTTTTATTATGACCTGATATAATACTGCACCATTATCTATTATCTGTCAAATTTTCATCATATGCAAAGCACTGGGGAGAAACAGGGCTTTCTCTTGCTGTGGATATTTTGGCTGTTTCAGATATTTTGGAGAATTTACACATAAAAAATATATTATTGATTAGTATTTGCCTCTGAGTTGTTGTAAACACACTGAGAAGCATACAGAAACAATGATTTCCATGTCAATATCCATTTTGTAATTTGTAATTAAATCTTGTCTTTTGTAAGATTGTTAGTTAAGTTACTTTAAAGCAGAGTCCTGATTTTGCTTCTCTGGCACAAAGTTAGGCAAAATAAATATTACAATGTTTAAACTGTATCTCCCTGTTACTTTGGGCAAAAACATGGGTAAAAGGACAGAGAATAGTGTCATAATTATTTATATATTTAATCTTCATGATGATATAAACATTTGTTTAAATTTTCTTCATAGTCTTCCCAGCATGGTTGATAATTGAGTGAGTTTTGGGAAACAGACAGACAAGTAGAAGTGGTTTATTGAATGAGCTGATGTAGGGAGAAAGTAATTTATTTTTCTTCTGACTTCATTCTATACCCCACCCTCTTTATTCATTCTTTGACCCCATACACCCTCCCCATGCTCAACCCTCTGGTTGAAATATTTCTCATAGATTTTGCTATTTTTATTTCATTTAACAAAATGTCAGTACAGCTAGGCTGACCAACGGTTTACCTTTCCCCAGAATTCAGGGATTTTCTGAGAAGTGAGACTCTCAGAGCTAAAATCTGGAATGTCCCAAGCAAACTGGGATGTTTGATTACCCTAATGACCAGTTTAGAAATCACGTGATTCCAGATTTCCTCAGGTCTATCTGATACTTAAAACTGCAGTGAAGGAGGCTCTGATGGTCAGATTTTGCACTGTTTTTCACCTTACTATTCTATCCTTCCTTCCCCACTCACAAGGCTGCGTTGGGCTGCTTCAGGTTTGATTTTGGAAAGGGGCAGAAATTTATAGGTACAGACAAAATCTATCACAGTAACCTCTGAGAGCACCCCTCTTTTTTTTAAAATCAATTTTACCAAATGTAAAGATCTCTTTTATACATTATTTCTAATATTTTCCTGAATTATGTTAAGGATTTGGAAAGAATTTGTTTCATTTGTCTTGTAATAGATAACTGTCATGATTCGGAAACTCAGTGCAAATTATACTTGTATTCGTCACAAGTTATGCTGTTTTCATGTGAGCCTTCTTTAAAACTTCCAAAATAGAGAATGGCATACTGAGGTATATTGTTTAGACCATTGTATTATCTCTGTGACAAGTTTTAATGAATAATTTCAAACCCTTGTATTTGTTGGGGAAGATGTGGGGGAAGAGAGTGATTGAATGGGAAAACGATGAGTTCCTAGTTACAGATATTCTATTACCTAACAAGGGATAATCCTAGGCATTCTTGTACTGCCTTTCAGTGGTTGAAAAAGAAATGTCAATAACTAATAAATATAAGTAAGCCTTTCCTTCTGAACCCATTATAAATTGTGAGTGGTGTCTGACAGTTTTCTGGATTTGCAGACAAATCCAGGAAACTCACTGATCATAGAAAGGTAGATATTTTAAAATATTATCTAAGGCACCCATGCTTTATTCTCAGCACAAAAGCTCCCTAGAAGAAAAAAAAAATCAAGTCTCAAGTTTCAGGGTTTTTTTATTCTTTTCTCTACATTTATTTACTTCTCTTCTGAATTGTTTTAGGACTTTAAACTTTCTGTTGATTGCTTAAACCCTTCTGCCTTTACAAATCCATAATACTTTCAAAAATAGTCTGTATTTATACTTGGATGTGAACCTCTTTGAGAAAAGTGAGTGAAATCTAAGATTAATATTTACTTCTATCCATGCAATGGAAAAAGAAAAAAGGCTATATCGCAACTTACAAATCTGGCTGCAGTTATACCTAAATTGATTTCAACCCAAGTTTTGACTAGTTTCTATATTTATATAAATAATCTTAAATCATTAGAAAATATTTTCTGCTATAGGAACTTAGATCATAGTTTATAAAAAATGATGACAGTATTAAATAAGTGTGTACACATTTCTAATTTGACACCATTTACTTCTTACTATTCAAATTTTATCATTCCATGTGGAGTTGTTTATCTTTGGTCAACAGAAATGGGCTATATGCTCACCCGTGAAATGTGCCTAAAATGATTGGGGTAATACTTTTTTTTTTTTTTTCTAAACCAAGACAGTTATAAAGTAATCATTAAAAGTATCTAAAATAAAATAATTTTTAATGTTTAATGACTAAATTTTGTTTTGATATATTGGTAGAACTATAAAATAGTTCCAGCAATCTTTTAATTTGAGAAATAAAAATGTAAATAATAAGTATATAAGTATATTAAAGGAAAACAAGAAAATTCATTATATTTATATTATGTGATATAAATGTATCTTATGTAATATATAATTATACATTATGTTAATATAGTATGCATTTATGTTATACTGATTTTATCTGATTTAAAAATAATCAGACTAGTTCATCTTGATTCTTGTTTCTATAATTTAAACAATGTCTAAGACATATCTTAGTTTCTTAGTCATTCCAAAACATCACAATAGTATTTCTTAGTAAGGTACCTACTAAATTCAGAGCCATCTTTCCTAATTGGAAGATATTCTTCATTCTAAATTTTTTTTAAATGTAAATATATTTCAGCCCAATGTTTTTAGTTACTTTTTATGCCTCAATTTAGAGGTTATTAATTTAATATTTTTTACAAGACAAAACTGGGTATATATGTTACTGATGCTTATTATCATTTGAAAAAATTGCCAACTATACATACCACAATATCAAAGTCTGTTATTCAATTCTAAAGATGGGCAAAAGAATGAGAAAATATGTATATATAGTCTGAAGTAGTTTTAGGTATTCAGTGTCAGTTTCATCACAAAAATTATGTACTTTAGTTGTTCCAAATTTGTTTATATAAAATATTTATAAATGTAGAAAACTACAATTTCAATGATTAGAATAACACAACTTCTCTGGACACAGCTATGTTATGTCTGCATGAAATCCAAAGCTTCAGTACATTTCTCTCCAAAAATTTCTTAATTTTCATACATTTTATTATCAAACTATTTTCTGATTTTTTTGAACTTCAAACTGAATTTAGTATGCACATTGTTACATCAAAAGCAAACAATTTTATCATCTATTGAACTTTTTAACTTCATTATAACAGTATTTATAATAATATTAGATTTTTGCTTTAATAAAATACATTTAAAAATTAATCTAATTAGTAATATTAAAAATGTAAATGTTTTAAAAATTAATACATTTTCGATTTGAATCATTTCACACATAACTAATACATCCAACTGTTAGCAAAGTTCTGCTAATGACCTAACACGTTAACATATTTGCTTTATTTTCTTGTACATTCACAAGAAAACTGAAGTAGAAAATAAGATAAATTAATTTAGAAGAACCATCACTTGGTCTAAATGAAATGTCAAGCTTCATAGAATGGTATGTAAATGTACTTTCTGTACTTATATATGTTAAACAATTGTGGAAATGTGTTTGTCATAGCCCTTTTTAAATAATGCATGAGTTATTTATTGCCACATAATGAATTTTCTTAAAATTTAAGTTAAAAGGACTCAGTTTTGGAGGGTCAGAAATTCAGAACAGATTAACTGGGTACTGGTTCTAACTCAAGTCTCTCTCACAAGGTTGCAATCAAACTATTGACAGAGCCTGTAGTTATTTCAAGGCTAACTTAAGGCTAAAGAATTTACTACCAAGCTCATGTCCACAGGAGCCACAGAGTTGTCTGGCTATCAGCCAGAGGCTTCAATCTCTCTCCATGTGGACCTCTTCATAGCAGCTGTTTTTCCCCAGAGCAAAGAGGGATTGAGGGAGGTAAGGAGGTAGAAAGAGAATGGGAGAGAGAGAGAAAGAGAAAGTGAATTGGTGCTATCATCACTTCTGCTACTTGTCATACTGACCAGCCCTTGTGTGAAGAAAACTTTCATAGACAGTAATGCCAGGAGGCAGAGATCATTGGGAACCTTCTTGGCGGTAGAGCCAACTTGGAGAATTAACTACTAACTTTTCAAGCAGAGGAAAATGTGAATATTCTGAATTTCTAGTGGTAATAGGTATCATCACCAACCACATCCTGTTTAGATTATGGGAAAGGTTGACTGATGTTTGCACAAAAACACATCATCAATTTTCTAGAGAAACAGAAATTCGGTGCCTAATTTTTTCTCAAATAATCATTTTTTGTTTTTTTTTTTTAATTCATTTCTAGCAAAGGAGTTTCTTTAAAAATAGAATGTGTTAACCACAAAATGAAATAAATAGCTATAGATTGAAGCCATATAAAAATGATTAAAAAGCATTGTTGCAACAATATTCAGACAGCTCATTATGTCTAATAGGTAAATGGCTAAGCCTGTGTTTTCATATCTCAGAAAAACCAAACCTATAATTGTTTATATTTGTCACTTACCCATAGAATGGTAACCAGGCTAACAAGGGTCTACTGTAGGCTGTGGCATGGACAATGATGTAATTGGCTGGTACAAGTGCCCAGCCAGGACTAAGACATGCTTTTATAGTCCCCTCTCTCTTAGACCAGAAGGATTAACATTCCCTAGCTTCTGGTTTCTGAGAGTACTAGTTTTTATGTTCAAGTGTTACACATCCTATCCTTAAAAAGGAGTTTTAGTATTTTGCATGGAGAAAGGTCAAAGAAAAGAGAGATGGATATCGTTAATCATCTTTTAGATTTAAACCTGCTAAAGCGAGAATTCTTTTTAGTGCAGTTGATTCTCACAGGTTTTTAATGGAGACAATGTGAGAAACAGTATTACCAAACCCATATTAATTTATTGTAATGTAATGATAACAAATGTGCAGTGATGTAATAATAATACTTTATTTTAAAAATAATAAACTTAACAAATAAATTGAATGGTCTCACTGGACAATAGATATAAATTAAGATTGCCCTGGCGAAGCTAGCATACTGTCACTGGTCGCCTCAATAACCTTGTATTTCGGATAAGGAGTGAAGAAAAATGTAGGTTATTATACATAAAGAGATAACATTTTCAAACCCTTTGTCGCCAGTATTTTTCCTGGTAAATTCCTTGTCACAAATTGGAAGTTATGGGAAAGTTGACAAAGACTTTGAGTAGTCAAAATCCTATTTTTAATATCAGTTTCTTTTGAAAATGCAAAGAAAAATAAAGAAAAAAATGCAAAGAAATTATCCCTATTATACTTTTTTGCTTTAGAAACAGACACTTCTACACTATGAGAGGATACTGTTAATAAGGGTGTAAATAATAGATAAGTAGACAGATGGTAAACAATTTGAGCAAACATCAAGTAATAATTGGCTCTTTTGGCAAATGTTAATTACATACCTATTTCTAACCATTTAAATAGAGTTTAACAGGCCTGGAGTCATTTTCAGTCCTTTCCAAGAGCATCTTGGTGCTTCTCCAAGAGGAATTAAGATTCAGGGAATGGGATTCTTAGTGGATGTGCCCTCGTGTTGTGAGATCTGAGACACACCCTCCTTCGTGTGTTATAGCTTATTCACTCAAGAGATGATTTTCTTTCCTTGCTTTGATAGCCTATGAGTCTTCAGTGTTGGCATTTTTTAAAGTATCATTATGAAAACTCTCAAGCACAGAAAAAGCCTGTATACCTACTACACAAATTTGACAAATGTAGAAACTTGCTCTCTGACTTTTGTCATGGGAATTGATGGGTTGTGAATGTTTTCAACATTATTAGATATTAAAAATTAAACTCTAATATATGCATAATCTTATTTGTATTTCTAGAATATTTGTGTTTTCTACCATTTTATTTCATATAGTGTTGCATTACTTAGAATTTACCTGACGTTAGAAAAATTGAGCATATCTTTATATAGCTCAGGAACTGCATGATTTTCATTTCTGTCTTGGCTGGTCATATCTTTTACATGTTTTTATTAATGTATCTTTTTCTTTATGTGTGGAGACTCCCTAAATGTGTTGCATAGTAATTTTTTCAGCCTTAAACACTTCAAATATCCTTTCAAAATCTATACCTTGTTTCTAAAATTGGGTATACTATCTTTTGTCATAAAGAACTCTGCCATTTTACTGTGTTCCAATAAGAGCATTCATTTTTTATATGATTTGTGCTTTATGAGTTTTATTTTTGAAATCCTTAGTTTTGTGTTGAAGTCATAAAGATATTCTTCTTTATTATCTTCAGCAAATTTAAAAATTTTACTTTTCACGTCTGTATCTTTAATCTGATGTTTACTTTTACCATAAGAGTAAAATTTGGCCAACATTTTTCTATACATTACATTGTTTTCTCAGGTTTATTGAAATAATATTGACATACAACATTGTGTAGTTTTAAGGTATATAACGTGATGATTTAGTATGTATATATATATATATTTAGTATACATACATATGCATGCACATGGACAATAGATTGCCTCACATAATTACCTCTTGAATATGTGTGTATGGTGAGAACATTTAATATCTACTCGTTTAGCAACTTTTGAGTGTACAATGCAATGGTTAAGTTTAGTCACCCTGCTGTTCATTAGATTTCCATACCTCTGGAATTGCAGTCCTGCTGAGTTAGAACCAGGTTAGGAGGCTGTACTAGGTATGCAGTTGATGAGCTCATTACCAGGGGCTCAGGCAGGTGTGGGTCCTGCCAACCCCTGAGTAGATGGGACTGCATCCAGGGTTTTGTTCAGTAGGGTGGCACTGGGACAAGGGTCCATTTCAATGACCACAATTAGGTATGCAGATAGTCAGCCTCTTATCAAATGCGTGAATGGGTGTGGTTCCCACCAAGTCCCTGGGACCAGCCTTGCCAGGTCTCTGGAAGGTCACTTAACACGCAAGACTTGCATGGGTCATGACTGAGGTAGGTTGGAACTGAGTTTTAGCACTGCTTCAAGGTCTCCACCGGAGGCAGGGATGAGCATGTCTCCCACCAGGTCTGCAGAACTGCTCTCTTATCATGGCTGGGAGGGGCAGAACCCAGCAGAGTGCCCCTTCAGGATCTCTGGGGATGTGGATCAGATTGTCTCCTGCCTTGCCCCAGTGCCTGGAAGGAATGCTCATGGACTGTCGCAAAGAGAGTCTGAAGCCCAGTTACAGGATCATTTCAGAAGCTACAATTCACCAAGTTTGTTGGGCTTCTTTACATCCAGGGACTTCTGGACTGTGGCCAAGAATTCCTGATCACAGACCACTTCAGGATGGCCAGAAACAAGGCATGGGTGGGTATGAGTCCTCCCATGTCTCTTTGCTTATAGTGCTGGTAGCAGGACCAAAGCCAAATTAGGCTGTAGCCAAGCCCTACCTGAACTACACATGTCCTACCTGACCCCAAATCTCCCACAAAAGCACTTTTGTCTTTAGAGGGCTGTCAAATTGTTGTTGCTAAAGAGAGATACAAATGAGGTTCCCTTATTTTCCACCATTTTTCTGATGTCACTACCTGTATATCACTTATTCATCCATCCCTTTTCTTAGATTCACACACACACACACACACACACACACACACACACACACACACACTGAATACACACACACATATAATATGTAGACAATACAATAATGTACAATGTATTTAATATATAATTCTATATAATACACACATATCTATTAGAGTGTGTACATGTATGTGTGTATGTATTAGCACCTGCATGCACACTAATATCTTACATGTGCTTGATTTTATGCCTGGATTCTCTACACTGTTTTACAGTCAATCCTAAATAATGCCACATTGTTTTAAGTATCAAACATCATAATAGACCTTGAAATCTCGTAGATTAAGTGCTACATCCTTATTGTTTTAAGTGGTCCTTCATAGCCTTAGTTTTTAATTTTTCTACTTGGATTATAGAATTAACTCAAGTGGCATAACAAACATCTGCTGGAATATTAATTGGAAGCACTTCAAATTTATATGTTGATTCAGAGCAAAACTACTATCTTTATAATGCTGATGATTTTTCATTGATTGCCTTATATAAAACTAACATTTATATTTTTTAGAGAAGAATTGAAATTCTTTGGTTAGATTTGTTACTAATTAATTTAGAGGTGTTTTCTCATTGTGAAAAGAGCATATTTTAAATTGCATTTTCTAATTTATTTTAATTCCATTTGTTTTTATATATTGATCTCATGACCTACATCCTTGCTCAACTGTATTATTAGTCACATTTTGTCTTTAGATGCTTATGGATGTCCAATATTCTTAATGTCTTACAAATACAAGCAAGACTGTTTCTTCCATTTCAATCTTAACAGTGCTTACTTCCCCCCTTTCTTATTATTCTGGCTATAATTTCAATTATAATGTCCATATAGTGACAAATGGGCTTTTTTCCTGACTTTAATACAAATATTTCTATGATTTTACTAATGATATAATGTTTGCCATTCTATTTTGGTAGATATGCTTTATCATGTTAAAATATTTTCTTTTATTACAACATAAAAAATTTTAAATTGCTATTGAATTTTATTGAATACTTTTCTGTCTTGACAGTAATTATTTTTCAATTTTTCAATGCTTTGTTATCATTACTGAATTTTGTTTACTATTACTTAGCATTTTAAGATTTTTCTATTGTGCTCTTGAAATGCTAATGTTGAGATAATGCTACCCTCACAGACACTAAAGGAGATTTTTCTCCCTTTGAATTCTCTGGAAGAATTTGTGTAAAATAGAGCTTAGGTAATTCTTAAAAATGTTTCTATAAATCTTAACTGCCTTATAAGCTCTCTGATGCATTTAACCAGATATCTTTCTATATATGTGCCCATATGTATTGTCATATCAATAGTGATGTTTTTCTAAATCGTCTAATCTCTTGTTACACATAAATAGTACTTTTACTATTGTTATTTGCATAGAATGCTTACTTCTTGGTTAAATTTTGTTTGATCTTTGTGAACTTCTTTCAACAAAATTTTTTGAGTTAAAAACTCAGTTTTTATATGTATGAAATTGTGTAAATTATGCTTTCATTTTAGAGTGATATTTTAGCTATGAACTAAATTCTAGACTCAAGATATTTTCTTATTATTTCTATTACTGTAGATGAAATTTCAGATATTCTTCCAATCATTGCTTCTTTGTAGATATTTTTTATCTCTTTAGTTGCATTATCAAAAATTTTTGATACTCTATAGATGTCATTCCATTGTCTGAAAGCTTCCATTATTTGTAAGCAATAAGCAGTGATTTTGGAATGGTTTTTCTTTCTAATTCTTCAATTTATATTTTTAATTACAATATAAATTTGTTATCAAAGAAATATATTTTTAAGAAGTTAAAATTTGGGAGTCTTCAGATTATAGGAATGATTGCTATCGTCAAAAGTTCAAACTCAGGCCAATCCTTTTAAAACTATTTTTAACTCTTCTTAGAGAAGAGGATTTTTCTCTTTTCTCATATTTGGAACATATATTATTTGATGCAAATTTGCATTATAATTCAGTATAATCTTCCTTCCTTCCTTCCTTCTTTCCTTCCTTCCTTCCTTCCTTCCTTCCTTCCTTCCTTCCTTCCTTCCTTCTGTCTTTCTTTCTGTCTGTCTGTCTGTCTGTCTTTCTATTTTCTTTCTTAGGCACTTTACATGTATCTTCTTAATTTTACATGTAGCTTGTATATTATACCAGGAGGGAGCCCACTTAAATATAGACTTAAAAAAAAAACTTTCAAATATTATTTATTAGAAAAAATATAGCTTTTATAATTAAATATGTTTTGACAACTGAAAGTGGCTTTAACATGTTAAAATTAGAACAGTAAATAAGTTGATATCAAAGTTTTTATTTATCTTAACATTGAGAAATTGAAAACTGTGGATTTATATCTGTATATGCAATAGGTACTACAAAAGAAAATTGCACTGAAAAAACATTTTTATTTTTATTATTTTAGTAGATTATTTTTCTCTCTTAAAAAGTTTTATTGAGAAGTAATTGCTATACAGTGATTAACTGTATATATTTAGTGTGTACAGTTTCATTAGTATGGACATACACAAACACACCTGAAGTCACCACTACTATCAAGATAATAGATTTATTCAACATCTCCCCATTTCCTTGTTTCCTTTTGTTTTTGTTTCTTCCTTTTTTGTCTTTTTTGTGGTAAAAATTGTTAACATGGGATCTACCCTCAATAAATTTCAAGTGCACAGTATCATGTTGTTAACTGTAGGTACTAAGTTGTACAGCATACCTCCAACACTTTCTCATCTAGCATAACTAAAACTTTATACCTAACAAATCCCAATTCTCCATTCCACTCTCTCTAGTCTCTGGCATCTTCCCTCCTCACTCTTCCAATATCTTTGGCATCACCAAATTGGAAGATGAGGAAAAAAGAGAAATCCACAATGGTTAAAAATATTCATACTCCAAATTCTCACTAGACTCCCATTTTCTTTGCTTGATCTTTCTGTCAATGCTTGTCTTATAGTGGCAGTCTTATGATGACGCATGTGTTCTTGAAGTCATTCAATTCGTTCTCTACAGACAATGGCATTGCTTGCTCTGGGGGCTTTTGTAGTTACTGTCTTGCTCTCAGCTTTGATGATGTGAGCTGGCCATTGGTTCACCTAATTTCTTTCTCATTCACCATTATGGCTTGTCAGTACTTTGTTTCTTGAACGTGTGTCACTCTTCTCAATCTCTCATCATCTTATTGTTTTCTATTTCTATTGTGATTATTCTGAGGAGACCAAAAAAAAAATCTTTTAGTTCCTTTGTACTATAAGACTTTATTACTTAGATGTATATTTTTATGTTTTCACAGCTAACCTCCCACTTTTGCCTTATATCCTTTTAAATCTGTCTCCAGAATATACAGAAAAAAATTAATGTGAGTGATAAAACAAATTTTGTTAGTGTTCTGGGAACTGGGCATCATCTAGGTTTTTTTAGTGAGGACCTGTCATAAAACCTGTGTTTTCTCAAAATACCTTTAGTGACAGTTGGGAGAATAAATTGTAGGTTAGAAAAACTCAAGGTACGGAAACACAAATGGTTGCTGGAGAACACACAAGAAGACAGATAATTATTACTCCACCTAGATCAGTGTTTGAAGAAGAATAAATCGATCTCAAAAATGTGTGGGAGGTAATATAGTTTAGTGAGTGGTTTCATATACAGGATGGAAAAAAGTCAAGCTGTCCATTATCTGTACACGTTTATAGTGCAAGTAACCTGAGAAATGGAGTCGGGAGAGGGAAGAGTTTCATTTTAGAAATTACAATTTTACTTTGTTTTAATATTTCAATTTTGATAGAATCTTCTACATGGCTTCTAGATAGAGATGATCAGCAAATTTTTATAATTATCCTGCAGTTTAGTAAGAGAATTCGAGAGCGAAGTGATAAATTTCAAGTTATCCTCATGGTTGAAGGAGAAAATACTAGTCACTTCAAACCTTATATAGTGAAAGCCACAAATAAGAATGCCTTTATAGTATGTTCTTTTATTATCAAACAAGTGTTTGTTATTTTGTTTCATATCAGACATTTTGGGTTAGTTTTTTAAACAATATGTATCAGATTCTATAACTTTTAGGGGGAAGTCAAAATAATTTTCTATATCTTAATGTTTAAAGAAAAGCAAAGGCATGTCATGAAATGATGACAACAAAAACAAAGCTTCACAATTACAAATAAAAACAAAGAACACCATACTCTGAAAAATTATTTAATTTCTCTGCATTTAGTTTTATAATATTCAGCAGCAAAAGCAGCCAAGTAGAGAAAAACAAGACAGAAGAAATAGAGCCACAAAAGAAATTGACCCAGTAATTTTCTGTGATTGTTTATTTCTAAATAAGATGCTAACCAAGGTAATCCACCCATCGGTTGAAGATTAGTAGAAATAAGTAACAAACACCACTTAGCATTTTTGAACTATAATTTGTTACCTAAATATTATGTAGTTAAGTTCGTTGAAGAGAGGCCTTGACCTAGCTGTAGAGGGAATCTACCGCAAGGACCAAATGCTCTATCCTTATTCAGGATGAAGGGCCTTCTGCTGGGAACACAAACAAGCAGGCACTGGCAGTTAGTGCTCAGGACTTTGAACCTTAGACCACACAAAGATGCAGAGACTTCCTGCTGTCCTGCTTTATATTACTTATTTTTGTATATCAGGTGCTTTGTGCAGTTCCTTGCAGCAAATATGTTCAAAATGTTTTTTGAATGGAAGAATAAATTTTATCTTACCAGCAGTGACCTCTTTACCCAAATAGAAAAAAGTTAATCATTTTCAAAATCCGAAATGTCAGTTTTTCTACAGCTATGTTTTCATCTCTTTGTTGTTGTTTTTATTCTCTCCAAACTCCCTGATGTGCCTAACTCTTTCATAGACCTCTCTAAGTGGTTCCAGAATAGTGACAAGTACATTGTAGATTCTAAATAAACATGTCTTGATGAATAAATACATTAATGAATTAATGGATATAACCTACCATTTTGAATGGTGCCAGTAAACAACTCTAAATACAGAAGTTATTTTTGTTTATCTTATTATTTTGATACTATTAATATTAGAATTCTTACCAATATTTTAAATATTTAATAAGCTGAATATAAGCATGATGCTCTGTGTTTTAGATTAATTCAGTTTATTCCTATAGAACTTTTTGAAATGGTGTTCTATCTATCCTTGTTTATGTATGAGGACACTAAGTCTCAGATAAATTAAATTACATAATTAGTGTAAGAGACTAAACACAGATCTGAGAGCTTGTAACTGGTCTTTAATAATGTCATATTCTGGGAAAGCCCCATTCTACATGAGAATAACCTAACAAATCCTTGAACTTATTTTAATGTTCTGCTCAAGAACCAGACATTATTTTTTAGAAATATTTCACATTAAAAGCAAACACTACATCTCTACCATATTGTCTTAACATTCCAATACTGTCACACTCTTACCCTCACCTTACCTGCTTTGAGCTTTGATAGACGTTTTCCATCATTTGATCCACTTTTCTTCTAACCTGTAATCCCCTTCCTTTTCAGTTGAGAGAAGCAATGTCACTTTTAGTTTTATGAACAGAAAGTTAACTCATATTATTCATGCAAAAATTAATTTACCAATTCTAGACTAGAGCACAGAAATTTTTTGATTCTGAACGACAGGATCTAGGTGCTCAACTGAGTTTGAACATGGTTCAATTCAGGTGCTCCATCGTCTCATCAGAATATTGTCTCTTGCTATCTTTCATGCCTACATCTTCCTTTCTAGGTATATGAGCTCCTGTTTTTTTTTTTTTTAATAGAAATTTATGTTTTCCAACCTCCATAGTTGTCTCAGCACCATTTATAACATCTGGTATGGACTACTCCCTTTTTTATTTCCAACACAAACAATAGTCTCCTCTATTCCCTACCTGGTTTTTATCTTCTTTATTCTCAGAAAATGTCTTTAACCAACTTAGATTGATTTAAGTTCTTATAAAATATGAACGCCTTTAATTTCTGTTCACCCTTGAGCTTAAAGTTTTCTAAATGCATTCTTTCTTCTTGTCCTCCACTCTAAGAGGTTGAGATGTATTTTGATCATTATCCCAATACCAACAGTAGTTACCATCATATTTCATTACTCTGCTATGTATTATGTTTTAGGTTTGCTAATGACTCCTTTCCTTCACCTTACATATGTTTTCAGACTTAAAGAACAGCCACAGTAACTGCTTCCCTTTATTATGCTATTATTGCTTCATAACCCTCCTCCTCTGCTTACATAGGCTTTTAGAAAGTTAAATCTGCACTAAGACTCCCTGGTTATTTGCTTCTCATTTCCTCTTAAATTCAATGCATTATAGCTTCTGCCTCTACTCTATTGAAATTGTTTTGGCAGATATTGCCAATAATGTCCTTATTGTCAAATTCAATTGATAAATGTCAGTCCTTATCTTACTGGAAATATGAGCCAGTTCTTTAATGCTTCTTTTTGATTACTTGGCCATCATTATAGCTCTCTTACTTCCTTCCTACTTTTCTGACTATTTCTGTTTGGCCCTCTGCATGAAATTTCTAAAGGTATCTTACCCAAAGTACTCTCATTGATCCACTATTTTTCCTTCTCTGTTCATTGGGAGGCTTGCGTATAGATTCAAGTCTGATGCTCCCCTTGAATATGGCTTCTCCATCTCATCGGTGCTTTTTCTTCTTCCCTCATGTAAGTTCCACAAACATTTCAAATTCGACATATCCATGCTCCTCATTTCTCCATCTGGTCTCATTAGTGTTGCTGTACTCCTTCAGACCAAGTAGAGGTTAACTATTATTGTTATTATTACTATCATTATCACTTAATATTAATATATTTATATTTATATTTTTATAGTCCCTTTTAATACTTGGAATTACACAATAGCTTTTAAAAACAATAAACTATGTTAATAAGTTTATTTCCAGCTTTTAAGCAAAACTTATATGGCTCTCTAAGGTTGTCATAATCATCATCATTATCATCATTACCTTCATCATCATTATTTTAGTCACCTTCCTAAACTAGACTGAAAAGACTTTGAGAGAAGAACCTTAACTAACTTATTATTATACTTCCAGTGTCTTCACAGTGCCTGCCACTAAGTGAACTTAGTAAATGTCAGTAAAACAACTGAAGATAATCTGCCACTAACCTTTAGATTTTAGTCCAATTGAAACAGGTTGTTCTATTTTTCTTTTTCTTTCCTTTTTTTTTCTTTACCCTTTTGGTCATTGCTCACTGCTTACTAGGATTAGTGTAACAATACCTCAGACCAGGTGGCTTAAACAACAGAAATTTATTTTTTCACAGTTCTTAATCTGTAAGTTCAAGATCAAGGTCCCAGCAGGACTGGTTTCCTCTGAGGCCTCTCTTCTTGGTTTACAGATGGCCAGCATCCTGCTGATTCTTCACAAAGTAGTCTCTTTGTGCATGCACACCTTCAGTGTCTCTGTTTTCTGATATCTTCTTATAAGGACACTGGTCAGATTGAAGTAAGATGTGCCCTAAAAGCCTAATTTAAAAGTAGTCAATCACTTCTTTAAAGGCCCTCTTTCCAAATAGTAACATTCTGAAGTACTGGGGAGGTAGAATGTCAGAATACCAATTTTGGGGAACACAATTCAGTCTGTAACACTCACTCATATGGTTGTTTCATTCTTTCTCATGATTTTAGATACATATGATTACTGGTAACTTCCACATTTTATTTCTAGTCTAGATCAGTATCCTGAAATACAGTCATGGCACCCTGTTACTCCAGTTCTTTGGGATAAATGCTTCTCAACTCGTGAGTTTCTTTTTCATCCTTTTTCCAGTTCACTAGCAAACTCTTAGCCTTCCCTTCAAAATATATCCAGCTTCTGACCAGGACTACTTATTACTTCCTCTACAATCACTGTACTGCAAACAACCAACTTCCTTTTCCTGTGCTGTTGTAAATGACTTTTATCTCCCCCTGGCTTGAACCCCTCCTCATGTTTGATCTTGAACCTCCTATAGACTTTCTACAACACAATAGCCAGAGTATTTAAAAAAAAAGAAAACTAAATGAAATCATGTGATTCTTCAACTCAGAAATGTCCAGTAGCTTTCTATCTCACTCGGGATAAAAGCCAATCATAAAATGGCCACTACCTCTATGATTACACTGTTTATTCATTCTCATCTCACCACACAGGCCTCATCACTTTCCTTCTACCACATCAGGCATCTTTCCATCTCAAGGACATTTCATTTGCAGTGTCTTCTCCCCTGGATACCCCTCTCCTGGGTGTCCTCATGGTTTATCCTCTAACTTTCTTTTGACCTTTACTCAAACAACCTGTTCAGTGAGGCCGTTTGTGACCTCCACACATAAAATAACAGACCAATTCTTACCTCCACATTCTACTCTTTCTTATTTTGCTTTTTATCCATGTATTTGAAGGAAATGTCATATATTTTAATGATTCATTTAACTTATGTTTCATCTGCCCCCACCCCAGCCACACATACTCCCACTAGAATCTTAATTCTATAGGAAAAACATTTTTTGTCTGGTTTACTCACTATATATTCCCAGCACTAGCACATGTCAGGAACCCTTAAACATTTGAATGAATATGTGTATATGAAACCACACGTACCATTCAAAATATTTTAATTATCTATAACGTGAAATGGCATTTTGAATGACATGGCTGGTCATTTGAATGGAAATCAGGTGAAGACACAAAGATCTTCTGTTGAGAATATACAGAATCATTTCATTAATCTAACTTTATTCTGTTCTTCCAGAATTTTGGTTTGTGTATGTGTATACACACACACACACACACACACACACACACATTTTTTTTAATGTATGTGTGTTTTTGCCTTTGCTTTTTTTTTTTTTTAAACACCTATAGCACCTGGTATTCCTAGATGGTCTCCCTCTTTGCTCTTTTTTAAATGGCAGATAGTGTTCCCTGCAATAAACATCCCTGCTTGGATTCAAAGGAAAAAGTATCCAAACCTTCAAGTTGTCCTTGGTCATATTAAAGCTGAGAAATAAAGAGATATGCTTGTCAGTAACAGTTATCACAAAAGACTGCTTTTCTGAGAACCAAGAAATACAATAAAAAATTAATAGATGTGAATTAGTGAACCTATTTTTTAATAATTTCAAAAATAAGCTTGTATTCATAGCCATTAGTGATAAAAAATATCTTAATTACTGGGATTTAGGGCATTGTTACAGATATTCCAGATTTTTTTTTAATGTAGTCTAGGCTTTCCTTTTCATTAATGTTGATGAAAATAGATTGCATCTGAGTTCTAACTCCCAACCTACCTTGGAGCCATGAAAGGTAATTTCATTTTTCTGGCGGTCCCTTTGCACCCCAGGATAGTGCAAATCCTCAAAGGCCTGACATAGTGGGGAGGCACCTGGGAGTTCCCTTCAGCCCTTAATTGTCTTTCTGAGTCAGTTACCATGGAGACCCTACTGTCCCACTGTTCCCTCAGGCCCACTAGCTTTACTGCTTCTGTGTCTCACATGGATCCTACAAATCATTGACAAGTTTGGATCCAAGCAAATGTCCCTCTTTTAGTTACTCGCTTGCAGGTCAAAGGCAGAGAGAGAGAGTTGAATAAAGACTAACACAGACATTTCTTGATTAGGACAATTTATCCTTCTCTTCAAAAATTTTCTACTTCTTAAATTCTCACAGGACATTCTGCATAACCTCCTCAAGGTCTTGAAGTTTTGAGTAAAATAGACTCCTTAAAGGGAATTGTTTGTGAAAAACTACTCTTTCTGCATTGTTACAGACCTTTCTGCATTGTTACAGACCTTTCTGCATTGTTACAGACCTTTCTGCATTGTTACAGACCTTTCTTGTGGGGGGCGGGGAGAAGCACAAAAACTTGCTTTCTCCTTGAATGCAAAGCAAAATGGAAATTTTAAGAGAAAAACAATAATACACTCAAACATCTTTAAAATGTTACTGCCACAGATTTAATTATATTTGGAAATTATATCAGCTAAAAATTAAAAAGAACAAAAGCACTAATAAATGAATGAAGTAAAGATGAAGTAAAGGTTTTAGGATTTCATCAGAAATAGCTGAAAAGAATAAAGATAGTTATTCTTTTTTAAAAAGAAAATGTTTATAGTCATCTTATTTTCTGTTGCTCTGGAGGGAAGAAACAAAGAGAGACATGTTTCAATTTATCATGAAAAGGGACCATCAAAGGTTGATGAATATGGAGTTAGAAAAACAACTTTAGGGCTAGTCAGATAGTATATGAGTATTAATTTCTTCATTCTCTCTCCCTCTCTCTTTCTCTCCTTTTCTCATATTTGTTTGTGTAGTACCTTCTATGTTTCTGGATTCAAAGCACAGGGTTCAGTTTTTTGGGGTCAATGCCCAGAAAAATCTAATTGTTTCACCTTCAGGACACTATTTAGCGATGGAGAAATTAGCCAAATAATAGTTTAACTCACTGTAGAATGATAACAGTAACAAAAACTATAATGAAAAATATGTGATTTTAGGAATTTAGTTGTGATAGAAAACTATGACATATTCTGGGGATGCAGTTACAGGTGGACCTGAAGCGATCTTGCAGTGTGTGTGGTGTCAGGTGAAATGAATGAAGTCCATGAGCTGGGAAGGGTTTCTACACACTCATGAAACTAAGAGAAGGTCAGTGAAGACAGAAGACAAGTGGAATAGGAGAGAGAGTCTGGAAAAAGAAGACAGGACTAAAACCACTAACTAATGTGATTTAAAATGTGACAATTTACCTTAAGACTAATAGTAAAGCAATGTAGTTTTATTTGAGGCTATCAGATGGAAGACTAATAAGATTTGTAAAGTGTCTTTGAGGAGCCTTATGAAGTATTTTCAGCATTGAAATAACATTTGAAAGTGATCCACTTGTTAGCTGTGTGTAACAAAATTTCTAGAATGTAAGCCATTGCATTCTGTGATAAATAATTCCCATACGTGTACACATTGAAGCAGAAACTATATGACCATCCATTTGGAATGTCCTTGGAATTAGCTTTGCCTTGGAAGAGAGTTTGAAATTCCAGGGACATGTTTTACTTTAGACTCCATGATTTTTCTCAGGGGAGAGTCATGCCTGGAATGAGCCTGGCACAGGAAACATGTCTTTGTGGTTTACAATGGTTCAAGGAGCCTTAACGATTCCATCTCTCTTCATCTGATGTGGTTGTTTGGAAGAAATACATACTTTTATATTAGAGGAGAAAAACTAGTGGGTGGAAACAGTTTTATGGGGCCACCTGAGGCTTTTTGCACTGAAGGCCTAGAATCGTTTTATCTAAGCATATAGTTCTTAAAAATTGTGGACTATTACCTATTTATTTCCCATCTACTTTTATAAATAATGATGGGAAAAGAGGGGAGAGAATGAGGCCAGAAAATCTGATAGAGCTTTACAATCCCTATAATAACCTAAAATGAGATCTCATATGCAAATGATCGAGCAAGAACAGCTTTCTTCCCGTTTAAATTAGGGTAGATATGAAGAGATTGTGTTAATCCAAGACAGGTTTATGTGAGTCACATATCATTTTGTTTTGGCAAATGTCATCAGTGTCTGTTCCGACTTTCTGGAATCTATTGGTTAGATGCAGTTCCATTCCTTAGAAAATATAGTGGCTTTGGTTAATGGCTTATTGACAGATATCTAAAACCTTCTCTAAAGGATTTCCTTTGGGTTATTGAAGGCATCTCACCTTAAGAAAAAAAATAAAATCTTTCCCTCTGCCTCAAAACAGAACAAACTCTATCATAAATTTCATGTTCTGAAGCTCCCTGCAAGATCAGACTCAAGGCCAACTTCAGCTAAAAGAACATTCCTGTGGGAATTCTTATCCTATACTGACCAGCTTTTCTTTTTGCTTCTGTAAGGGTTGAACCTAAGAGCATGCCCTGAAAAATCACACAAACAGGAATCTTAGCTTCAAGTTGGCTTCTGGGGATCCTCACTTGAAACCCATGGATATATTACTCTGTAATCGCTGAGAATTCTTTTCTTATATGAAGAACAAAATATTTTTATAAAGTAAATGGCATTTCCTATGAAATGTACTCTATAAAAAACTATACATAAGTTCCAAATATCAAGATTTTTTAATAATAATCTCTAAAAACAAATGGCTACCTATTCTCTTCTGATTGCTTCCTTTCCTATACAGAAGCTTCTTAGTTTGATTTAGGCCAGCTTGTAAGGTTTTACTTTTGTTGCTTATGCTTTTAGTGTCCTATTCAACAAATCATTGCCTAGATCAATGTCACGAAGACTTTTCTCTATGTTTTCTTCCAGGAGTTTTACAGATTCAGGACTTACATTTCACTTTTTGATTCATTTTAAGTTGATTTTTTATTTATGGTATAAGACTTCAATTTCATTCTTTTACATGTAGATATCAAGTTTCCCAGCACCATAATATAAATATAACTTTAAAAATCAACAGAAAATCATATTTTTGCTTAACATATTCTTCTTTCCTTCCTGGTATTTGAGATTCTTTTTTTTTATCACTTCCTTTCTGTTTAGAGAACTTTCTTCAGCCATCCTTTATAGGTACATCTTGTGACAAATCTCTTATGTATTTTTCTTCTAAGGATATGATTTCCTCTTCATCCCTGAAGGATACTTTCATAGGATATAGGACTGAGGGTTGATAGATTTTCCTTTCAGCACTTGAAAACAAGTTGTGCCATTTTTCCCCAGCCTTCACAGTTTCTGATAAGAAATCCACTGTTATTTTGAATTGATTTTTTCCCCTATAGGTAAAATGTTTTTCTCTCTCATTGCTTTCAAGATTTTTTCTTTACTTATTATGTTTGACTATAATATGTTTTGATATATATTGTTGCTAGTTTATGCTGTTTGTGGTTTGTTTAGCTTCTTAAATCTGTAAGTTCATGCCTTTTGCCAGGTTTGGAAATTATTATTATTATTTTTGCTTCTGACTCTCTGATGACAGAAATATTAGAATTTTTTGTTGTTGTCATTATAATCCTACAGGTATCAAGGATCTGTTCAACTGTTTCTCTGTTTTTCAGAAAAAAAATCTCTGTTCACAGATTCTTCTGTCTTCTTGATGCTGCTGTTCAGCTGTTTGTTCAAGCATTTTTCTTTCTAATTTATCTCCAGTTGTAGTTTTTACTTCTAATATTTCTCTTTGGCACTTTTTACATATATTTTTTATTGAGACCTATTTTTTTAAATTCATTTCAAGTGTTTGCAATTTCTCATTGACACATTTTTATGATGGCTGATTAAAAATCTTTGTGAGATAATCCAGATATGCTTTTACCTCAGTGTTGGCATATATTACTTTTTTTTCAGTTTAAAATCTTTCTGGTTCTTAGTATGATAAGGGGTTGTTTTTATGAAAGAGACTATTTAGATATTATGAGACTTTGGAACTTACTATATCGTCGGTTTTCACTGGACTCTTTTGATACTGCGCTGGCCTGGTAAGACGGGGCACCACCTTGCCAGGTGCGATGAGAAGTCTGGGTTTCCTACTTGGCCTCCATTGACATCTAAGTGAATGGCTTCTTGATATTTTTAGTTGTGGTGAAAGTTGTAGCTTCACATTAGGCCTACACTGAAACCTCCCTCCTGGGATGACTAGCAATATCTTTCTACTGCTCCTCATGTGGTCTACTTGACAGCACCATGAGATGAGATGTTTGGTGTTGGAACTACTGGGCATTAGTAAAATTCCTGGCTCTCTATTTGGTAGTGATGATGGGAATCTTGTTACAGGCTCCAGGGCAAAAGTCCAGACTCCTTACTGAGATTCAGCTTTTGCTGGCATGGGTAAAAGTGGAGCCACAGTTTATTGTTGTTGTTGTTGTTGTTTTCCCCATAGTATTTTAATAGAGTGGCTATTACTTGAAAGTTTTATGATTTGTTATGTTGTCTTTTTTCTGTTCCTTTGTCCAGAGAGAGAAGGTTTTGAAAAGATATATATATATATAATTTTTTTTATCTGCACTCAATGACATTTCCAGATTTACATTTTCATGTACTTTAAGTCCAAAATCTGTAAGACATAAGAAACCCAGGGAAGTTACCAGAATTTCATTTTTGGACTCCTAAGGTTTATAGATATTTGGCTTCTTCTATCTATACTTCAGTCTTTTTAGTCTGTTTTATATGCAGCACCCAGGATTTTTAGTTGTCATTGTAGGGAGAATGGGAAAATATGTCTTCTCTATCTTTATGGAATCAGAAGTGATGATGGCTAACTTTTAATAGAAATAATGGGAAAATAAAAAGAAAATGATATTTTTTAAAATAATGAAAGAAAGGCAATATCAAGCTGTACATCTGTATTCAATGAATATATCCTTAAACATGTAGGTGAAATGGAGATGCTTACAGAAAGAGCTAAAAAATGGTAAATTAGTAAGTATGTGAGAGAATATACAATGCTTTTTGATAGCTACAAACTGTGACTTCTCTATTCTATCATTAAAAGTCAGTCACTAAGTCCACCTTACACTCTCACACTCAGGAGGAGGAAAACTATGCTCCAACTCTTCAAGAAAAGAATATCAAAAAATTGTCTATTTTTAAGCCACCATTTGTAATGTAGATCTAAGAAGCCAGACACAAGAGAGCACATACAATATAAATCCACATATATCATGTTTTTAAAGCAAAATAATTTCTACTAGCTGTCAGAATAGTAGTTACTATTGAAGGCTTGGTTTTTACTAGGTGATAATGAAAAGAAGTGCTGGTAACACTCTGCTTCTTCATCCATAAGTGGTTGCTGGTAGGAGAAATGTTAAACTTATATTTTAAAGTTATTTGAATTTACAGCCATGCCACCCTGAGCAAGCCTGATCCTGTCTGATCTCGGAACTAAGCAGGGTAGGGACTGGTTAGTACTTGGATAGAAGATCAGCTGAGAAGATCAGGTGTTGTAGGCATAAAAAGTAAAAAATAAGGGATTGTAAGGGTCCTTATAATCTGTGAGGTCAAATAAGGGTTGCCTCACCTAAGAAAAACATTTTTTTTAAATAAAAATAAAGATAATTTGAGCTGTATACCTTTTATTTAAACACCAATTATATTATTATAAAATAAAAAAGGGCAAAAAAACCTTGAACAGATTATTAAAAGAAGCTGTCCAATAGGAAAATAAATATATATAAAGATGATCAAGTTCAGTAGTTATTAAAGAAAGCAAACTGAACCACATAGATATATAGTTCCATTGCACAGGTCAGCTGCAACTCATATATTGCTGGTACCAGTACAACTGGGTATAATCACTTTGGAAGACCATTTGTCACTATCTACTAAAGCTGAATATGTGCATATCCTAATACACAGTCATTCCATTTCTAGGTACATAGTCATGTTTATATGTACATCCATGTTTACCAGATACATGCACAAATGATTATACTAGCTCTATTTTTAATAGTCACCAATTAGAAACCATTCAAAGATTTATTAGCAGTGGACAAAGAACCATGTTGTTCAGGGATTTAATGATTTTTCTGGTTGGTGGTCCTACATGTTATGTAAATATAGTAGCCAGAGAGAGCTTAATATGTCTAAAATACTTAAATGATAGATTTTTATTAACTTTAAATAAAAGACAATAGCATAATTTTAGTCAGAATGTTAATAGGATTCATTGGTGCTTGGAATAACTCCATAATGCTGTTATTAAGAATGCCATTAATAGAACTGAGAGTATTGGGGTGATGTGGTAAGCCAGGTGACATTGTGGAGTTGCTTTTTCCTTCTCTGCAGAAAGATACAGGATCAGTGCTCAGGGAGTATGGTATGGTTTGGATTAAGAAGTCTAACTGCTGGAAAGAGAATCCAAATCTGAAATTTCCAAATGACAGCTTAGATAAAGAGTGCCAAATTTTATTCCTCTCATGCTGTGCTACTGAAAGCCAAGAAAAACTAAAATTCAACAAAGAAACTTTTTATGCTATCTGTAGTGATCCAAACCAAGAAATCTGTTCAGGCTGGGGGCATTAAACCAAGAGCTTCCTACTAACCCATGAGTCGCCATACAGCCAGACTCAACCACACCTCACTCATACACATGTCAAATCAACTGGTCGTGCTGCACAACTGTTCATCTGAACAAAAAAGAGGGCCAGGAGAAGGTGCTTGTTTGACTTGATATGTTTTTAGGATCACGATATTTTCATTAACTATGTAAGTGTAATTCAGTGGGTGTGCTAACACTTGAAAACATCTGAACCACATTAAAGGATAAATTATAGGCTCCACACTGACTGAGATTGTCAATATTGCCAATATCCAGATTATTTTGTTGAAAGAATCAATAATGTGTCTGAATAACTCCAAACATCTGGATATTTGTAAATAGATGTAGGGATAATCTCATGTTTTGGAATTGTGTGCAATTGGTGACAGTGACAGATTGATTCTGATTATCCTTGGGAAGATTGACCAAGAAACTGTAACATTCTGATTTCATTATAATAACTTGAATTTTTATTGTGCCTTATTTCTTTTAAGAATATAAAGTTTTCACATACATTATTTTATTTGCCCTATGTGGAACCATTTTCAATTAAACAGAGCTTGTTTACTTGTTTGTTTTAAGAAGAGATCATTGAAATGTGGTTAAGTGGCCCTACCAAGGTCATAGTTGGTCACAAATAGATGAGAACATATTTCAATTAAAATCTATTCACATCTCTTTCAGCAACTCTAATTCCATGAAATCAAGCATAATGTTTGGGGGTTTTAAAATGCACACATCTATTGCAATTAAGAAAACACAATTATATGTTTTGATATGTTCTCACTTCCATGATACCCCTCCTGAGATTAACACTGTAAGGGGAGTTTTATATACACAACTAAATAAGTTTTCTATACAGTAGCTAACTTTTCTTATTGAGCAGAAGGGAGCCCATTAGCCACTTCTTAAGAAATGAGAAGATAAACTTAAAGAAGTTCTGTAACTCATTTGAAACCACATGGTAAACTCAGAGTTGTTACCAAAACTAGTTCAGTGAATAGTCTCAGCTGAAAACAAAACAAAACAAAATCTTAATGCAAGTTTTTTTTTCAGAAAAATTTTACTGACGATAAACCATGCTGAGAGTTTCTCAAGATCATTACAAACAATTTTAGTAAGATTTTGGAAAAATTTTGATATTTTCTGTTGCAATCCATATGGGCAGCCATCTTGCAATAGTAATACTATTTTGCCACCTCAGGTAGAAGTCAGGACCAGATGCAGCTTATCCTGAAAATAATATTTGTTATAATAATTTGGAGATAAAATTTATTTTTTCTCTATGAATCTACCTGAATTGCTGTAGTTTCAATCATACACCACAATGCTTGTTTTATAAACTTTGTACCCTTTCAATTTATGCAAACATTTTCACTTAAAATAAATTACCTCTCTGAGATATGAATTTGATTTTGGTGCATAAACAAGAAATGTATAAAGACATATTTAAGCCTCAGAGGCAAGGTGATGTGAAGAGCAAAATTGTAAAAATGAAAAGTGTTTCTGATTGCAAAGTAAAACTATATTTTACAGTGCTTTATCAAAACTCTACTCGCTGTAGATCAATGCTGTATTTTCCAGTACATATTTTATTGCTATGTGTATGTATATATAATCTTTATTCTCTTTCTCTACTCAGTTTAATTAGTTACTCTGATATTTATGGGTGAACATTATCAATCCAATACTAGTAACTGCATAATCTATAAACTACTATGACATGTTTTCAGGGCCATAAAATAAATTGATGTAAAATAAAAACATTTGTGTGGCTTAGCAAATACTTGTTAATCTAAGTGCAGCCAACTAACTTCAGTTTTTTCTCACCTGTTTTCCAAAATGTATTGGTTTATTTTTCCACATCAAAATTGGCACAGGAAAAGCCACACCCTGATTCTTCTTTTATTAACCACAAGAAAGAATTCTTTCTATAGAACATCCATAGTTCTAGTGGAAATCACCAAATTATTAAAAGGTGATATTTTTCTCCTTTCCAAACATACTCACTTAAATACAATTGAATAATGTATGCTTATTTTAAATATGTATTATTTTAATTTTTGTAACAATATTTTTATTGCTGTTTTATAAATATTTTGTTTTAGATCTTAAAGTTTTATAATTGAACTAATTTTTTTCAAAATTAAAAATTACAATATTTGCTGATTTTGTTTAACATGGAAGTATGCCTGTGTGTATATGTGCATTTATATTAAAGTTTTAAATGCACAATAGCTGTTGCTATTGATATACAGGTGCATGTATATAAAATGATGGTATTTCTTATGTTTCATTGCTTGATAGAACTAACATACTTATCTAATTCTCATCAATAATTTCAATTTCTGACTACAGATTTTCATTTCTTTTAATTTGATATTTTTCTTTTTCTAGATTATGATCTTGTCTCTTTTTTCTTTTTTAAAACTTTTAATTATTTACTAATTTCATAGCTCATAGATTTGTTAATTTGCCCATTTTATTATTAAAATCTTTTTACATTGTATAAAATGGGACTAAGGAGGCCTGCTCTTTCTACCATAGTACATTACAAATCAGAACATGATATAATTTAAAACATTTCATCTGATATTATTTTGTCAAAATATAGATCATGGACTTTTTAAGGGACTTGGGCTTGTTGCTTAATGTTTTCATAAATGTGGAATAGTTCTTAATATCTAATTATTGGTAAATCAATAGATGTTTAGGTCCTTATTAACTGCTACAAAAAGCAATTACTTAGTTCTGCGAGTCTCTCCCACATGGGTCAACCTTTCTACTGGTGAGCTTATTTTTAGCAGAGGTGAGCCAATGTAGTATTATTTTTTTCATCTACTTAAACAACAGTTAATTTTCAACAGGCACTACTTTAGTTGTACGTTTAGAAAAATAAAATTTTGAATTTCATATATCAGCATTTTTTATTTCTGTTGGCATTTGCCAAGAATAAAAAACTAATTTAATGTAGACTGGCATTTTTATCTTGGGACAAAAAAAAAAAAGAGCAATCAAAATGTGATGAAATTGTCAGTGTATTTATGAATCTTTTAATACGAGCAGTTTACAAGTTATTTGTCAATTTTAACTGCATTCCCCCAACCCCCGCCAAGTTTATCAATAGCAAAGTTAGTATACTTAAATAAGTAACACTGCAGCCAAAAATGTCTGCCATTTTCCTTTTTGTGTGTGTTGCATTTATTTACCCATGGGATTTAATGAGACTCTTGGAATTCTCACAGCCTTCTGTTGAGTGAGAATTACCATATAAGAATTGGACCAACTATGCTAAAATATGGATTACTCTGGTGATTTCTAAAACAGAAGATCCAATTTGGCCATTTTAAATACATTAAAAATTAATAAGTAGAACTTGTTGTTTATCAGATAAAACACTCGTAGCGATTCATTCATGTGAATTCAACCATACTATTGCAAAATACTTAAAAATAAGAAAATAATGGTATATATAAACATATACCCACCACAGAGATTTGACATATTTCAAGTTGTAATATTTGTTTCAAATCATTTTTGCTCTAACAGATAAACATTGTTTAATGTCCCTCCTACTTACCTCTGTCTTGTCTCTTCCTTCCAAGAGATGTAACCATTATCCTCAAGCTTGTGAATGTCTTTGCGATTCAGGTTTTAGAGGTAGACATCTCCATCGACATGTTTTGCTGTTTTTAACATATTTGTAATTGACTTAATACTGCACATATCATTTTGCTCCTCATTTTTTTCACTAAAAGTTTTTTTTTGTGAGACTATATATACATATGTATGAGATCATATTATATACATAATACATACATATCTAGTTGACTCATTTAGAATTTAATTATATAACTTTTATTTAATTTATTTAATTATTTTATAAATAATTTATTCCCTAGATGATAACTATTTATGTAATTTCCAATTATTTACTGATGCAAAATAGTATTAAAAGTGAATACTTTTCCAAGGTACTTACTTGGAATTAAAAATTTTTGTTGGTATGGTTTGTGTATATCTTTGTTCTTACCAGACTCAAAACAGGAACTCCATATTTTGTTCAGGTTAAGAATTTAAAGCACTCAAACTATTTTAGTGACTTTTATTGGGCAGGAAGAGGCACTAGATCATTGAAAATAAAACCATTATACAAAATTAAAAGCACTTCAAACACTTCAAAATAAATCTCTGTTTCTTTGTCAGGAATAAGAAGTTGACTAATTTGATGCAGAGTAGATCCTCAAGGTTTATTCCATAAGGAAAACTAGATTCACCCTGAAGTTGTTTCATTCCAAGCAATGAAGTACCTTTTTCTTAAAATGATGCTCTCATCTAGAACACTGGAGAGATCAAATTATCAGTCAAACAAGCAATCCATGAGAGGAAGGATCAATAGAGATAAGTCTGGAAGGATGTCTTCCCACCAGTATTACTAGTAAGATGCCATTCTCTCTTTCAAGCTTATGATCTTCATCAATTGGTAAAGCTGATACCAGAAACATTCATTCATAGAATTCAGAAAAGAAATATGTAACATGCTTTATATTCTGGATCCATTTGAATCTTTCTATCTCAAAAGTCAATGTCATTATTCAGAAAATGTAGACAACTCAGGTACCTAATATATCCATCATCTAATGTTAAACCACATAGTAGAAAGGACACTTACTATTAATGTTGATTTCAAAGTTTTACATTGTTGAACACATTTCCCCCTGACTGTTATTCTTTAACTACCAGCACAGGCCAGGCCTTTGTGCAGGGCTTTGTCCCCAAATAAACTGTAGTTCAATGTTAAGGATGTCCACTTGCAACTCGGTATTTTCTTTCTTCAGAAACATCTAGAAAATGGTATAGACTAAAATTAAATTTGTCTATTTTAAGAGTTCTATTCTGGAAAAAGATGTAGAAGAAGAGTTTTATATTTGAATCGAAGTTTCATGTATTAATCTTTCATGTATAACTGATAGTATACGATATGAAACTCGGGACTCCTATTTGAAGGGACATTAGATGGAACCCACAGCATAGGATCCACTTAGTAATATATGATGCCTCCTGTCCAATCCTTCTACCTCCAGTTTATTCTATTTCATCTCTCACCTTCTGCCAGGATTCTCTTAAAAACAGAAGCATAATTATGCTATAACCTCACTTAAAACTGTCCTTGCAATTCACTAATCTAGTTCTAACCCAGGACAGACATTGAAACACCTGTTCCTTTCATTTTCTACCCACCTCCCTTTACTCTAAATTCCATTCAGAACATTAAGCTTTGAATTATTTATAAAGCCCTGTGTGACACACGCTTTCTCAAAACATCTATGTCTTTAGATGTGTTCTTTCTCCTGTCTGGAAATCCCCTGTTCTTCTCTCTGTCTAGAAACTCCCTTCTAATCATGTAATGTAATGTATGTAAGAGTCAGCTCTGATACCGCCTTTTCTGTGAAGGTTTCTTAGTAGTTTTCTGAATGTTGAATCCCTCCCCATCTTTACTTAAAAAATATTAGTTTAAAAAAGATTTATGGTAACATTCAGCATATATGTTTTTTAACACCAAGATTCTGAGCTCCAAAGACAGCTTATTTAACAAAACACAATTTTAAAACATTAAGAAGCAGCGATTATATTTAATTTGTCTCTACAAATTAGAGATATTCAATAGATATATGCTTAATGTAATACAATCTCTATTTTTAATACATGTTTTATGTTCATTTAACAAATATTTATGAAATATGCACCATATTCTGGTTTGTATTCTACTTGATGGAAATAGAATTTTGAGTTACTACCCTCCAAAAAGAATTGAGGAGTTTGTAACTCCCCCTAAAATTGTTGTCTGTTCTTTGGGTCTCTGAAACATGGGTTAAGTCCATAAGCAGAAGACACAATAAAACTAAGAGGCCTCTCCTGAAACTGAACCAATGACAAATGCCTAATTTGGAAGAGTAACAATATTTTCATGTATAAGGTGTGAATGCATGTAATTTACAACTTGATAATCTAATTTCTCTTCTGAGCTCAAGGAGAATGTCTTAAATGGAACACATTTTGAGAGTAACTATAGCCTTAGTAAACTGGATCTCAGGCATTGAAGATGGAACGTTGCTTTCACCTCATATTATAATTTATTCTTGCCCCTTCCAGGATTTCCAAATACCACACAAGCATTATATTTATGACAGCAAAAGCTGCAGCTAGCATTCTTCAAACACTTATACCACAGATTCTTCCACTCCCAGGAAGAAAAAACACACGAAACTTTTCAAATTGTGTTCCCCTTGGACAGACTACAAAGACCTCATCACAGCTCTCTTGTCATTCTTCTCTTTTTGAGAAATATAATTTTAAACTACTTCTGAATTATGTGAGAGGAGACGGTATATATTTTCTACTTTAAAAGCAATTTAAGGTGGAGTTCTCTGGCGCAAAGGCAATTCAAAAATAGCTGAAGCTTAAGAGTTGAAACTCCCCCTTGTCTGGTGTATATTGAATAGAGTTATTAGCAATCAGAGCTGTTTTCAAACGCTCAGTGCAAAATTGCACAAGTGTTTTGGTTTATAAATGCTGTGCAGGCAATGGAAGTTTCAGATCGAAGGTACCATTTGTTCAGTTAGAATTCTGAAGAATGATGAGCCATTGGGTACCATTTTAATCATTCAAGTCTTTTCAAATAAAAAAAAATAGAAATAAGAATATCTTGATACTTCATGTAAAGTGTCATCTATTATCTTACTGCAAATTCACTAAAATGCACCCCTAGATGTTGGAGATATATCAGCATAATATTAAGATCAGGAGCTTCAAATTTAGGGAGTGTTTGAATCAAATTCTGTCCTCAACATTTTTCTATTACTGTGGGCATATTCTTTAACTTATTATGCTTGCTCAGTTTACTTGTCTATGAAATATCTGTATGTTAGTCATCATACCTAACTTACTAGGTTGATGGAAGTGCTCCATTTTCATATAGAACACTCTTCCACCCCAAAGTAATTTACTGTTTTTTAGATAATTGTGTCCCTTGCACATTAGAAATGAGAGTCACAAGAATATTAGAAATATTTTGAGAGTTCCATGATTCATAAAGTGATAAATTAGTAATCAAGCTTTAAATTTATATACTGTATAGAGAAGCATTTCACTGAAGAATTACATGCATTGAATTTTTCCCAAAGTCCCCAACCCAAGACATGTTAGTGTAGCTCATATGAGTAACTCTGCACATATCTTTAAGATGCAGTGAGTTCTTAAGGGGCAAGACAAAATTACTCTATGCAAATGTCAAGGTGGCTTTATCCTGACAGACGGCATAAGAATAAAGAATTATCATTTAAAGTCTTAAGTTATTTTTAGGAAAGGGAAGCATGTTGCAGTAGCACTCTGGAAAAAACTGAAGTTATATGTATATGATAAGGAAAATTATATTTAATTTGAACTAAAAGTATACATATGCCTAGATTAAGGCAGCAGGATAGGTGTTAGGTAAATGATGGCTACATATATAAATGGGTGGAAATAAATGGATTTCATTGATCTCTAATCAGAGATGCTTCCAGAATTTTCTGTCAGTTTGGGAGGCATAGCTGAGACATATCTTCTGATGGCGTACCTAAAATACATTGTTTAAGAAAACAGGTTTATCAATTCTGTCAATCTATTTAAACTTTTTTTAAGGTTTATGAGAGACAGAAGATGAAAAAAATGCTAATTTTTTAAAAAATTAGAAAAACATTAATTGGGAAAATTTTCAACATCAAGATTTCTATGTAAACACAAAGTATTTTAATTTTTTTTTAATAAAGTATGACATAGTGCTACTATTTGGACTTCTGTGTCATAATTTAAAAGATCTGAAACTTGTTAAGACATCATCTCAATTTCAAAGTAAACTTTGAGTCAATATTCCCCTACATCAGCAGAGAAAAAAAAATGTCATGGTGATTTCCTTGAGGAACACTGCTTTGTGTATAGTAGAGATGGCTCTCTGCATACCAAGCCCTCCACTCCTTTTCAGACCACAGATAGATCATATTCCCCAGTGGTATTTGCTCTTCCTCTGGCCACATGCCTGACTTCTGGGCAATGGAAGGTAGGTGAAACTGATAGGCACCAAACGAGATCAAAAGAAATGTCCTTGCTTGATGTTCCTTGTCACTTTCTAGGGAAAAAAAAATAAAAAGCTTCTTATGATTTTAAATGAATTTGTGTTGAATCTACAGATCAAATTTGAGAAAGTTATCAGCTTAACAGTAAGAATCTTTCAATTTGCATTTAGGTCTTAGTTAATTTTTCAACACACTGTTTATTTTTTATATGTAATGTTAACTGTAATATGAGATAGAAAACCATATTATTCTGAAGTAATTTTTTAAAGAAACAGGAATAAAAAAATGTTAGTTGTCTTTTCTATATGACCTCATGTAAACAAATAATGAAAGAGAGGAAATTTATCTTACTATAAATTTTTTAGCTAATAAACAAAAGACATGAGAGAATTAGTGTATCCACATTTTCTAACACCCTACTAAGTTTATTTGTCTATCCAAAATTCAGCAATGGCTGATAGCATCTCAAAAAGAAGTTATCACACACACAAATAAACTCAAACAAAATACATAGCATTCAACTTATATCTTAGGGTGGCTACTTGTGATATAATTTCACCAGAATAAATTTGAACCTCAATCTTCTAAGACTCTTAATTTCAATTTATAGAAATACATGAAGTAGAGAATGATGTTAAAATATATTAAAGTATGTGATCAGCAATATTCACAATGAGCAACTCTACAGGAAAAACAACCTGGTTTCATCAACCCAAAAGAAAAAACAAGAACAAAAAAAATTAAAGAGTAATATTTATATTTAGAGATGCTTAAAAATTATATCATTCATTGAAATGCCTAATACTGTTTGGACTCCATATTACAGCTATATAAATCATATATCATACATACATACATATGTATACATGCATATATGATATGCATGCATATTGTTTATTTCTACTTTTAATGTTTGTAAATTTTCATAATAACACTTTACAGGAAAGGAAACTAGATGAGAAAACTAGATTTTTTTACATGCTTTATAATACAATTAAATATGCACCCCATGGCACTACCTATGAAATTTGTGCCAAATTGATAAATCTGATTTCAATACAACCTTTGACAGTAACTTCCAATTTAAACCAAATGCCAAAGCTAAGGAACCAATTAAACAACAGTAAGAAAATGCAATAAGACAAATCCAAAATGTAAAATTATAATGGTAAACTAAATATAAATTACTTTAAGGAAAAATGGAAAGGAAACTGTTGTAGAGTAGAAGAGATTAAAAAGCATCCAAGTAAAATCTGTGCGCACCAGTTAGATCCTTACTAGAAAAATCAAATGGTGAAAAAGATGTAGGGTTGAGGCAATTGATCACGTCCTAGATAAAGATGAACTTAAAAATGCTGTATTAATTTTGTTAGATGTTTTAATGGTATCATGATCATGTAAAAATATATTTTAAGCATAATTTTCTAACATAATTTCATTGGGTGTGATAACAATATTGTCATAATTTAAGAAAATTTTATTTTTTTGAGATCTATTCTGCTGTATTTAGGAATGAATTTATTTAGGGATAACTTTTGAATATCATTTCAGCAAAGAAAACATTAAAAAGAAGCGAATATGACAAAATGTTGATAATTCTTTAATTTCAGGTTGGGGTTCATTCTATATGTTTATAGATATTTGAAAAACTTATAATAAAAAGCTTTGTTATAAAAGTGATGTTAATAAAAGCCTTGGCAGAATCTCATCTACTGTCAGTAGCATCCAGATGATTAAGATTTATTAAAAACCACTGTATGTTTATTTAAAGTGATCTGGTAGTATATTTATTAAGAAATACTTTGCTATCTAGATTAATAAAGTACATGTGCATTCTTAAAAGTTGTAAGAGGTAAGATTTTTTAATTGCCATCTCATTTAATTCATTCAACTATCTAACAATCCTGAACAGTTAAGGATTGACTTTAATAAATATTCAGGATTAATAAATTACTCTTAAAATATAAACAAAGCAAAATTTTGATAGGTATCTATTATCATTGCATACTAGTAGGCACCATTTTTCATTAAATTATTGTTTTATTTCTTAATTATACAATGAAGTTTTTTTCACTATTTATGGATTTAAGAAAAAAAAATTAGAAATATATAAAATTCAGGGTATCCTGACTCATGTAGCCATTACAGATACAAGTAAAATAAAGTCATCATGATAACATTTCTAGGAAAAGAAGGTGAAGTTATCATGATTGTGGCATCTTTGATAGCTGAAAATCTATATAATAAATTACATACTTTATATCCACATATAAATGCATTAGCTACATTCTCTGATCATTCCCCGCATTCTTATAAATTTCTGTAATGTAAGTTGTTTATGTTCCTCTGTAAACAAATACTTTGCAGATAGCTAAGTTTTTTTACTTTAGCACATAGTTAATTTTAATCTTTTACATGCCATAAATTTGCATCTAAATCATTCCTCATTTATAAAGCTCTAGTCACATTCAAAGTCAATTGGAAACTTGAAATTTCCCCTAAAACTCATATCATATAAAAGTCAGTGAAGAGGTAATAATAATTATTGAAAAATAAAATATAATGCACAGTGAAGATCTTAATAAACCACTTTATCTAGAGTTGTTTTATTACCAATATATTTTAAAACTGTAAGTTCAGAATAAATATGTCTGATTATTTAAAGAAATCTCTAGATAGAGCAAGAAACAGGGTGGTTGAAATGTAGCATAAAACTACTCAGGTTTATTGATGGTGACAGCAACTTTGGGATTCAAATGGAGACACAATTACATAGAAAAAGAGAGCCATAGAGAGAGAAAATATATTCTTATTTGAAATAAATCATCTTAAGTACAAGAAGTTAGCTTAGTTCCTTCTTCTTATCAAATTGTTCTTAAGGGATTGGGGTTTTAAACCCAAAATTTTCCATCTCAGCTGAGTTTGTGAATGCATCTGTCATCCTTTACCCTTCTTAGGCATGGATTCTTTGAGTGTCCTGAGCCTTACTTCTAAGTCTGCTTCATGAAGTGAACATATAATTTCTCTTCCAAACAAGAACATATTTGAGAGTGAAAGAAAGAACTTTGAATAATTGCACTGGGTTAATAAACATAATGAGAACTTCTCTGTGCAAATGGGAACATGTGCTTACCCTCCACATGATCCTTCTTTTCTGAATCATGTAGCATCAGTACCTCACACAGCATGGATGTTTGATCTCCAGTACCAGAGCATGAGCATGGGACAAGGATCTTTAGTAAAAAATCATCTGAATCCCAAGAAATCTGTCAGGTGGTCATCAAGAAGCAAAGTTAACAAGACACTGGACACAGAGGAAACGTAATAGAGCACACCAATTGTTGTTTTCAGATTTCTTGCATATTCCTATCCTCAATTCAGCTTGCATTCTGATGAACATAAACTCTTCCCTTTCCCCCATCTCTCTTTCTTTAATATGAAGTCTTTTTTCCCAAGTGAGAAAAAGCTAACATGAGCATGAGTCTGTTCCCTGAATTCTCTAACTAGATATTTTTTCTTGAAAAAAAAATTTTTTGTAGTAAATGAATGGCATCAGCCTTCCTTCCTATATTTTATTGATAACTACAGAAAGGTCTGTCTAAATTAAGCAGTCAAGCTCTTAGCCACATCTGTCTATTGAACTTGAAATTGTCTTGTCAAAATTGAGATAGAGTCTAACTATTAAATAAATACTGGTTTACAAGACTTGGTATAGAAAACATAAATATCTCAATAGCATTTTGATTATATTTCAGAATGATGCGTTTGATATATATAGTTAAATATGTGTTATTAAAATTCATGAACTTTTATTTTTACTTTTTATTGATGATTACAAAATTTTAAATTACATATGTGGTCATAGTTTTAGCTCAATTTAGGTTTCTGTTATACGATTCTGGTAAGATTTGCTCTACCTTCTGTTAACAATATTAATGTGTACCTTGCCTTTTTCTGTCTTTTACTTTGCCTTATTGCTTCAGAAAACATTGTAGGAGATTATGCTTCCCAATCCACAGTTTTTTTTGCAGCCTATGGAAAAAATTTTGCCATGCAATGGCAATATTCTGATATTCTAGAACCTTATATAGAGTGTCAGTGAGACTTTCAAAACAAGACCCAATGCTTTCCTGTGGTTCTGTCTACTATACACATTTTCAATAGGTTTTCCACAGAGTCTAACACCTAACACAGCCACCAGCAGTACCTGCTATTAGTACAGCATACCATAAGATCAGCAGAGAGTAGTCTGTGGAATAAAACTACAGTTTTATATAAATGTGGAAAATGTATTACATGTAACTTTGATTGGTATTAAACCAGACACTATTCTTTCTGATTAAAATTATAAGATGCACAGTATACCAGCAACCCACTTTTTTTAGATCATGTCAGCCAAAAAATTATCTTCAATTGTAGTTTTTTCTTCATTCTCACCTTCCTCCATTTTCAATGTCAAAAGAATATTTCCCTGCTCTAAGAGAATATAACCATTGTCCCCTACTTACTAACTATGAGCAATTGTAATTTTATATCTCATACTCTCTGCATCCTATATATTATATGAGATATATATGTTATAATGTATATATGTATGTGCATATGTATGTGTGTGTGTTAACTAAATCCTTTTTATCTACCATTAACATTTGATTATTCACTAAAAGCTTCTTTCACAGCATTACACGCTTTGGGATGACCATTAATTGATGTCAAAGAAATAAATTATCATCAGAGATAATCTGACAGTTATTTAATGTAACTCCATCTTTACTGAATATATTAGTACATGCCTCTCACACTATGTACTCATAAAATTCAGAAGAAAAATAAACCTCTGTTCTGATTTATGGATAGAAAATGGACTTCTGAATTTACTGCTCATTATCAATAACTAAAATAATTTTTAAACCCTGTTAATTCTTCATTCTGCTTATAATAGTTTTTGGCCAATTTAATTAATCTCAGAAAATACAGTTTTATAAACATGGCTCAGAAGAAATGAATCATTGAAATCATTCCCCCACAATAAAAGGAATTGTGCAGAGATGGCTCTGAACAAATACTCAGAATTATCTTCTCCATGTAACTCATTTCTTGGTTTCATTGTCTATTCCTAAGAAAGCTGAAAATATTCAAAAAAATTGCTGATGGCTTGGAAGATAGGAAATCTAAAAATATGTTCTGAAGCCCAAATTCTGTATAACAGTGGAGTGACAAAAAGGTGCACACAGAACAAGCCCATATGTAGAGCTTATTCACCTGCCTTTTTAATCTATGTAATTCTCCTGTGTGAATTTATTTCACATGTTTATGTATTAAAAATATTTATTAAGCAGAATATTCTGATTGGGATTTGGCACAAAGATGAATTAAACATGTATGGAACATCCTTAATGACCCAATGCCCTAATATGTATGATTTGACCTATTTCAAACATCAACAACACAACATAGAGTGTTATATGTACAGGTCAAGATGTTACAGGATTTCAGAAAGCAAGAATATTTAAAATTTATGAATTATCAGAGCAAGAATATTTAAAATTTATGAATTATCAGAGTAGATTGTTTTTCCTCTTAGCAATAATAAATAAGTAGGAACTTTGATGGACACAATAAAATGTCATCCAGCTTCTGCAAATATATAACTATGAAACAAAAACACTATTTTTTTGGCTTTCCAACTGAACATTTTTTTAAAAAGTTTTTAAAGGATTTAACAAACTTTGTTATGACAGAGGTAATATATGCAGATTGATGGCAGAAGCCTCCTTTCCAGTATTGGCTTTGTTTTTATATTCTCACCATTGTGAATAAAAAAGCAAAATATAACTTGAGCAAACTTAGTAGATGAATGATCTGCAAATATATGGTGCTATTTCTTTACAAGGAATACCACATACCAATATCAACAGAAAGATTTATTATCTGGACATTTTTCCAGGCTGCAATTAATATTTTACTATTTCCTTCAGAAACAACTTTAAGAGTATAAAATACATCAATTACATTCTGCTATGATGAATTGTCATTTACAACTTTATGTGGACTAAAGTGAATGGGGATATGTTTGAAGAAGGGACAGGAGACATTAACTTCATAGAGCACAAGAGAGGGAATTCATAAGGGCTCTTTTCATCTCTCCTTTGCACCAGTTATTTTGACATTAAGCAGGCAAAACATTTACACTCGATATAGTCAGGTGTATTAAACCTCCCTTTTGCATTATACTCCACCACCTCTGTTGTATTGAATTCAGTTCAATGGGCAAGTGGTTCTTCAAAAGTTGAACGATTTGATTAACTACAAAAACAGTGGAAATGTAGACAGTGGTCTAATCTATAGGTCAAAATATCAGATCAAACCAAAAACTATACTGAATATCTGCAGAGTAAAAAATGATGAGATCCGCCAGTGAGGCTAGATTATAACTGAGAGAAGACTATTTTGTTAGAGCCGGTTCTCATTTTTTTGTTGTTGTTGGTTGGTTTTGTTTTGTTTTGTTTTGTTTTGTTTTGTTTTTGTTTTTGTTTTTGTTTTTGTTTTGGTTTGGCTTGATTTGATTTATTTTTGTTTTTGTTTTTGCAGCCAGACTTTTAAAATGGACCCCATAGCTTAATTAATTCAGGCTCTGACAAGGTAAATTCTTAGATGAAGAAAATAAAAGTGATTGTAAAGAAAATTATTATTATATTTTTTTATTTTTACTGAGAGCTGTAGTTTGGATCACCAAAGAGAAAACATCAAAATTAGAATTGAGAATGCCTAGAGTGAGTGATAGTGTTAGATTTTCTCTTAATTTATGTTACAGACCCAAAGGAACAAGGATATTTTTTGCTGTACTTTATTCTTCTGGCCTAATTCCATTCTTGTGTTTGACTAGGCAGAATGCACTGATGCAACATGGGCATAAATAATATGCCTTTATAGGGCCTTTCCAGGTTCCTTGAGAAATTATATTTCTTGTAAGAAGTGCAATCTTGAAAAATGAAACGAACTCTGGAATATAATGGCTAGATTTCACTGTATGTCGAACATTTTATTAACCATAAGACAAAATTATTTGTGAGAAACTCAACTAAATGCAGATTTTCTCCTCAAATTTAGTTTAATTAATTAAAGACAAAATAAAGATGCCATACTTTAAAAATAGGGTGAAATTTGTATTTGAGTATGAAGTGCTCATGTAAACAATCTATTACAGAAGCACAGTTTAGGACAATTATTACTCCATTTTCTTTAAGAAATGACACATGATAATATAACCTCTTAATTACATGAAAATGGAGTATATGTGTCTCAATATAAATGTTGTTTTGTTTATGTTTAATATCTGTCAACCATCACAAAACCTTATTCTATATAGTTACAGATGTGATATTAATGCAAAATAGAGTTAGTGAAAACTCTATAACTTTTATGTGTATCTCTAAAGAGATGATGCTATTGGAGAGGCAGTGAGATATATTAAATGTGCTCTGAACTAAAACTCAACTAACTTATGTTCTGATTTTGTCATTCATCATTTAGAGCTTGTAGAAAAATTTAATTACCCAGATCTCAGACTTTGAAAATAAAGAAACTAAGCTATATCATCTCAAAAATAACTTTTTTCTCTATATATACTCTGATCTATATTTTTTGTGAAATTCATTCTTTTAAATAACCCTTATGAGTACCTTCCATGTTTTGGCCACTTGTCCTTTTTGTCAAAAAAATAAATAAATAAACAAATTAAACAATCATAAATTAGTCCAACAATGTTCTTGCTTTCATAGAAACAAATGAGAATCTATAAGGTAACAATGTGTGTTCTGAAGAAAGCAAACTGTGGAGCTATGCGAAAGAATATTTGTGGGTTAAGGTTAACTCATCTTTTGAAAGACCATCCAGACTTAGAGTCAGCACTGAATGACAGAAAAGAAAATCTGGGAGAAGAGAATTCCAAGCAAAGGATCAACAAGTGTAAGAACTGAATATTAAAAAGAGAAAAGCAAAAACACCTTAGTGGACCTGTAACCTTGTTCTCCAATGACCTTGTGGGTATAGGTTATATAGAGGTAAACTCATTAGTCATGGTAGCTAAGAAGCTGGCATTGTGAGCTCTACTAAGGGCTAGGGTAGGAGACAGTTGCATGGCATCCTTCTGTCTGGTTTTGAGAGGTGTGACTAGTCAGGTTGTTCCACCTTTAGAGGTCTGGAGATGAAACACAGCTGAGGTCAAAATGTTATCTATAATTTTACCAAAACTCTGTTTCTATGCTCAGCAGACCTGAGGCTTTGTTCCTAAGACTGTTTGATAGTGACCAAGATCTGATGTCCTAAGGGCCTCATGATTAAGGGAGTGGATGTGCAGTATCTGCAAAGGTGGGAAGATAAAGAAAGAAAAGGAGTGAGTCACAGGACGAGTAGGCTAGACAAGGGCCGTCTGAATCAAAAAGAAAAGAAAAGAGAAAAAGTCAATTTGAAGAAGTAAAATTTTTGCAGTTACAGTAAGAAAGTTCTTAGTTTCATCATCAATCCTTTCTTTAAGTGACATACACATCATTGTTCTTGTCTATAAATTGAGCTTGAACTAGATGTTGCCGAAGGATCTTGCTTGAGTTTCTATGAGTCTATTTTTGGTTGCGTTTATTGTTTTAAATTATCTTTTCCAGAAATTACTTATTGAAAATTCAAAGCCAGAGAAAACTCTCCTCTTTGCTTCTACAGTACTTTGTATACAATTCTATCATATCTATTGCCACACATTATTGTAATTATCCATTTACTTGTGAAATGCTACCATTAACCTATGAGTTCATGAAGACCAAAGATTTTGGAGACCAGCAAATAGATTATTTATTTTGAATAAATAATCTCTTAGTGATTACATATGCAATGAAATTGAGCTCCAAAACATAAATGGCATCAAAATTACAGATAATTCTGTTTTGACCAGAATTTTCTCTTTTCTATGAAACATCTGCAATGTGCTACAATACTACAAGACCTTTACCAAAAGCAGATGTCGTGAAGTTAGATGAAGCCATCATTCAGACGTGTGGAATGTCCAAAACTCTCTGTCACTTTTTGGCAACTGGGACCATATGTCTGCTCTTATATCTTGATTCAGAGACATAGACTATTTTCAGCAGGGATGTATTATAAATAGTTTGTCTAAATCTCAGTCTTAAAAAACATTTAAACTAATTTTTAAGTCAAACATGGATAACTACCAGTTCTATTCTACTTTTGGCTTTTATTGTGTTGGCAAAAAATGAGTATTAGATTATACTAAGATTTAATATTAGAAAAACTTTTATAACTTTCATGTGTCTATTTTTGGGGTGGTAAAGTATGTCAAATTCAGATATATTCCAACTGGGGCCAAAGTAGTCTAATTAAATAGTATAATATGGTTTTACTAATGACTAAATAGTAGTCATAAATATTACTGTTCAAGTAAAATACTGTCAAACACTTCATGATTACATTTGAGAAAATATCAAATTTTGGGAGAATATTCCCAGTTTTGTCTATACTTACACCAAAGTAAATCTCATCACATAAATATTCTGTTACAACAAAAGTAGAGTGATCCTTCTAGTAATGCAGAAATTACTGACAAAAGGCAATTGAATTTCAAATTACTGACATGATAGGAGCAAACCAACTCTGTTAGAGGCAGCAAGACTCATGTAAGATATATCTTACAACCAAGGAAATAGACAGGTGTGAATACTGAAAAGCTCTGGCAAATAACATGGAAGGAAAGACCCATAGGCATACCTTCATAAGAAAAGAATAATTTCAGGAAATTTTGTGAGGCTAAAAAGTGAAAAAAATGTCAGACATTGTATGAAAGAGATAAAATAAGTTCTTGAAAAAAATAGTTATTAAATTTCCTCTTTTTGCCTTGTCTGAAGATTACTGTTTTCTTCTACCTCTCTGCTTTTCCTATTTTATTCTTCTATCTTTTTCCCCCCTACACTAATACCATGTTAATTTTCATCACAAAAATAGTACTCTTGAATTCAGAGCACTAAGGTTATCTTCTCAAGTCTTTGACTTTAAACATCTCAGATTGATATTCTCTTTTCATAAGATAATTAATGGTTTCTATTATGAGCATTTGAACAAACAATCACATGTGATTCATTTCTCTTTCAGGTAAAACATCTCAAATATATGTAAATAATGTATCTTGAAATGAAAATCTTCTAAGGGAGTCAATTTCCTTTCATTCTTGTCTTTAAATATCTAGTTAAACTATAGATGTTTAATAGTTTAATAGTCACTATGTCAAAAATACAGAATCTAGAATACTATTATAATCTAGAACACAATAACACAAAACATTTTTGAAACTTGATACAAAACATTTAGAATTATTGCATTCTATCATAGAATTTTGACCAAAATACTAGAACCTCAGGGGTGTTTGCAAAAGTTCTCAAGTTCTAATCAACACAGTTGAAATATGATGTTTCTCACTACCAAAAGAATGAATGTGAATGGGTTTTTCAAATAGTATATCTATTCTCATTTCTCTTCTACATTCAACTGTTCATTTACTTTCACCATTTTGCAAAAAAAAATGAATTCCAAACAATGTGTATGATCTACCAGGCCCCCTATATTTTAACATCTGTCTAACTCTGTATTAATACCTCATTTTTCTCCTATAATCAGACCCACCTTTACAAGGAGAGGTGCCTTCATGTGCATTTTAGCTTAACATAAAAGGCTAGGTATTAACATCAATATTCAAGATAAACCAAGGCAGAAGCTAAATATCAGCATCATGGATAGAATCAAATTCTGGTTTACCAAATAAACCTGAAATTTTATCAAAATTAATTATAGCAGTTTTAGCAAAATATTGTTGATAAATTTAATTTTTTCACAGTACCATGCAAGAAAAGTGATTTCTTAGTACTCTCAGCTGCTGGATTATTTCTATAGTTACTGTGCTATACACTTGTAATATTAAATAGACCTTTTCCCTTTGAGGTTGGAGCAAGAGTCAAATTTTTGTTTGGATGTCCCCACCATAGGGTACTACTTAATGACTGTCACCACATGGTTATACCTGAGGTGACTATCTAAGGTGTAAATTTATCACTCCTTTATCTTCTAGACTGAAAAACATGACTGATGATTTTCAGACCTTTAATTGATATGATCCTAAAATGGAGCTTTACATACTATGTGACAAATGTTTAATTTTTTTTCAGGTACACAGCTGATATAATTATTTTCATTAAACATTTTGTTTTATTTTAATTTCTGTGTTTTTAAAATTAATTCCAAAGTTTTTAACAAAAGTTTAAGAAAAAATTGTCTTGATACAAAGGATCAGAAATATGGCAATGTAGTAATAGTTTTAAGATAAAACAATGCATTAATGTTCATCTGATTCAGCATTCACATCATGTGAACTTATTAAAATATCTTTCAAACAGATTGATAGCAGCATCTTTATAATGGAAATCAAGGAAAACACACTGACACTCTGGAGTCATCTCAGTTCTAGTTTCTTAAAAGAAACTACTTTATCTTCAATTAACCATTTGTAGTAAACAATATCAAGAGTGGAAAATATAATTTATAATGTATAATTTTAATTATTCTTGTATTCAAGAATTCTCTCCATCAACATCAACAGAAAATTTGTTCTCCCTTCCTTTTTATAATGCTTATATTAAAATATAACAAGCATGATCCAGTCTCTCCTAAATGTTATATAGTTAATGAGCTGTAGAAAAAATATGTTGAAAGCAGTCACTCATCTTTCTACTTTGGTTGTTGAGTCTGTTACATATATGCTGTTCTCTAATTATTTTCTGAAGATTCAACTGAAGGATGTGCACAAAATATTGTATGCTAGTGGTCACTAAATCATTTATTGTCAGTAACAATTCCATGACATTTTTGTATTGATTTTTCATTGTATAAATATTCTTTCCATTTGATTCACTCTCTTGTTATCTCTGGGAAATTCAATAGTTATCTCTCAGCAAATAATAAAGCAGAAGGAAAGTTGAATTCATTCATTGTAGCCAGCTCCAGTTGCTATAACAAACACCATATACTGGTAGCTTAAATAATAGAAATTTATTTCTCACAATTTTGGAGACTGGGAAGTCCAAGGTCAAGGTGCTGGCTCATTCAGTTCCTGGTGAGACCCTGCAGATAGATTTGCAGATAGCTGCCTTCTTTTATTCTCACATGGCAGGGAAAGTGAGCCCTCATTTTCTTTTTTCAAGGACACTGATTCATCATGGAGACTCCATCCACATGACCTCATCTAAACCTAATTATCTCCAAAGCTTCCACCTTTCAATACTATCCCGTTAGGGTTTCAATATATGGATTTTGGGGGTACACAAATGTGCAATCCATAGCATTCTTTCCTAGGCCCCCTAAAATTTATACTCTCACGTGCAAAATACATGAATTTCATTCCAATAGCCCCAAACCTTAACTCATTCCAGCATCATCTTTAAAGTTTAAAGTCCAAAGGCTCATATAAATATTATCGAAATTAGATATGGGTGAGATTCGAAACAAGATTCAGTCTGAGGCAAAATTCTTCTTTAGTTATAAACCTGTGAAACCCATCAAGTATTAGCTTCTCATATACAGTGGTTCAGCACACAAAGAATAGACATTTCCATTACAAAGGGACAAATAGAAAATGAAAGAATGACAAGTCCTGAGCAAATCCAAATCATAGCAGCACAAACTTCATGAGGTCTAAGGCTTGAGAATAATCCACTTTTCAGGCATAGTGAAGTGGCATTGTCACTTCCCAAACTCAGTGGGGCACTACTGACCTTTTGTGGTAGCCCTGCCCATGAGGGGCTCTGCTGGGTAGCGGACATGCCTCACTGGCTCCAGGCTGCCCATTACCACAGCTTCTGCTGGAAGCTGTTTGGCTTGTTGAAACCTAGGTGTTGGCCCTGATCTCTAAATTTTCATTGGAGCCATTCTTCATGTTTTTTGGAAGAATAGTGCAAATTCTCAGCCAGATGGATTTATCATCCTGTCCTGTAAAACCCAAGGAGTTTGACAGCCTTTCTTTATTCTATCCCACATCCTTCTCCTCCAGTTCAAACTGGCAGTTTTCCTGCTGAGGTGGCTAATTCCACAGTGTACACTGTACTAATTTCCTTTTCAAATAATCACAGGGCCACACTTTCAATGCGTCTTCAGAACATACTGTCTCATTTTTTTTCTTTTTTCTTTTTTTTTTTTTGCAATATGAATCAGCTGAGAATTTATCAAATCTTTAAGTTCTGGTTTCTTTTTTCTTAACAATGTATTCTTCAATTTATTTTTCTCTGCTTGCATTTTACTATAAGCAGTCAGATGAAACTAAACCATTTCTTTAACACTGTTTAGAAATCTTCTCAACTAAACTCACCTGCAAGTTCTGCATTTAATAAAACAATAAGGTGCGAACGCAATTCAACCAAGTTCTTGCCACATTATGACAAAGATGACATTTACTCTATTGTCCAATAACATGCTTCTCACTTCTATCTGAGACATCAGAATGTCCTTTACCATCTTTATTTCTACCAGCATTGTCTACATGGTTATTTATGTAGGTATAAAGAAAATAGAAGCTTTCTCTGTAGCTCTTCTCTTTTCATTCTGAGTCTTCACCAAAACTCCCTTTCAACTTTCTTCCGTAGCAACATCAGGTTTTCCCAGCACGCACTACAAACCTCTCCCTGCCTTTACCCATTACCCACTTCCAAGCCACTTCCACATTTTTAGTTGTTGGTTACAGCCGCTCCCCCTTCTCAGTACTAATTTCTGTCTTGGTCAGCTCCAGCTGCTGTAACAAAATACTATATAGACTGGGAAGCTTAAACAACAGAAATTTATTTCTCACAGTTCTAAAAGCTGAGAAGTCCAAGGTCAAGGTGCCAGCAGATCCTGTTTCTGGTGAGAGCCCTGGTTCTGGATTTGCAAATAGCCATCTTCTTTATTGCACCCTCACATGGTAGAGTAATGAGTTCTAGCCTTTTTCTCTATAAGGACACTAATTTCATCATGGGGTTCCATCCTCATGACCTCATGTAAACCCAATTATTTTCCAGACACCCTACTTCCCAATGCTATCCCACTGAGAGGGAGAGTTTCAACATATGAATTTTGGAGGGGACATGACATGCAGCCCATAATGTTAGACTACAAAGCTGTCAAACTGAAAAAAAAAATTATTTTCTATACATGTACAGATATTTGCTATGTTAGAAAGAGGCAGTGTATTTTAAAATATTTTTATTTTATATGTAATGGGAAAATATATTAGGAATGATGTATATCGTTTCCAGGTAAAGAACTTAAAAAATATGTGTATCTCCTCACCCCCAACCATGCTCTCTTTTTCATTTCTCTGACTGAAGGCACATAATGACACGTCTCTAGAGAAATGGGGAAGCCAAAATATGAAAAATCTGGGCAGCTGAACCACCATATGGAGGTGAGCCATCTGCTAAGAGCACCCTCTGTGAATCGATACCTGAGCAAGAAATAAACTTTAATTGCAATTGGAGTGTTACCCCACGCATTTTGAGTTATTTTGTAACATAGTCTTATTCTATCTTTCTATTTCTCCTCTAAGATACATATTTTTATTTCCTAACACTTTTTCATATTCTTTATCTTTTAAGGCTGGATAAAATACAATTTCTCTTGAATGTCATATATAATATTAAAGTCCTTTTTTAAAAAAATTTAGTAGATGATGTTAATATAGTGTTAATTTATCCTCTCAAAATGGAAAAAAATCTCAAATCTCGAATATTGTTCCTTAAAAATTCTTGAAGTCAATGATTTTAAGTGACTAAACATTTAGAAGTTCTGTTTAATGGTACAAATGCTAGAACAATAAACAGATATAGAAACTATAATGTTGATATGATCTAATCTCCAATCTTTGCTATGATTTAAAATTGTTCAAACATAGTTAACTCCAAAAGGATATATTTTTCTTCTAGAAATTATTCCACTGGGGTAAATTCTTGGTATTTATATTATTTACCATTCTATGTATCTGTTTAACTACTTTTATAGTTAATAATATTCAATGTTGAATTAATATTTAATTTAATTTTGACAATGATAAACACACATTTTTATTCCAGCTGATATTATTTTGTAAAAAAAAATATTTCTAAAGAAATTTTACTGTTAATTATACCCAGAATGCTAATATGTATTTGAATATGACCATCTAGATATTAACTCAAAACCCAAATGCATTGCTCTGATTGTATTACTGACATTTTTGCTCTGATTCTTATGAGCTTAGAAATGCAATCACAGTATTATTGATCACGTACAAGTTCAGGTATGACAGAAATGACAGCCATGTGGGTATTTGACAGTTTCTTGGTCCAAAGCCTGAAGCCAATACTGAGCAGCAGGGTTTTGCCAAATACTAAAGATGAAGCTTAACACTTTGGCATATTATCGCTACTTCTGTAACATTTTACAATATTTCACACCTCATTACCTTTGCACATATTGCTCCCTCTCCCTTCATTTACCTCATCATTACCTCACCTGTCTGAAAAAAAGCTATCTTTCCAAATACAGGTGAAGCATCTTCTCTTTTCAAGAAATCTACCTTGAACATGGTTTTCTCAAACTCGCAATCTCTATAATCCTGTACTTCACACTTAATTTAATTATTTGTGTGTGTGTGTGTGTGTGTGTGTGTATCATATAGTAGGTCAGTTAATGTTTGTTGAATAATAGTGAACTGGTGCCTATTTGTAGGATTTAAATATCATGAATATCAGAAAAGAAAACATATGTAAGTTTCTGGTTAAAGAGAGAAGAATGAACCCATGCACAGTACCTCAATCACTAGTTTGCAGTGAAATGCCTGAGACCTAACAGCAGTGAGGAGAACTTCATTGTTCTGAGCAGGTGTGGGAAGGATAGGCTCATTGGCAGTCAAGCATTTACTGGGATTCTGGAAAACAGGCAGTGTGAAGGAGAGTATTCACAGGTACAAGAGAGCTGAGGGAGCTCTGTAGCCTGAGGAAGATCCCTAAAATGGAGTTGGGAATGTTTTCTTAGCACCGATTTACAGCCTCCAGCAGCAGGAGTGGCTGCTATGAAGATTGGGAGTGGGTTTTTAAACACAAGGTGGGATGTTCCCTGAGGGGCTGCTTAGGGCTCAATTCTGGCATCAGTCTTAATGCAAGTGCCAGTCATCAGTATAAGGGGCTCTGACCACCATTCCTATGGTCCTCCTTCCCAACCTTGCTTGTCTGTTCTAACTCATATTAAAATAGCACATGAATACGGTGAAAGATTTAGTTGTAGAATTATGTATAAAGGGATGCCCCTAAAATTCCTTTCTTCCTTCCTTCCTTCCTTCCTTCCTTCCTTCCTTCCTTCCTTCCTTCCTTCCTTCCTTCCTTCCTTCCTTCCTTTCTTCCTTTTTCTTTCCTTCCTTTTCTTGCACTTTGATATAATACTTTTTCTGTCCTCAAAAGCATTTTTTTTTTTTTATGTGTGTGAAAGTACTTTAATGTAATAGATTGCAACAGTGCTATGATTTTCTTGAAAGAAATGACATGGTAGACAGGTCATGTCCACAAAATGTTCTGAATAAATCCGCTGCATTAATATGATTTGCAATTATAATTGTAGCTTATTAATTTTTATGTAGCACTTCTTTATGCCAGGCACTTTCCCAAATGTTTTACAGATGCTAACATATGCAATCATCACAAGAAACCAAAGAGAATAGATATTGCTATTCTTCCTTTTTTACAGATAAATAAACTGAGGCACAGGAAAATTAATTGCCCAAGCAATGTGCTGATAACCAAAATATTGTTCCACTCCTTTATCTGAAACTGACTAATCATTTTAATACAATGGAATTCTTCAGTCCTCATGTAAATGCAATGTTTCTGCTCTTGGTTTGATTAAGAACATCTCCGGGGCCCTACGTCTAAGATTATGATGTTGGAGAAGAAAACATCAGCAGTAAACGAAATTCTAATAATTCCCATTAGCTATCAACAATGTAATTATGTGTTATTTTTACATCACTTTGACAGTTTTTTCTTACTTTAGAAATTAAATGATTGCATACAAAATGAGGAAATTTTGCCCTCATTTAATACTCACTATGAACATAGGCACAATGATTTTATTATTCTGAATCTATTGATTGCTCTTGAAATATCCTGCTTCTGTAATTAGGGCTGTAATCAACCACATTCTGCATCTTTCCTTCACTAACCTTTTTGGCATTCTTTTTTTTTTTTTTTCAGTTGCCCTGCCCTTTAAATATAATAGTGCCTCACAAAATTTGAGGTTTTCAGGGAAAGCATAGTTTATTTGGGAGTTATTGGTAAAGAAGCCTGTCTGAAAGTAAAAATATGTTTGATAATGTTTCCTTTAAAGTAGCATTTTATATTGCTCATTCAGCCCTCAAAAAATGTTTCTCTGTTGTGTGACACTGCATAAATTATACAGTGCTGATTTATGCTATAATTAGTTATATGCTACAGTATCTTGAAATAATTTCTCAGAAGAAAATTGCCTTTTATTTTAGAGAAAAATTGGTATAAATGTTTTTAATACTTAAAACCAGTTAGCTGAAAAAGTCAGTAATTAGAGGGCAAAATGCCACATGCATGCATCAAAGATATTGCTGCAAAGTATTAGCTAACATGCTTACGTTCCCTTGAAAGTATGCTGTATATAAAAACAATAATAACTTTTCAAAACATTTTAAAGTTCTAAGAATGCTTTTTAATTTTTTCTGTTATATTTCCCTCTGTGTTTCTAAAAATGTTATACACATATGTACAAGAGCATAAAAACTATATAATCAAAATATACATTTTCTAAGTCAGTTATCTATTTTAGCATTCTATTTGGTTGGAATAACTGAGAATTAACAACTTTTTGCTCTGCAAACAAGTGTAGTATTAGGAATCAAATACAGACTACAAATTGGGGGGATATATTTGAAAATCAAATTGCTGACAAAGTACTTCAGAACATGTAAAAGACTCTCAAAACTCAACAGTAAGAAAATGGGCAAGACAATTGAAAAGACACTTTACCTCAGAAGATATAAAGATGACAAAATAAGCAGATGAAAATATGTCCAACATCATTACCCACTACAGAAACACAAATTAAGGACAGAGTGGGATACTGCTGGGAGGACCACAGTGGCTAAAATAAAAAAATGCAGATATTGACTGCTGGTGAGGATGTGTGACTCTCATACAGTGCTTGTGGTAATGTAAAATGGCAAAATTATTTGGCAGTTTCACAAAAAGCTAAAAATATAATTTAATAGAAAAATGTTTGATTTTTTTTTAATAAAACTAAACATACAAACCAGCAATCACACATATTTTTTACTCTAGAGAAATGAAAATTAATGTCCACACAAAACCTGGACATGAATATTCTTTACAGTATTATTTGTAATTGCCCCAAACTGGAAACGAGTCAAATGTGCTTCAGTGGGAAAATGGTGAAATGAGCTGTGGTATACCCATACAATGGAATAGAATTTAGCAATAGAAGGCACAAACTATTGATTCACATGACTTGGTGGATGTCAAGGGCATTTCATTGAATGAAAAAGCCCTTCTCAGAAGATCATATGCTCCATGCTTCTATCTGTACAATAGTCTTGAAATAAAAATTCTAGCAATAGAGAATAGATAGGTGGTTAACAGGGGTTAGGGAAGTGGAGTTTTTCCTGTAAAGGTGATGACATGAAGGACTTTCTATGTGGTGATGGAACAAGTCTGTATTCCAATTGAGTTGTCCTTACACAAATCTACACATATAGTAAAATTTCACGGATTTGCATACAAAAAAAAATAATTTTAATTTAAAAACTGGTAAATTCAAAATAATTCTACAATGTTGTGAATAGTGTTGACCAAATGTCAGTCTCCTGCTTTTGGCAATGCACTAAGGTTATGTGAGATGTTATTATTAAGAGAACCTGAATAAAGGATATGCAAAACATCTCAGTGCTATTTTAGCAATTTCTCGTGATTCAATAAATAAAAAATTAAAAAACACATACACTCAAAATATTGATTTACTATTAACCTACATGTTATTAAAATTAGTTTACAAGTTGCAACCTGTTACCTACAATAATAGGTTTTAAAATAGGTAAGATCTGGCCAATGTTGTCTCTAATGTTTAATTTTTTCTCTGTGAAAAATACACAATTTTTAAAAGTAAATGGCTATATAAGGTAGAGGATATATATATATGTCATCATTTTAGGAAAGACTTTTAGATTTAAAATTTAGTATGTTAACTGAATTTAGTTACGTTAACTGAGTTGGAAGAAAATAATATATGAAATAGATTTATAATATTTTATATTATTTTACATTTACCTTATTTTATACTGATGAAACATATTTTTAGCTAGCCCATTGTATAAATAGTTTCATCTTAGACCAGATAATCATGCATTATAATAGAGGATCTAATTTTTTAATTTAACAACTACTCATTTTGTTTCACTTGTGGCAGACCAAAAATTTTCCCTCATATAGCTTTGTTCCATTTTTCTTCAACTGATTGCATGGATTAGATTTCCAAACTGTAGCAGAGAACTAGGTAGAAAAGTGTTCATTTCTGCCTTAAGTTCTCCCATTTTCCTGAGGCTGTTGATTTCCATAGTAAAATGCATTTTGTTGACTGCTCTTTTGTGAAATACCTGTTATATTTTTCCAGACAGAATAATTACCTAACAAATAGAAACAGCAGGTTACAGAAAACTCACTATTATCTTTTCTGAAAAGAAATAGAACTTTTAAGAAGAGAGAGGAAATAAATCGGCAGAACGCACCAAGCAATATGTTTTGGAACAAAGGAAATTTAATGAAAGAGACACCATGATGGTTGGTTCTTTTTTATGTGGACTGATGATTATTGTGAGGATAAAAGGGCAAATTATTATTAGAAATTTTAGATAATTATTTTGATTTATTAGTTCCATTCATATTGAAGACCACATCTGACTTAGACAGTTTTTATTTTTTTTTAATGTGCTTCAAAAGATTGAAGATGAGAGAGAGAGAGAAATAGAACAACTTCATAATGTGATGGTAGAAGATACCATCCAAGTAATTTTATGATAGTAGATTTAAGCAGTAAATTTATAGCAATACAAAGTCTCTGATGATTACTATATATTACTTATGAAAGAAATAGTTGCTATGGCCTTGACTAAAATACTTTAGAGCATCTTTTTCAGCAAGTATTTATTGATTCCTAGATGAAAACTGAACACTCAATACTGAAACATGAATAAACATGGTGTTTTTCTTTGATAAAAGCATATTTAGGTGGATGAGAACACATACCTTCAACACATTATAGTAGATTGACTTGCACCCCTGGGAAGATATGGCCAATTCCTAACTCTGGATTTCTGTGTATGTGAACTTATTTGGAAATAGGTTCTTTGCAGATGCAATTAGTTTAATAAGCTCACGATGACATCTCACTGGATTTAGAGTGGGCTCTGAATCTAATTACTCATTTGTCATAAGAGGAGAGGACCCAAAGACACACTGAGACAAGAAGGTCCTGTGAAGACAGAGACTGGGGAGCTCTGCCTCACATTTTTCACCCTGCAACAAGCAGGCCAGTCCAAGCTCATTCTTCTCTTGCCAAAGGCAGATGTGGAAGAGGCAAACAGAAACACACAAATCCTTGGAAGGCCCAGGAATGGCCCATTGACTCTCCTGCCTCTTCTACTGACCCCTCAAAAAACCAAGATATAAAAAGTATATATTTACCCCTTTAGCCTGAGTAACCTTAAAATTCCATGGGAAAGTGTAGAAATACAGGGGATATATTGAAACAGGCCAATAGTACAGTTGACTGTTGTTGGCTTCAGAACACAAAATGTTCCCACATTTTCTTTTGTATTTCAGGATAGATATTTTTTTTTTTCTTGCACTCTTGGCTATACTTTCTCATCTCCTAAATCTCTCATCAGTGAACTACCCTTGGGCAGAGTCCTTGAACCCTTTTTCTATACACTCTCTTTTAAATTTTTCTCATCTGGTTTCCTAGGCCACAGATAATACACGTTCCATAAGAGGAGGGATTTCTTTGTTTTTTACTAGTATGGTCCATGTGTGTATACTGAAGTTTGGCACACATATGTGTTCACCCAATAAAATATGTATTTTTTGAATGAATGCATCTGTAAATGTGTCTGATGATGGTGGTGGAACTCTTACCTTGACCTCTCCCTTGAACTCTAGACACATGTATCCCATTGTCTCTTCCAGATCCCTACTCAAATGCCTTTTAAGAATTTCAAGTTAAGCTTTTAAAAACTGAACTCCAAATCTTTCCCACCCAAATCCTTGACAAAGAAAAATGGCAAATTCAACTTTCCACATAGTAATCCTTAAAATCTTTCTCTCTCTCACACCCGGTTTTTGTAATACATATGTATATGTCTGTAACCACTTTGGAAGGTGGTCTGGCAATTTCTCATAAAATTAAACATGTTCATAGCAGCTTTTTCATATTAGCCCCAAACTGGAAACAACATAAATGGATAACAGGAGACTAGATAAACAAAGTTTGGATATTCATACAGTGGAATACTACCCAGAAATATAAGGGAAGAAACTATTAGTGTATGAAACAATATTGATAAACTTCCAAAAGGCTGAATTAAGCCAGAATAATAATAATAATAAATAATGTGACTTCATTTATATGATTTTTGATTTATAAGGAAAGAAATTAGAATAATGGTTGCCAAGAGGGTCAGTGATGGACTGGGAGAGGAAATAATATATATTTCTGAAATGATGAAAATGCTCTCTATATATGTAATATATTACATAGATTTGCATGTTATAACTATATGAAATTATATCACACTATAAGTGTGATCCTGCAATTTGCATTGTTTCTTTTGATAAGTAGAAGTATAGGGGGATATGCTCCCAGAGACCCAGTGGATGCCTAAAACCACAGGTAGTACTGAATCCTATATATACTATGATTTTTTTCCTATACATATATGTATATTGTACCTATAATAAAATTTAATTTACAAATTAGGCATTAGCATTATTTTTTATCAGGTAATACAGTAGTTATTAAAATTCCTGAATTGCTGAGATAATTTATCAAGATGGGCTGAGAATTTTCTCAAAGGCTTCTTTATTTCAATGATAAAAGAGATTATATGATTTTTTTACACTTAATTTGTTAATATGGCAACTATTATTGGTAGAGTTTCTAATTTTAAATTAACATTGCATTTTACTTTTCTGACACAAACCCAGGTTGATTATAAAATTTTGGAATTCTGGTATCAAGCTTATTTTAGTGTCAGGACTCTTACCGTGTGTTTGAATATATTCTCTCCTTTTTCATTCTCTGAATATGTTTGTCTAAAATTGAAATCATGTGTATGAATTTTGCTTTCAACTACCTGATATTATATAATCCTGATATTTTTATATTTAAAATCTTTAAAGCCATTTTTAACATATTTGATGGTTATAAGACCATGAAATTATTTTATTCACCTTTCAGCCATTTTTTTTTAAATTGGCAATTTGTGATTACTTGTTCAAAATGAAATTTTGAATAGCATCAATCCAGCCAAAGAGGCAGAGTATCTATGATGCTAAGTTTATGTGTCAACTCAGTTAGGCTATGATACCCAGTTATTCAATCAAACATGAATCTAGGAGTTGCGATGAAGCTATTTTGTTAATTCTAAAATCAAGCAACCTTTAGTAAAAAAGATTATTCTTGATTATGTGGGTAAAAGTCATCCAATCAGTTGAAAAGCCTTGAGAACACAACTTGGGTTTCTCTGAGAAAGAAAAAATTCTGTTGCATGACTACAGCATTGGCTTCTGCCCAAAAGTTTTCAGTTTTCCACCTTGTTCTGCAAATTGTGAACTTGCCAATCCCCACTCTCACATAAGTCAATTTCTTGAATTCTCTTTGCTCTTATTGGTTCTGTTTCTATGGAGAACACTGATCGACTGTTTTAGTTAAGACCTCATTCTCTCAGCTATACCTTTGCCCCCGCCCCACCTCCTTAAATTGCTGTAGGCCGTAGCTTCTGTGTTAAGCAGCAGAATTTTTCCAGCCTTTCATCCAAACTTTGTGTTCAGTCACCTCTTGCTTGAGAAGTGTTTTTCTTCCTCAGTACTTTACAAGAGCTGACATCTTTGCCCCCACTGCTGTTTATAGAACCCAAGTTCTTCTTATCTCTAGTCCTGATCACAACATTGGGTTTTGATCCCTCAGGTTGTTTATTTTGATTGTGAAGCTTTATATATCTTCTTTCCAGTAGTTTTGTAGTTTATGACTCTCTGTATTTGAGTCTGTGCATCAAAGTATGCTCAATTATCTTCCTGATTCACTCTTTTTATCCACAGTCAGATGCCTATACATTTAAGGAACAATTATTATTTTTTCCTGTTTTCAGATATATAACCCTAAATAACTTTCTGCTGAGGAGACTCAGATTTTCTTTCTATTATAAATGTTTAGAAGGAAATTAAAAAGTTTGAGGTGAGTGTTCATAGTGATGTGCCATTTGAAAAATACATTGTAGGAAATGGTTGACCAATAAGAGCACATGAAGTATGCACTGTATTCTTTCTGTGTTTTAACCTTCTACTTATTTTTAATGTCTTGTATGCTGAGCATAATAGCATAGGCTGCTGATAATGGAAACTGAACATTTAATTGGCGAAGTAAAATGCTATGAGAAGCTTTGAGGTTAACTCTGAATGTGTTTGTAGGACAAGACTCTACATTTAGAGACAAGAAAACTTGTAGACATCTTTATTGGGGTGACATTTAGGTCCTCTTGTACTTTTTATTATCAGTTTATTTCAAAGCATTTCTTTTAAAATTTTAATGTGGATAATGATAGAGAATGAAAGAAATCCACATTCAGGCCTGGCACAAGGAATAAAACCCTCTGCAGGCAATTTACAGTAAAGAAGAGAACACAGAGATTGTCCCTAAATTTGGAGAAGCCACAAACTGCTAAATAAATGAGCACAAGCCTGTAGCGTAGGACAGTGTTTGTTAAGTTTGTCTTTCTAGAAATCATTTTCGGAAATACCATCTGGGTACGAGGTTAGGCTTGTGTTTGCCGCATCTAGAAAACTGAGACATGAGATCGCTCATCCTAACCCACCAGGGTTTGGCCCTGGGACATGAACTCAATTCTTGGCATGTACTCTTCACTGAAGCCTCAAAACAATCCATCTCTAAAGCATATGATACTACATTTTCTCAGGATTATTCACATGGATAATATCAGAAAGAACCAGTTGGAGGGGATCAGAGTGTTAAAATTGAAAATCACCTTTGGGAAACAGCCACAACTTAGGATCTGTGGAAACTGATTTGTGTTTGTTATTTGCTGCTTTGATTTCTCAAAAATATTAAGAATTTGGATATTTATAATTTGGATAAATTCAAGTATCAAATTTCTAATGATTTTTTTCAAACTGAAACTTTTTAAATATATTTGCTATTCTCAAATTTCACTGCGTGAGGTTCTTCAAGTTTACTCACCTTCAATCTGTATATAGGCCAAGAATGACAATTTTTACAGAATAATGTATATTCAATTCTGAGATTTATTAAAGGTATAATTTCTATGTTACTTTCAATAAGTGCAAGTTTTAGATTCATATTACTTATAACATACTATCTCTAACTACTTTTTAATACACAGCAAAATTATTATGTAATTCAGAATGCATAGAAGGCAATTTCCTTAAAAAAAGAAGCAATTACTGCCTCCTGTCAATTAAAATATTGGTCATTAACTATAAAGAAAAAAAGTTTAATATAAAAGGTAAATATGTAACAATGAAATAATTATATTTATAAGGTTATGAAATATGAGAACAGATTGTATACCCTAAGAGAATTAACTAATCCAAATTGAGATTTGTAAAAATCTCTGTCTTAGGTTTAATAATATAGTTTACCATGATATATCATGATATATTTTTGATAACATGGCTCTAACCTTGAATACTCTGACTTTTTTATAGTATCATTGTATTTCATCAAAATAATTTTAAAAGAGAAGGGGCATATATAAATTTGTTTTAAATATGTTGTATCAGAATACAGAAAATGTGCACCTCTACAAAAGCCTGAGTTTCAACTCTCCAAGGTTATTCTAATCTACCTTTACACAGAAAATGAAAATATATATTGATGCAATGTGTTTCTATGGTAACTATTTTTTATGCTGAAAAAAAACTAATATACCTCACAAGAAGATTGCACTTCATGGGCTTTGACCAAATAGCTGTGTCGTTTTATTTATCAATTCTGAAAGCCCTTTAATGTCAGTTATTTTGATCTTGGCTCATTCATTGTAGCCAGAGAGATCAAGGTTGTCTGAGGGACATTTACCAGAAGGCAACATGTACCCAGTGGAGCAAGTGAAATAAGTAAGTAATCTAACTAAGATTAGGCTTGGATTAGTTATGCCTTATTTCAGGGCATACTGGTGCTAGGAGCCATGATTTCTGTGGCAGATGGAGACAGGAAATGGGACTAGGCATGAATTCTAGAAATTCCAAGAGAGAGGCTTCTCTTAGTCACTAGTGACCATTAATTACCATAAATGTGATTAATGTTATGATATTCATTATGTACCATAAGTAAGTAAATGTACAGTAAAAACATACATAAGGCACTTGCACCTTTTAACTATTAATGTTCTAAAAACCAGGTGACAAGGTTCTACCATAGGTCAACAATCCAAAGATCCCTTTTGCTTTGCATTGCCCTGCATACCTTCACCTTTCAGTATCCCATTCATCCAGTGCAAAATGGGGACAATAATATTTCTTCATTTCCTTAATCAGACAATTTTGAGAATAAAATAAGGGATGTAGACAGATTATTCCACTAACCCATATACTCCTTTGTAATTACTACCAGAATGCCTAGTGCTTTCAGGTGACCTGAGTAGTTTTCCATCTCTCTCCAGTCTGGAGACGTGATTTAAGAGTACACAGTAATATTTATGATAGAGTAGAGAAGAGTAATCAAAGCAGAAGACCTGCAAAATTCAAGACAAATTGCTTCTGGTGATGAAGTTGTCTTCAATTTAAGAAACCAAAGGCAATCTTGGCACATTTAGACACGTAACTAATATCTCATTACATTGTGGTGGGGCATCTCAGCGAGACAAGAATTCAGATTTCTCTGCAAAAGAAATGTCCTCCACTCCCACCATCATCCCTTTGTTAGTTGTTTTAATATATGGCTCTCAAACCTTTTGGCACTACTCTTGCTCAAAGGTGGGACCTATGGACTGTTGCCTTGCATTGGGATTAGGAAACATTGGGTGAGTCCTCTGAGGTTGAGCACTAAACGGAAGTTAGTCACCAAAGCTGACATACTTGAAGCCCTGTGTTACCATGGAAGCTAGCTGACTATCCTGTAGCCAGTCCACATGGAGATGTGACACAGAGGTGATCCTGTCAGCTGTCTCAGCTGAGCCCAACCTTCACATCTTCTCAGCCTGGGCTCTAAGCAGGCAAGCAAAAGAGCCTTCAGAACAGTTGAGCACCCACTCATTGAGTGACTCCAGCCTTTGAGTCTTCCTAGCTGAGGACCCAGGCATTGAAGAGAAGAGAAAAGCCATTCCCTCTGTCTTGTCTGTGAAGTCTTAACCTACATAGTCTGCTGGAATAATAAAATAGTTGCTTTTAACCACAGTTCTGAGATAATTGTTACCTAGAAAAAGTAAATACTATAGAAATTTTGCTCCCGAGGTGAAGTGATGAGATTTTCATTTGATTTAATGCCTTAATAGAATGAGACCATGGGGTGTGTATGTGTATGTATGGGAGTTGGGCCATCCTGTATGCGGGAGGAATGTAATAATTTGTAGTCAGAAAATTCAATAGAGAAATTTTAAAATATAGCCCCCAAATTCTTTGACATACCTCCCATTGAGAGTTGGAATCTATGTCCCTTTTCATTAATCTTGGCAGGATACGGCTAATAACGTACACTATAAAATTCTGAGTAATGTATTATACAGCACTTTGGTCTGGAATGTTCTTTTTTATTTTAAAAGTATGTATATATTTACTAAAGAGTGATTTACATAACATAATATGCACCTATTTTTAAAGTACATTTTGATGAGTTTTAACAATTTTATGTACCTATATAACTACTACTCCTTTAAGATGTAGAACATTTCTAGAAAACTCTTTGGAACTAGGTAGCCTTTCTAGATAATTCCCATTTCTCCCTAACCCTACCCCAACCAAGCAACCCCTATTCTGAGTTCTATTAGCACAAATTAATTTATTTTGAACTCCAATTTCACATGTTATAGTAGCCCTCATAACCAAATGTAGCATGTGACTAATTCCTGCCAATGAAATTAGTATAAATCGTTTGTGCCTTTTTTACCTTCTCCCCTACTCAACTGAACACTGACCACTCCAGGACACAAGATGCAAGTTCAGGATCCTTATATAGGTGTGATCCACCACATTTTACATTAGACCATTGACTGGGTGATAAATGAACTTTTATTATGTCAATTTACCATATCTTATGTATTACCTTGGTCCTTTTCTTGACCAATACACGATATACAATAGGACCTTAAAATGTAAGATCTTAATATTTAAAGAATCACAATAATCAGCAACCCACCTCAAAAAGTACTGAGAAAGGAAAACCATTTCATTGAGCATAGTATCAGAACAAGGACAGTCAGTGCACCAGGAAGGAGGGCTGATTGATTTATGTGAACTATAAGAAAAACCTCACCCACTGCACCTGCAATTTTCAAAGTCCTTTGACTAAGGAAGCTTCCTACTATTAGAGTTGTGACATCGTTATTTGCCTTTGTAGTTATCTTTTCTATGCTTTTTTGGTTATATGATTCCAATTTTTGTTAATATATATTTTTTCTTTTACATATCTCCCTATATCCAGCTTAGTTTTACTGAAGTCTTGCAGACTTGGCTCTTTGACATTTATATATATCATTTTATCTAATTTGTTTATCTAAAAGTTTGAACTTCAAAAGTTATTTTCCTCTTATAAAGTATTTTATAAGATCTTTAACATCTACTGTTTAATCACTGGTGTGGCAACATTTTCTGTTTATTTACTGAATCTGAATACTAATGCATTTGCATTAACTTGTGCCATATAGCCTCGTCTATCCTTTAGGTGAGGCATGGTAAATTTGGGGTATTATTTTAACTTTTGGTTAATTTCTTAATGCAGAAAGTATTCAAAGCTTTTCACTAAATTGCTTTTTGAGTCTAATAATATTCCCTAAATAAATTGGAAATTTCATTTTTATCTTTAAAAGGAAAGGTCAATAATAAAAAACAGACAATATTGTTTCCATGCCAATATATAAGAATTTGACAATTACTTCATTTGAACTTTTTCCTCTACATAACTTAAAATATTGTTTGATAACTCTTTATATTTTTCTTTCATCCACAGAAATTTTTTTAATATAAACTAATAAGATTAAGAATGAGATTTGGATTTAATTTATATGTAGATAATCCTAAGTAACAAATAAGTCATATACTTTTTAGGCCAGTGAAAAATATATTGTGATTTTTTCAGGCCTTGACATTCTGACATTACTATCAAAGACAGCAAATTATCTGAAGAGGATGTGTGCTCTGTGTGCCCTTTTTTATTGTATAGAGTTGTTGCTGTCCATCTTCAACTGGATGATTCGATAGCCTTCCATATACAACATAACCAAAACTAAATCTGGAAATGTTAAAATTCAGAATGGTATAATATTGTGACTCTATAATCATGAGATGGAATATCAAAAGGAATTATTTTACAATGAAGTTGTCTATATTTTCGAGTCACTGCTATGTATTGTAATTCCTGGGGAAGACTATTGCTTGAAGTTCTATAGAAAATTTCTTTCATAATACCAGGGCTTTAATCAAACAATGTGTGAGACCATTGTACACCACTGACCAATACACTGAGTTGAATTCTTTCCCACTCCCCTCCAAAAAAGTCCCATCCGCCTTACAGATAAAATTCTACATCAAATGGCACTCTCCTATCTACTGATTAGTAGTGCTGGGATACGTGCCTGATCATTTCAAAGTACTGTTAAGGCATATCTTTTTATTTTATCTTAATTGCATATTGAAACAAAACAACTTAACATAAATTTTATAAGATCCTGAAAATAGATAAAGCAGGCATAGCTTCTTCTAAAGGACTCTAACAGGTGTAATTTCATGATAAACAACAAAAGAGGTGAAACCCATCAAAAATCCAGTAACATTTGTGGTGACAGAAAGCTAACTATGAGAGGTGAACACACCGTGTAAATATGTATGCATTACTGTTAAAGTATACAGCTGAAACCTATTAAATTTTGTTAACCAATGTCACCATTAAAAAATAAATTTAAATTAAAAAAAATAAAAGTTCAAGAAATATAATGTGGTATTTTTACTAAAATTCTACAGTTTTATCTACAATTAAATGCATCTATACTTTTTCTCCTCCTTTGAGGTAGTAGACTTGGAGATACCTGAAAAATCTTTCATCTTCCTCCTTTGGTTGATTGTGTATCCGATTCTTAGTGATTGTAGAAAGTTTTTATTTTTCTTTCTTTCTTTTTTTTCCATTTAATTTTACTGTAGTTACAAACCAATCTTATTTTTCTTTTGTCTCCTAATTTCATTATTTTCTGATTATTGGAAAGCTTATATTTTTTACTTTCTTTGACAATGTGTGAATATACCTATCTCCAGCATATCTAACTCTGGGCTCAAAGGGGTAGAAGAAGTAATGATTGAGGATTCCCAAAATAATGATTCAAATTATTTTTATTCTGTTTTATTTTATTTATTTATTTATTTTTTTGGTGATTAATTTAGAAAAGCAATAGATTTTGTTGGTCTGGAATTAACAATATTCACTTCTCTAAACTCTCAGTAGATTGTTATTAAACAGATATAAAATACACTGTACTTACACTTTTTTTAGAATTTCCTCTCAAGAAGAAAGAAAATGGCAAACCAAAAATAAGAATTGATTAAAAGTCAAGAATTTGTAGGATTTTATAGTTTTTATTGTTATCGAGTTTATTCCCTTAATTCTGATACAACAAAGATGTATAATGTTTAGAGCACACTAAAATACTAAATATTGATTATTGAAAACTGGAGATACATATATATGTGTGTATGCATATAGATAGATGATAGATTAGATAGATAGATGATAGATAGATAGATAGATAGATAGATAGATGATAGATAGATGATATATAGATGATAAAATTAGCAAATTTTTACTGGCTTATAAGGGTTTAAATATGATGCTTAGTAGAGCAAAACAATATTTTCTCCATCTTCTCTAAAGTCCCTAGATCCTATGAAGTCTTGGTTTAAAAAAAAAATCAATAATTACCTTGGAAAACAGCAAAAGTCTTTTAGGATGAGAAAACTTTAGAAAGTCCTGAGAGTCAGAAGGCAGGCAGTCAAGGTCAGGACTGAATAAGGAAACCTCAGCTAAAATATACTTAATGTATTGCTCCAATATCATACCAGAAAAAGAGAGCTGCCACCCAGGCTTCCCACCCATGAAGTTCCCCTTTTAGAAAGCACTGCTTGACCTAGACAGCTAGCTAACCTTTTGAGTGACCTTGTATTTCCTTTCCTGAGCTATAATTCTCATTCTTGTATTTTAAATTCACCAATAAGGAATGAACCCACAAAACCCTAGGCAACCCACCTTCAGCCTCAATGAAGGCAGAACTCCAGGTCCAAATTCTTTTTCTCTCTAACTACAACCTTGCATTATGACCCTGAGCATGCTGTGCATTCTCCAGGAACTATCAGTAATACATCTTATTTTTTCACAGCAACCTGATCTTTGTTGCTGATGTGCATTTTGCTGTCATAATAAGAACCACAAGAGCCAGTCCAGCCACAACACTGGAACGCCATCATGAAAATATCTGCTGGGGCTTCTCACAAACCCAGGTGAGTGCCCCCAGGCATTTCTAACCAACAGTATCACTATCTATAGGCTGAGTCATCCCTGGTGTCTGGCCTTCCAAACTGTGAAACAAATTTCTGTTGTTTAAGTCACCCTATATATTGTATTTTGTTATAGCAGCCTGAATTAAGACAAATTCTAACCCACAATATTCTCTATGAAGACACTAGAGAAATAGATTTAAATGTTTGAAGGACAATAACTTAAAACCTATCTATTGCAATTATAAACTTGGTGAAATGAAGACATTTCAAAAATACAGGGATTCTGAAAGTTAACCCACACAGCTTTTACCTAAAAATGTTATTAGAGAGAGATAATGTATGGTTACACAACATTATGAATGCAATTAATCTTACTGAATCACAAGATTAAAAATGATGAAAACGTCAAATTTTATGTTGTATATATTATGCTCTAGTAAAAAAAAATGTTTTTGGAGGATTAATTCTAGGAAGAAAAAATATGAGCTCAGGAAGAAGAAAAGTGAAAGAAGCAATTGTGAATCGTCGTTATAGAATAATTAAATACAGCAGTCTCTGAATATGTAGAAGAATAGAGCAAACACTAAAGATTAGAGAAGATTTAAATGCCACAACCCAAAAGCCATATCTCATAAAAATATAGCAAACTTTTTACCTCTTAAAAAATAGTAAACACTTTATTTAAGCAGATGAAACTCATAAAAATGATCATATATTAAACCACAAAGAAAACAAAACGATACTTCAAAGTTGATATTATACTGGCCACATTCAATGGCTGTTATATAGTATACCTGGAGATCAATAATTACATTATTGATCTGGAAATGCATATATATACACACACATACACTGAGTTCTAAATAACTTTTGATTTAAAGAAGAAATTCAATTGGAAATTACAATTATTAATAAAAACAATATTTTATGCAAGCAAATACAATTTATAGAAAATGTATAGCTATCTGGTATAAACTGGTAAAATTGTCTCCGAATAGAAAAATCTGATAGATAAAAACCATAAGATGCATTAAAACAGTGATAAAATATCTGCCTCTTCAAATTAAACAGACACATATGTTTCAAGTATAAGTATTCTCAAACTTTTAAGGAACAAGTAAAACTGTTTAGAACATAGAAAAATGTTAAAAAAAACTGCTTAGAACTTAGAAAAATGTTAAAAAACTGCTTAGAACTTAGAAAAATGGTTGCAAGCTCTCCAAGACATTCTGCAAGGCATGTATAGCGACCATGTCAGTACTGTCTTGGGATTTCAACAAGACCTTGAAGCTGGAGAACAATAGCTGTCAGGCTATTGCTGTAGAACATAGATAATGTGAACACTCATGGATATTTCAGTCCATTACCCAGCTTAAAGCCTTAAAACTGCAGGTGAATACACTGATTAGATTAGTCAGAATCTCTTTGGAGAGAGTTGCTAGTATACTGTGGATCCCCAATCCTTTCCCAGCAGAGCAGAGATTCAGATAGCCTGAAGTGGGCAGGCTGTATTTTGGATCACTTGGGAGACTGGAACTTGCTTCTAGAAAGGAGGGGGGCACCATAAGATTCTCAGAGGGTTAAATGGACCCGAAAATAAAAGCCAAGTCTTACCCAGACTGAAATGAATCCCTTTTAAGAGTGTCATTGAGAGGAAAGAGGTACCCAAACATGGAAGAATCTGTGTAGGAAAAACTAATGGAAGCCAGAGACTATCATATTAGAAGAAGCCAGCCAGAAAAAGGTATCTCCTGCATCAGATGACATCAGCAAAAGTGCTGCCAAAAACAAAAAAGTCAGAACTCAGACATCAATCACATAGATGGTCCCATGAGCCATATAAGAGTTTTTTACTCCTGAGGCCTGAGGCTGGAGGGGCTAAAAATAGAGGCCAATTGAAGGAAGAAGAGATAAAGCCTAAAAAGAGGGAAAGAAACAGGCCACTTCCCCCTTCTCCCTGCCTTTGCATCAAATAAATGGAGTGTAGCTTTGCTATGAAGCTATAGTAAACAAACAATGAGAAACTATCTCATACTATATAATAACTTGGTAAGTTATGGGCTCTAAACAACAATCGCCCCTGAAGCATTTATATTCCCACTCTTACTGAGCTAAACTCCTTCCATATACTAGTAGCAAACCCTGATAGCCAAACAAAATTAAGATAGCACAATAAAAGGAAACAGTAAGAATATCCTTTAAATAAAACACTAATAAATCAAATAGTAAAAGCATAGCTCATAGTAGCAAAGTAGGATTTACTGCGGTAATAAAAATATGTTTTAATAGTAGAGATGATCTACTTTTCCTACATACATATATGCATTCTATATACATATATACATTCCACAAATATACATATAAGAATGCAATTCTCAATATTAATAAATCAAAGAGGAGAATGTGATTCTAGTGCATGCTCAATAAGTAATAGCTAAACAGTCATAATGAAACTAAATTCAAAATATATCTTAGGAACTATAAAATAAGGGGGGCACCCTTAACAGGAAACATTTTACTCATTAATATAAACCAAAATAATTTTATCAAAATAAGAAATAAGACAGTTGAATCTACCACCATAACCATTCAGAATAATACTGGAGTTTCCAGCCAACTGAATCAGATAAAAACTGATGCAGTTTTATATACAAAAAAAAAAAAAAAAAAAAGATAAAATGTTTTTTTATTTCAGATGATATAATTATCTACCTAAGAAATCCAAGCGAATCAACAGGAATCAGCAAGAAGCTGGATCAAAATTAGATCGTAGAAATTAATACTGTCTCTTAAATGAACCTATCAATCACAACAAGTAACAGGAAAAAAAATGTCTTTGCCAGGTAACAAGGTTGTAAAGTACCTAGGAATAAATATAAGCAATAAAACGTCCAACTTTTTACAACTTAACTGAAGGAAATTAAAAAAGAAAAAAACTGAATTAGTGAGATAAAACTGGTTGTGAAGGGGAAGATTCATAGAACTTCACAAAATAATTCAAAAATGAGGATGATGTCACTATATTATACTGGCCAAGCTTATGGGAGAAACAGAGAAAAAGAAAGAAAAGGAGAAATCACCTTATCATGTTCCAAAATATTTTTGTATAAATTCAATAGATGTGGCATTGTACAGAAATGGACAAAGAAATTAATTGACCAGAATATGTAGTTCAGAAATAGACCTATATGTATAGGAATTTAGCTCTGAATAAAGGATATTTCAAACTGGTGAGGAAACAATGACTTATTCAATAGATATTTCCTGGAAAGCTTGATATTCATAAAAAAAGAATAAAATTATATACTTAAACCATTTACTCAAATTCCAGATAGAATTAAAACATGAACAAAACTGTAAATGTGTTCAAAGAAAATATTAAAAAATATGTTTATGACTTTTGAGGAAAAGGTCTTTTTACAGAAAACATGTAAAACAGCAGAAATTTTTAAACTTACATCAAACAGAAGTCAATTAAGCAGAATAAAGGTAGGCAGTATCCTAGGAAAATACTTTAACAATGTAAATAATTTAAAAAATTACTCTATACAGTACAAAACGGCATTCCCCAAATCAAAAAAAAATATAAGAAAGCCAGTAGAAAAATAGACAATTTCTATGAACAGGCAAGACAAGGTGTAAAAATGCCTGAGAACTTAGAGACAGACAACCTTTAGTAGTAACTAGGTAAATACAAATTAAAAACAAAATACCAAACTTCAAATTGGAGAGTTTAGACAGGCCTATATTCTGCTAATGAGAGCAAACTTATTTCACAACTTGAGGTAGGTAGAAGAGATTTAGCAAAATCTTTAAAAATAAACAATCATGTTAAAAATGCCTATAGCCTAAAAGCCAGCAATTCGATTTTTGGATAGCTACTTTCACATGTGCATACAAGACACAAAACATACAAAAGTATCTAAACTGAATCATAGTTTGTAATACTGAAAAATTTTTTAGAAGTCTAAATAACTATCACTGTGCAATAATACTTTAATTAACTATAACAATGAATATTCAAACAATATTTTATATGGTAATTTTAAAGAATGAGATAGACAATTTGGTATTAGTCATACAGTGAGGGAGCAATTTTATTTGTATACTGAAAAATGGTTTAAATAAAGTTACACAATGATATTGTTTTATGACTGAGAATTCACGTGTGAGAACACGTAGAAAAATATAGAAAGGGAAGATACACCAAATGATGACAAGCATTTCCTTTAGGAGGGTTTTAGGACTTTGGTGCTGTGGGGGTGGTCATCAAAGTGCTGTTTCAGCCTGTCTGTGATGTTTTCCTTTTATATAACAGTTAATCTGTCACATGATGGCCATGGTAGGTCAAAGGAAAAAAATATCTGATTGTCTTGAGAAATCTATTTGATAGTTTTTCTTATCCCACCTTCATATTCTATAATTATAACTTCAATCACATGAGCATTACATTTGTAGATCAATTGATATCTCCTTGCAGGAGAAAAAGAATACTTATTCATGTGTACCTGCAAGGATATTCTTTACATTTTTCAGGTCATGTATTTGAGTTTTGTGGCATTTGGTGGTAATTGTTTTTGAAAGATCCAGTTAACATAACCACACATTTTTTTCCTTCTGCGATGCCAGTATTATGTATATATATGGCAGGTCTCTGTCTTTTACCACATTCCAATTATTTAAAATTTTTTCTTAAAAAAATGCTAGTTTTTAGGACTGAAATAATGTTTAAACTATAGTGAGGAAATAAAGGTTTATTTCTAAAGGTCAGGGCACTCCATCCCTCCCACCCTCACCAGCTCCACCTTGTGTCCTAGAAGAAAAAAAGCAGTCAGTTCCCAAAGTTGAGAGCCAGCTGCCGCAGGAAAATAATGTACAACAGTGTGATTATCTGCATTTCAGGGGAAAAGAGTGCTATTATCACTTAAAACTGAGATAGCAATTAAGATGTGGCGTACAAGTGCCGCCTGAGCAGATATGATGAATATTTCATCCTTTAGATCTTAACTTTGAGTAATGTCTGGCAGGCAAAGAATTCAGTGGTTGTTATTTTCAAGAGCTGATCATTTTGATGTTTAATAGTTCGGGGCTGGTGATGATTGTAGGACTTAGCATGGGATTAAAATATTCCAGAAAGATGAGATAGCTTTCAATAAAGTCAGATGTGTACCTAACCCCACTGTGCATAGGATTTCAGTAATCATCTCATAAATTTAATTTAACACCACTCTCCTTAGAATTGTTAATCTGATGCTCAGCTGTGTATGTAATAAAAGATACATCCTACCTATCCAATGAAAGGTGAGATCAAAGAGATGACTTTGTGAAATACCTTCGGACATGACAAATCTTAAACACATGGTTTCTGGGGGTAAGGGTGGGAGAAAATGAAGGAGACAGGGATTGATGATGGTGCTGAAGAGGTAGGCATTGCCAAATCAAAGAAAGTATTTTCAGCCAGGATAAGACTGTTGGGTTTTATATTGAGATAATCGGTCTTCTTACCGTAAGGCTGATAGGTACATGGAGACTTTACAAGGAGTCCCCAACAGAGAGAGTTTTATAGGAATCAATTCTGAGACCCTCGATTTCCTGATCCTTAATTTCCAGTCTCTTTCTAAAGCTGCAAAAGAGAGTAGTCATGATCCCATGAGTCCTCCCCCAACTTTACAAAATAAAGGCATAGCCTTATCGTAGTTGCAAAAAAAAAAAAAAGAGATTAATATATTTGTTTTGCAGAAACTCCTTTAATATGATTAATGAATATGACTTCAACTTATCAGTCTTCCTGTTTTTTGTACATTTTACATACAAAAATTAGGAGTGGTGCATTAGGAGAAACTGAACCTGAATCTTATAAACCTAACTGAACTTTTGTGTAAGATAACCAAGATATATTATGTAAAACCCAGAGATAAAAATTTCATAGTTTCTAAGAATGACTGTGCATTAAGTAAGGTATTTAAAACTCATTTTACTAAAGTATGACATGTTTCTTTGAATTACAGCAAATCTTTATTTCATCTTACAAAATGTCAAATACCCTTATTTCCTATTAACCAAAAATAAACTTCTAAAATTGTGATGAAATGTCTATAAATGAGAACAGTTCGTTGAGGAAAAACTAAAGCAACATATTTTGAAGACTGCCATGGTGTTCTTCAGTGAAGAATTGTCATGTGGGAAGAGGGTACAAAGGCGAACTTGGTAATTGCAGTTAACTTTGGAGGTTGTGAAGTGGCAGAAGAAGTTTTATCCTTATGTATCAAGTATTTAACAAGTACTGAGAGATCAAAGTGCTGCTTTTGTGCCTCCTCCAAGTGCACACTTTTCAACTAGTTGAAGCCACATAGTATTTCTCTAGCTTTCAAGGGGAGGCAGGCAGTGTGGTCACAGCAGGTCTGTGTCTTTTACCACAAGAACACTATGTACATCAAAGTCCAGTGAGCTTAATTATTCTTCTTAACTTGGAATATATCTACTTTGGAGGGTCTATTGGAAACTTCAATTTTTTTATGCAATACTTTCAGAGGAAAAATATTCATTTTTCTGGAAAGTAAGTACATCTTTTTCAGATTTAAAAAAAAAAGTTCTTGATCAAAAATAGGTTATGAACTGGTGTCAGAGCCTTTTAAGTGCTTCTGAAGGAGATTCACTCTTCCCTTCACTCCATGTGTCTTTCCTTCTTTTTCTCCTCCTCATCTTCCTTTCCCAGTCTTTATATTCATCTCCTTCCCTCTTATCTCCCCTTCCTCCCTCCCTCTTTCTCCTTCTTCTTCCTCATGCTCCTCCTCTTTCCTCCTCCTTCCCTCCCTCTCTCTCTTTTTCCCTCTTTCTCTCCCTGCCTCTCTTCTTCTCCTGTAGCTATGTGTCTATGTCTGTATACAACCTATTGCAAATGTTCTCTACCCTTGGGCCTCTGTGAGCAAAAGAAGCTTCATCCGTATTTGTTGCCTCTCCCCAGCACTAGCATCACCGCCTCAGCTCCACCTCAGATCATCAGGCATTAGATTCTCATAGGAACACCAGTCTCTGCAGTCAAAGAGGTTGGGAACCGCTGACCTGTTTTGCTGATGATCTCTCTATAATTTCACATTCTGATAAGTATCTCCCTCCCTTTATTCTTACCCCCTAGAGCATTCCCTAGAGAACTTCTGGTGCCTATCTGCAACATACATGGGCCACGTCTAGTAATTTAAAGCACGTATCAGATCTTTAGTAGAGTATGTTGAAACACATAACTGAGAAAGCACCATGGTCCTTCAGAGGCAGCCCATTGATGAAGCTATTGAAAAAAAGCTATTAAGCTTTTTATTCTAAAAATGAAACTTCTACTCACATCCTGCAGTGAGCATCTTTAAAAATTTTCAAGAGGCAAAATTCCTGCAAGGTTTTAAAACAACAAAAATGCTAATTTCGAACCACAACTGGCTGAGCAAATAATAAAGAATGGTTGTTTTAAAACTAAAATTGAAAGATACTTCTATGACAAATATCCTCTGGCATAAAAATGGAATGGCCTTTTTTCTTTTTTTTTTTTTTATTGGAAATAACAATTGCAAAAATAATCTATTGGTGACTGAAAGAAGAGGAGAAGCATTAAGTTATTCTCATTTTGAAGAAGTAAACCCGTGAATGATGAAGATATGACCATTTTAGGAAATTATTGCTGAATGATAAAGTTTGGCTCATATATTTTTTTGTTTTTTGATTGCTATGAACATTTCTACCTTCTCAAGGCATTTTAATAGTTTATCAGATTCTTTTTTTTCTTCTCCTGGGAAGTATGTAATTACATATAATGCCATTAATTTTTCTTCTGCTACATTTTACATTCATAAATATAAATTTTTGTTTGAAGCTCTAAATGCTGTTAAAACTCAAAATCACTTTGAATAACCCAATACATAAGAGCAAAACTGATATTTTTGCTTTGAGAGAAACAGTGGTCTCAAGTAGAGTCAAAGAATGATGGCCTGGAGTTTCTGGCTAACTCACCTGACATTTCTTTCATATCATGTTGTGTAAATAAAATACGACTTTCTACTCATCAGAGCAAATTTAAAGTAAAATTTCACTGTCTCTGTGTGAATCAAAAGCAAACTTCTGATGCAGGGGAAGAATTAGAAAAGCTTAGAGCTTTGACAAGTCCATAAAAAAAGCTTTTGTAGCATGCTTTAATATTTGATTAATAAATTTGCTCATGTTTCATTTTGGGTGTCAAAGAGAAAAATGAATCTGTATAGCAGTACTCTTTCACCAAATGTAGACCCTTATACAACCATGCATTTGAGTTTTAGTAAAAGATCTTCAAATATAATAAATGGCATGATGAGCAAATTATTACTTCTTATAATAATACTGCAGGGGAAAAAAGACCAGTCACTAAAATACTCTCTTATTCCAGAAGAGTGATATCGTCAAATAATTAACTGCAACGTTAATGCAAAATATCAGTGTAAATTGTCAGGGTAGTAAGGTATGTATTGATGCTTCATAAAAAAAAAAAACCCTGTATCATGTAGCATACAATACTCCACATTCAATTCAAAGGATTATTTTAAAGGAAAGTAATTCTGAATTATATTTTTTTTCTCTGTGCTGTGACAGCCTAAACTAAATATATTATTTGCTTTTTATTCTAAAAATGAAACTTATGTCAGTTCATACAAGGGAGAAAGAATGAAAATAGAAAGTATCACAGGGTATTTAGGACTATGTTATAGTCTAAATTAAACATCCATTTTGCTTCTAATGATTCCTAGAGGCACAGAGGTGGAATTCAGCTAAAGCAAAAGCTAATTTTCCTGCTCTGTTCCCGGAACACCAAAGGCAGAACATTCAGCACCACGTCAGGCAATATTCCCATAAAGCTAATAGATTTAGCAGAATTGAAAAGTAATGTGACCCTGGAATTGAAAAACTTGCTGGCAAGGTTAAAATACCATAACCCTGGGATTTCCTAGGCTTGATTTCATAGCCAACTCATAGGAGTTTGGAGCTGGAAAGGACCACCTGGTAAGACACAGACTTTTCAAAGAAAGACTCCAAGTCTCATAAACTTTATCATTTGGTCAGGCTGACAGCATGGTACATGGGACTATAGATAACTGAGTGAGGGGAGGAGAGCTGAGGGTAATGACCTTTGAAAATTCCAAGATAAATGGGAAAGAAATGCTCCAGCTGGAAACTTCCACACTTGTTTATAGGATTCCTCTCTTTCTCTTCTCTTCCTCCTTAAGAAATGTGTAACTAAATACAATACTTCTGTTCATCTTCCACTGCTATTCTTTATGCTTATATATATAATTTTTTGTTAATTAAAGTATTTGTTGGATTACAAAATCATCATGAATAGCCCAATACATAAGATCAAAATTGATATTTTTGCTTTGAGAAAGTCTCCATCTTAAATTAAGTAGGCTATTTCTGAAAGGTCACAGGTGGCGGGAGGGTCAAAACGGAAGATGGAACTGATCTACCCAACTCTGCGTGTCGTGATACAGGCCAAAGGCAGGTCTCCACATTTGATAATCAAAGTTATTAAGGACAATTATAGAAAGATGCTCCATTTCCAACTTCACAAATTAAGAAATGAATTTAATAATTCTTACATAGTTTCTTAGTTATAAATTTATTTATCCATATGTTATTTTTTCTATGAAATTTGTATTTGACTTAAAAACTAAAACAACTCTAACTTTTTGTGTCAGCATATGTAACAAAAGATTATTAGTTGCAGCAAAAATAGCTGGTCAACCCCTTAGAGAAGACAGATTAAAACAAGGCAAACCAAAAACACAATCCAGGTCAACATTTTAACTAACAAACTTTTGATAGCCTAAAGGAAAGTCTCCTCTTATGCTTTCTTTTCTTAAAGTAAGACCCAAGAGGCCATTTTTGCCAGCCATTTGGTAGTGCGACACCCAGTTGTGATAAAATGTTTTCCTTTATCAGGTTTGTTAGTTTAGAGAGCTCCAATTTAGTGCATGCTTTGTCATACAAGTTTAGATTATTTGGTAATTGAGTACATAACTAAAAATTACAATTATTATAGAAAATATACTTTGTTTATAACTAAATATTTGAGACTTTGTTGGTCAAGATCAGAAGTGCTTGATTTAAAGATATCAATAATCTAAATTTGCTTTCCTAGTAATAACTGTTAGATGACAACTGTCACAATTAAAAAGACTTTATGTTGTTCATACAGGCATTAAAATGTTTGGCTATGCCCATGACATTTCTTATGATAAATATCTAACTTTTGAGCAGCTAATTATTATGATGTTCTTGTGGGTAAATATCATATCTAAACATTCATATTCTAATTATTTGTAGAAGAAATTAATATTAGTAATAAAATGATTACTAGTGCTACACCAAAATATTAGCATAATAATTACAACATGGAAATGAGTCACCATTCAAATTATTAATGATTATTCTGATTTGTTTTATTTATGTTTCAAATATATTACCAACTGTGCCTTAATCAGGACATTTTAACTGTAAGTGGTTCAAATGAAACACAGAAGCAAACACATACACATACTTACATGAACATGCAAATACAGCTTTTTTAAACCTAAATACATTTTTATCTAAAAATAGAGAGAAGCAAAATAAAAGATTACATAAAATGAATCATAATTTATGCTTCACTTGCCTACTAATATAAGGTACTATTTTAAGGAAACTGGTACCTAGAGTTTTTGCCTTAACATTATTAAGATTAATGAGGAGAATTTTGTTGGTTACAGTGTATCTTAAAAAGGTCAGATTTCAGAGAGTTTATTGTCCTCCATTGTAGGAAACTGGCAAGATCATTAAATGAAAAATTAAAACATTTTTCAAAAAGCCATCCAAAGATCTGTGTTTAATTTATGTTCCATTAAGGTATATGGGTTTATGTGGCTATCTATTACGTTACTGAGACCAGTTCTAATAGCAGCTGCCATTTACAACACTTAGGAGATAGCGAGCAGTTTATTAAAGTGCTTATTTTCACTAATAGGAAATCTGATCACTCACGCTTTTTCTAGTGTTATTAGGAATGCAAAATGCATTTATTCTAGATTAGATGTGGGGGTAATTTATCTTTGTAGTAGATATAGATTTACCCTTATTATTTTAATATATAAAAAGTAGGTCTTTAAAAAGTTGTCTAATAAAAGGAACCTACAGGAATTTCAAAAAGGAACGTGCACTTTCTCAGGGATGCTTCATCAAGAGAATGAGCTGGAATAATGGGCTCACCCACCCCATCCGCACCTCCAGATCTACTTGTCTTTTTCATTCCTTGTAAGCAAAAAATTGAAATTGAAAAAATCGGTGTGTTCAGAAATCTAGATTTCTATCTCAAGTTTCTTCTTTCTGTATTTCTTGTTTTGTTATCATTAAGCATAGCACCAAGCTCAAGAGAAATCAAACTTTGTTTTTCTTGGCTAATGGAGATAAATAGCGGCTTGAACAAAACAAAGTAGTAAGACTGTTTTCAATGCCTTTGGAATTAAATAATCTTAGATACTTAAATACTTAGATACTAAATACTAAATATACTAAATAAATATAGTTGAGCTAGAATATTCCAGAATATTAAGCCATACCATAATTTACTGTTATCTAAATTGAAATGTTATATCCCTCCAAATGAATCTCCATAATGTGAGAGCCTGTTTACAACAATTGACATCTATTGGCATGAATAATAATAATGGTGATAATAGTTATTATTTATAGTATGCTTTCTATATTCAAAGTGCTGTGTTAGGTGTTTTACCTGGAGACTATTAACTCTCACAGACAACAACTTTGTGGGGTTCAGTGTAGTCACTGCCAACTTCAACTTCATACTTTTGCTGATTTTGTCATCTCTTTTTTCTTAACTTTTTTTTTCTTCATTTTTGAGCTGTAAGGGCTCACTCATCAAATACAACTTTTTTTTTTGCTTTGATTTTTCCAAAACATGATTTACCATGACAGCTATTTACAACTTACTTATATTTTGAAGATAATAATGTAGTTATGCTGCTTTAGATTACAGCAAAATGTATCTGTGTAATTAAAAATATTCCAGCTTTTAAAATCCTCATCTATTCCTGCTCAAGCATGTTTTATCATTCCTCCCTGCCTGCTCTTTTCTTGGTTTCCTTTTTTTTTTTTTTGCTTCTTGCATTTTGTTCTTGCTGATCATCTCATTCTTGGCTCAACTCATATCTTTAGTCTAGATGTATACTTAGAAATTCAAAAAATCTTATACTTTTTGTACAGAAATATACAGAAATGCGTATATGTATATATTTGTGTGTGTGTGTGTGTGTGTGTATATATATATATATTTATTTATTTATTTATTTCTGGACAAATATATATACCTGATGAACATATATATATATACATATATACATATATATATGTCTGTTTGTGTATACATACACATATATATGAGATTAAATGCTACATTTTAAATCAGTATTAAAAAACACAAATCTACTACTGCTACATTTAGAAAAATAAATGCATTTATTTCTGATTCTAGATTTAGTATAGATTAAACTTGATCAGTATTCACTGCAGAGAAGAAAATCAAATTCTACATAAGTAGCATAATTCATTTGGTCCACACTGGTTGCAACTCAAACAAATTGGGAAACATGGCCCAAAGGAGAGTTCCAGAATCACAACGCCTTCCAGAGTGGGCTGTGAAAACAACCCCACACGATAAGGATCATGGTACCTACTTGGGCAGAATTTTTTATCTTCAATAAGTATTTTCATCTATTAGAAGCTCTGAGATTACTTAATTGCCTGTCTTCCTGCCATTCCCAGTTCTGCACCTAGAGGACAAGTTGTTGTGAATGACGTAAAGTCACCTAGCCTAGGGAGTGACTTGGACTTCAGACCATAGGCATTGTATCTGTGAAGCTGTATCCAAGAGGAGGCATCCATTTTCATACACACAGAGACTCTGTCACTTGTCTGTGATCCTGAATGTTCTGCCTCTCATGTGCTTGTATGTGTTATCTAGTGCAGTGGGTAACTCTCCTCTATCCACTTTAAATTGACTAATGGCACAAGAAATGTTCCTTATACTCCTTTCGAGTTCATATTTTCGAAATCTTATTATGTGGTAGACACTGATTATGATTAAATTAACTAACTATAATAAGTAAAAGGATAAACCTAGCTCTTCTGTCATAACTCCCCTCTAAAACCTACTGCATCCCCCATATATTTGGAAGCTCCTGGAGAGTGTTCCACAAATGCTCACAAACAAGTCCCACAGCTGCTGCTTTTCTTGCATTGAAAGTGAATTTTTGGAAAAACCTTCTTTTCCCAGAATTGAGGCATATTTTGCTTTGCTGTTTTGCCATGATTCCTGGGTAATTATTGAGCTTTTATCTTCATGTCCCAAGGTCACACATCAGCTTCTTTTTGTGCTAAATTCTCTATAAAGTGGTGTGGCTTTTAAAATTAAATTTGGAGATATGTTCAAATGATAAACCATGCTTGGAAAATGTGGTTCTCTCTAAAAATTCTATCTGAAATGTCCATGAGAGGTGAAATAAATGGTTTCCATGATGATTTCATGCTGGAAACACAATGACACAGAACACTGGTCCTCAGCCCTCACTACCTAGAAGAATCACCTGGGAGCTCTGAAAGTTACCGATTCTCATACCTTGTCCCCAGCCAATTAGACCAGATACTCTGGGATGAGGCATCACATCAGTAGCTTGCCAAGCTTTTTAGATGATTTTAATGTGCAGTTAAGGTTCAGAACTACTGATAGATATGACATGTTATTTTGTGATGCAATGAAATAAGTGAGAGATACCAGCTAATAAAAGAATGAAAAGAATATATATTACTCTTCTAACATAATTACAAAAAAAAACAACCCAAAAAACAAAAAATAAAACTGAATTCAATTAATGGATCACTAAAATTTTACCTTCAGATTTATCTGAATAATTTAATGTAAAGAAATCTAATAGTCTTCAGTATTTACTCACTTTTAATTTGATCCCATTTTTAAACAAATACATGATATATGTACAACATTTTTTTTTTATAAAAAAGAGATTTTTGCTCTTAATAGAGCTTAGTTTCCTGCTGCCTCTTTCCCACTTAATGTCATAATCTTTTGTGACATCACAATTAATTCCTGTGGAGATAATTATAGTAATACAGAGAAGATTATGATTTTTGGAAAGTGATAAACAGCAGGGCCAGAATAAGGACCTTTTTCTTTTTTTTTTTTTTCCCTTCCCATGAATTGCTAGCTTGGTAAGAATGAAAGCTAACAAGTTCCTTCAGAATATTATAAAATAGTATAAAACTAGATTTGTTTCTAGTTTTTGTGAAAGGCAATTAACTCTTTAAACAGCTTTCTGTTGATTGCACCAGCTTAATTACTTAAACAGCCAATGTTTTGAAGCTCAAACAAATATTTTATGAGTATTACTTTAAATTAAGATTCCAAATGTACCTTGTGATTTAGATTTATAAGCATCATTATTGTGAATATTGGCTACCTGCGAATGTTAAGCTTTTCAAATACATCCAACTATAGGACTTTAGAGTAATGATAAAATAAATTTGGCCTTCACAGAATGTTTTTATTTCCACTAAAGTTATCAAGAGTTGGGTCATAAAACATGTGATTTTTTTGTGTGTGTGTGTTTGTTTACATAGGCCCTATGTTCTTTTGAATAAAGAATCTATCAGTGTACTTACTTTCATGGAATGATATCCAAGGGGTGACAATGATCTGTATATATACTTTCACTTCACATGCGTTATATTACTTGATGCACAAACTTCTTTTGGTATCATTATTCATTTACATGTATATAGAAAGTAAATGCCATTTATTTATAGTGGTTGTGACTTACAGTCTTATATTTTTTTTAAATGGAAGAAATAAGAATAGGAGAGATGCAGATCAGTTTTGACTATGAATCAAACATTATTCTCACCTGGTTTTATCATCTGATGATGGTTTGCCAAGGAAGATATTTGGGTAGCTATAATTTTTCAGGAGTTTTGTTTGCCCGGACTTTCATACAAGGCCCAACCAAATATACAAGGAGACATGATTTACCAACTTCCTCCACTAATAATTTTTTTAAATCACATTTTAAGCTTAATGGAGGTGTCTTGTTGTTTTGTTTTGTTTTGTTGGTTTGTTTGTTTTTTCAAATTTATCCAGGAAAGCATTAGCATTATTTATTATTATACATGTCATATTCAGGCTTGAAGGATTCAAAAGTTATCTGCTTTCTTTCTAAGAGACTCTGAGTTACCACTATAGAAAGCTCAAATCAAATCAATCAATGGTTAATTCTTTTTACAATTTTGGGATTGTTTTTTAGACTAAAAATAAAAACAAAATGAAAAAAAGGTTATAAATGACTTAAAGAGGCTTCAAAATGGCATTTTGTGATGCTATATTTTTAAATAGAAAGAACTTTCTTCATAATTACCCAAACACAATTTTCACTCCAAAAGCTTTTTAGCTTTGAAATTTCCTAAATTATAATTAATTGATTTAAATCTTGCCTTGATGAAAGAATCCAAGCAGATAAGATTAATTTCTTAGACTCTAACTATCTAACTTACCCAAGAGGCTATTTCTAAATGCTCAGAACTCAGACCCCCATCGATTATAATTTATATAAATGATCTGTTTCTCTTCAAAACTACTGAGGAAGTAGAATAGATTCACAAATCAACTGGCTGGTGGGAACACACAGAGCGGACTCCCTCCACGTGGGCTATTATGAGAGCTGATTTAATTATTTCTTTTAGAAGTTTAATATGCAAAAAGTTAACTTCTAGAAATATTCAGACCATTGCCAGATGGCTATGAAAATTGTTTTTCATTAAATTGGATTGTTCAAATTTTCCAGGCCCATGAATCCAAAGACAGTTTAATCATAGTCAAGAGGGAATTGTAACTCTGGAAAACTAAGCAGAACCCTCTAGCCAGGACTATAATGGTAATTATAATGAAATAAGGCCACATGATTTGGAATCAGCCTACAAGAAAGTAATTCCAGTAATCTAGAGTCTGACACGAGAGGTTTATCAAAGGCAAAGCTTGTGGAAAATTCCTGGATGGTCTGCTGAAGCCACAGGAAGAAAAACCTACTCTATTTAGAGAGAACTACCAGGTGTCATCTTTGGGATGTACATGCATTGAGTTGGGCTTGTGGTTTCTTATTTAATATTCATTTACCAAATCAAAGGAAACATTGATCACATACCTCATTCATTATTCAAAGTTTGGATACAAATTAATGTGACTGATTTAAAACAATCTGCCGGATGAACTACATTTTCACCTGTATCTTTATGAGGAGATTTCTGGGATGTTTCCCAATTATTAAAATATTTTGGAAACTTCTCTTTGCAAAGCATCTTCAGAATTAGTTCCTAACAATGTAAGATGATATATTATTATTTCGGATGTGGACATCTTAAAAGCATTATGATTGAATTCTGTGAGTTGATGAGCTAGTTGAGAATTTATATTAATATGTGAAATAGAGCAATTTCAAGGCTATGTAACAATTGCATAGTAGTGTAATGTAAATGCAGACCTCCGTGATACCACCATAGCATGATTAAACTGTAAGGTCCTCTAGTGTCCCGTGGACGTAGAGATGTTTGATGGTGTTGCTTACAGATAATAATGACATATTTATGCAAAAATTAGGGCTCTATTTTCTGAATAAAAGTCTACACTGGGAATGAATCTTCCTAGGAAGAAAGCATTTAAATAAACCTGTTATCTTCTCTACATTTTCAAATACTAATCCCACAGATAGCCTCTAGTTGCTAAAAAATTTAGTTACAGATCAGGTCAAGACAGAGTCAGTTTAGTAACCACCCAAATAATGTCAGAGTTTTGCCCACGTTTGGGAGGTACATGGCTTTGCGTGTAAAATTGATGAAGAGTAAATACTTGCAGCCCGTACATTTCATGAGTATGGAGGCAAAGATGGGGCATGAAGCAGAAAGATGCATCTTACTATAGGAATACTATGACATGTGCAGAAGACACTTCCAAAAGTAGCAGAAATATTTCCTTAACTCTGCTGTTTAAAAGTTGTACCTGGCCCTTGTAAAAAGAAGAATTCAAGTCAGAACAGAAATTGCTATCTTTCAACATTTTTATATATAAATGTATATAATATAATTATAATTCTCATTACAGAATGTGATTCAATAATTCTCAAATAAATGACTTTGCCATTGTCATAAACATCTTCAACCATTACTATAAAGATACCACAACTTGGAATAGCCCACTGTGTTGTCATAGGCAAAATTTGGGGGCATTAAAGTGTGGACAGCCTGGTAAAAGTCTGCTTATAAACATATCACTGAAGGAGGGCCTGTTTCAACTAGCAGCTGGAGCATAATGTATGTGAGCTTAAATTCAAAAGAAGCACCAATGAAGGGATTAGCTAGGACCCATGGCAATGTGTTGACTCTATGCATGTGTTTCCATTTGTTTTGGTTTTTTTTTTGAAAATTAAAAAATATATATATACTTTGCTTTCTAAAAAATATACTCAATTATGGAATGATCCATTACAATTTATCAGAGAGAAAGTTGGAAAGAGAAAAAAAAAATCCCTAAATGGTGATTTTATGAAAAGAGTTAAATTAAGGCATGCCTTATCCCAAAATTATTGCTCTCCTTTCTAAATTTCATTAGTAAGAAATTAGTTTACAAATCCAACATTCTAAAAATATTTCTACATGTGCAGAAAACTAGTAAAAGCAGCTGAGTTTTATACCAAGTCATACTTCTCTTCTGGTAATTTTCTGTTCCCTCTCAAAGACCTAGTAGCTACCTGTTCAATGCCTGAAGAACATTTATCAATGAAACAGCTAAGCTTTATTGAGCAATTCCTAATGCCAGCTTAATTGCACTACTGATCTCATTTTCTGTAATTCTTATAGCTACAAGGTGAGGTTGATGCTCATGTTATTTGCATTTATTCAAAGAAGGAAAGCTTTTTAAGAGATTAAGTGACTTGCCCAAGGTCACTAGATTTAAAATCAGAATTTTTAAATTCTACGTGGTATCACTTTAAGCTTTACAGAAAACACCAACTTGTATTTTAGCTAGCTCCATTTCAGTTTCTTGTGTAAGATTAGAGTGCCAGCTCTCAGAGATGATTTTATATTATGTTTCTTGGCATTCTTAGAACCTAATGGCTCCTGATCTAGTGCTCAGTGAATGAAGAAATGGTTAATGGATGAGTAAATATTTTAAAATAATTAAAACACTTTTCAGCAAAGGCAAACTTTACTATTACTTTCACTTTTCATGTAGATATTTTTATTGCTTCAAACCTTTGCAGAAAAAAAAAGCTCACATTTTTCATTTTTAAAATACATTTCAGAATCGTATCAAAGGAACAAAGCTAAATGTTATCACTCAATTTAAGGATTTTTTTTTTTCACGTGCTGATTATTTGGAATTCTTCCTTAGTGCAGAGCTTAGTGTGGCTTATCATAACACTGGCTTCAGAGGGGACAAGATTGGACCTATTAAGAGCTGGATCCTTTACATGCACTCCTGATGGTTTACCTAATGATGGGGGTCATTGATATGTTCCTTGACCTACATGGAAGCTAAATTTTTCTGGTAGTATCTAGTTTAAACCAATTTTTTCAGAACAAAGAGTGGGAAAATTCATGGCTGAAACCTACTACTGGTTTTACTCTTAATAACAGTACTGATTCCATGAATCCTTGCATCTCTTGTCCCAATGGACAACATGTTCTGCAATCATAGATATTTGCTCCCACAAGTGAAGATGGTTTGATCCTGAGTAGTTCTCAAGTGATTTACAAACAATTCTTACCTCTCTCTTAGGACCATTAAGACTATTGAGCTTTAAAGGATTTAATATTTTCAAAAAACACCTGAAACTTCCAAAAATATTATGTAAATATGAAAACCACCCACAAGTAATCAATCTATGTGAATGAACTATATTGGTAAAAGAAAAATAGCTTGAATTAGGCACAAGGTCAATTAGGCCACCTTATTTAAACAGAAATTGCAAACACTAATATGAGAGGGTTTTTAGTTTCAGTTATTTCTAAACAATCACTTTAAAAAATCATTCTCACTGTTGTTGAAGAGTTGATAGTAAAAATCTACACACAAAAACATTGATTCTCCTATGCAATTAATTTTGAAAGACTTTCTCAAAAATGATGCAGGTCTTAAACTGATGTAGCACATCACTCAGCAGCCTCCAAATATCAGCCTTTGTCATGACAGTGTATTGAGAATTCTGTGTTTATCTCTAAGCTTGTCAATCACTTTTCACCTCCTGGTACTGACTCATTTGTGACTTACAGTGATGAGAAACATTTGTCACAGCCCTGGAACTGCTTCTTAAAGTCATGTTAAAAGAAATAATAGGCTAGACCAAGCACTCAAAAGTTTGGGTGCTTATCTGCACTCCATTCAAAAACAATCTAAATAGCTTTTGATATAAAGTTCTGACACTTTCCTTTTAGATTTTGTTTGAAAGAGCAAGGGTAGAGGAATCAAAGATAAAATAAAAATTTGGGGTGGAAAGAGTAAATATTGAAATTTTATGAGCATAAAAGATTTAAATTAAATTTATGGAGAAGGTCTGAAAAGTGCCTTACTGGAAACTGGCTAGCTATTAGTATAGCAAAGCCATTTATCATATCTACCTGCAAAGTGCACAGATGATAAAGTTTGTTAAGATTCTTATCTACACAGGCTCTCCTGTTTCTCAAATCTCTAGGTGGAATAGCAGAGCTAAGATCCTTTTTCTTTTTTCTTTCTCTTTTTCTTATTTTTTTTGTTTGTAAACAAGTTCCTGTTTTTACAAGTTAGCTTAAAACAGAGCAGAACTTGCACAATAGGGACAAGCAATCCTCTCATGCTCATGACTCATCCTGGCCACCTGTTATACTGATGCTGGCCTTCCTTGCTCAGAACAGGATGCTCACTTTATAATAATGCTAAAAACTTATTCAAGGTTGGGTGAAGGAAAATTTGGTCTCAGCATCTAGGTTTCTCTCAAACATATCCTGTGGATGTTTGGGAATCTTTAAAAGGGATTTGATTGTTTCTTCTTCTGTATCCCAATGCTTTATAAATACTAATGTTGATCCACTAGAAGGATTTACAATTAAGTAGTGAGGTCACTCTCTGAAAAGAAAGAATAATAGAAATCAAATCATCATGTACACATTGAAATATTGCAGAGACATTTGGCTTAAGTGATTTGTAACTATGTCACTAGAAATGTTGGGGAAAAAATATGTAGCATGTTTTTGACCCTCAGTGGAGAAAATATCAGAGTATTTATTCAATTAACAAATTATTACTTGTTGTTATTGTTTTTTTGTTTTTTTTGTTTTTGTTTTTGTTTTTGTTTTTTTTCTGCTCACTTCTATGACCTAGATGCCTAAAATAGTGTCTGGCACATGGCAGTGCTCAATACCAGCTACTTTAATGACATTCAACAAATCATTAATAAAATAACAAAAGCTAGCATTTTAATATAAATATAGAAAAGTAATATAAGGATGTAGTAAAAAAAGAAAAGCAATGTAAGAATAGCTTTCAGCCTCACTCATAATCAAAGATATATATAAACAGGAAATATACTTTTCTCTATCAAAGTGATAAACATTGATAAAAATATTTTAATTTTGATGAAAGTGTGGTAAAATCACTGCTTAAAAGGTAAATTCTGGAAAACAAAATATTCATATTTAATCCCAAATGTTCAAAATATGTATACCTTTGACTTTCACTTCTAAGAATTTATTTTTTAATAAAAATAAGTAAAGAGGACACACACATATGCAAAGATATTCTTTTCAATAACATTTACAATTTAAAGAAATTACAGTATATATCACCTAAATTTTGATCAACATGATTTGAATATGTAAAGTGCAGGCATAGCTATACACAAAATTGAGAAATATTAATTTATGCTACTGCATGTTAACAATCTATCATTAAATCAAAAAGAGGCTTACAAAGCAATAAATGTTTGTGTATACATTAAGTGTATAAGAAGATACATGGATTTCTAATAAAACATCAATAGTGTTAATAGTCTATCTAAATAGTCTATCTAAAAGGTGATGTCACCTTCATAATTTCGTGTTTATTAAATATTTTAGAGGGCTTATATGCTACATTTTGAGCTGATAACATTTTTAATTTGGAAAAAATATACATATATTTTTATAGAATTTTAAAAACCTGAAGTCCAATCAAGTTTACTACAATCTTAAGAAAAAGAGTGTGAGATCTAGAACTTAGAATAGGTTAAAACAGAACAGAACTTGCACAATAGAGACAAGCAATTTATTTTTAGCCCCCTGAAATGAGTCATTTTATATATATTTTCTCCCCACATAGGTGAATAAATTTATTATGGCGACTTATTTTAATATCTTATCACTAAGGTTTTCTAACTTTTTGTTCTCTTTGTAGGATCATGCTCAGGAGAAAATGGACTGACAAGTTGATGTAAGTGTACTTTTACACTTGTACCTAATATTACTGGTCTCTTGTGAATTTTGCCATCCTAAACTAACCAAAACTCTGGATCAACTAAACAAATTGAGTTTCTATATAAAATTAAGAATATTGGTGGCCCTCTTACCATCAGAAAGCACAGACACCTGAGAGCGCCTGCAGACCTCCCTGTATGTCATTGATTCATGTGGTATAATTGGGGCCATCCTTACAGTTTCAGTCTTATCGGATGACAGATATCTTTTAATCGTATGTTATCTATGTTATGCATGGCATGAAAGTCCTCTGGTGATATGATTCTTGCCTATCCCCATAGCCTCATTTGTAAATACAAATAGTTCCTGACTTAATGATGATTTGAGTTGCATTTTTTTTTTTTTTTTTACTTTAGCATGGTACAAAAGGGATATGCATTCAGTAGAAATCATACTTTGAATTTTGAATTTGGATCTTTCCCAGGCTGTGATAAGTGTTAGGATACTCTCTTGTGATGTTGGTCAGTGCCAATGAGTCACAACTCCCATGTGACACTCTTCAGTATATTCATTGTGTTAGGCGATTTCGCCCAACTGTAGGCTAACGTAACTGTTCTGAGCATGTTTAAGGCAAATTAAGCTAAGTTATGATGTCTGGTAGGTTAGGTATACTAAACAGATTTTTGACTTATGATATTTTCAATTTACAATGCATGTATGAGGACATAAGCTCATCTTAAGTCTAGAAACATCTGTACATCCTGTCCAGTCATACTAACTAGTTGAAATTCATGTTTTTCAATCAAATGACTTCTTCAGCCTGACCTAACTACTACTTTCTGCTGCCAGACCTTCCCTGCTCACCTTCCTTGATGACTTATGCCAGTTGAAAGTCTGTACTCTCAGAATATACTGTGCGCAGCTCTAGTGCCACATCGTAATGGTATATGTTGGTTTCCTTGATTTTCTACCTACTAGATCTTGACTCCCTAGAAAAAAGGACATATGTCTGTTATAGAACCTAGGAGAACAATGAAAGCCCTCCACCCAGAAATGTTAATACAAGGATGAATGATCGAATGCATAAATAAATGGTGATAGATAAAATAAAGAGATTGCTCCCTGTCCACAGATAAAACCATTGTTGTATTCATGGTTACTCCATCTAATTCTGATTAGAGGAAACAGTGTTGTAATTATGGTGAAAAATAAGATAATCAGCACAGTCCTTTAATAAATGAAATGCAGCACTTGTTGACTTGAAATGTTTTAAATATTATATTATTTACTATAGCTTTTATAAAATATTTTAAGCTACAGGAGCAAAAGAAAATTAAATTTTGAGCAGATGATTAACATGTTACTAAGTCATAGACATTCTATCTCTTTGTGTTCCTTACGTTATTTTTATGTCATTCACTATAAATATTTACTTGGAGCCCCCTAGGTATGAGGTACTATTTTATGAGTTAGGGGTATGTGAGGAATAAGAACAAGGTACATGACCTCATAGTGTTCACACTGGGCAAAATGGAGAAATAATTAATAACCAAATAAATAAACATACAGATACTGCATTTTCAGAACATAATAAATAATGCAAAAACAATGTGCTATGATAGAAACGTTAAGAATAATTGGTGTTTCTAAATTAGAATAGGTGTTTAGGTAGAGTCTATCTAAACGGGCAATAATTAAATTCTTGACCCAGATGACAGATGTCTAGAAATCACCCTAACTGCCTGATTATGACTTGTACTTCCTATTTATAAATTCACATCTACTTTGATAATCTCTGAAAACCAATATAATGTTTAATTGAGGAAGAATTCCTTAGAAGATAGAATTTCAAAATTATACTTGCTCCTAATTTTGTGGATCTTCCAAATGCTGCCAGATTTAAGGCTTCTTTTGTCTTGACATTTCTAGATGCATTTTTTAAAATTTCCACTGATTAATTGGGGAAAAATCTGATATCTTTCTGTGGTTGTGCTAGATCCATGGGCGCAGTGGGATACTTGTCTTTGACATTTGTACTTCTTGTCAAAAACAAACAAAACTAAAGTTTTTTTTGAAATTGATGAAGCAAACAACTAGCTCTCTAGCTTTAGAAAAAATATTTCTTCAAATTTCATAAAGACATTTGGGTTTACTCTATCTTTTAAGTCATGTTAACATTTCAGGTCTATTTTACACCCACCATGTATAAGGCATAAGTAGGTCATCTATCCAATTAAAATATATAAATAATAAACTATATGCATCAGCATATCATATGAGGAAGAACAATTATTTAATTTATCAAACACTTTTTAAGTTTATTTTCTATGTAATATAATTTTCTTCTTCAACAATAGTTTATTTGTATAATAGATTTTTAGTTGAATATGGAAGCCTCCTAAGAGTCTAACTTTTCATAATTTAGTGCTATTGTCAAGAGGGAGACCTGGAAGGCTGAAGTCGCATACAGCCAAATGACATCCATCAAGAGGCATATTTCCCATTGTTTTTAAAAAGTGTCTCTGTTGTCACATGCTCCAGTTACTCTCTGTCTCACACACACAAGTCAATACAAACCACAGAAACGTAAAAACACACACAAAAGAACAGGAAAGATACACGCATAGACACACACACTCTTGGATGTACACATAAGGATAGCTTCTTATTTCAATGTAGCAGTTTAGGACCTCCAAAATTTTGAAGAGCCTCATGTCTTCTCCAACTCTAACAGAGATTTTTTTTTCTTTCCCCCTTAATTCAGCAATTTAGTAACTTATAACCATGTCTGGCATTTCTCATACTGATATTGAAGTATTATGTAATGGTTTATATCCCTTGGCAGTCTTCATTTTGTCCTTCTTTCTATCTTTAATGCACTCATAGCTTCAGAGAAGCTCAGTTCATGTCACTTGATGCTTTTTTATTTCATTGTCAATTGCTTGAAGAAAAACATGCAAACTTGTTCATAATTGCAAAATTTAGTAATTAATTAAGGAGGGTAACAAAAGGTCTGAGAAGTCTTATCTGAAGAAGTAACACTTTCATTGAGACCAGGTAAGGAGCTGGGGGAAAGAACATTTAGGTAGACTGAAAAGCAAGAATTAAAATCACAAATAAATCATAGTGTGTTTGGGGATCAGACAGGAGAAAAATTTCCAGAGATAATCCTGGAAAGAATATGGAAGCCACATTATAGATGTATTTGTAGGACAATCTATAGAGTTTGAATTTTATTCCAAGGGATAAAAGATAAACTGAGGCACATTAAAAGTTTAAAGAGTTTATTGGAACAAATATTGATTTCAATCAGTCAATGCCAAACCAGAGGTGGTCAGTGGTGCTCTACCCGCAGGAGCTAGTAGGCAAGGCTTTTATAGAGAAGACAGAGAAGCAAAGCAAGAAAATTCTTTGGCTATAGCATAGGTGTTTCCATTGTTTGGGAGAGTCTAGTAGGCTGTTTGTGATTGGTTTTCTTTTCACCTTGAAGCATTTACAGGAATCAACTCAGGCTGAAGTTTTGGTTTGCTTACTTAGGTGACCAAGGCATTAGAGCCCCCTCAGTCTAATACCTCTTTGTTTGCTTATTTTAACACAGATATAATGGAAAACCAGTGAAAGATATTCTGGAGAAGAGTAGAATTGTATACAGTAAAATGATGCCACATTATTTTTTTCCTTCCATGAAGCTCTCTTGTGGTTCTCTTCTTTTCTACATTGCTCCCCAGTTAACCAACTTCAAACACAGTTTCCATTTCACTTTACTTGGAGTTATAATTGCAATCACTGCTCTCCATGGAGAGAGCTTGCTGTGTGCATTTCATGCACATTATCACATTTTCCCTTTATTGTCAATAAAAACTCACAGTGGAGAGATTCATATTCTCACTTTAAAGATAAGGAAAGTCGGGGCTGGAGAAGTTAAATAGCTTGCCATACATACCTGGCTTTGCCTGACCCCAAAGCACAGTATGGGATATTGTCTATTCTCTTTCACAAACCACACTGTGCCCCTCTTACCACCTCAGTAACATATGAATACGTAATGTCTTTTTGAAACCTATCTGACTATGTTCATATATCCACATGGAGCTCCTTCCATTCCCATCAAAAAACTTTCTTTGATCTTTTCCCTTTACTCACTTAACTCAGTATTGATCCCTTACCACATGTACCATATTTATTCTAACACCTTAGATGATAATATACTAGAAATACCACTGGTCACCTGCCTCTTCCACTAAATGAGCCTCACTGAGCCTCACAAAGTTATCTTTAAAATCAGAATGGTAATCTGAGGGTTACCTGCCCCCTAAAAATAAAGTGAAGAATCTGCGAAATATCGTACATGGGGATTTTCTTTTCACTCTAAAGCATATCTTGTTTTAGACTCTTGAAGGAACTAAGTATTATTTTATATTTTTCTATTTTTATATTTTGTTTTAGACTCTTTAAAGAAGTAAGTATTGTTTTATAGGTTTATATTTTTGTTTTAGACTCTTCCCTCAGCCAGTAATGGCTTCCCCCCAACCTCCTTCTGTCTAAATACTACTATATCCAGGGATGAGGACAAAGAGATCCCATGAACATCAACACTATTCTCATACAACATAACCGCTATTTTTCTTGTGTGCCCTCTTGTGTTTGTACCAAATTAAGAACAAATTCATATATTTTCTCATATTTTCTGTGTTTAAATCATATGTGGCTCTCATTGATGCAAAATCTTTAGTAAGATGATATTTTCTGCTCTCTGCATCCTCACCAGGCTTGTAGTGGTGCTGCCAGACAAGCAAAGCCTACTGGACTGGAGAACAGGGTATATCTGAGAGGGTATCCTAGCTCTACCCCTACTTAGCTAGATAATTTTTGGTAGAAGCCATGAACTCTCTCAGCCTCAGCTTCCTCATCTTTCAAATAGGATCATTAATTATATCTTCTTTTCTAAGTCATTATGAAATTTAAGAGCAATGAAAGTCTGGGTAACACCTTGGATGGCTTTTTTATTATTGTTATTAACTATCACTGTGACCATCCTTCTTGTTGTAAACATTATAGTACCTATTTTTGTGTACTTCATTAGCATTAGTTTCCAGGAAGCTCAGTGAATGTGTATTTGCTAAATAATTAAACATATCTCTATCCTTTAGGACTTTTATGTGCAATATATCCACTTTAAGCAATTGAACTGATCATATTATCTATAATAGCTATTTTCAATCAGCCTAAGTTAAATAGTAGCCAGGTTGCCTGAAGCCTTAGATGAAAGACATTGCATTCTGTTTTGTCAGCTGGCAATGCTGTTTCCCAGAGACTAAAAGCAGTGTAATTCATTTTTAAAGATTTTTATCAGTTTTTAACACTATATTTTTGCATGTTTAATCATTTAGAAGTCATTATTTAATATATCAAGTCTTATTTTTTGTGGAATATAGAAATAGACCAGCTTAAGAAGTGGAACTAAAGATTACATGACTGATTGATTTGCTCGAGATGAATACTGGCTGTAAGGAAGGACGAGTATCTTTTTGTCAAACTGTGAAAGCAGAGTATGAAATTGCTCCCACATAATTATGTAAAGAATGCATCTGAAAATGATTTAGGTTGCCATCCTTAACTGCTGAAATTTTTAAACTAGATATTAACTGTTTTATAATGCCATGATAAATTCATCACACACTTTATGAATATTTTGAATTATTTTACTGTAAGTTAATAAGATAGAAAATTTTAGGATTAAAATAGACAAGAATGACTTTCGAAAACACAATAAAACTTATATTCTTTTGCAATGATATGATTAAGGATTTAATCATGTCAGTTCTTATTTACATTCATGGGATTAAACTGATTGCTAGATTTGAAAATGGAGGGTTTTTAAAAGAATGCTATGAACCCAATTTGGCTTCTAGCTATTTTGTAATTGAAGAGTTCAGTTCATTAAGCACATTTGTCTTTAGAGCTAGTTTGACAGAGCCTACCATCACTTTAGAACTTCTTAGAACACGAAGGTCAAATAGCCAAGAAGCTCTTTGAAACTTTTCATTTTTTAAGTCTTCAAATTTATGCAAGAGACATAAGTGGAGAGAGTAAGACCAATTTAACTAGAAGCTTAGTTCTCTCTTTCCTTCTCCTTTTCTCTGTCTCTGCCTCTCTCTTTCCTGTTTCTTCTCCTTCTATCTTTTCTACAACTCTAGGACATTGACAGACACATGAAACAAAACATACTCCAGAGCTTAACAACTCTGTCTCATAGGCAAGAGTCCAATGGGGAGTATAATAGATTTACCCCAATTTTAGTGCACTGTTCATCCAACCCCCAGCCTGGATTGAAGGCATGTGTAAATGCCATTCCTTGAGAGTAGATTGTAGGGTTGGACTACCTGCCTACAAAACCAAATTGTTGCATTGGAGAAGTTGTACCTCTCTTCTTCATTTCTTAGTCTGCATAGTGAAGATAATATTTATGTCTATGTTGGGAGTTTTTGTGAATATTAAATAAGACAGTTCATATAACCTTTTAAACCTATGCCCTAAACAAAGCTTATGGTTACAGCCATAAGAATGTCATACCATTATTATTTGTATTAATAGTATATAACAAACACCAGTAGAGAGGTGAAATTTTAGAAGACGAAATAGTCTGCTAAAAGCAGTCAGATTAAACAGGTAGCATCTCTGAACTTCAGTTTCCTCAACTGGAAAATTGGGAATAATTATAGTGTCTACTTCACAGTCATCTTAAGGAATTCGTGAAATAGTGCACTAAAGTATTTAATCCAATGCCTTGCACAGGGTTAACATTTGAAAAATGGTAGCTATTACAGTAATGGCCATGGTAAATAAAATGACAAAGAATCAGGGTTAGCAGTGAAGGGACCTGGTGGCAAGTTTCAGACGAAAGGCAGGGATACCCTTGAAAGGAATGCTATATTTGTCATTAAGTCTCACAAAAATATAAAGAAAATTTTGGTACTTGTCTACTTAAAACCCCTTAAGCCCTCCCTCTTGTCATATCTCAGTATTTCCTAAATTTGCTATTTAAGTACCACTTTTGTATGCTGGACTTCCTGGCTTTGTCTCCTCCTAGGAAATAATGTTCAAGTAATACTTCGATGCCTGATTTACATTTTTTTCCCTCAAATATACACAAAAGCAAATTTGCAACTATCAAAGTTGGAAATCAGATTGTCTATGCATTAAGGAAAATCTTGCTTGATAAGATGTTTTCCATTTCTGATAAACAGTGAAACTAACACATAACAGTTACTACCATGACTGTCACAAGTCAGATCTCATGAAGTGACATTCTGAGAATGAGAGAGACCAGTAACACTGAATTCAGTTATTTTTGTTTTTTTGTTTACGATGGCTGTTTGTTGATTTTCAAACCCCTATCTTTCCATAGCTATCAGTCAATCCTGGAAAGCTTTTCTGCTTAATACTTGTGACAAGTCAATCTAAGGTCTTAACATTTTATAAACAGCTCAGATATTTTAATAAAACTTTACTTATCTAATTTATCATGTATATATGTATTTTATTATTATTGTTATGTATAGTTTGTGCATATGTGTGTGTATGTGATTATTTTGTTATTGTTCAATTTTAGTTTATTTTGCACAGGCTAATGAAATCAAAATGTCATATGTCTAAGTGTAGGTCTTAGATCTCCACAGAAAACTGAAGGAAGGGACTAGAGTTAGTATTTGTAAAGACCAATTCCCTACCCCAATTCCTTCTACTTTATGTTTTCCTTCTTAATACATCTTAAAAATGAAGGTAAAGTTGGGTCATTTAGCTCAAGTGGTTCAGGTAAATTTTCTCACCTTAACACTTCACTTTTAGATAGAGACTATTAATTGTTACAACTCCTAGTAGCCAGAGAGATAAGAAAGATGTACTGAGATAAGTACAGGCATAAAACAGCTCATTAAAGCACTCTTATCTGCCATTCTGCTCTGAGATTCAGGGCGCTTTTATGATACACCTGTGTGCTCCTTAGTGTTGCACTACACGGGCACAGCAGAGATGACAGCACAGTCTTCTCTGAACTCCCTTTGGGTCAGATTTTCATTTCACACATCATTCAACTCCTCTCTCCAGTGACTCTGAAGAGCCAATATAACACACCTGATCCTGTGTGCATATTAGCACCCATCATTTAAATTCATACTTTGGAGAGGTGCAAATTATAATACAAATTCTCAAAAAGCATACATGCTGGGGGCTTTTATGTCAAATTCTCTTAGAATTCACAACAGAGAGCGATGAATTTGGAAGCTGGAAAACAAATTACTTTCATTCCTGACCAACCTTCACAATTATAATGCTTCCTTGGTTAAGCTTTATTTTCAGGGTCTTAATATGTAATTAGACTTGAGTTTACATTAAACAAATACTATTTTTCTTATATACAAAATAGGCAAGTTGGCTGAATGTGACAGCCTATTGAAGAGTGCAGAGAATCCATCTTTAATCTTAAATTGTCCATTAACTAAAAATATCCATGCTCTAATATTCAAAAGTTAATATTTCAAAATTTGGTATTATCTACCTGATACCACATTAATAATTTAAAGTGAAACATAAAAACTAAAACTAATAATGTTTTAACCCAGCAGCATAATAGTGAGACCAATATGACTTAAAAATAAACTAAATTAATAATTTACTATTCATCAGAAATTTTTAATCTGTGTCAGACTAATAAACTCAGTGATAACATGTTTAGAGCTAATATAAAACTTCGATCAGCTAAAAAAAAAAAGAAATTTAATGTTAAATTAATATTAGTCATATTTCGAACTTATAATTCATTTGAAATTGCATGTAATAGGGAGGAAAAATAATTTTCTCTATATATTTTGAGAGTCTCTTGTTGTGAATTCTAAGACTCCTCTCTAAAAAAAGACAGATCTCTTATAAAGGGTAACTTTTCCTTGGTTTCTAGAATTTTTTCTGCTTTTTCTTTTGTTTTTATTTGCTTGTTTTTTTTTATTGTGTTTTGTTTTTAACCAATTAGTCTAATACAATCTTTAAGCCAAAGAAGGCATATTTTGGGTGGCAGTTCTTCTCCTCTTCAGTGCATAATGTTGATAGAACATTTTACCTCATTCTCTGAATATATTTTATATTGTCAGGCATTGTTATCTACTTAGGGGCCATTATTTATTTTTTCCTTGCTAGTAGAACTCTGAGTTTATTCAGGAATTGGGAGACTATGTCTTCCATGGAATCTCTGAGCCCTAGGTAATAAATTTTAATTATACTAGAGCACCAATTCCAGTAAACCCAACTTAAGTGTAGTAATAAGTTTAGGCAAGAGAACTTGATACAAAGGATCCCTTAGATATAAAGGTTTCCAGGGTATTTTTAGAGAAAAGGAAGATGGTGAGAAATGATAAGAAGAAAATTTTACTTCTCCTAAAACTGAGACATGAGAATAGAACATATTCCCCCTGACCATGGATATTGACATTCATCATGTGATGCTTAGAAGCTGCTATAGTCATACTGTAAACATGTTGCTGAGCTACTGTCCTAGAATAATCCACATCCAGAATATGTTTTGTTATGAGATAATAAATTTTCTACTATTGAAGTAATTTATAGTAAGGTTTCTGATAGTCAAAATTGAAAGCATGCTAATAAATTGACTACAACTTCAAGATTCCAGACCAGTCACTGTATATGTACTGTCCCTTTCCTGTGTCTGCATTAATCAGATTAAGATGAATAAACCAAAGTTTATTTTCATCTATATAAAATCTGCTGAACTTTCAGTAGGTTTCCAGGTAAACTCTAGCTAGCTATTTACTTAGGGATTCATTATTCTCCCATCTTATGGCTCTGCCATCTTGATGAATGGTATTCAGAGTTACCGAAGGAGATGACAAGAGAGCTAGGGTTTATACAAAACCTTTTTATTTCCTCAAAATGATGGTGATTTCCACTCATAGTCCACAGACCAGAGCTAGACATATAACCCAGACCAACCACAAGAGGCTGGGAAGTGTAGGCAAACTAATGAATATTCAGTAAGCTTTAAAATTATCTGTTACAGTGAACCCTGTCTAGATTTAGAGATGTTAGATGTCAGGATTAGGGAATTTACTTTTCTTACTGAGTAAGAATAAAAAGGAGCTCTCCTGGTCCCTTTATTTTTTTCAATCATCTGGAGGATAAATTTAGGCCTTTTAATTTTAATTATGAAGAAAAAGTTTTATAAGAGTTAGAATAGGGCACAGGCAGACTGTAGAAAACTACACATGTGTATAACAAGTTTCATAGTGGTGACAATGATGTAAAAATGTCTAAACCTATAAAGAATTTTTATAAAATTTTATTTGAGCCAAACTGACTACAATGTCTGGCAGTGAGATCTCAAATGCTTCCCAGAATGACAATTTTCACAGTTTCTTTTATGCATTTGGTATTAAGAAGAGAATTTAAGAAAGATTACATGAAGGTGAAAAATCCAGGTGGGGATTGGACTACTGAATAGTTAACAAGATTATGTGGTCTTTTCAGGGTGGTTATGCTTCCTAAGGGCATGAAAAAGAAGCATTTCAGTGGTGTGTTAACCTAGATGCACAAAAACAAAGGACAGGGCTTGCTTAAGGAAAAGAAAAACCTTTTGCTAAAGAAGTTATAGGCCTGAGGCATAGCTATTCACATAGACCTGCCCAATTAGAGAATTTATAATCAGATCACCCTGTGAGGTTACTTTCAATTAGATTTATTACAGTGAGCCTTTTTCATCCACAGCAGGACTAGTTCAGAGCATAGACACTGTAGTTCAATGACCTGTGTTTGTGTACCAGCTTGTTTATGCACTAATTTTGTAACTTAGGGGAAGATTTTAAGTATTTGAGCTTGGAAGATTTTAAGTATTTGCAAAGTGGAAATAATATTAAAATCTTTTCTATAGAGTATTAAAGAAATGTACTTGACTCACAGAAAAATATACAAAATATGATAAAAGTTACTTTTATATATTATAAGCATGTTAAATAAACCTCAAGAGACCAATATGGTATAGCCATATCTGTTGTATTGTCCAACACCATCAATAATTCTCTAGTTATCAGACACTGGCTGTGTGACCCATCAATTTACCTAAATTCTGACACTATCCACCTAAAAATAGTGTTATATGCCACAGGCCAAGGGCTCAGTTCCACTGATCCCACTTCAGACACCAATTGCAAATCCAAGATGTTAACCTGAGTTTCTAATAAACTACTGTAAACCAGAGGTTCCTACAAACTGACTCCTGGGGTCTGATTTATTTATTAATTTATTTGTTTTGCTCTGGCTCATAGAACTCAGAGAAACATTTATTTACATTTACCTTTTTTTTTTTTTTTCCATAAGAGATATAATAAAGGATACAGAATAGTCAAATGAAAAGGTTCATAGGATGCTATCTGGAAGGATCCTGAGCACAGGAGATTCTGTCCTGTTTTATAGAACTTTAATCTTCAGCCCATCTTCTGTGGGTGGGGCTAAAAGTTCCAGCTCTCTAATCACTTGGTCTTTCTGGATACCACCCCTGTCCTAAGGCCATCTAGTTGCCCTACCCTAAGTCACTTCATTATCATAAACTCATGTGATTGAAAGGGGCTCATTATGAAGGACAAAACACTCCTTTCACTCATGAAATTCAAGGGCTTTCTCGGAGCTTTTTGCCAGGAACTTGACAGGAAGATCAAATATATGTTTTTATTATACCATACCAACAGCATTTTGTTTTATTATGTACATTTGCTATTCAGTATGTATATATAATGTTTGAAATGCAAAATAGGTAGAACTAATAAATGTGTCATTTTACAAGTAAAATAGCCCATTCTTTCTTAAGCAAACTTTTTTCTTCTTGCTGTCCATCTTTGGTATTTTACAATCATGTCACAGTTTTGTCAGTGAAAGAGAGTAGCGAAAGGCACTTAAATATATTTATGCTTATATTGGGCAATTACAGCAAATGTAATGCCATACCAATAAAGTGTGGTATATTTTCTCAATAAATAAATTCTTGGATTATAAATTTTTCTGCATTGTATTTCTCAGTTCTCTGTAGTACAGTAAAAAGAAATATTGCTAGAGAGATTCTGTGATATTGATATTTTAAATACATGTTGGCATAAAGAACATCCCTATATTTTAATCATAATTTTCTCAAAATTTGCTACACTTTCTGATTTAAATGTACAGAGAGCAGGAATAGCCTGGCTATAAAAAACTCAATTCTTTCATGTCACTAAAGGCCAAATCTTGCCTCTAATAAATTTAGTGCATGGTGTGTATATGTGTGTGTGTGCACGCACGCTCACAAGTGTATGTGTTAATGGCATGGTTAACTGGAATAAAAGAGGAAGTGGTGCTTATTTCCCTATTAGCAGCTCTCTCTTCATTTACCAAATTGCTATTGAACACTTCTTATGTGCCAAAAACTGGACTAAGCACTGGTGACAATAGCAAAGAGGGCAAATACATTCTGTGGTTTTCATAAGTGTAAGGTTAGTAACAATGGTTAATATTAAATAAATAAAATCAATAAAGTATGATCAGTGTTGTACCATGCCAATGTGTTATATGGATATTTATCTGATGATATGACCTAGTTCTGTGTGTAAGGAAAGTCTTAAGTGAGGAACTGAAATTGAAATAACAAATAGGAAGTAAATAGGCAAAAACAAAATGATAAAATCCAGCCATATCCACACCTCAACATGTTTCCTTCTATTCTGAGACCCTGATTGATACATTTTCTTAGACATATGTGTTCAGGAGTTTTATTTGGGCATGTGGTCAAGGGAGTTTCAATGAAATGAGTGATCAATATCTGCAAGGATCTTCAGTCATTCTAAAATGATTAATTCTTAGATATCTTATGTTTTATTTTCTGCAAAAGAAACATAATAGGCATTGGATTCTGAAGATACGTGTTTGTGTGTTAGCTGCGTGGCCTGGAGGGAGTTTTTAACCTAGCAGACATTCTTGGTTCAGTTAATCAATACATATCCATTAAAATTTTACATCTGCTAGTATTTTGGTGAGCCTGAAGAAGTATATACCATGGCAGATAGATATCTAGCAATAGCAAACAGACTGGGGGGAAAGCACAGGCTAAAGAAGGCTGACTGATTTGTGAAACACAGCATCCACTATGCATAGTTCAACTGATATATCAAATTGGAGAAGTGGAGGATTATTGAAGGCTGTGGTCATAGTAATGATAATCAACAGCTGTATATTGCTCTAAAACAACAACGGCAAAAAAAAATGTATTTTCTTTGTTGGTCTTCATTTCAAGCCATTTTAGATCTAGTTCTTAAGCTTTTGCACAGTGAAAACCAATATATTTTGACATCAGTTTTAAATCTACTATTAGTTATTGTTGCAGCCTTCAGCATGACTCTTAAAGCATCTTGGCCTTGTGCTTCTTTTCTGTAAATAAGAATGCAATTCACCAGATGTAGCAGATTTATTAGGATTTCTATGAAGTGAAAAGGAATTAATAGAGCTCCTCCCATACATGCACAACTCATTAAAGGCAAAAGTTGGTCTTTGTTGATCTAAAAGGAGGATTAACATAGCAAGGTAAGAAATCTCTCTTCTTTGTCTTTCCAGAATCTTTAATATTACACAAAGCTTTAGAAAGGCTTGGGGAAGATACTTTGTTAAATATATACTAGATGATACAAAATTACTGAAGGTAAAGTAATTAGGATGCTATTCACTTTAAGAGAGAAAGGAAGAAAGAAAAATTTAAAAAGAGAGAAAGAAGGGAGGAAGAGAGAAAGTAAGAGAGGCAGAACAGAAAAGAGGAAGAAAATTAAGATTACAAATTCAACCCATGTTATCTTGCATAATAAAAGCCTGAAAGTTGGCTACTCCAAGTACAGATAAGGATGAGTATAGATTTGAGGAGATGAAGGAAAAATGAAGATTCCAGAGTTATGGTATCATGGACAGAAATGAGAAGCTTAGGAAAAGAAAATTTTTAAATTTTCTTGATAAGTACATTATCTTTGACACTTCTGTATTCAATATATACTAAATCAATATGTTAATATAAATTTAAATTTTAAAAGCAAGTTGATACCCTTCTTTCACTAGAAGAACACTGCATATTTGAACTTTGCTTTGAAGAATTTTTAATGATATAAGATATTTATATATTTTTTTAAACAGAAAATTAAGGTTCACTCCCTTTGTAGAATAAACTTTAGTTTATCTATCATTCTTTCCCATACTTTCATAACTAGTGCAACCAAGAATCAATAATACAGAAATTTTGAATGTGTATAATAATGTTCTAAGGCTCAGCAGTATTGACAAACACATTTCTAACCAAAAACTAATAAACTGATCATGATTTAATTAAATTTATATATTAAGGATGAGTGGTGCTCTTCATTAATGAGAAGGCACTTTTATACCCTCAGTAAGGAATTCATTGGATTTCAAAAACAAGTCAAATAAGACCTTCTTTGTACAAAGTTAACAGCCTGGAGTCAGTTAAAAAAGAATTTGCAATCCACTGTCCTAAGTACTTTATTTGACATGAATGTGCGGGCCTATTATACAGCACATTCGATCCTTAGAGTAAATTTGTGGGTTAAATTAAGGAAGAAAGTTTAAGCAAGTTGTCCAATTGCCTTGAATAAGAACAGTGTTTAAATCTTAATCTTTTACTCCAAAGTCTGTATTTTTCTTAATTACTTCTGATTATTTGAAAACTATGAATCTATGCATAGAACACTCGATGCATATATTTTTTAAAGTGTGTTATATACACACTCAACTTCCCTGATCCACTCTCTCAGCTAAGGTGCATATATCAGTCACAGGTGTTCTCCACCAAACAACTAACCCAGCCACTGTACCAGGGTGTCTGTCCCCAGCAGGGTTTCCCCATCGGCCACATGCAGGGCCATATCCAACCTCTTTCACAAACCCACAGGCCCTGGTCTGACCCTGAATCTCCAATCAAGGTTCTTCTCCTCTCGCTGTCATTTCTGTTTGTCACCCTCTCATTCATGCAACTTGGTGTACCTCCTTCTTAGTGACCTGCTCTGCTAACTGAAGGGGATTTGATTAGATTTGCCCTTTTCAGGTCATAAAATGTTTCTTTACACTTTTCTCTAAAGCTAATGATGCCAGCTAGCCCTACAGTTTTAAAATTAAGGGAACCAAGAGGATGCAATCTATTAATGATACTTGAAAGTAAAGACTACCTCAAGGTGGCTTGTAGTTGCCAATTCTAGACAGAAAGTTTGCTTAATGTTATGCCTTTTCTCCAGAAACTTGTGTTTTCTGTGCCTTAATAGGGATTTTGGGCGTTTTGCTACATTGTAAATATAGTGGTAATCATGGAAACATTTCAGCCTCAAAGTAACACACCTGAGCCAGTCATTGGCTTGATTGAGACCATCATAACTGTGCTGATAGCCAGGGTAAAACCTGCATGCATTGCTGCTAAAAGCTGTTCCAAGATGTCATAAAAAGAATTCTATACAGAGAAAGCAGTTTTGCAAAAATTTCATGCTGGTAGGGGTGTAGCTTTCCACCACTCTTGCCTTGTCAGCTATCAGTTCCTTTTCCAACTGAATATAAATCATTGTATTTCTTTCTCACCTTTGCCTACTCCTGTTTCTTGCCACTGTTCTCATTAAGTATATTTTACTATGCAGTTGGGCAATTGACTGCTTAGCAACCATAAAATTATTTTTGAGAGGAATCCATATTAAAAAAAAACAACTTTCAATAATGTTGTAGTACATATCCTTGGAAAATTAATTTTAGCAGAAAAGGATGTTCAGCTAATACTGATATGCTGAAGAGTACTAGCATACGTGTTGGTATATCTACTAGTAATAAAATTGTAAATTAGTCTTTATAGTCTTCAGTTTATTCATTTTTATTTAAAAAAATCCTATTTGCCCATCTTTTGACTCTCTACCTGAATTAATGATTATTAAGTTGAGAATTATTTCTTTTTAAGTATTATAGATTTTATAATGGAAAATTTGTGTGATATATTTATGTTTTTATGTATAAGAAAAGTATAAGTTTTCTTACAACGACATCAAATCATTCTTTTTATTATTATTTCTTTTTTATTGCAAGGACCGTGTCAGCTTGCGATCTCTTATTTTTATTTATTTATTTTTTTATGCCTATAGCACCTGGTCTTCCTAGGTGGTTTCCCATCTAGGTACTAATCAGGCCAACCCTGCTTCTGAGATTAGATGGGATTGGTCTTGGTCAGGGTAGCATGGCCATTGACCACAAATTTCTGTACATGAAACTTTCTAATTACCCATGTTGATAGCATGGCTAAGTGTGCTTATGGGGAGGGTAGAGTGATACTTGTGTATATAGAAAGATATACTAGGAAGCTATAAAATGTCACATGCAAAGGGGAAAGTAATATGAACATAGGGGAAAATAAAAACAGGGTACACATTGATTTTAGTCTGCTCATAGTACCTTTTATTTCTAAGAACTCCATTGTCCCTCCCTAATCTCATCATTGCAGCAGGAACAGCTTATTACAATGTGATCTTTTCCTGGCCAGAATTGACTGATTTTGCAGGAATACATATAATTCAAAATGGACTGAAATTGAAAATATCCTGGCCACCAATATCCTCAAGTCTGCCCAAATGGCCGATACAATGGTTAGGAGCTAACCCCAAGCTGAGCCTGTGAGATACATTAGCAAAATTTCTGCACTTGGGCCCAAGTGAACTGGAGCAGTAACTCCTTGGGTACCTGAATCATAAGATGTAAAATAAGGAAGCTATCCATGGCCATGTGTCTTCCTTCATAAACTAAAATGAAGGAAGATGCTCTATAGATGCAAGGGGCTGAATAAGGAGATGTAGGGAAAGGAACAGAGGGACGTGGAGAAAAAGCTCAAATGTTGTTTGAATCCTTGGAGTCATTGATTTCTGAATCAAGAATCTCAAACACTTTTCTTTTTTTTGAGTATGCCAGTTTTATTTGAATATTTGTCACTTTGACCAAACAAACGTTGACTATCAATACAATACTGAAGATTTGGCAGTGTCAGAAGCTTAGCAAAGTGGCCTGGCTGTTGCAGCCTCACAAATGTGTTGTTCAGATCATGATCTGATAGGTGGAAACACAGCAATCATTGTGAAATTTGAAATTCACCAAAGGATTTAACCCAAGTTGTGTGGCACCACTTTTTTGGTTCCACTGCCTTCTCATCCATGTCTCTGGACCATAATCAGCAATCTAAACTGTAAAACCTCCTCCATGGAAGAAGCATAAAATGGTTTGCAGGTGACATCAGATGCTCACTGCATTTAAAAAACAAAAAGGCCAATAAAATGAAAGGTAGATGGAATAATACCAGGTTGAGATGGTTGACTGTTCACACTTCCTCAGAGCTGGCTGCTGTATTATCTTTTTTAGTTAAGTCTCTTTCTGCAGCCTTCACGCTGTTTCCCCTCTCGCTCCTGACTCAAGCCTGGTTATCACAATATTTAACACTCTTTCCCAACACATATATTGTAATCAGGAAAATGGAAAAAATACAATGAGTAAAGATCTGGGATTTTCTGAAGCTAAATATACCAGCTTTCAAGGTCTGAGAACTTTAGATACGACCTTAAGGTAGGCAAGTGTATATACAAGTCCTTACTTTCATTCTGTCTATGTTAGAAATAGAATGGGCTTATTGTAGTTGGCTCACTAAAACTCTGAGTATGGTCTTTCTAATGACATTATTTGGTATAATTTACTGGGATATATATGAGTATACATGTATGTATGCATGTATGATTGTTTTATTACCAGTTTTATGGATTTTTTTATTTACAATGTCTGAGATGAGAACTATTAACTTTAGATTAAAATATTCTGGACAACTCTTAATTTCAGTCTTTCTCTTTTTTTTCTTATTATTTTGCATTGGTAGGGTTCATTCCTAGGTGATAATAGATGTTTTTGCACCCTATTAATAATCATTGTAGGGGAAAAAGCCCTTTATTTGTTAGTTTGTTGTTTTTCTTCAAGCAATTATTTTCTAGAATTCCAGACAAACTGGTTCAATTCCAGGACTCTTAAGCCAAGATCAAGGAGACTGAATAATAAAGGTCATTGTAGGACCCTGATATTCATGATATAATTTGTACTTTACTCATGAACTTTTGTTTAATTGTGAACCACTTTGTATGAAGTTCAGAATGAGATGGTTGGATGAATAATAAAGACTAATTGGTAGGTTCCAATGCAAAATTCAATGTAGGAACAAATTGGAAATATCAAAGGTGAAGAATAAGATACGGGAGAAGTTACTAAGTGTTGAAATATCAGAGAAGGATGGGTAAGTAGAGAATATTGACTGTAGAAATGGAAGACAAGCTGAGCTCATTGGCCATCACGAAGGTCATAGAAGCTACATGAACAGTAGGATGCTTATGGCATGAGCAGTGTTGCGCATGTCGAAAAGATGGATATAGTGTTGTGACAATAAAACCTAAGGTGGACATATTTGTATTTTTCAGAACAAATACTGCTTGAGAAGGCAAGAATGGGTTAATTGGAAAGAATTAACTATACCTTAAATGTATTGCCTCCTGGACACAGTGTAATTAGCTCCCACTGGCACACTGGGGTGACATGCCAGGTGCTGGTATTGACACAGTTGGGTTAGGCAACTCTACCCACTTCTCACCAACTGCACTACTAATGCTCTGGTCATTGGCTGAGGTTATTGCAATAACCACCTAATAAGTTCCCCTGTTGCTATTCTTGCCCCTTTTCAGTCTACTTGCCACATGTCAGCCCAAAAGATGCCTTCAATTTGTTAAGCTACTTTACATCACTTCTCTGCTCAATGACCTCAAATAATTCTCACTCAGTACAAGCCAATGTTCTCATTGTTTATAAGGTATTATATGTTCTGCTTCCCTTACTGTTCCTTACTATACCTTACTGTTCCAACCTTAAATCCTAGTCTCCTTCCCCTGAGTCCATTTTCCTTCAGCCACAGGTGATTCTGCACTGTGTTTCCAACATATGAGGTACACATCTTCCTCAGGACCTTTGCACTTGAGGCTCCCTTTCCCAGCATGCTCTTCCACAAAGAGGTATATGTGTGTTACACACCTTCTCAGGACTCAGTGCCACTTTCTCAGAGAGGTCTTCTGGGCTCTGTTCTCTAAAACTGGAGCTCTTCTGGGAACTCGAACTTCATCTCTCCAACTAAAATTTTCTGCATAGCAATTATCAACTTCAAATGTCTATATGTGTGTTATGTGTGTATTTATATTGTTTAATCTTCTATCTCCTGACACTTGAGACCAAGTTTTATTTCGTTTATTCACTAATTTATCCAACTACCTTAAAGCACCTGACATATTTAATACCAAGAGATGAGAGCAATATGTATATGTGTGTGTGTGTGTGTCACTTATGTTTAATAAACCAGAATATAATTTTTTTTAAAAAAGTTAAAAGGAGAGAAATAAGGAGAGACAGAGAGAGAGAAAGAGAGAGATAAGTGTCAACCTTAGCTTGTACCAAAAGATAAGAAAATTTTAAAGGAAATCTCAGAGAATGAGTAAGGATGAGCCAGTGACTTAAGAGTTGTAGAATCATCGGTTACCTTTAAGAGGAGATTTTTAATTTGTGAAGCAAATGAGAGCAACATATGGAAGGATTTAAAAGTTAAATAGACATGGTGAAAAAAGCCTGGGCTTCTTGAAGAAATATGTCATTCCAAATCTAGGGCAGGAAATGTACCTGGAACATTCCATCATGTCAGAAATTAAGTGTGCTACAAAAAGTACTTGAGAATCACTATAAAGAGAATTCCATTGTCCAAAGATGAGACAAATTAAACATTAGAGTGAAATATATTAAATATTATATACATGAATTCATTGTGAAAGCAAAATGAGCAAAGAAAACAAACTTGTCATCATTGGGAGATACAAGGGAACAAGTTCCTTATTTTGATACTAGTAAACTAAGAATCAGGCATTTACAATGCCTTTAAGATACTGACTTTAAAACTAATAAATCATATATCAGATGAAGGAAATTTTTTTATAGAAGTTTCCATCTGATAAATAAAGAAGACATTATAAAATTTGGAATTATCATTTGAAACTTTTATTTCAACTAGAGAATCTAGATACTGATCATCAACACAAGTTAACATAGAGAGACAAACAGACATTGTGTTTCCTGATGGAATTTGCTTCCAGAAGACACAAAACTGAATCTGACCAAGCTCACATAGACAGCTACCAATTTACAGAGGAACATATTAATTTGCACCGTAAGAATGTAATCAACAAAATGCAGACTGTGAGAAATTTATGGGACAAACAACCCAGTATCTTCAATAAATCAATCACCAGGATAAATAAACTGGGCAGAATGTGGAAAAGAGAGTTAAAGAAACATCAATCAATTATGTTGTGTGGGTATTATGTAGACTCTGATTCAAATAAATAAAAGCAAATAAACATGAGACAAAATTCAAACACTGAGAAGATATTTGATGTTATTAAGAAATTATTAATTTATCTTAAGTGTGATAAAAATAAATGAGCACAATTTTCTTTTGAAATATTTGTGGTTGAAATCATATGATGTCTGATTTTTTTTCACAATTTATGTTTTCTATGTTTCCTCAAAATTTATCTCTAATAATTAACCCTTTGTCACTTTCCTTCCATCCCACATATGTCCCCATGTGATACCTTTGACTCTAGGGACATTTATCCCTTTCCAAGAGGAACACTGAAATTGAGAGATTGAGTCCTCTAATTTTCCTCAAAATTTCTCTCTAATAATTAATGCCTTGTGCTTAGCCTGTATTTATGGAAGCAGAACCTGAGGTGAGGATTATGTGCAAGTAACTTATTAAGAAGTCACTCTCAGGAGAGACCCATGAGGGCATGGAATCAAAAGAGTAAAGGAGAAGGAGACAAATGAAATGGAGTCCCAGCCTCAGCCAGATTTTGCAGAAAAGCACAAGAATATTGACTGTGCATTGAAGAGTATTTCAACTGGAGATTTGAGGAAGACCCAAGGTGTCTGGAAATAGAAAATCTGTAGGAATCTAGCGAGGGAAACAGTCTGCTCTATGGTCAAAGGGACATAGAGCAGTAAAGAGTCACACCTCAGAGGTCACAGAGCTGGGGTCTAACTTTGAACAAATATTAGGAATGATTGATAATAGATGTTTTAACTGATAGATGTTCTGAAACATGGGATCTATTTTTAAGGGCTCACAGGGTCAGTAATAAATATAGATAATAATAAATGTGTGCTTGATCAAATAGATAGTGATTAGGAAAGAGTTAGTAAGGATCAATCCAAGAGATGGGGCCTGTCTTAGATTGTTTCTACAAGTAGAAAACTCTGAGATTCTGGTTTACATGCAATGAGAAACACTTTTTGGGACAGCACTTAAAGTGCCAAGAGAAGCACCAAGAATCTGTAGCAATACTAGGGAGGTGACAGGATCACATAGACACAGACTCAAAGCACTCCTTGCGTAGAGGGGGCTGAAATCAATGATCTGTTGTTCTAAGAGGGAGCTTGAAACCAAGAGCAAGGAAAAAATCTGATTACTAAAAGCAAAATATTAAGTAAAAGTAGAGGTAACAAGAAGGTTCATTTGACAATATAGACTGTATTATTCCATTTAATCCTTACAGCAATCCTATATAAAAAAGTGGCTAATATCATCTTATTTTAGAGACAAAAAACCTTATACAAAGCTTAAGTAATGTGTCCAAGTTCACACATCTTTGAAGTGGAATGATTGTGACTAAATTCTAGATCTGTCCAACTGTAGGACTTGAGTTCTTAATTTCAATGCTGAAATTGTAGTTAAGCTTTTAGGACTATGAGAGAATCATCATCAGGTGCTTGATCATTATTGATAATTTTGTCTATGGAATATATCCAGTGTGAAGACAAAAAGTAATGGTATACTCTAGTTAGAATACTTCCCCAAATCTGAAACACTATCAGTGGAAATCCAGGACCAGAGCAACATTACTAAAGAGTTTTTGTTCTATCTGTGCCATAACTTGGCTTGTAGTAAAGCTGGGAGGTACAAGGTGGAGGTATCTGTCACTGTGAACATGCTAGCCATGGGTTCCAAAAGAGAAAAGCAACATGAGGCATGGGATAAAGCAAGCCCATTGGTCCCAAACATGAAAACAAAAAAGTATGGATATAGCAATGTTTTTTGCACCATTGATTGTTATTATTGTGTCCTCGAGCATCAGGCCACTTCCATTCTGCCACTGTATTAATGTCATGTTAGAAGCAAAATGGGAGTAATTGGCTCAAAATGCCTATAGTCACTTGTTTATCTAAGAATAAAACACTGAGAGGCATGTTGGCAAATTGAATAAAATTGAATCCTCTTTATGATAAATAAAATGCAAAATGTCTAAAGAATGTTCTCATATTGAACTTTTCCCTATGCCCAAATTAACTGACTGGAATGAATTTCTAAGTATCACTTTATTTAGCTTTTTGAAATGCAGGCTGCTTTTCATTTAATGAAAAATCTGCATTTTATTGTAAGTTGGAATATAAGATTTCAGTTTTGTTATTCACAACAGAAATAGATTTATTTTAGGGTAAGCATACAAATACAAATCCTAGTAAATTTTGAATCCAGAATAAATGCCTGGAATCCCACTGCTACACCAAAAAGAAACTGTGAAAGAGAATTGTTACTAATGTAATCAAGGCAATAGAATAAAAACTCATGAAGGTGACACATCAGTGCAAGTACTTAAAGAAAACAAGCTAAGTGGAAAGACCTTGTTCTGAATAAATAATAACATTTTAGATTTTGGGTACATATTATTCTGGTAAGATTTAAAGCTTATAAATGTGTAGTTGTGGAGTAAGTTAAAAAAAAAAGTTCAAATTGTTTTCATCTGAATTTTTATTTAAATGGAGAAGTAAAAATCTCTACCAGGAAGCCTGAAATGCTTGGCATATGGATTTACACCTAATAAAGTCTCCAGTAATGCTTATTATGCAACATGAATACAGGGAGAGTGTGAGCTTGGCAACAGATAAGCATGAATTAAAATTCCAATTGGAAAATTATTAGACCTCAGATGGCTTATTTAACTTTTTGTTCCTCAGTTTCTGCACTTACATTAGAGAATCTACTTTAAAGAAGGAGAAATCTAATAAAAAAAAATCTGAAATTGTACTCTACACAACATGACCACATTAACTTATTTCATCGAAGAAATAATTTTGATGCTGAAATTCTCATTTCTAAAACAACTATGGGTCGTTACAGTATTGGCAGACTAATTAAAAAGTCTTTACAGATGATAGCAGAGTGGTATTTTTTCAACATGGATAGACAACCTCAGAAGAGGCATGGCTAATAGAGGGTTAGGAAGAAGCTGGTCTCTGATGTACTCAGGAGGCTTATAGAAATATTTTGAAGGAAAAAATGCCTTCTGGAATTATTCAGCTTATTTTATGTGCCCTGAAATGTACCCAATATTTTAATGTTTAATTTTAAATATAAAATTGTATCCAATTTATCCTTTTTAAAGTTATACATATTCAAATAATGGCATAAAGAACTGGATGACTGAATAACTGAGTGAGTGAATAACTTCATAATTGAACTTGGAAAGTGAAATTGAATGGTATTATTAGTTATAAAATTCTTAGCTCTTTACTGATACAATTCCAACTTCTGACTTGCAATCTGAATATTATGTATTCTGATCAAAGCATAGGAGTCTACTTAAGAAAAAATAACATTGAGAAAGAATCAACAGTGTAAATCAATTTGAATGTCACCACATACATTAAGGTGACATCAATCTTTATTAAGTAGCTTTCAGACTTCTTGAGATTTTTTATGATGCTAAATTTTTTTTTTTTTTTTTTTAGTCAACTGATCATAGCCTTCCAGGCGGTACTGTGTTGCATTTCTGTTTTATATATCATAAATGTGCCATAGCATAATAATATAGTTTCTCCACACCCACATTAGCAAAAATTAATGTTTGATCAATACATTATATCATTAAAGACATAGTCCTCTTCAGTTCCATGGCATTTTTCAAAGATAGAAATTCCACTGAAGAATGAAAAGGCTGCTGAATATTGTCCAGTATTCATTTAAAAACTGTGATATCTGTCTCAATATTCCAATTTTGAGAATATCTTAAGTAGTATGATGAAGTATCTTAAATATTATGCTTATATAGAAATTTCTTGTACATTTTTTATTAAAAGTAATGGGCATTTATAACAAAAACAATTTGTGTAGGCACCTTGAAAACAGAGTTTAGCTATGTTTCTGTACACATGGCGTATGAGGAGAAAAAAATGAATATATTTTATTAAATTAAATATATTTATTATATTTAATAAAATATTCAGTGGAGGTACCACAATGTAAATAAAAGTTTGGATTCAAAGATAATTGCAAAATTTTCAGGAACACTTCTATTTCATACCAAGAAAAATAGGGAGAAAAAAACAATGTTAACCTAAAGTAGCTTTAAAAGAACAGCATAGAACTTCCAGAACAGCAGATTGAAAAGCCGACAAATTCTCTGGCCAAAGGCAATGATAAAAACAGGGAAAATTGCAAAAAAAAAAAAAAAAAGCCATTTAAGAACTCTGGAAATTGGTTAAATGCACACAATAAATGAGAAACATGAATTCAAGGAAATAGATTGAGCCTCAGTAAAAACAGTGAGGGACCATGGGATTTTAGCCTGGGGTTACTCAATTTTTACCCAGGCAACCTTCCAGAAGTTCTACCTGGGAGTGCAAGGCATGGCATGAGGATCAACAGGCTCCCTGCTAGAAAGGCTGCATGCCCAACATTGTGTGCACACTTAGGAGAGATTGGAGGGGACTTGATGAATTTTAGGCCTTAAAAATGGAGAAAGTAAAACCTGAGACAGAATTATAAATGCTAAACTTTAACACATTTTTCAAATTACACAGATCTTTTGGTAAAATGTGAATGCCCTACTGGTTTAAGGTGTTTGCATATAACCCTTACATTGGCACTGGGTGAAGAAACTACACCAAGGAAGCCAACCTTAGAAATAAAAATGAAGGAAAAATTAATAACAAAACAAACACAAAAATAAGTTACTAAACTGAGGCATTCATCACTAAGGCCACAAATTAGTCCAAGAAAGTCACTAAACAGCAAACTAATAAGCCAACGAACAAAAAAATGGAAAGAGATATCAACCCTGATAGGAGGGATCAGAACCTAGAATTGCTGCAATTCATTATTGAAAAAGTTTAATTTTCAAAAACAACAACAAATAAAAAACTATGGGATATGTAAATAAATAAAAATTTTAATCTCATTAAGATGTATATTGAAATTCCTGGAGCAACCACTAAGAAATTACCTTGAAACACATAACAAATAATTCATCAAAAGAATTTAAATGACACACTAGATAATTACCAATTTAATACCAAGAAAGGCAGTAAAAGAGTAGACCAGACAGAGAGTGAGAAAGAGAGAGAGAGAGAGAGAGAGAGAGAGAGAGAGAGAGAGAGAGAGAGATAAATAGCAAAATGGCAGACATATTAACAGTGTCATTAAGCACTCATGGATTAAAAACTCCAATCAAAAGGGAGAAATTGTCAGACTGGATAGAAACAAAAACAAAAAAATTCAAATATATGCTGCCTTTAAGAGATAATTTTTAAATTGAAAGACACAAATAAAAGTAAAAGGAAAGAGATTCACCAAATCTCTTCAAATAGTAATCATGAGAAAGCTGAAGTGATGATATTAATATATGGCAAAAGACACACACGAAAAAAATTGTTTCTAGATACAAGATAAATATTTTGTAATGATAGAAGATCAATTCACTTGGGAGATATAACAATTATAAAGCTATACACACCTATAACAATAGCAGCAAAAAAAATTATATATATATATATATATATATATATATATATGTATACATACATACATATATATATATATATATGGAGCTTTCTTTTGGAAGACTACATGCTAGACCATAAGAACTCTCAATAAGCTTAGAGTAATTTAATTCCTACAAAATATGTTCTCTGGTCACAATGGTATTAAATTAGAAATCAAAAAGAAAAAATAAAACTTGAGAAATTAAGAAATATTTCAGTATTAACCAGGACCATTCTAAATAATCAATGAGTCAAAAAATAAATCACAAGGGAAATCAAAAAACATTTTGAGTTAAAATGATGATAATATATCAAAATTTATGGCACGTCTCTAAAGCATTACAAAAAAGAAAAATTATAACTAAAATGTCTGTTAGGAAAAAAGACACATCTCAAAACTACAACCTATGAGTCCACCTTAAAAAGCTAGAAAATAGAGCAAATGAAACCCAAAGCAAGCAGAGGAAGGAAATAATGATTAGAAAAGAAATAAATAATATCAAATACTGAAAAATAATACAAAGACTGAATCTCAAAATTTTTATTGAAAAAAATTAACACAATTGTTAAATAATTGTAGTTGGCAAGAAAAGAGAGTAGACACAAATTATTAAAACTAGGAATAAAAGGGAAGCTATCACTATTGATTATATAGAAATTAAAATGATTATAAGGGAATATTATGAATAACATGTTGTCAACAAATTGAACAATGTGAATAAAATTAAAAAATTTCTAAAAAGATACAAATTACTAAACTGAACCAAGAAAAAAATCAAATATCTGAATAGGTATATAACAAAAGAAATTTAATTAGTGATTAAAATCTCACAAAGATTAGCCTCCCATGGCTACATTTGTGAAATTTATCAATTATAGAAAGAACAAATAATAGCAATGCTTTATGAACTCTTCCAGAATTGACAGAAAAAAAAAAATTTTTTTTCCAGACATCTAAGAGGAGGAAATACTCTTTCTGTGAGTCAAAAGTTATTCTAATCCTACCACTAGGGGAGAAAAAAGACATTGATAAGAAAGAAAATACTAGCCAATAGATCTGAATGTGGATGCAAAAACCATCAACAAAATATTAATAATTAAATCTAGTAATACAGAAGGAGGATTAGACACAATGCCGAAGTGAGATTTATGTCAGAAATGAAAAATTGGTGTAATTTTCCAAAATCAATTAATATAATGTACCATATTAATAAAGTATCTAAATCACATGATTATGTCAATAAATGTAGAAATGCATTCTGAAAAATCTTAGACCCATTTATGATAACTTTTAACAAATTAAGAATAGAGGGGAACTTCTTCAAACTGTTAAGAATATCTAGAAAAGTCCTATAGCTATAGCTCCTTCTTGAATTTAAGAGAGAAGTGTTTGGTGTTTTACTACAAGAGTAAAAAACTTTACAAAAAAAGAAACATTAACTGCTTCCCCCTTAAGATAAGTAAAAATCAGGAAAAAGGCCAGGATGCCTGCTCTCACCACTTCTACTTGATACTACAAAGAGACATAGGGTCTGCAATAAGGCAAAAATGAAGTAATAGAAAAAAAGTGTAAGGAAATAAAAGGTATCTAGATAGGAAAGAAAAAAGTAAGATTGCTTTTATTTGCAGATGACTTGACTTTGTGTATAGAAAATGCAAATAAGTCATGAAATATTACTAAAACTTTAAATAAAATCAAGATCAAGATTACATGACTTAACACCAAAATAAATATTACATTTTTGTACTCTAGCAATGGAATTTGTAAATAAAATTAGAAAAGCTTTCATTCACAATTGCATGAAAATAAATTCAATGCTTATTAGTAATATGAACAAAAGTAGTACAAGCTCATGCACTGAAATTTATAAAACTCCACTGCAGGAATGATCTAAAGTGGAGAGACATTTCATGTTCATAAATTGGAAGACTAAATGTTATTAAGATGGCAATTTGTCGTGAATTAATCTATAGATTTAATGAAATGACTCTCAAAACTACAGCAGGCATTTTTTTTTTTATTTGCAGAAATTGAAAAGATTCTAAAACATATAGGGAAATGCAAAGGACCTAGAGTAGTCAAAACTACTTGACAGAGAAGAATAAAACTGGGACTTACACTTTCCAATTCCAAAACTTGATATAAATCTACAGTAATCAAGACTGCGCAGCACTAGCATAAGGATAAGCTTATAGATAAAATTGAACAGAAGAGCGAGCTCAAAATTAAACTTTTTACATTTATGGTCAAAAAGAGCAATGCCACAGCTAGATTTATGGTTTTAAATTTTTTGCTCAGAATAACAATCACCTGGAAAGTATATTAAAAAAACATAGTTCCCCAGAACCAGGACAAGAAAAAGTTGGATAAAATTTGAGAGTCTTGTGTTTTGAAATTTATTTCAAAATTACATTGATGTAATGCTAATTATGAGGCAATGTCAAAGATAAACACTGCCCCATAATTAGCATTACTTTAATGTGGTTTTAAAGCATCAAGAAATGATTTTATTCAGTATCTACTAAAGCAAAGTGCTGAGGCCTAGTCTGATTTGTTCAGAGGGTCTGGCAGAGGTCTATCGGAAGCTTGCAAAGTCAGGGAAGTGAAAATTTACAAAGAGCTAGAAAGGGGGCAGAGTGATGGTGTGAAACCCATCTGGGTTTGCTATCTGCGATTTTCAAAGGTAAGCTCCTACCTTCACTCAGAGACTGGGAAACAGTGTTAGCCGTAACTAACAATAAATTTCTTTTGGCACAAACTTTGAGTTTTTTTAAGCAGGTATTTTAAGAGGGGCTAGAGTCTTCTAGGGGGTGCTATTAGACTCCTCCCTGCCTGTTTTTCTCTGTCAATTTTTTCATGTATTTAGCCAAGGCCACCAAAATCTAGTGAGATGAGAATGTTTAAATCAGGGGTGTGTTAAGACTAGAAAGGTTTTTATTGGATATTGGTTGTCTAATGGGACCTATAGCTACTAAAGATAATTGTATGTGACATGTATCATGGCCAAGAAGGGCTTATAAAACAATACATACATTTAACACATTAATATATGAAACTATTTACAAATGTGGCAGATTTCTAAATATAATTCAGCAGTGGTAGAACCATTTCCTTTGCTGTGGAAATAAAAAATTAAATAAAATATGAGTTGCTATGTGCATTTCTCCAACAATGTTCTCTGCATTTGAGGATATGACAAACAAATTTTTCAAACTGACCAGTGTGCTTTCTTTTTTGCCTTATTTATTTGAGGTCATTAACATTATCCACACATGTTCTCAGTGGTTCCTATTTACGAGCAATAGATGCAAATCTTTGTGTCTTGTGCCACTCTATATCTCTAGCATTTAAAAAAAATGAGAAAAACTAATTTTTGAAAAGTGATCTCTTATATATTTAAAATATTTGTAATCAGAAATATAAATGTAACTCCATAGACATACTTATTGATTGAATAATTGTCAAGTAAAGGAATAATTTCCTAAAATAACCCTCTAAAATATTATATCACTAATCAAGAAATTTTTACTTAAATTGTATGTTTCTCTATTAAATTTTTATTTTGTATAGAAATGTTATTTTTGAAGGTCAATAATTTTCAAGAATAGTATAAGATCATAAATTGCGCTTAGCAAGTGTCAGATCTGAAGACTTCAAGAAAATCCCAATGTCTTAGCTGTTATTTGTAAACTAAAAGTCAAGGAAACAAAAATGATTCTCTCTCTCTTGTTTTGTCATCTTTGATATATAATTTTAGCCAGAAGATTCTCAACCATACAGTTGATATTGATTTGAGCAGGGGGTAGGGTAACAACTGCATCTAACCAAAAAAAAAAAAAATAAAATAACTTTGCATTGCATAGTGAAAAAAATAAGAGTGGACCAGGTGATTTATATTTTCAGCTTTGGGACAGATCCATTGATTATTTTACATTTTATTGCCATTGTATTGAAAGTGGAAATTTCTTCCACATGTTGTTTTCACTTTGGTTGTATTAAAAGGCACTGGAATTTTTAAGGAGTCATAATTATTCAAGAATGTAGAGAGGTTTGTTGGATCATGGTGCCTCCCCTGGTATTTTGCATGTCAAACACTTTATAATTGTATACTAGATGCCCGTGGTAGTCCAACATCTTGCTAGGTATTATTGAAAAATACTAGCAAAGAGTTAAATTTAATCCCAGTGTGTGTGTGTGTGTGTGTGTGTGTGCATGTGCATGTGCATGTGTGTGCATGTGCAGATATATATGCAAGTATATATATCTTTTCCTCTTTAGCTAGGAATTGAGGAAAAATTCAATGCTGAATTTTATGCTGTTGTCTGTAGTTAAAACAGCAGTTCACAGAGCATACCTGAACATTTTTTGAAGCAAAGTTGGAGAAGACTCTTCATGCTCTTTAATTCATTGAACCTGAGAGAGTGATGAATTTCCACTCCCTCACCTCCCATCTATTATGAAGGAAAGGCTCTAGAGATGTTAGCCTGTGTTGCAGTCTTAAGACTGCTTTGGGACAAACCATGGGAATCACAGTTGATAGACAAAAATAAATGTAGTTCTTAAGACCCAAAGCATAGACCAACTAAAAATTGCCAAATAGACTTTTAGCAACCAAGCCAGCCTGTATTGGCTGCTAGGATCATCATGCAAGTGAAGGATTAGTTCAGTTCAGAACTAGCAGACAAGTATATTTACATGTAGATGTACATCCTAGTTTTGATAGTGAAATTTCTCTCCTCTAAATTCTTTCCAATAATTCCAGGATTATCTGACTAAATCTTTAGGCTAATATGCTTCTCTGCCTTCACATGCACTTCCTTGCTTATCTCCTACTTTTGTTCATTCCAGCCAAACTCAGATAAAACTCTGCCCTCTTATCTTAGTCATTTTAGGCCTTTATGATAAATTACCATAGACTGATAATTTAAACAGCAAACATTTATTTTCTCACATTTCTGGAGGCAGGAAGTTCAAGTTCAGGGTGCTGGCACATTGAGTTCTTGTGGAGGCCCTCTTCCTGGCTTTCAGAAATCTGTCTTCACATTATATCCCTACATGGTAGAGAATCAGGGGGGTATAGCTCTATTTCTATTCTTCTAAGGACACTAATTCCATCAAGGGAGCCCCGCTCTCATGACCTAATTACCTGCCAAAGACTGTATATCTCCTAATACAAGCTCACTGTGGGGTTAGGGATTCCACAGAAGGAACTTGAAGTGGCATAGACACGTGGTCTTTAACACCACTGAACATGTCACTACTACTTGTGTCAACCAAAGAGACCCATCACTGCTTGTGCTGCCCAATGTTTGCAACTGTCTTTGCATGTGTACACATGTGTGTACATGTATGTACATGTGCATATTTTGAAGACCCAGATTTTATCAGAGGGATCCCTGATGAATCACTGGCTCCCTTGATGCAAAGCTTAGTTTTTTATTTTTTAATTTAATTAATTATTGTATTTCTATTACTTTAGGATTAAAGAATGAGTTAGAAGACAATGGGATTTGTAATCATTGCTGCCTGTCTCACACTGCTCAGCTCACTCTCTTTTAGCTAAAAAAATTGGCCTTACTTATTATTTTAAAGAAATTGTGGTATCATGAAGATAAGCAACTTGATTTAATTTACATGGCTAATAAGGAAAGGACCCAGAATACCAACCTGGAAAATATGAATTTGGAAAACAAACTCTTAATCTATATAATACCAGCTTAAGGATGGTCCAAATGATTGGTTTATCAATCTTAGAAGTTCATTAAATAATAATCTGGCAAATGCAAAGATTTATTCAAGATAAATAAATTCTTTAATAACAAACTTCTCTATAACTTAAAGAAATAAAAATTTACATAGTTAATATAAATAAAATGTTTATACAAACATATATATAATTTTAATATATGTTAAAATGCATTTTATAAATTTCATGTTTTTTCAATAATATATTTAAAATGAGATTAAAGTTATTTTTTAGTAAAATAAAATATATTGTCTATTTCTGCGGTCTCTATTCATTCACAGAGAAACACAGGATATCCTTTTACAAATAAGAATTAGAAAAGAACAGGATCCTATCACCATTACTGTTGGAAAATGTCATTTTAGCTGTCATAACTATTTTAAAAACATTTCAAATATTAAATTTCCTTCCCTTTATAGTAAAAAATACAAATATTCCAAACTTGCTAACCAAGCTGATTGCAAAACTAGCCTGCAAACCACAACATTTTCCAGAAAGCTACACAGCTAACAAAGTTCTCTCCTCTTAATTTAACCAAGAAATGGTTTCTACTGCAACTTGTAATACTCCACTGACACATGTGATACCCTCCAGTTGTTTCTCCAATTATATAAAAAGGTATGCTCCATAGACCCCAGACTGAGTGCAGCTCTGAGGTTTAATGTGATATACAGACTCTCCTGTGGTATCAAAGTAATGGAGCCTTTGCTTACAAACTACTTTCCAGTGTGAACTGGTCATTTCCTGTTCTACTGAAATGTGATATAATTTTATTTCTGTTCCAGGTTTGACTATTTTCACCCCAGCTTTCAAAAGGAACAAATATATTTTTTTAAAAAATTAATATAATTTAACGAAAAATAAATCAGAAAACTACACATAGAAAAATATGTAAAAGTAATCAAATCCCTATGCAAAATATAAAAAATTTGAGAATTAACTATTATGATATTGATAAAAATAAAATATTAATGCACAGAGAATTAGGATGGCTATATTTAAATAGATAAATTTATCCCCAAATTAATTATTTTATGTAATATTTTTATAAGGATTTAGAAGCTTTCACCATTTTCATACATATTATGGCAGTGAAATTTGTTCCATTAATGTTTTTATTTAATGTATCCGTGAAATTTTACTGAGCCTCTTTCTTTTAGATGTGTCCAAATGTGGGGTAAGAAAGAGGAATGTTTCTGGCAATTTCTTAGTTTCCCTTAGATTGATATATTTAGATTTGTTCAATATTTCTGTGTTAAAAATAAAAATTTGTATTTTATTAGGAAATCAACTATTTCACTCAGTATTCCCAATGTATTTGCGACTTGAATATAGTACTCTTATAATTCCACTATAAAATCCTGCATTAATATTTACTTTTATTCTTGTTAACTATTTTTGTGGTTTCTCCACATTTCATAGGTTTTCTAGTTCTTCATTTCTTTTACGGCTTTCTCTTATATCAGATAAGTAATTCTTATCTTTGCTTCTTATTTCTATGTTGCTTGATTTACCATTTTATCAATTTCAGTTTTTGTTCTAATTAATCTCTTCTGAAAATTATTTTTGTGATTTTTTTTCTCTCCTTGAGTTAAATATAGTACATTATTTATTTTTATTCTTTCTTAGTAATGTACGCATTTAAGGTTATAAATTTTTTTTTTGAGCAGAACTTTGGTTTATTACATAAAGCATTGTCATTACTCTTCAGATCCGTATTCTGCACTGTTAGGTGCAAGCCATGTGTAGCTATTGAAAGTTAATAAACTTGATTAAAATTAAATAAATTTAAAATTTGTTCTTCATCTGATTGCCACAATGGATATGCACATACCTACCACTCTTAGTTTGTTTCAAGAGTATGAATACATGCTATATTAACTGTTTTATAAATTGATTTTTTCCCCTTCAGTAATATATAAACACTCTCATTCAATGTCAAGGAAGTTTAATAATTGCCCAATTAAGGCCAACTTTATAATTATTAATCATGTAGGTTTTTCTAAGTCTGTAACAAGAACAGAGTATTTTATGTACTCAACATGATGTCACTATCTTTCTTAGACATTTGTAGATTTCCTTCATCTTCTCATCTCTTTCTTTCTCCTCCATCAGTGTAGTAGTTCCAACACAGTTTGAGAATGTAGAAGTATTTTTAGTAAAAAGTGTTGAACTTGCAATGTAGTATTTTCTATAAATATTTTTTAGTATTCATTCAGCCTTGAGACTTTTAAAAAACTTGATATTACCTTAAAAGTAGATTTTTGCATCATCACTAAGCGCTTTACCTATTATTTATAAATTGTTTTAAATGGTAGCATATGTTACTATATTCATGTTAAACTATCAGAATGGCTGTTTTTACTCTGCTGACTCTATAATTAGATTAGGTCCCAAGAATTAGTAAAATTAGTCAATTTGATTATTTTTTTTCCATCATGTTTTCAAAGACTAACTTGGTTTGCTTTTTTTTCATAGTTGTGTTATTGTCATGTACATGTAAAAATGTCTATTTCTGCTCAATTGAAGAAATTAACAACAATATAAATGACATATCCTCCTTTGTCGGAGAGAGTTTTGGCACAAAAATCAGTTTCTATGCACATGATTATTGGTAACATCTTTATGTGCATCTACCAAATAACGAGTGTGAATATGGCAATGTATAAGTATGTATTTAAATTACTACTATTGTTCTATTAACTTATAACTGAGTTCCCAAATTGTGGCTTTACTTAAGAGTAAGTAGCACAATATCTGAATAAATGTCTCATGATGTGACCTTGTAAAATAAAGGACTCCAAAATACAAACCTAGATTCTGCAATTTATTAAACTGGAATAATTTAAGAGTCTGTTTCTTGTTAGTCTTTAAATATGCAAATAAGAAAGACTATTCCATTCATTTGTTTTTATTTATGCAATTTCCAAATGGGAACATAACTATTCATCATAAATTCATTTTCACTTCCAGCCTCTTGACTTTGCATCTTAGCTTTTAAAAGAAATTGATTCCTAAATATTACAAATTGAATTTTAACTATTACAATTAAACCAAGACCAAGATGGTATAAATTTAAAATCTCCAACAATGAAATATTGTTGTCAAGTTATTGCTTTGTGCAGTTTAGCCTTATGTTTTTAATGATATTTATATCAAGACATTTGTAATGAGTTTAAATGGTAATACTTCATAGATGGAGAAATAATTATATTTCACATATTCTCAAATTTCACCTTGGACTCTAAAAGTCAGTGAATTTTTACATTGTTGAAATAAAGTTGCTCTTTTTTTTTGTTTAAAGAAACGTTTTAATTTTTTTTTTTTTATCAAGAAAGAAGTATACAATTTTCACAATTAGAGAAATTTTTCAGGTAGTATTCTAATTCTGTTAAAAACAACATCTTGATTTTTATAAACTACTAATATAAATGAGCTTCTTGAATGAAATTAACCTAACTCTGTGATTAGAAGGGACATTAAAAGATTGGAGAATATTATGCTACTTATATGCATTTCTTTAATCAGATCCTAAGTCTAATCCAAAGTCATTGAATTGTTCTTACTAATACGGTCCTTTATGACTAATAAAAGAAGTACACATCTGTTAAATTTTTTCATTTAATCCAAAATTATTAAGTGTTTTCTAAATGTCGAATGCTATTTCTTATCTGTATTTTAAAAATACAAAATTTGAAGATTTCTCTTGAAGGCACACAAATTTTGTTGCTAGCCTTGTTCACAACCTTATTTACAGCCAAATTTTTTGAAAATTGTCTTAATTTGCTGTCTTTACCTTTCATATATACTCTTCCACCAGTTTTGTCATAGAAACTTACAGAGAAATTATTTAAAAAAAAGAAATACCCAGAGGCACCAAGTGGTAATAGGTCAAGTAAGATAAAGACTGAGTAATGTCAATTTCAATATTGCTTATGTTGAATAGCTTTGGTAGACTGGGAAGGGGTTGTTTGTGGTAGTTCAGTGAATAATGATTTTAAGTACACTTCAGCAACTATATTTCCCTAATTACCTACAACTATTTTCTGCTACTTTTTATTTAGCATTAGCACTTTTGAGATCAAAAGTCAGTAATCAACCAAGTAACTAATTTGAGTCATTCCCAGTTGTTTGAAGTGGTACATGTGTCCTTCTATGGTAAATGTATTGTTATTAATACATTCAGCCTGATCAGAGGTAATTCTTTATTCTTGGCCTGGTATCCCCAAGGATATTCTACAGTATTTTCTCTATAATATATTTGCCAATAGAAATTAGCAAAATTTTGCAGTTGTTAAGTTGTTAAGCTTTGTCCTCTGAAATTAGACTTTGAAATTCTACTCTCAATCTCAAGTGGGGATATAACTCTATAGGTCTGGAGGCAACTGGGAAGTAACTTGAGCATTTCTGGCATCACAGTGCAAGGTGAACCTTCAGGCAAGGTCATTTAAGCAAGGTAGACTGGTCTCATCAGCTTAAGATAGGCTCTTCTGGCCAGTATCACTTAGCTGGGTTTTTCAGATTCTCTGAATCATCCAAGTACATTCTCAAATATATATGACTCTTATTCTTATAGCTCTTTTTCTTTTTCTGATTAATATCTGAAGCTTTACTTAGAGGCCAGATGAGATTGTGATTTCAAATTAGCAGATAGCAAATGAAACTTTGAATTTGATTTTGGCTGTGTCAGCCAAAAATGATCTGGGTTCTTTAATACAGGAAATAATCACTAAAGATAACTACCTGCCAATCTGCTACCTTTATTCTTGGTCATATAAGTAATGACGTGCATGTGTTCTTTATCTTATTGTAGCTGTATCTCATAAATTTATATATGTTCATTTTGCTTTAGTTTTAAATAATCCCCACTTTCCAAAGTGTGTTTTTTATCTTTTATTATCTTTGTGCTTTTAACTTTTCTTCATACTTAGGATTAGAGAGAATTTCTAGTGAGCACACTAAATTATCTTTGTCTTTCATATGGTATATTTCACTCACATTTAATACAGTTAACGATATATTTAACTTTAAAATGTCATCTTATGTTGTGGGTCACACCTATTCCTTCTTGTTTTCTTTCTCACTTTACTTTGTTCATCATTCAGTCTTTCTCCCTATAGCATCTTAGGATGAAAGCATAGGAGCGAAAGTATGTAGATGAATCCACGTTTATTAGGGATAAGCATCATAGAGAAGGGGATTCCTATGTGAATCAGCCGAAATCTCTACCATGTAGGACCTTGAAATCAGTGAAGGGAAATAGACATACATAGAGATGTTAACATAAAGTAAAAAAGTACTGAGATCAGTCTGTTGGAGGAAAGACTGATTCAGATAACAGAGTCCTTTTGAGTGACCTGAAAGTTGAGCAAGTCTATTAAAAACATATGGCAATGCATTAAACATAGAGTTGTTAAGTATAGCAGGCCTTTAAGAAATGAAGGATGTGGTTGTGTCTAAATATTTCTTTTTCTCTCCTTAATTGAAATAAGAATTAACACTGATACAGATATTTACAGTGCTTTGGGAGAGTGAGAATGGTTTAATAGTTGGAAAGTTTCAGGTATACCAGAGGAGTATGTTCCAGAGACCTACCATAAACATAGTACCTCTAGTTAATAAGAACGTATTGTGTAATTAAAATTTATTGAGAGTGGATTTCATGGTGTGTGTTTTTATCTCACGAAAAAATGGATGCATGAAAACTTCATAGGTGATAAGTATGTTTATTGCCTTTATTATAAAGATAGTGACACGAGTGTATAATATGTCCAAATTGTATAAACAAATTTTATGGAGTTTTTTGCATACTAATGGTTTCTCAAAAAAGTTGGAAAAATGTTTTTAAAGGAAAAGAAATGGTATTAGAAAAGTTTTAGTCTTCGAGTTAAAGAATATGATGGGTTCTTGGGAGAAATATTTCCACATCTGCAAAGTCCTAGGATAAGGGAACACCCTTTATTATCCAAATTTTCTTGTGAGAAAATACAATAATTAATATAATAGTGTATAGCATATGGGAGAAATACAGTTGCATTGTGATTGAGAACTGTCTTTCAATGTGCAGATCAAGAAAGCCATGGGTAACTTGACACTTTTATATAAAGTTGTCATTGAAGAAGAGGGTAAACAAGGCTCAGCTTTCCCTGCAAAGCAGCACAGTAATACAATGACTTTTTCCCATAGTATTTATTCAGTAAGTCTTAATTAAGACTCTACTATAATCTAGAAACATATGTGACAAATGCAAGAATAAAGGCATTATGACAAAGTGACAATACTGACAAAGGGTCATTTCCTCTTTGTCAAGCCAATAAGCTTGACTGTCTCTTTAAGTAAAACTTGTTATGTAAACAGGGTATTCTAGAGATGTATGTGTATAACTTCTCTGTAGTTTCTCTACACATATCCAATGTGACATTAATTGTTTTAACCCAGGACTACCTTCTGAATCACAGATTTGGTCTTAATATTACAAAACTTCTATATATAAATGTTTTTTATAATACAGGTAAAAGAGATGAGTATACAAGGGAAGATCTTTCTTCTAGCATAGGTAGGGAATTAATCAACTTGTTATTAATAGCAAATCATAAGGTCATTCAGAAGGAAAAGAAAAGTGACCTTACTGAAAGAAATTCAATTGAATGGTAGACATAGAAAAAATTTGGTTGCTGAAAAAGCAATCAGTATTTAATTAACAACTTTTAGGTAATAGTTGATATTTTGATTATCTTAGATCTGCAGAGTTTTAAAAAAATCTTAATAAGGAGATCAAAAAGTGCAATGTATACAATAAAAATATAGTTACCAGCACAGCACCACATATACCCAGGCACTAAATAAATATTTCTAGATAAAAACTTGATAGGATCACAACTACTTAATGTGGCCATTTATTATATAAAGAAGTAGAAATGTAGAAAAAAGTAGGTTCATAACATTTTAATCCATTTTTCCTTGTTCAGGCTCAACCAAAAGCTTTAGAATATTATAGCTAGTAATCAAAACCTGAATACTGGCTTGATTATTCAAACAATTTAGGGCTTTGTCAACGCTCTTTGAGAACACTCTGATGTGATCATGAAATGCATTTCAACTACAAAGTTAAATATAAATAAAATATGTTTACAAGTGTAAAAATGTAACAGTATCTCAAACAGGGTGCTGTTTACATGAGTGTGGTTGCTTTGTGAGAATCAGGCTATATGCTTATAATTTATGTACATTTTTGTGTGTATACTACAATCCCCAAAAAAGTTTTGTTAAAAATGTTATGGTGCTATCTGTTTTTCATGATTATAACATATTCTCCATTTGTTGCTGGATAAAATTGACTTCATGGACATAATGTGAAGGATGAGAAAAAGATTGTTGAACTAGAAAGTAAGGACATAGAAATCTAGATGTGAAGAATGGTGTATATGTGGGGAAAAAAAGTTTTATTAGACAGCTTTGGAAACTTTATAAATGTTTTAAGTTCACCAGGATTATTTTCTCATGGGTAACCATACTTTCTCAGACATCTACAATTGTCTACTTGCTGCTTACATGCATACTCCTTAGTATATGATTGAACGAACATTGTATGCATAAGCAGGAGAATCATTTACCTTTTTGTGGTTCTCATTAAATAAAAATGAAAGTAATATAGTGACATACAGTTTTGCAAGTCATGTAACCCAAATTTTGACCCATGTCTCATGTTAAATAGATGTTTTATGTTGCCTACAAATTTCATATTTCTGGACTATAACTGAGTCATCTACAAAGAGGAGGATCATTTATAAGTCCTCTACCATAGTTGAATATTTTGTTATAATCTAAGAAAAGTATTGAAAGTGAACATTTAATTATTAAGAAGTCAATAAATGAAGCTATTGTGTTGTGTGAAAATTGAGGACTCTCCCACCAATGACTCTTTTGTGTACATGAAGTTTCTTGGATTACATCGGAATCTTAATTCATATGCTGAGTCTATTCTAAGTTATATTATAAGCTGTTCCCTTTCTTTCATGTTACCTGCCTTTTAGTAAGAGATTGTTCTTAGAAGAAAGCTGAAATACTGACTATATTGATGTTTAGGGTTCTCTGCTAATTTTCCTCTTTCACATTGTTTGTATTCCAAAAATAAATGAATACTAACATAAGTTCTAAACTAGTAATATGAGAGCAACAAAAACACAGGGAGAGAATGGTTGTTATTAGTATATGAATATATTTGAATCCTCTCTGGATTCTTTGATTTGAGATTTAAACTTGGCGTGTTTTTTAGTATTCTTGAAATTCCTCATATTTTAAATGTGGTGATGTCTCTTATTATCCCAAGTTCACATTTCTTTATATCTACCCAGTTAAACTGTTATATGTTTGTGATGGCTTTTGGAGGACCCAATAAGAAATAGGTCTCATGATTCATCATATAAATTAGGAGACCAGAAACAATATACTCCTGTTATTAAATAATTTTGTTTATGTACGTGTAGGAAAAAAAAAAACTTTTTTTTTTCCTTACAGAAGAAAGACTTGAATATTAAAATGCAGATGCATTAAAATCATATCATCTCTCTGAGTGGTTTATTCAAGTGATACTAATGGAGCAAAAATAGAATTTTATTTCTCTACTTTAACAATAAGCAAAACAAAAATCTCTGCTCCACAATTAAAATGACTCCATGACTCTAAGATTGAAATTTTGGAAATATACTCATTTTATAACAAGTGAAGAGAACATACAAAACTTAAAATTATTTATTATAAACTATCCAATATTACTTGGAATTAATAACTTTTATTTTCAATGAGTAAGGATACTTCTTTTTTTGTACATTTTATTTTTAATGCATTAATTTTTTGACACTTTTATATGACAGTTGTGATTCCAATTATGTGAGGAGAGTTGATAAAGAATATTTAGAGACAAAATATTAGTGGTTGGCAGTCAAAAATGAGAAAGGCTACTGCAAAAGAAAAGGCATTGGGAATATGCAAAATTAATATTTTACATTTAATCACCTTCACTTTCTTCTCCTTCAACTTTCCTCATCATGTACATGCTTCACAGTACCTAGAATTTTGCTAGGTCATGATTTGCTGAATTATTGGGTGGTTATTGCATTCCAGATTCTGCACTAAAAACTCAAGTAAAAAAAAAGATAAATTTTATTTTTGTATAAAGATAGATCCTAACTACTAAAAATGACATATGAATAGAAAGGCATGAAAGAATGAAGAAAGAATAAAGATGATACCTAAATTAGGCTGATAGCCTAAGTTTTTCCCAGAGATCTCCCAGGCCTCTTTCTCATGTACAACAGTAGAGACAGCAGAATTGTGAATATCTGAGCTTTAATACTTATCTATTCATCAACTCAATTTATCAAGTCCTAACTGTACTCTGCCCTGAGACAGAAAGATTCGTAGAAAATACATTCTCTGCTCATAATACTCTAATGGGATGAAAATATTCAAAAGTATATAGTAAAAGATAATAGTACTATGTTAGAGAGAATAATAGAGTGCTATGAGAAATATTGAATAAACTTCTACTATGACAATTTAGACAAGTTTTTCTAGAAGAGATAGTGTTTTGGAAAGAGGAACCTGACATGAGAAAATCAGAAGTGGATTCTGAGAAGAGATAATCCTGTGTGAAAAGATACAAATACAGATTATGAATCTGTATTACATTTTCAAACTACTACTCATAGTTTGGATTAAAAATGAAAAGTGTGTGACTTGGGAGAGAGTGATTGAGAAGGCTAGATTGGAATGGGTCCTGGAACAGAAGTAGCAGACAAATCGCAGAACGAGTTTAATGCCAAGGTACACCATTGGATTTCTCCTAGAAATGGTTGAAAACCAGTAAAGCATTTTAAGTTGGGGGTGACATGGTCAGATTTTTGTTTGAAGAAAAGCTTCCTTGTGGCAGTCATTAGACATTTCAGGGGTTGGTTCAAGTTCTTCGTCAGGACACTCACTTCGTGGCCTAAACTCATATGTCACAAGTGATGGAGTGTGGCAGAGTGATACTTCTGAGGAAGGGTAAATTGAAGACCCTACAAATCAGATTCAATGTTGAGATAGATTAAAGTACCCATTTAGAAGACACAGTAGACTAGATGTAATGTGTTGGTTAGAAACTGGTGCCCAGGCTTGATGAGGCATGCGGATATGCTATACCTTGGGCCCATGTTCCATTATCTCCTTTCACTTGCCCCATCCTATTTGGAGAAGGAACCTTCCGAATTTGAACTGGATAAAGACCTCATTCTTTTTGTATACTCTGGCCTCTCTGAACATTTGAAGATGATCAGCTCCATTTTGAAGGCATTATGAAAGTCAACATTTTATTGGGAGTTGTATCTTCAGGCTAAGAGGTCAGAAGAGAGATATCAGCTGTGTGTTAGACATGAGAAGTTTCTATTAATTGAGTTAGTTAAAAACATGGAAGTAAATGAGTTCTCATAAGTTTGTACACTGTAAGGCAGGAAGATAATTTGCCTAATCATTCTTTTTCTGTGGCTATGTTGCATTTCAACCTATGGCCGATTCAAAAGAATAAATCAATGTTTTTTCAAAGAGTTTTATCATCAGTGAAGTTGGGAAAAAAGTTATAAATCCAGAATTCAAAAAATGTTATTACAACTTTGTTTTGATGTTCAAATTGAATGTGGAGAAAGTCAATGGCCACTAACACTTTCACTAAATTCAAAATGTACATTTTCCTTGGACTAGTTTGTCAGTTTAGAGTGGGTGAATTCCAGGAAGGAAAGACAAATGCCAAAACTTGTGGAGGCTGATTGGTCCCATGACATTCTAGTTCAGGCAATATTACAAGCATAATAGAAATGACATTAGTGAAGCTGGTTTCTTAATTTTCCAGAATAAATTTGCAACTCCTAATGGGCTAGATGATTCGGATCAGCATGGATCTGAATGCAAACTTTAGAAGACTTTTTAAAAGTGGGCCCAAACTGAAAGCCTAATAACTCATAATAGGAAATGTTTTGAATTTACACTTGAAAATGGCAACTTTGCTTAATGAAGCATGCATCATAACATAATTTTATAGCATTGTTCATGCAAAGATAGATCTCAACTTGTTACAGCTGTATTGCAAATAACATTCCTCTCAATAAGTTCCAGTCTGGTGCATCTGTAGGTGTGGGGAAAGAGATCTGTGAGAATGGGCCAGGTGGACAAGGAAACACAGTCTTACTTGTTATGCTGGAGGCTGAGAAATTAAGCCAAATGTTACATTAAAATATCTCTTGAACACTTTTGTGATATTTGGCCATACTTGAGAATATTGCAGTTTTGAAGGCCAATTTTTCTTTCTGTTTTCTACTTTTTATTTAATCTGAGTCTAAGAGATGGAACAAAAAAAGTATTAGCCAGAAAGTTTCAAATATTCTGGTTGTACAAAGGATCAAGGTTTTAGAATTTTGCCTTCATCTTTGGAAGGATTTTCTCTGCCAAGGAGAAATTTAATCAAGACATAATATGCATGCTTTTTGTAGGTGTGTACATAAAACAATTTATTAATGTTCAGATTTTAAAACACTGTGGTTCATTTATTTATTGATATCAGCAGTAATGAATATTTAAAATATTATCTGGTATTGTTAGTAACTATAGGATAAGCCTCAGGAAAAGTTTCAAAGAAAATTTTATTTTCATGTCTTCTGTCACACAAGTATTAACTGTGTGGCATTAAAATGACAAAGGGAAAAGGAATTACTGAGAGAGGGAACACTAATGATTTATTATTATCCAAGTCACATAATATTTTTAAATAAGAGATATTGAATAAAACATATAGGGAGATTTTAATTACCATATAGGAGTTAGAATTTAATTAGACTCAGCATTTCAATATTTTTCTCTTATTAATCTGCGGGTGGGAGCTTTGGACATAAACTAATTTAGTTATAGGATATATATTTTTTTAATTTAGATATTGGCATATAACTGTGTAAGTTTAGGTGTACAACATATTGATTTGGTGCATTTATATTGCAATATGACTAGCATATTGCAATATGTAGCATTAGCTGACACCTCTGTTGCATTGCATAATTATTATTTCTTTTCATGGTAGCAATAATTCAGATCTAGTTTCTTTAAAAGTTTAATGTTTATTATAGTGTGTTGCTGTCTATAATCATCATGCTGAGTGTTAGATCTTCAGGACTTATTTACCTACTTATCACAAGTATGTACCCTTAAAAAACATCTCTTCCATTTCCCCAACCGCCAAGGATATATTTTTTAAGTGCATATGTCTATATCTATATCTGTGGATATTAACTCTGTCATTAGAATTGTGATATGTATTAAGCTTTTTTAGTCTATTATAACTTTCTTAGCCCCAAAATACAAATGCTTATTTTGGAGAATTTTAGGCACTAAGCAAGATAGTGGATGGGATAGAGTGAAAAATTGTAACCATGATGTATATTTCCAGGAACACAAAGATTACACTATTTTGTAACTTTCCAATTCTATCTTACCTCAGAGCGGCCTTTCATAGATGCTAAGTAGAACAAAATAAACAATAAACCCTTCCTGTTCGATGAAGGCAGTATTGTACCCCCAATTCTCCAGCCTAGAAGAATAAAAAAGACTCTTCTTTTTTGAGGATCAACAAAGATTTGAGCTCTGACTAGATTCCTTGATTTTTGTTGCTGAGTTTATCTTACTACCCTACAATTTGTAATCAAATAGGATTTTGTGTCAGAGGATTAGAACTATGTCTTTTTATAAAGTCATAAAACTTTTTTGCATGTAAAAAATTAACTACAAGGTATTGCTTTATATGTTTTTGTCTTGGCTGGAATAGTCTTCTGTTTCTGTTGAGTGTGAGGGAATGTTCGATTGGGAGTAAATGGGAGTATAGGCCTAATAAGACTTCATTATCACCACCTACGTTTTACCCTCCCCCTCAAAAAAATTAGTGAGGGAACTCTCCGTCTTTTCATTTTGTAAAAAATGATTGTTTTGTTTCATGAGTATTTTCCATTCAACATTGTTAGATCATTGATCGACATTGCCCATTCTTAGCTTTTCCTTGACAAGGAAACTTGAGATACCACGGATAAACAGACACTATTGAATGAAAGAGACATTTTCTCTTTCTTTCTTTTTATTGTTCAGGATTTTTTTTATATCAAAGCAACAATGTCTTTCAAGAACTTCTGCTTCCTTGTACTCTTTTTTCACTTTTATAAAACAGGAGAAAAAGCACCAAATGCTCAAAAGTCAGCTTCTTATAGTATATTGTGTTCTCATAATTCTAATTCCAAAAGAGTCTCAAACATCTGTAACCTTGTGATAAGTCAAATGCCGTTTTATATATCTGTCTATCTTTCTACTCAACTTTATCTACACAACCTATTTATGCTGCTTCTAGTTCTTCTGCTCCTTTTTTGCACCATCTAATGAGCTATTTTCCTTTGGGAAGTTATTAAAGAAAAAATACATTGTAAAATTGCTATATCAAAAAATGGTCTACAGAATTTGAATTAAAACTTTGACCACAAGACAAATTAAGTACTGTAATGGTTTGTTCTATACCTCAGGAAAGTTATTGCAGAATTCAAAGTTATTCCCCTCAAGTACAGATCTGTGCCAACTAGTTCAGTTAACTGTTAGCCCGTCTGATAGAAAAAAAATGTTGGAAGGCAATAGGGGTATGAAAGAATATAGCATTGGCTAAGAAATTGGCATTCCAGTAACTGCTTATATATAACTATGCAAATCCAAATTTCTCTCAACAATAATTCAAATGCCATCTTTTGAGACACATTCCCAGACTGTCAAATCAGTGGCTTCCTTCTTCTTTTTCTAATGTTTGGAGTAGCCATAGAATGGTTAAATCAAAAACACCATGAGTTGCTGTTGCCAAAAGGAATGCTTAATGCCATGCAGAGGATATACGGTTGCCCAAACTGCTTTCCAAGAAAGAACCTCTTGTTGCATTTGACCCTAATTCTGAAGGTGTCTCACATTATGGGAGAGTAAACACTCTCTTGTAACACCACATAAAGTCAGTAGACCCAGTTGCCTACAGAAGGAACAAAAATATTGGACAACTTAAGAAAACAAATCTGGAGAAACACCCACTCAGAGACAATTGTTTCAATGACACTTAGAGTTTTCACTGACTTTTGGAGAAAGAAAATACAAAACTTTTTTCTGAGTCTTTCTGAATGTAATTATATTATTATACTTAAGTGCATGGTAATATGCTGCTTAGTAGTCATTGTATAGAGTGGAATCAACCGTTCTCAAGCTGCATATATGTTTTTGTCTTTATAAACTCAAGTTAACAAGCCTTACATTAATTACAAAGAGATGACTGGCTTATTTGAAACATATATGACTCCTAAGGAGAGTATGATATACAGTTAAGGAAGAATCCTTAATTCCGACTCTTCTGCTTCTTATTGGATGTGTTAAACAGCACATAATGACACTATTGTAATATAATTACATATGACATTTCTATTATTTCATATTTCGAGAAATAGGAGCTATATTATGTCCCTTAACATGGGTATGTAAGAAAGAACACCCAAATTAAGCCAAAGATAGAAGAAGCCAGTACCTAGGTGATTATTCTAGAGATAGGCATGAAAATTAAATCAGCGAGTCATGTCACCGTGACTCTGAACTTCAGATAGATGAAACATATTTGTCTTCTTTTTCTTCGCTAAAAATGTGAAAGTTAAAGCCCAGAGATAGGTGTTTGCCATGACTTCTCTAAAGATTTGTTTGTCTGTTTAAGCCTGCTTATGTGGAGCAAAACAATTAAAATGAGGTGTAGATAAAAACCAAGGCTAGTAACAGGTAGACAAAATCCTAATGAGGTTTTTCTTAAGGATCATATTATTTCTGTCTTTTGGTTTTATGACTCCTAAAATCCTTTTATTTTATTAATTTTATTTTATTATTTCTTTCAAGTATACAGTACATTGGTTAGACATTAAATAGTTTATGAAATGACCCCCCTGATAACTCTATCTTCCCTTCAGTTCTACACACAGACATTACAGTGAGGCTGACTGCATTCCCTTTGTTGTGCTCCCCATCCCTGTGACCATCTATCAACTACTAATTTGTACTTTAACCCTTCTAAAATTCTTGAAGTAAATTTGAGATGCATTTCTGTTACTAGTAGCCATAAAATTACTAAATAATATGGGGAGTGATAGGGAAGAGGCAGAGAAGCATTCCTGCTACCTCATCATCTTGTAAATATATCCTCTTCATGAGAGCTGGTTTAAAAATAAGAGTCTAAGTGGAAAATTAATGAGAATCTCATGGAAATCCACAAACAGACACCCTAACTCAGATGAGCCTTGTGACAACTAGAAAGAGCTTAAACATCATCAGGCAGCCCCCTTTTCGGGAGATAATTCCTCATGGCACCTGTTTTCTTTTCTGCACATCTTATCCATTTTCCTTTCTCTACCAATTTATTTTCACTTAGTTTTGATGGCCAAGGCTCTACTAAATCATTGGGTTTCTTATGACCTCACTAAGATACCATATCATCCCTATGCCCCCTGCTATTTGGAATAATATGAGCCACCATAACAATAATAACTAATATATATAACACATAATATTTGACATTCCATACTGTTGACACAGAAATATGGCCAAGGCTTTGCTTATCATTATGTAAAGGAGCAGGGGCTGTGACAATCCAATGTGATGAGAAGGGTAATGGAAGCAACAGACCTTATGTCCCATTTCTAGCATCAGGTGTCCCCAGTAGCAGTTTCATGACAATATTCACCACTGACAGTACTGGGGGGATAAGCTGTAGGGTCTGCTCACAAAAGCAGTAGTGGATAACTCCTTATGAAAAACTTCATTGTACAGTTGAAGTTTCTCTGACCTGGAGCCTTTAAATGTGGTCTACAAAGCTTTCATATAGCACCTATGAGCTACCTGGTCTTTGTAAAAATTCCCATACATTATCCAAATATGGTTTCTCTTTACTTGCAACTTATAATTCTGATCATTACCAGTTCCCACAGGTCAAGGGTTGGCAAGCTTTATCTTAAATGGCCAGATAGTAAATATTTTAGCTTGCAAGCCACTTGCAGTCTTTGTTTTTTTATTGTTGTTATCAGTGTGTGTTTTGTTATATTCTGAGTGTGTGCATTTTCTTTTTTTCTTTCTTCCTTTTTTTTTTTTTTTTTACATCCTTTAGTTCATGAGCTATACAGATACTCCTGGATTTACCATGAGGTTTTATCCTGATAATTGCATCATAAGTTGTCCTAAGTCAAAAATGCATTTAATACAGCTACCCTACGAAACATCATAGCTCAGCCTAGCCTACCTGAAAAGTACTTAGAACACAATATCTAAAAAATATTGGCAACACAATAATAGCTCACTGTGGAGCATCAGATGTTTATCCTCGTGATTGTATGGCCGATTAGGATCTGGGGCTCACCAGCATCACAAGCGAGTAAATACTGTATTTCACTGACCCAGGAAAGTTCAAAATTCAAAATTCTAAGTATAGTTTCTACTGGATACCTATCACTTTCACACCATTGTAAAGTCAGAAATCTTAAGTTGTACCATTGTAAGTTGGAGACTGTACCAAAAAAAAAAGTTGTACTTTGAAGATTTCTGCTGTAAGAAGCTTTTAGTACTCCTGCTCCTTCCTACCATCTTTTACTCAGTTCCAGTTTTACAGAGATATTTATTTGGTTCTATTAATCTCCCTGAAACAATCTGTTCCTAAAGATAGCTACACAATAGCTTCTCATAGGGAAGCAGGGAGGACTCTGAAGCCAAGAATTATTGCTGGCATACATGTACTACATGGGAAATTTTGAGTTTTACCAGCCTCCAACTTCACCTAACTCCCCAAGCCTAGCCTGTCCCAGGGATCACATGACCTAGGTGATTCCTATAGTCCCCAAGCATATGACTGTCCTGTTAGAACAGAAATAGAAAAATCACTGATACACATTTGAACACACATATATTTTAACCTAATAAACCAACCTCAAAATGTATTTTAGTAAAATTTAGACTTTATTGTATTTAAATGGGTATATATATATACACATACATACACATATATATAAGCTTAAATTGACATCAAGAAGTTTAGACCTGCAAGCCAGGAGAAGCTATCAATGACCCTTAAATCCAAAACATAGGTACAGAGGCCATAAACAAACAAGGTAACAAGCAAATAAATAAATAAAACTCTTAGAAGGTTTCAGATTGTAGGAGCACACTCCTGGCTTCTTTTCACTAATTCTGTTCTCCCCTTAACAACTAGCCCACGGTGTCTCAATCTTTCACTGTTGGCAATGAGGCTTAGATCATAAGGGACGTGGTACAATTGTCATCCCTTAGCAGGGCTGTGAACAGGATGGGGAAGTAGACGTGATTAGTCATATTTGTTGGAAAGAGGATGTTATGGAGAAGGCTTTTAGCTGGTAAGTAACATGATGATCAATACTAAATAAGCCATTTTACTAAAACACCACTTCAAATTCTTGTTGTTTTCATAACTTTGTCTGTGCACTGACTTTCTTAGTATTTAAGTACAGCAGAAAACAAGTAGATGTGGCCCCTGGCTGAACTTTGTGTTGGTAGGGCTTCAGATTGAGCGCATCTCACTTACGGAAGATTCAATTAAGCCCTGCCAGACCATGGTGGTAAAATGCAACTTGAAATAGTAAATACTGTAATTAGTTAGTTCACTGACATCAAATTATATTTGATTTTGTATTGCAAATTCTAGTCCCTCCTTTGTTTTTAAAATGAATAGAGAAGGATGTTTATAGTTAGACTAGAGCCAAGAAAGTAACATGGTTGATTATCCTTTATGAGAATCTGTAACTTGTCTCCCTGGCCTTCTGGTACTAAAAAATACTAAAGCCTTTTTCTCTCCAGGAAGTTAGACTAAGGTAAACAAGTTTGTGCTACCTCTTGTTAGCATGAATGCTAAATTAGAAAATTATTTGCTTCCAGGTGTTTAAAAATTAGACACAGTAGAGGTCTTTAATTACCAGGTCTATTTTTCACATTCACTTTTTTTTTTTATTTTTACCCCGAATGAAGCTTAACTAGGTCTTTAGTCACTTAACAGGAATGTTGGCATTTTACACATTTATAGTTTATATTTCCAATAATTTTCCAACATTATGAATATAAAACATTATGAATGTAAAAATATGCAATAATACCTGGTCAGTTTCTCAGAAGAATCTTCAGGGCTTGAGGAGTAATATTAAAATCATAAAAAGTATGAATAGAAAAATGATTCTATTTGTATTTCAAAACTTTTAAGCTGATATTTTTGCATTTAAATGTTCTGAGAATTATTTTAAAAAATTAAGAATAAAAAAAATTAGCCAGAAAGTTAACTCTAGACATACCATAATTTTTTAACTTAAAAGGAAGAATATAAATTATGTATGCTAATATTTGAAGCAGTTGTAATGAAGTAGTTAAAAATCTGTCTGCTCAGATTTAAATCTTGGTGTTGCCATTTAATAGCCGTGTAACTTGGGGCAAGGTACTAAAACCCTTATACACAAGCTTGTAAGAAACCAGCTTTGCAGGCTAAAAAGAGGAGAAAACACATGATTCAACAAGTGCTTATGTGATTGCTAAGTATTTACTAGAACCAATGTTTTGAATTATTGAGAAATGACTTTGGGTTTTGGTTCTTCCTCTTATGACTTGAGTGACTGTCTAGTCAGCTTGAGTGGTCACAAAAAACTATCAGGAGACTTAAAATCAGTAAATCCAAGATCAAGATGTTCTTAGGATTGGTTTCTCCTGAGGCTTGCAGGTCACAGCCTTCCCGTTGTGTCCTCAAATGGCCTTTACTCTGGTCATGCTCATCCCTGGTGTCTCTCTCTTCTTGACACTAGTCTCTTACCAGGTTAGGTCCACATTCTTATGATTTCTTGCAACCTTAATTACCAACTTAAAGGCCCTATGTCCAACTTTTAAATATACGCACATATGAACAAATTTTTCAAGTGTTTAGAATTTAAATCTCTTCTTTTCTCCTCAAAATAAATTTTCATTCCACAACCCACCCATAATTTTATTCTAATCTAGTTTTGTGCTCGAAAGTCTTTTATTAATCACAACGTTATATTGCTCGGTGCAATAATTATACATATATATGCTACATATATATGTTCCATAAAGTGAGAGAGATAATGTTTAAAAATTTCTTGTCACTATAAGTCTGTAAACTTTTTAAAATTTGGATTGTATCATTAGCACAAAATTGATTATAGCAACACATCTTACAAATTGTATTAAATAATTATAGAGCATTAAAAGCAAAATTTTTAGTAGTGCATTTCTTAATGAAATAGATTGTTTTTTCTCTAAGTAATATTTGTGTTCCTGAATGAGTATTATTTGTCCCTCATATTAGAAAGTGTACATCATCATTATATTTTTATTTCACTTTTTATGAATGAAAAGCAAATAAATTTGTTCACATAACATGTAACAAATTCTTTACAAATAGATGCAAGCTATCAGTTAAAACTCTTAATTTCATCCTCTTTTATTTTATTGAAAACATCACTTTACAAAAATATTGTTCCCTAGAAGTTAACTTTCTTAATTTCCATAACATATACCAAAAAAAAGAAAAATAAAGAAAACTTTACTCAGGCTAAATTAATGATTGCTAATTATGCTCATTACTCTTCTACTCTTTTTTCTTTTTACCTCATTAAATTGGAAACACTCAAAAATATTTGGAATATCAACTAATATTTACTTCGGTCTCATTTGTCAATGCAAAGCCCTTAGTAAAAGGTTTTAATCTTATTACATGATGAAGACTAAAATGTGGTAGAATAAGAGAAGGATCCCTCCATTTTCAATGAGGAAGACCCAAATGCAGAGTGCATTCTGAGGGAAAGACAGATATTTCTAAGCTGAATTTCAGAAAATTTGAATATCCAGAATATGAGCTACATACATAGGTCAATAGTCTTCTGTGATTTGGTCTCAGACTATTGCTGCCTTTAATATGTTTAATAAATCCTCTATTTAGTTGGTTTTTACAAGCTTTCCATATGAAACCAAACCTTCTATTTATTTGTTTTTTAATAACTAGGGAAAATTCTCACTTCTATTGCCCAGCGTATGATATATGTGAATTCATGGCATTATAATTTATGAAAAACATTTCAATCTCTACTGACATTTTTTATAAGTAACAGAAATATATATAATACAGGAAAGACCCAAGGCATATTGTGGGTTTATGGTGCTTTGATTAATGGAGAAGTCCTCAATACCTCTATTTGAATTGTTTGAATACCAGAGACTTGACAACTCTAAGGCAACACTAGTAAGGTCTGAGGTTAGTAAGAATTCCACTTTTATAAGTTTGGAGAAAGGCTATTATGAAATAGAAATCAGGATAGGAGAACCAGCAAGATATCAGAAACACAGGTGCATTCTCAATTTTAGCAAGAAAAAAAAATATGGAACATTCTCCAAATTATCTATGCCCACTCACTGCTTGAATATTTTTAATGTATCCCTTAGGGTATGCATACCATGGTTCACAGATCACAGCTTTAATACAACAAGATGTGAGATATGGTAGAAATCATGTGGGATTTTTAGCCAGTCTGGCTTTTTTTTTTTTTGTACCTGGATTTGTGAATTCTTCAATATTCTCAAGTTTCAGTTATTTTATGTTTAATCTATAAAGAAGAGATATCAATACTAGAGCAAAGTGAGATTTATGTGCAAAAATATGTTTGGAAAGCCTAGCATATTGTCTGAGAGATAGTTATGCTCGAATATGCAATTTCCATCTTTTTTCTTCATACAAAGAATAACTTATTTCCCCCAGAAATCATTTTTGTACTTAATGAAATAAGGACAATATCAAATACTTCAGATCATCAGTAATTCCTTTAATATAAAAAGTATATATTAATTATTACTATTGCAAAAAATTGCATCTATTTTTTAGTCTAGGTTATTAAAAATTTTTTATGTTGTGATTTTTGTGCAGACATCCAGACTCTAAATGTTGTGTTTATTAGTATTTGTAAAAATTTCTATGTGGGGAAAAATTGTGACCGTGCCTAGAATACTCTTGACAGCCTTCTCATTATTTTCTCTCTTCTAAAGTCAAGCTTATATGGAAGGCAAATTGGGATGTTTCTCACCAAGCATCGAATTAGAATGAGAAGGGTAAGAGCAATGATATGAATTTGTTGCTTAATGAAATCAAATGAAGATATTATAATACATCTTTTTTACAACAGTAATGGCTCCTCTTATTGGACCACAAATACTAAAAAATTTTCACTGAAACATCCTATCTTCCCAGAAACATAAAGATAAAATTAAAGGTGGGCTTCATCTCAACTGACATGTTGAACGAAAATCATCATGGTTTGCCTTCATGATCTACACTTTTTCTTGTGATTTCTTGGGATGACCAATCAGTATATTGATGTGTCCTTTTTATTTAGTTATGCTTTATAGGAAGGTCATTAAATTTCTGGTGGCTTAAGAGCTGCTTTCAGGTGATGGAAATATGGAAGTATCAGTACTCTGACATGTTATTTTTATAATTTAACTCTCATGTCAAAAATCTTACCTTCTAATCTCCAACTTCTTTAATAGTAATAATTCCCCAGCATTATTATTACTTAATATTTCACTGAATTCTTTTTTTTTCTATTAAACAGAAGCATTAGAAGCTAAATATAATAAGAAAATACATATCTTAACATTATCAAGTAAGAGAAGGTTGAGGCCATATCAGTAAAATTGTGTGATTAAAATTATCATAGATTTACATATATAATATTATTGTTTGAGAATCTCATGGTATGAAATGAATTTACATGATTCTTCATAAAGACATCATTTTATTTTTTGTTGGTTATGGTCAACTTAAAATAATTATCTGCTAAAGTTCATCATATTTTATAAAGACTAAATTGAGGAATCCTTGTTCATCTAAAATGAGCTTGGGAAAATATATGGAAGATGAAAGGAAAATAAGGAAGGATATTAAATAAAATAAATAGAAATAAAAGAAGGAAGTAAAAGAAAATAAAAATCAAATAGCCTTTCCTCAAAAAAACCTGACTCTCCACAAATGGTATTTTTAATATTTAAATCTGAATGTATCTTTTATCTGTGAAAGATATCTACTTTGTAGAATTTCCTTTCTTCTGAATATATTCAGGAGAGCAAAAGCAGAATAGATTAGATGTTTTGAAAATGTAAAAATGGCTGCATGACCCCAACTTTCTGTAAAGGAGTCTAATTAATGCGTTTGTTTATTTTTGAACTCTACCCTATTTCACAGAGTATTCCAATGAGCTCAGAGTTTCAACATCAATGCAGTTAGAATACTTCTGGCTCTATTCTGTGAGGCTGCTCCTGGAGTGAATTGCGTCTTCTGAACACCAAAATCCTGACCACAATTGTCAATGTGGCCTATCTGGCTCAATAGAAGCAATGACAAATGAAAATATAGAGAAAACCACTAAAATTGCAGAATCAACATGTTGGGGAAAAACCATATACAGTTCTAAACTATTAACCTAAACACACACTCTAGTTAAATAAACCATTATTAATAGACTAGTCTACCTACAGCATGACTGAAAAAGTTCTTAGGCAAATGTGGGTCTGAGATTTATGTATTTTCCTGAATCTATTTAAATTTTTTAAAAATTCTTTTACATAGTAATTTATATTAGCTCCTTTCTAATTCTTCATTGCCATTGTGCAAAATTCAGAATCTCAAGTCTAAAATATTCATCAATGTATTTGTTTCACGTCTGCTTTTTTATTATTATTATTATTTTTGAAATCCATGCAATGTATAATTTTAAGTGAATTTATAGCTTCCAGTGCATGCTCTCTAATATATATTGAACAGTCCTGGAGAACAGTCCTGGAGTTGTGCTTTTTTTTCTTTTTCTAGGGTTGCCATATAGAGTACTACAACTGGCTAGCTTAGAACAACAAAAATTTTTTTGCTCACAGTTCTGGATGCTAGAAGTCCAAAATAAAAGTGTTGGCAGGATCTGCTTCCAGAGCTACCAAGGGGAGTTCTTTCCTCGCCTCTTCCAGCTTCTGGTGGCCACAAGTGTTTCTTGGTTTATAGCAGTGTAACTCTGATCTCTGCCTCTGTCTTCATGTGCATGTCTTCCAGGAGCACCTGTAACCTTGGAATTTTCTTCTTATAAGCACACCAGTCACACTGGATAAAAGCCCACCCTCATAACTTTATCTTTAGTTAATTACATCTGTAAAAGGTTATTTCAAATACTGTAGTATTCACAGGTAATAAGGATTTGGGCTCAGCATATAATTTTGGGGAGACAAAAGTCAACTCATAACCAACTAGATATGTCATTTTTCTCTTTGTCCAAAGTTGAATGGGAGACACTGACTTTAGAGACTGTTCTAGTTTTCAGAGTGAAGAAATTTCTATTCCAAAAGATTTTTCCATAGGTCATTATTTTGAAAATATCTAGTTTTTATTTTATTAATCTGGATAGGAAATACTATATAAAGTTTCTTCCCATTGATTATGGACTCTGCTCACCTGCTTTGACCACGTTGACCAAAGTGACAAAGTAAACATATATATTTTTTTTTAATCTAAAAAGATAAATTCTGCTTCTGGAAATAAACCTGGAATATTTTGTATTATTTCTACCCTTGAGAATTATAAACATTAAAAGATGACAAAATTACTGTGAAAGCATAAGAAAGCTATCAAAAACTTGAAAGGATGTGACTCTGAGACAAAGTAAGGGGAGAGAAAATCCTTAGTGACAAGCCCTATATTTGACCCTGTTACTCCCCTAAAAGCATTTGCTAATTTAAGAGTTGGCTTCTAAATTATATTATTATGAAAATAATAAAAAATAACAAATGTTGGTGAGGATGTGGAGAAATTAGCTTGAATTCTATTATCCTCTTGGGCATTGATTCAAGGTTGTGTTTACCTTGTGATAATTTATCAACCTGTGACATCATTGGGTACACTTTTTTGAATATTAAAACATGAGGGATTGGTTCAATATAATGGGGGTTTGGATTTAAATAATGAAAAATCATTAATTTGTTAAACTCTCCATCTATTATTGTTCCGGATCCTGATGATCAGGCCTGATCTCCATAATCGTTCTAGTGGATGACCACTATAGGTCACAGGGATTTAGGTGTTGTCAGCAGTTCAGGCCCAGGGAACCACTTGGTTTAAAGAATGTTTATTTCTCTATCATTGTTCCCCACTCATCCGCACCCTGCTAAAGGGGATTATTTCCTGGTGTAACTCACTGAACATAGCATAATAAAGCTTATCCTTACCAGAGGAAACTTGATATCATCAGCTCATTGGGTAAGATGAATGCACCTATGGCCCCAAGGCTGTGACAGAAATAATAAAAAATTATGTTTTCATTTCACAAAAGGGAAGCTGAAGGGAAGGGATTTAAGTGGTTTGCCTAAGGTTGCTCGTGGGATCAGTGGCAAAGCTGGGAATAGAGATACTCAATCCATTTCTCCCAGTGTCTGATTCTCTTGCCAGTTATGTGCTTCTAGTGACAGCTTTTCCTGGAGTTGCGCAATAGAATTCACTTTGTGGTTAAGATCCTTGTTCTATTTCACACAGGAAGAACGAAAATTAAGCACAAGCTTTCAGGATACACTGCGATTATTGTGATACAGGCTACAGTGGATTTACCCAACAGCTGTAAGATCACCAGTTCAGAGGAAGTTAGATAAAATGACTTTAGGTTTAGGGTTTCAAATTCAAATAGTCGTATTTCAAAGTGCATCAGGGAATAACAACCAAAATATAATAACAATAATATCACTGCAACCTCAAAGCAATGACCTTTGCTAAGTAGTTGGAATGGTCATCTGAGAAAAATCCAAGCAGCTTGTGTCTCGCTCCAGCTCAACACATCATAAACATTCAGTGAGTCAATTCTCCCATGTAAATAGGCTGCAGATGCAGAGTTAAACAATGGGAATGATTTCTGGTGATGAAAGGTTAGGAAACCAGCCTGGCCCCCTTATTGTTTGCTATTGTCTGCTGCATCTGCCATCTGCTGCATTACAAGAATTTGGCACTGGCTTAGGGGATTTACCCACCAGCCGAGTCAGTAGATGCTTAACTTCTGTGACACTCATAAAACAATACAAGGAATGCAATGGATTTCTTGTAGCCCATACAATATATTTTAAGCTTAGAAAAGTTGCAGTTCGGATCCTCGTTCTCTCAGATTGATTTAAATGCTCTCTATGTTAGTGTTTATGGGTTTCTGCTGGGTTATAGCCATGACACACTCAAATGCAAGACCTCTAGAAATAGAGGAAAATACAATAACCAAACAACAAAGATGCCTTGTCTCTCACACCTGTGGTTTCTTGGGTAAAGTGGTGGCTTAGGTGACAGGGTCAGGGGATCTAAATCTCTCCACCTAAACCTTCTTACACATCCTCTTTACTGCAGCCCCCTTCACCACCACTGTTTTGACATTTTCATCTCAACACACTTATTGTTTGTCTCGTGGGGAACCCATTAAAGTAGAAATAAATAACAGAAATAAAATGAGAAATCCTGAAAAACTTAGAAATATTTATTTAAAAAAGGGAGACTTTCAAATAACCCATGATATAAGGTTATCATAAAGAAAAATAGAAAATATTTCATCTTGAATAATATCAAAAGGAAAAAATACTGAAAATTTTGGAATGCCCCTAAAGTGATGCTCTGTGAGAAATGTATACCTTTAAATATTTAAAAAAGGTCTAAAATCTAAATCTATATCTAAAAAGAGGTCTAAAATGGTCTATAATGAATTGCTTTAAATATATTTTTTAAAGGTCTAAAATGAATGATCTAAGGTAGCATCCTTAAGCAGCTAGGAAAGGAAAAGCTAAGTAGACCCAGAGTAAGGGAGAAAATAATACAAGAGCAAAACTCAATAAAATTAAAAGACAAACAAATGAGAAAATTAACATTTGGACCACCCTTGTTCACTAACTCAAGATTTATAACATATCGACAGTTACTGATATTGTCACTCTCACCTGGTCCCTATCAGCTCCACACCTCTCTCTATTACGTGAAATCTAGATACCCTCCTACCCACTTGCCACAGTCATTCTACTATTTTTCACTGCCATATGGATTTATTCCAAATGGTTAGAGTGTCCTCTTACAATTTTTTGATATCATCGTGATTTCTTCTCAAATAAATTTTCAATGACTTTAAATTGGAATTGTTTTATCTACTTTTCTGAAGCCATGATTTGCATTGCTTCTTATGCATTGCTTTCTGGTCAGCATATCCAACCAAGGCTAATCCATCACAAGTATCTCTCAGTTACCCAATTTGATTTTTAGCATTTTCTCACTAACTGCAATGTTTACACTTCTAATCTTTTTCATTACCTCATATGTATAATTGAATCCTGTTGATATCTTTTCTGAGTCCAAGGGCCCCTTAGTGTTCTGGGCCTGTCCTAACCTTAAGCCATGATTGCCCTGCTGTTTTATTTTGCATGGCTATTTTAGCTCAGATCAACTCCTTCATGTCCTTTTTTCTTGCTTGTGCTTGATCTAATAAATCCTGTAGGAGTAGCATGTGATAATATTCGAAACTGCTTGATTATGAATTCAACCTTAGAAGTCTTCACTTAGGCTTGATTGATACTCAGCAGTCCTTTTAATTGTGGCAGTGTATCTTAAAATATCTAAAATAGTGTTTAAGTGCCCAGTAGCTCTTGTCCACTCTCTGACTACTTCCCCTATTTCCTCTACTCCCTTCATCTTTGAATTACTTAGTTTTTGCAATTCAAGCTTTACTCATCACAGTGGGACTTTCAAATATTTTCTCTGAATGAATCTTGATTTCTGTTTAATATTCCATCACCTGGGTTATTAATCATTCAATTCTGTAAATATTTCTTCAAAATTTCTGTGTCCAAAACAGAATAAAAGTCACTATCTTCTATTCTCTTAGGTGAAAAATAGATATTCTTTGTAGCCCTCACACTAGTCTAAATATAATATTAACATTAATTAGATGTTAGATTAATTGTTTCACTACTTATTTTTTAAATGCATGTTTATCTAAAATTCTATTATGTCTATCAAAATGTGTAAAACAGGAGATTAAAAGTGTCCATCCTCCAATCCTAAATCTATTCTCTAAAGAAAAATATTATGAAATGACAATTTGTAGTATTATTGCGATTCTTTCTTATGCAATTAATAGTTTTGCTACTTGCTTTATTGTTTTGAACAATCTAGTATCAGCTTTCTATAAAATACATGTACATATAAAAGATATTTTGGTAGCTCGATAATGTATTTAGGTAAATATATAAATTGGGATGCAGAAATAAGACAAATACTTAAAATAGTCTCTATTCTTGACCTGTCATTCTTCCTAGAAAGCAACGTAAGAGAAAAATAAAGTTTTCTCTATACGGTGACCCCCTTTTCTAATAATCTTTTCCATAATTGTTGACAATGATGGCTTTGAAAACAGGAAGGTGTCCTCACCAAGAGTACATATCATTTTCAACATAGAGCTCTGTCAAAAAACTTTTATAAAAATCTGGTTGTTGTGAATTAAATGACACAATTTGGCCTTGATTGCATTAATCTATGAATAACACTGAGCTATTATGGTTCTCAATTGTACTTTGAAAACCACTCAGATTTCAAAAGTTTTCTTGGCTCTTCAGATTGCAAATCTCTTGCACATCAAAAGTTGATAAAATCTACTATGATTAATGGTCATTCTTATTTAACATAAAAGAGTACAATATATCAGAATGCCTCTGATCTTGTATTTTAAGTTTTATTATTTGTTATTATGGAATTCCAAACCTCACAAACTGCATAAATAGAAGGCATGGAAAGGAAGTGTTCTATTTGGGAAATAAATCTAGAAAAAGTGATTTTGCCAGTTCCTCAAGGAAAAGAACATCTTGCATCCTTCTGATCATACATTATTTTTGACATTTTATAATGATAAATTAGGACATGCAGTGCAAACTTTATTTTTATTATTATTAGGCATAAACTTTTGATGTTTTCCAGGGATGCCTGGATTCTTTTAATCAAAGGGCAAGGTATTGTAAGGCAGAAATTTTATTTTCTGGCAGTAATATCCTAACTGATATGTATAATATGCTTACTGCAATAACTAATAAATTATATTTTAGTGGGTCAAACTTGGCTGATAAAAAGTGACCTATTTTTGCACAGTATTCATTGTTATGAGACAATCTCTCATCTGTTGTGATTGTAACTTTTGATATAAAAGACAAAAACAAAAAAATAAGAATTTTTCTATAGAAACTAAATTCTCCATAAACTCACACATTTTTTAAATATTACCTATTTATTACATCTGTAATAGTATGCTATTTCTGCTTATATTTATTTTTCACTTTGAATAATTCTTTGATGCTTTATTTCACTTTTCACATTTTAATAATAACTAATGTATACATTCTAAGGCTGAACAAATTATGTCTTTCATGAAAAAAAATAGCATTTCAAACTTAAACACAATGCAGAGACTTGTCTTTTAAATCAGTGATAATGTCTCAAAAAAGTATCTATTTTATTATATAGTTAGAGCAATTTAATGCACTTCATTTGTGCTCTACTGAGTTTAAATATAATAGATGGTACTTTTAACTTCTCATAATTATACTTTCCCTTGAAGACAATATTTTTATAAGTTGACTAGGATGACTCACTGTTCACAATAATCCTAGTTTCTATAATCTCTAAATACTGTTTTAACATGAGGACACTCTTTTTTCTAAATAAATGTAGAAACATGCTTCTGTGCACACGCAATTAAATACACACATTCTCAAAAGTCAAAATACTATTTTAAAAATACTTTTCAATTTCTACTTTTTGAAGCTCATTGTTGATTTTTTAAAAAAGCAGAGAGCAAAAAAAATAAAATAAAAATATCTCCCCAGTAGGAGAATTTATCTTTGATAATTTAACAACTTCCTATCTTTTCTCCTATGCATATTTAAAACATGTAGATGCTGTGATGTGAATAGAGTAATAAGACCACTGGTGTATATCTGAATAGTATAATATTTAAAGATAAATTCCAATGTTGTAACATTGCCTATTATTTATATGTGTCAATATTATTAATTATTATGAGATACAGTGTTTTATTTTAGAAAATAAAATATAATTCTGCAATTACATATTTGAAATATATCTTTCATCACTTCACTGATCATTTTCTTATGAAACTAATAGGAACAGTAACAGCAACAATAACAACAGTATAGTAGATAACTTTATCAAGTGCTCTTCATGTCACTATGATAAATATGTTGCATCTATAATCTCATTTGATCCCCACAACAACCATCATAAACAGAAATAATAGGTTCCCCCCATTTTACAGATAAGGCTATCGAGGTGCAAATAAATTGAATAACTTGCTTAAGTTCAGGCAGCTAGAAATTGGTTGAGTTAGAACCAGCTAACCCAATTCCCAAACAAACCCCTAATCAATACTACAACAGAATATTTGTAGAAGTGGCATTTGCTGTGATAAAATATGCATGTGATTAAAACTCTAGATGTGTATTACTACTGATGACACTTTAATCATCTGTATGTGCTTATATGTGATACCTGTTTTCTTTGTTATTTTATCCATTGTTTTGAACCTGAAGACTCATAGTATTTCCTGAATAACTTTATTTTCAACTTAATTTGTTCTACAATTTTAAAAATAATTTTATTTTTCACTTTCTGCTGAGGTCCCATGCTCAGCACCGGATTGAATAAATAGGGCTTCTGGTTCTCTGCTTGTGAGGTTTAAAAAGAATCATTCTAGGGTCACCATCCAGTGAAGGCCGCGCCCCGGTTTCAGGAATGTCTTGCAGCTCTTTCCCCTGGGCAAGCATCTCCACTCCAGCTGCCACACAGAGAAGACAATTAAAGCTTCTTAGATTCCCACTGTCAGGCTGAGGTCCAGGACATGCTACATAATTTGTGAGCTCCAAGCAAAGGGAAAAGGAGGGTCTTCTTGTTCAAAATATATCAAGAATTTCATGATGGTGGAAGCAGAACATTTAATTAGTCACAGGCCATTCTAAGACCAGAGCCCTGGGTAACTGTCCAGGTCACGCTTCCACAAAAATGGAACTCCTAGTGTCACATCCTTCCAGGCAGGGAGGCTTATATTTCAGTGAACTTAAGGCCACTGTGTTACCTATCTATGCATGTAGTACTCCAGGAAAACAATGACCCAGTGCTACTGCTAACCTATTCTACATATTAAAAAGTGTTTTACCAATAATGCTGACATTGAATTCTAATTTAAGATAGTTTTCTCATGTTCAACTCTGAGTTATTTTTCAAGCTTTGAGGCATCAGCATTTAGGTGCTGAGGGCTAATACGTTTTAAAAGAGAACATGCAAGAGAAAATGGAGACCACTAGGAGAGAAGGGCATAACCATTTCCCACTCTGGGAACATGTCATCAGTAAGCTCTTTATATGATGCCGTGAGATAAGTGTGTATGTGTTGGCAAAGAATGGGTATTGACCAAGTGGAACATGGATCCAGCTTTAATTTCATTAAGATATAAAGAAAGAAGGTACTTCTTGTTCCCGATTATTGAATGACAAATTCATATCTGTTCTACCAGCATATAAACTTCCTATATTAGTAATTTAACACACTTTTGAATTCTACTTGCTAGTCTTTTATTTAGAACTTCTGCATCACAACTCACAAAGAATGGAACCTTATAAATTTGTGTATAGAAGATAGTATATGCACGTGTATGGGGTTCGTGTGTGTGTACGTGTGTATGTGTGTGTTTGTATCTTACTGTTATCTTGTCCAAGTCTCCTGACAATTATGCTAGCTTCATTGAAGTGCTTGGGTTATTTACCAAGCTTTACTAAGGTTTTGAAAAATATTTAAATGGTATGAAAATTATTTAGACCATGGGTACTTAAAAGAACTGAGAGCCACAAAGCCATCTGAGTCCAAATTCTTTGATTTTTTTCTTTTTCTTTTTCTTTTTTGATAGACTTTTTCTCTTGTATGTTATATGTTTACTATTCTAAAGAGATCTGCTACTATTTATTTATCTATTTATTTCTATTCTAATTTTATAAACATGACCATTTTAGTGAAATTGCCAATATATTAGCTTATAGAATTATGATACAAAAGCGGCTTGTCCTAGTGACTCTCTGTGCTCAAATTTAAGTTCTACTGTTTGTCAGCTATGTGACCTCAGAAAAGTTTGCCACAGTTTTTAATTTTTTACAAATCTATAATAATAGGAATACTTATAACATCTACCACATAAGGGGTTTGTTGGGGTTAAATGAGCTAAGATATGTAAAACCTTTAGAATCAGTGTCACTGACAATTCATGGTGACTAAATATTAGACACCAATACTTTTACCTTCCAGTTCCTACTCTACACTGAGAGCTGTGTTCAAAGTAAAATCCACTTCCTTATTCTCCTCCTGTTTTCCAAATGAATTTGGTTCACCCAAGCCCTAGATAAACAAAGTAGAGAGTTATGCTTTGATTGTGATATTTTTTTTAAAGTAAATTCAAAAAACAAAACAGAGTGGAAATTTTTGTGTGTGTCATTATGGAAAATTAACTCAGTAATTGTCTCACTAAATCACATTGATGATGAAAAGAATTAGGATAGATTTTTCAAGGTTATATGAGAATAAGTACCCTCAATAGAAACCTAAAATAACACAAAGCCCCACTTTAATTCATAGATACATTTTAACATGTTTTGTTTCTTTAAGCTGCATAATGCTCCATGAAATCTATAGATTTTTTTTTCAGAAATATTTTCAATGCTTTAAACTTTAATATGTGCAAGGCACAATTCAGAATCGAGAATATCTTTCTGTGGTTAATTTTCTCTAAAACTCCAAAACTAATGTTCTACCATCAATTTAAATATTAGGCTACATAACTTTAAGTGGCAAAATTAGGATATATATTGTCAGGTATACCTTAATCTTATTATTTTCTTTGCATATCTTTTTATTTAATAACTTGTGATGGAATGCTTTCTATATACCAGATATTTTTAGGTATTAGATACATACACACACACACACACACACACACAAATAAATAAATTGTGGTGTCGATAGAGGAAAAAAGAAGTTGGCAGTAAAATTCATTGTGTTTTTTGGGGGGGTGCACATGTACACAAATACTTATTATCCACTGAGAAATCAAAGAAGGCTTTACCATGGAACACGTATTTGATCTGAGGATGTGAAAGATGACTAAATTGCCAACTAGCAGCTGGGAGCAGAGTGTGGGAGGGAAAAGAAATGGAATTTTATATATAAGAGGAGCAACAATAGAGGAGGCTTCAAGATATAGACTCTATACGGTTTCCTGAGTACAATTGTGCTAGAACGAGGCCAATTCCCCTGTAATTCTTTTTGAAGAATAGCTTTGCAGACGGAACGAGATTGCTTCAGTTTTACCACATACCTAACCTCTTTATGTTTTATTAAAAGAAAAATGCAGTTAATGCCATGCCCCTGTGTTTCTCCTGTCTCTCATCTCAGCTGCCCCACCTTCACTATGGGAAGCATTCACACAAAGCCACTGTTTCCTCACAGTGGTAGAAATAAGCAGTCCTCGCTTAGAAATGAATTACAGCATTACCAGCAATTTGAACCAACAGACATTCCTAGCAAAACAGCCTCAAATCAATTCACCTGCCTCATATTCTGCACGTTATAGATAGAATTTCACAGTGATGATAACAGAGGCAACATGCATTTTCATAGACTTTTACAATTAGTAATGCGTGTGTGTGTGCGTGCGTACTTTATTATTATTCTATTTAGGCCAAATGATATATTGGAGAAACTAGAAGATGAAGTTAGAAATCATGTTTGCTATCATTGACCCTATCCCCTACATTTAGAAGTTTCTTCTCTGAATGAACTAAGGGTTTGGAATTAGAGGAAAAGGCAGATATTTCAGGTGTGACTTCTATAGAACAATAAGAAGGAGTTCAGGAAAAGAGCAGTTCGATGACTGTTCACACCATGCTTACATAGTCCATTGTCTTTTTCTATCCTGCCTAACATCACAGTTTTGATCATTGAAAAGCTAAACTTTACCCCTTTACCTGAGTATGTGCAAGGTTTTCTGGGCACCTCAAATTGTTCAATTCTCCATTTTGAATGATATTGATCTTAATAGAATTATTACCTCAGCTTCTCCTTTCCTTCCTCCCTCATTTGCTTCTGCACAGACACCTCAATTAGACATATTTCATTGACTTTTGCTTTGTAAACATACTCTTTTCTCTACTGCCAGGTGCTGGGACCATAAAAAATGTATAAGTAATGAACCTCATCCCCAAGAAAAATCATGCAGTTAGCTAATCAACAGCTATTTATTAGTATTATTCTCTGTGACATGAACTGCATACCAGAGATGTAAGGAAATATTTACAATTGTCAGATGGATTGAAATTACCCTGATTTCTATTCTATCCCTATTTTTAAAAATATAATAACTTTTAATGATTGTTTTTGCAATTGTCCCCCACTCTCAGAACCTCTCTAGCCAAATATGTTTTTAAAAATATTTGTCATTTCTATTAGAGTCTAAAATCATTCATTTTTCTCCCTTGGGAAGTATTAGGTAAAATTCTTCTTTTTCTTTCTGGATTTATTTGCCTTAAAGTCCTGTGAGACAGCATTAACTTTGTAATTTTCAGGATCCCTATGAAAGTTTGTTGACATTGAACTTGATGGTCTACTTACTAGTGTCAGGAGTTGTGTTTGGTGTAGCTCTATAATTTAGCTATATAGCCCTATATTTTAAACTGACATACTTCAGAAACTAATTACAACATTTTAAACAAGTAGTTGCAAGGTGGAGGTCATCATATCTTTCAAGGTTAAACTTGGGGAAATTTCTCCACTTAAATGTTCTAACCAACTGCTTTCAGAAGCTATTAAGCATAACATTGTTTTCTTGAATCATGCCAGTTGACCATAGTGCCACATAATGGGGGGCAGCAAGGAAAGAATGAAAGGTTTCCCACTCCATCCACAACTACATCTCAATCAATCCCCGTTGAAAAGAAATATCTAAAGAATATTATTTAAAGGTATATGGAATTCTCCAGTTGGCTAAAATGTAGACTTTTAAGCCTGTTGCTGCTTATCTACTGTATTGCAAATCCCAAATATTTCTTCTAATGCCCTCTGGAAATGTTCTATAATAAGAAGCAGATTTTGGTAATCCACATTGTGATCAAATTACTTTTGTCAGTCTTTCATTTAGCAATTATTAAATATACAAAACCTAATTTGATTGGTAAAAAATGTTCATTTCTAAGCCACCTTGATTGTCAACTGTCAACCACTGATATGGAATGACTCATTGTGGGACACAAATAGAATCTTAAAATGCTAATGGAAGAGTGCATAAATGGAATTCAAGGAGGTTGCAGATCCATTAAATATACTAAAGCTTACTTATAATGTGCCCACACTCAATGCTTTTCTATACAATAACTAAAATCACTGAAAATTGGAAAATCCTGACCAATGACCCAGAACATGTTATTTCTTGCATTTAGAAATTTTCTCTCTTCTTCACTCATTGCCTTTCAAAAAACTGATATAAATTAATTCATTTCCAAACGTTTCATGTCTTTCTGGACAAGGGTGGGAATATGTTAATAGAAGCAAGCTGGTGATAGAATTTCATCTGCTAGAAATGGGAAGCAATAAAACAAAAACTTTTATCTCAATTGAACTTGGGGCTAAGGGTCTTGCATCTCAAATTTCTGCTGAAACCACAAAGATAGAAAAATAATAGCGATTACCATCCTCACATTCTGAAGAGAGGTGATGGATATATCATAACTGACTTAAAAGATAACAAAGCCAGACCTGTGACTCTCAATCTTCACCAATAAAGAGACAAGTATGAATTTTAAAATGATTCAGTAACTAGAGTCAGCAAGGCAATGAGCTATAGGCCTAAAGGTATGCCCTCCTTTTTCCTTCTCTTTGGGAGAACAGAGAATGAAATGTCTTAAATGCTTTAGGTTATCTATTTAGAGATGTTTCTGTTGCAAATGTTTTAAAGGGAACACTTATCATAGGAAGGCAATGGATTAGAAGACAAAACTAAACTAAAGTTCCTTTCAACTCAAAGGGTAGAATCCAGCTTTTTTAATAGAATACTGGAGGACATGCGAGGCTATTCAACTAACTGAGCCTCTATACCCCACCATCCCAATTAGGCATATATAAAATCAGTCCACGAATTGAGACTCAGTATCCTCAACAATAGCTGAACTTTAACATTTTAAAAAACATTAAGGTAAAACTACATCCTTACTTAAATAGAAATAAAAGGTCTTATTTTTTAAGATTTAATTTAAATTTGAATATAAATTGAGTTGAAGGTATGACACATTTTATTAGTTTATTCCCTCCTCTTACCTTGACAAATTTGTTACAAAAAAATAAAATTTCATGAAAATTCAAGAGCATTATATTTCCAGTTTAAAGGGGAAAATCTCTATTATGTTCTTCTTTTATGAAATTAGTGTATGTATTTGTACATTTGTAATGAAGCTTGAAGACCCATGTAGGTTCATTAACTGTGACAATTTTCCCAAAACAGAAACTGAATCTGCAATAGGGTATGTCATATAGAATAAAAGAAAAATTTCAAAATCAAAATTTTTACTCCATAAGAAACCATGTGGTAATTTTTCAAAGAACAAGCATTACTGCCATTGTGGGAATTTTTTTTATCAACTCATACAAGAGAGAAATATATCAAGGTTCATCCTTAGAAATTTCAAGCAAATAATGGCATGATACGTGGCTGGCCACCTTTCCAGTCACTTAGTTAGATACCGTAGTTCAGTTTACATACAAAAAGGCAGGTTATCTCTTGCTGGTTGCTGAGTATCCTGTTGGTCATCTTATCATATCTGTAGCACTTTAAAACTATTTCTTAAAAATAATGCTGTTTATTAACTATTGGTATCTTTTTTTAATTTGAAAGAATTTTGCATTAGTAATAAAATACTTAATCTCTTTTTCTCTCAACTAAAAGAGTAATAAATAGAATTATGTGGAATCTTTCTATTCACAGAGAAATTTTGAGATAATTACTTTAATTTTTTTCTCTGTCTTCCTTCCTTCCTTCCTTCCTTCCTTCCTTCCTTCCTTCCTTCTTTCCTTCCTTCCTTCCTTCCTTCCCTCCCTTTCCTTTCCTCTCCTTTTCTTTTTTTTCTTTACTTTTCTTTCTTTTCTTTCTTTTCCTTCCCTTCCCTTCCTTCCTTCCTTCCTTCCTTCCTTCCTTCCTTCCTTCCTTCCTTCCTTCCTTCCTTCCTTTCTTTTCTTTTCTTTTCTTTTCTTTTCTTTTCTTTTCTTTTCTTTTCTTTTCTTTTCTTTTCTTTTCTTTCTTATTTCTCTACTCTTGACCTTGCAAAAAGCTCCATACTCATCTGATAACAATTTATCACAAGGTACCACTTGTAATCTTTCCTCTCCTTGGAGTTTTCTTTCTCTGACTCTCTTTAAGAAATTTGACTATGTGATTCTTGGTTAGATTCACAGGAGGGTGGATCAACGATGACAAGCACCCCCTGAATTCCTTCCTGACTGAGTAAATGGGAGAATCTAAGACCTTCTCGCCCTCTCCTTTTTCTATTCATGAAGAAGCTGAAAACAGCCTTTACTTCCTTAAGTTGGCATTCAAAAATGAAATAAAAACTTACCATTTTTGTTCTTCTATAGTTTCTTTTCTTCTCTCCTCTCCTCTCCTCTCCTCTCCTCTCCTCTCCTCTCCTCTCCTCTCCTCTCCTCTCCTCTCCTCTCCTCTCCTCTCCTCTCCTCTCCTCTCTTCTTCTTCTTCTTCTTCTTCTTCTTCTTCTTCTTCTTCTTCTTCTTCTTCTTCTTCTTCTTCTCTCTCTCTCTCTCTTTTCTTTTCTATTCTTCTCTTTTCTTTTCTTTTCTTTTTCTCTCTCTCTCTTTCTTTCCTTCCTTCCTTCCTTCCTTCCTTCCTTCCTTCCTTCCTTCCTTCCTTTCTTTCTTTCTTTCTTTCTTTCTTTCTTTCTTTCTTTCTTTCTTTCTTTCTTTCTTTCTTTCTATCTTTCTTTCTCCTCATGAGTCAGAGGTTTAGAGTGCATTATTAAAACAAAAACAAACAAACAAAAAACAGGGACAGTGATAAATACAAGAAAGCTAAAGAATCATCTTGATCTTTACCACAAAAGATGAAGAATTCAGAAAGCAAATGGATCAGTCAGCATTTGTTGGGTCTTCTATATGAATGTAAAGATGAATAGTGAGAGAGCAATAGTCTTTGGATGCAAGCTCACTGGTTTTAAATCTTGGGTCTATGTCTACATTTCATTGGCTGTTTAAGTGATTTCCAGTTTCCCTATGCATCAATTGTGCCTAATATCTATCTCAATTGTTTTGGGGGAGAAATTAATGTGCTAATAAATGCATGAAATTTCCTAAAACAGTAACTCACAATGTGGATATCCAGAATTGGATAGTTTTAGTATTAATAGCAGTAATAGTAATAGACCTACTAGAAAAAGAAGCAGAGGAAGTAGGATAAAATATATGAAGCATCTGGGACCTTCTTACAATAAAAGGTAACATCTCTCAGGAGGCTTGTCAGACCTCCTTTCTCTTTCACCCTAACACTTCTGTAGCGACATATGATTCTCTGAATTCACTATCACATCTGGTCCTGGACCTGTAGGCCTAAGCAGTTCATCACCAGAGGCCCCACAGTGTAGAGATGTAGGCCACGGTCTGTGACTAAAGCAACTTTCTACAATCTACTATGGGACAAATAAAGTGAAACTTGGAATTTGCATTCCTTGGTAATGAACATGGCTTGCTCAGCTCTCTGAGAACAGCCCTGGAAGATCTCCATGCACATGGTAACTGCTGCCTTTTAAAAACAGTTTCAGGTAATAGCAACCATCTGGATAGGGCTCTGATCCAGGGAAAGGACCAGCAGCACTGAGATTCCAGGAAGACAAATCTAGCTAGACTAAAGTATGAAGAAGAGAGCTCAGCTTGAGATAAGTGGTTTGGACCACACTCTGTTGGAAAGAAGGCAATAGGCTGGAACAAAAACACATGAGAGAAAATGTAAAACTTATGATCTGCAAAGACAAAATTAGTGAGCAAACTTTGTATTTTAAAAATGACAACTATTAAACTATTAATATTAACCTACCATCTTCATTATATTCTGATTAACTGTAAACAAATGTTGTCATTAGGTTTGTGTCTGCATATGCATACCTTTTATGGAGTAACAAAGAATGCATCTCCTGTGGTTGATCTGGATGTTCTCAAGTTTACCTTCAAATTATTATAATCTACCAATAATAGTATTGGTAATTGGATCAGAATGGCTGAGACTAAGACTCAAGCAGTGCCAAATTCTATGCATTCCTGAATTCTTTCAAAAAGAAACTTAGAAAAAAATTTGTGGCAAAAATATTCAACTGTGCATGTTGACTTAAATGTTTGCATAAATAAACATTTCTAAGGAGAAACAGACTTTAAAACATGAGATTTAAAAATCTATGCTAATAAGACTTTAAAAGTGAGACTGGTCAGCTGGAGTTGCCTAGACGTTTACCAACATACTTAAACTTATTTTTTGAAGGTTTGGAAAGATTTAAAGGGTAGCATGTTTTCAAGGATAAGCCCCATTGCTACGAGAATTGCATTGGAGTTCATATTTTCATAGCCTTGAAAGAGTCTTTCATGAAGATCATAGAAGCTACTCATCTTCACTCTATTTTTCTCTCAAAGAAATTCATCTATTTAATTATCCATTCATTCATGTTTTTAACAAATAATTAAGGCTCTTTATATGCTAGGCACTCTTCAATTTGCTGCTAATTTAAAAATGAATGAAGAAGATCACACTGATGCTCTCTAGTTCTTATAATCTAGTGATAGTTACCAAACAATCATCATCGATTACAACAACAACAACCAGGAAAGAATTAAAGAATTCCAGAGAATGACAGATATAAAAAGGTTGAGCAAGAGGTGCTTACCAATGAGGGGAGATCTATGTTGTGTAGGATGATTAAGAAAGTTTCTCTGAAAAGATATTTCATGAGAAATCTGAATGGTGTAAAAGTGCAGCCCGAGTGAGGGGAGAATCTGCTGTCAAAGTAGTAGGAAGAGTAGTCTTAAAGGAAAACTGTCACCAGATGTTACTACATAGTTTGGGGTGAATGCTAAAGATTGGTCTGGATAAGTTAGCAAGCATACTCCATCATTTATTTTTCTTTTTTGGTCTGACATTCTATATATCTTGGCCACAAATCCACTTATACTTTCATCAACCACACACAAATAATATTGCTTGGTTTCCTGGTCTGAGAAAGTTGCACAAATTCATGTGCATCAGAAAGATAAAGTTTAGAGTTATGTCCTAGAATTAATCAAGTGCCTGAAAAATGCAAATGCCAGAGGACTACAAAAAAAATTATCTCTTTCAAATTTCTGTTTCAGTATTTATCTACATGGGACAATGGTTAAACAGAAAACTGTGCATAATGTCCTAAAGACAGAATTACTCTAAGTGCAAAAATAAGTTTGGGACAACTGAAGGTCAATTTTATTGAGAGAGGATCAGCATTAAGAGATATGAGCTCTAATTCAGTTCTGTATAACATTAAATTATATAGGACAGAGTAATGCAAGTGCATATCATGACATGCAATAGTTGCCATGTAAGATAATATAATGAATTCCCAAATAGGTATTATTGTAACTGAGTATTTGAAATTATTTTATTAATTATAATAATGTATATCTTATTTGATTCTTACTGAGTTCTCTAAGGTTAAATTGCCAGACCCATTACTGTCATTTTATAGATTAAGGAAACCAAGAATCAGGAAGGTAAATAACTTTATTTCTTTTCGGCAACTATTTATGTTTTGGCTGCTATGTACCAAGAGCTCTTATAAATGATGAGGATACAACTAATAAATAGCTAAGCTTTCTCCTCTGTGAAGCTCAAAGCTCGTAGTCTAGCAGACAAAAGAGATAAATGTAAAACAATTCTGAGACAATATGATGTTATTGTGGAGTTATGTGCACAGTGCTGGGAGGACACAGATGAGGGAATAACACACATTCACTGAGGACCAAGGAAGGACAGGTGCCTGCACATAGCATTGATATAGGTAGCATGCCAAATGGGACCTAAATGAAGAGGAAGGATAGGAATGAGAAGAAAACATAGTCTTAACTGAGTCCTTACCACATGTCTGATTTAGTGTTCTTTAGCTCTTCAAAAATACCCTATAGATAGAAATTAATATCCTCATTTTATAGATTAGGAAATGAAGCCTGAGAAAAGTTAATAATCTTGCTAAAGGTAACAAAGTTAGTAAGAAGAAGATTTTGGATTTTCTTTCAGATCCTTCTGGCATCCTGGGCTTGTTGCACTGCTCTGCCATATTTTATTCAGCTAGAACTCAAAGAAAGAATCACAGGAAAGAAAGAGGAGGCTGTGGGCAGGATCGGACTAGGTCAGCAATAAGGATGCTGCCAGATCTGAGCCTCTGTGGCTTTAACTGATTAATGTTCTGGCATATGTTCTCAAGAACATAGCTATTTTTCTAAAAGAAGAAAAAAGAAACATGAACCATGAGGGCATAAAATAATGACTTCTGTTAAAATTTTACTTTGTTATTTAGTTGTTATGAAATCACATATCTGTGTTGAAAAATATGACCTACATCATGCTTCAGTCTATTAAACACCCCCCCCCGACTCCCAATTTTGGGGAACAAACAAGTTTTTTTTATTAAATAATAACTTTATATGAAAGTATATAAAGCTTGGCTACAAAACAAAAAAGTCCTGTGGTTTCTATATTGAAAAATGGAGGTATGATAACCAAAAACTGAAATCTAGGCATTGGATATAGCTCAGAGTAAGTCCTACATATAATATTCTATATGAGAAAACACTCTTTCCTCAAAGCAGGATTTTATAATGATCAAAAAAAAAAAAACTCTCCAATCTGAATATCTGTATTTAAATAACAGTTTCATTTATAATCTATGTAAACTTTCAAAACACAAATTCTTTGGACCTTGGAGTATAGTCTTTAAGAGAACAGACTTTGAATTCACCAAAATCTAAGTAATCATTCAACATCTGCTGCTGGATAGTTGTGTATATCTGGCCAAGTTGTATCCCTTTTCTGTGCTTCAATTTCCTCATAGGTAAGACAAAAGTAATTAATTTTTTAGATTAAAGACATGTTAAGTACTAAGAAAAATTTGAAGTACAAAAATGACCATTCAGTAAACATTTAATAGGTCATTATATAGATATTTCAGCCTTTTAAGAAGGCAACAAAGGTTTTCAAGTCAATTCAAGGAGTGGTAATCTTACCCTCTAAAGAAAAATCAAAGCTTATTATTAGAATTATTTGTGAATTCATATAAAATTAAGTATTAAATATTGTCAGAAAGACAAGAAAAAGAAACAGAGAGACAGAGAAAGGGCGGGGATGGGAAGAGAGAGAGAGAGAGAGAGAGAGAGAGAGAGAGAGAGAGGAAGAAAGAAAGGAAGGAAGGAAGGAAGAAGGGAGGGAGAGAGGAAGGAAGAGAGGGAAGGAAAAAAGAAGGAAAGGAAGGAGGAAGGAAGAAGAAATCTGGAAAGAAATTTTATTGCCACAATAATAGATGTGGCATATCACTTCAGATGACTTTGATTAAAATAAAAATCCTTTAAAATATTAACATATAACACTTCTACAAGTTTTCAATATGGAGCATTTATATATAAATAATTGTGCTCTAAATCAGGAGAAATGCAATAATATCAATAAAAATAAAAGCTTTCTTCTGAAATTTCATGTCTCCCTTAAATTCATGTTTCCTTTCTTTTGTGGATGTTGTCATTTTTAACAAAATAATTATGATAATTATGCTCTAATGATCATCCAAAGTTATGTTACCTACCTCAGATGCTATAATTCTGCACAAATGAAACTTGAATTAATTTTCTTTCCTCTTGTTAATTTCAACTTAGTTAAGTTGGCTGTTGTCTAAGACACTGCTAATGCAGTAAGGTATGTATCTAATGATGCCACTGATTTTGAATTGGACATGGTTAATTTCATCAAATGGATTGGGCTAAGCATTGCAGGGCTTAATTATGAAATTGACAAGTAGTTACAAAATTTGACTCAACAGAAATATCTAATGACGACAGTCTGGAATGTAGAGATGTCAGAGAATTTTAACTAGAAGATGCTATTCTTATAGAAATATTCATTAAATGCATAGAATCTATCTTGTATCTCATTAGTAATCTGTTGAGATTTATAGGAACCAAATGGGCAAGCATATCGATTAAATGTTGCATGCTGAGCTTGTATATTTTTTTGAAGACAGAGGATCAACCTTCTTCTTGAGATTAAAAAACCAGTGTCACCTTATATCAAAGGCAAGGAAAATCAACACTCTTCAAGAAAGATTTCTTATGAGTTAATACTTCCTTTGTCCTCTCCATCAACTCATTGGAAATGAAGCTGTCATGTGAACAAGAGAAGGCATGGTCTTATCTCAGACTCATGGACTGTGTAGCATTACTACTTGTATCCTCTTGTTAACATGTGCTTTTGCCAAAGACAGGGCTGGCAGTATGACATCATGATACTATGATAAGACATTGGTATGAAAACTATATGACTGTGATTTCCACGTGACTGTGGTTGGAAATGGAAACATCTGCAGTCGTGATTAAGGTAATCATTAAATTTAGAGTGGACAGGGTTAGGACAGGTATAGAAGAGGGCACGTTGAGGTGGCAAAGCTAAGCACATGGGAACACATTTGAGGAAGAGGGAGAAGGCTGGGATGCTCATGGAGTGTGGTCATGGCAGGTGAGGGAAGGTACAGGAAAACAGAGTGTGGAGCAACATCCATCCTACATAGGATTTAGAGCAGAATTCTAGTCGGCCAACTGATTCTAGGACTATTTGACTCTGATCAATGTGCAAGTCATTTAAGATCTCAGTGCCATAATGTTCCTCTGAGCAGGAGGAGTCTATAAGGCATTCTTGTCACAAAGAGACTCCTGACAATCTTTGAGTTAGGAAAATAATAAAGGAGCAGAAGTCTAGAAACCAAAAAGAGAGACATGGGCTAACAACACATGGTAAATCTCTCCTATTCTAGATGGAAATACAGTAGCAAAGCCAAGCTGAGAAACTCATCGTGAATGCATTTTCCCCACAGCTGAGATTTCATGATGTATATATGATCCTAAGGCCCTGCATGGATGTCATTCTGTATTTTGTTTTTCTCACCCCCAACCTAGACAAAGAGAAGGTGCTTCTTAAGAAATGAGAATTATTTAAGAAATGATGGGCTAGTTTCTGCAAGAGCCTCCTCACTCTTTTCACTCTCAACAAAGAAATATTTGTCCTAATTTGGGGTTAGGGAGTGGGATGCAGAGAATAGCTAACCTGCAAAGACCTTCAAAATTGTGTGTGCTTTTATTTTATTTTTTTAAGTTATACTGCAATGCTTCTCAGCTTGAGATTGCCTTTGCCCCTGGCCCCCACCTCCAGGGGATAATTGGTAATATCTGCAGATATTTTGGTCATCATAACTGAGGAATTGCTATTGGTATCTAGTGGATAGAGGTCAGGGATATTGCTAAATCCCCTACAATGCACAGAACAGCCCAGGCAACAAAGAATTATCTGATGCTAAATGTCAATGGTATTGAAGTTGAAAACCCTGAGTCAGACTGAACAAACTCCATAGAAGTCAAAACATTTAGACTCAGTGGAAACACTAAAATGTGTCCTGCCTGCCTCACATTCTTGGTTAGGTTATTGTGTTTCTTATTAAAGTCTTTTTTAAAAGGAATATGTTGCAAGTGATCAGTGAAAAAATTCAGACAGGGCAGTAATAAGAGCTAGATATTGACTTTGGCACACTTCAGAGGACTGTGACTGACTTTGTCACATTATCATTATATTTGAAAGTCTAATATGGCATTTGCATTTGTATGATGTGTCCCTTGTAGAAATTGTGTCTAGATTTTAGTAACGTATAGTTCAAAGGCCATCAGGATGTCCCTCCTAGATATGGTATTTCATTCGTTAAGGACTGTAGGGATGAAGAAGTTCAAAAGAAACTAAAGGTATTATCTTGGCAGAATTGCTTTGTATAACAATTGTGCAATGTTGTGCAAATGGGGAATTGCTTTAACGGTTTCTTCTTTAAAAATTGTGACATGCTTCCTCCCTGCTTCATGCCATATTTTGATTTTTAGTCTGATGTGATCTACCATTATTCCACTGTGTATACTTGCTTCATAAAGAGACTCTGCCAGCATGAAAAAAATAAAGAAAGAAGAAAGCTGTGTAAAAGGCTTGTAATAAATAAAATACTTTACCTAATAACAATAGAAAAGCTCTTTTCTCAGTGGATCTTGCATAAGTTGGTTGATGAAAATGCTTACAGATATATTGCTACAAGGAAATATAGACACATTCACATAGGGGTTAGAGGAAGATAAGGATACATCACCACAACATAGGCCTTCCTGAAAGCAGATCACAGTGATAAGTGCCAGAGCTAAATCCTGGATTTATTAAAAACATCTCTTTCCAAAGGACAAACATAGGGAAATTTCAAGTCATTATGACAAAGTGCTTTTGCCTGTTTACAAAACTGGGGTTTTAAGTAAGTTGGTTATGAATTTTAATACCTACAAAAGGGTAAATGTTTTTGTTATAGTGTCTCCAGATAGATAGATGATAGATAGATAGATAGATAGATAGATAGATAGATAGATAGATAGATGATAGATAGATAGATAGATAGATAGATAATTAGAGATATTGCTATAGATACCCTTGCTCTGTCAGATATGTTTCATGCAGTTTCAAAGCAGAGATGTGACTGTGACATTTTCTCAGGGTTTTTCCTTCTTTGCTGTTTATTTGTAAGTAAAAGGGCTCTTCTTAAAGCTAAGATCTGAAGATGTCTTAAAGTAGAATTAGGCATCCTTTTCAGCCTTGATGATTTTAAGAATTTGGGCTAATACACAGGTTTCCCTGCAGGGGGCAGGTGGCCAGAGGTTTTCAGGTTTTGCAGAAACCAGCCTGAGGCATTCTCCTTTGATTGATTTAAAGGCAAATAGACATTGTTGCAGTGGAGGACAGTGACAAGCCTTCTGAAATTGCATTTTCCATTTTATCCTCTCACTGGAACCTTGAGAGAATTCCGTGTACTGGAGAATGAGTCTTCCTTTTGTATTCTCATCCTCTCCCTGGGGAATGTTTAGTCATAAGCATGAAAGTTTGGTAAGAAAGAGAATAGGACTCTTGTCTCAGTGTGCATTTTTGTTAGTTCAAGCAGATCCAGTTTATACCCAGAGAGAAATATAGAATGAATTCTAGATCTCTTAATAATAAAAAAGTTTTACATCAAGGTGATAGGATATTTAGCAGCAAATATAAGCTTAATTTTGCACTAAGCAGTGCAGGTTATACCAGAGTTTCTCTATCTTTGCACTGTTGACATTTGGGGCTAGAAAATTTGGGGAGAGAATGTCCTACTCATTATAGAGGATTTAGAAGCATTACTGAACCCTACCCCCTAGTTAGCACATCTTCCTTTAGTGACAATAAAAATTTTCCAGGTTCCCAGATAATGCTGATGATGCTCATCCAGGAAACATTATGAGAATTAAAGTATTAAGGGATATATAGATTAAAAGTAGAGGTGACATGGAAAAAAAAACTGCTTCAATGTCTGTGTAGAGTTAGACCTAAAATAAAAGAGATAGGTGCTTTAATATACATACAAAATGTTATATATTTTTACATTATTACATTTAAAATTTTAAATTACTATTTAATAAATATGCATATACATATCATTGATGTGTACACTGAATGTTCCAGGTTTATAATACAGCTTATTGCTGAAAAATTATTACCATGAACATTGCATACAAGCCACATCCAATTTAGCTTTTGAGAAAACTAGGAAAGAACTCCAGAGCATTATAGGAATTCAATAAAGGTTTACTCATAAAATTACTTATCTAAAGTTCCAAAGGCATGTTCTTTCCACTGTGCTTTAAATTGTATTTTACTTTCTACATCGCTTCTGCAGGAGTATTTTTATGACCTACACTCCTGAATTATTTGTATTCCTTTTTTTTATGGGAGGTAAGCATATACGTATTTCTGTCATAAATTACATCTAACTCTTCTGACAGGAAAGAATCTACAGTCAAAATTCTGCTCAAAGCTGGTCATGCAGGGAAATGGATGAAACTGTGCTTAGAATTTACTGGTCTCTTCATTACGTGTTCTTTTTGTCTTCTTGAAACTCTTTCTTCCTTGTTAGTTGTAGATACTTTGTGGATCCTGGATTCTAGTCTTGTTGTCCTAAATTCATCAGAAAACCATTGAAATAGTTTGCCCAGTGTTGATCAGCTCTGTGGAGAGGCTAAAATGATCAAACTTACTTGCCATGAAGTATTGATAAAAGAAGCTTCTGTTTTAAAGGATATTTACATTTGGCTACCACTAGCAAATTTTGAAACTATGTTTGATGATACATGTTAATGACTTACTGTAGTAATCATATATAAAAGTATCAAATCATTATTGAAACTAATATAATGTTATATGTCAATGATACCTTAATTAAAGAAAAAGTGTGGAAAAAAAGAAAAAGCTCTGCTAGCAATCACCTGCACATTTCTCTTCTTTCTGTTTGGTGTTCTGCTTTTTGTAATATCAGCTGCAGTTCCCTCCACTCTATTAATATATCTGTCCCCACTCATCAACTGACACCCCCTGTTTATGAGGTTATAGCTTTGTTTTTGGAAAGTTCTATCCCAGCCATGTTCTGTGAAATGCTCAATGGCTCCCCTCACTGACCACAGCAAACCCAGACACAATTATACTAATGCCAAATATGCTCCAACCTCTTGTCTTTGTCAAATCTGAACCATCCATCAGGCTGCTCCTGAGCTTTTCCTTTGTGTAGATATAGTGGTCATGGCCCTGGATTTTTTTTTGGACTTTGCTGGTTTTTCCAGTTCTTTTGTTCTCATGGATACCTTTAAATGCCATATCCTGTTTATTGACCTTCTTTTCCTTAAATGATTCTATAAGAACTTTGCTGAAAAAAGGGATAACTCTTTATAAGAACAATGTCCTATTAATTTGCATAGGATTCAGTTTTAACCCTTGGTCATACTCTGCTTTACCTTGCTATTTTGGGTATGAGTCTTCTCTTTTCAAAAGCATTTTGGACTAGTTTCAATCAAGGACTCTATCTTATACCTATCTTTTTAGCATCTTGCACTGTACATAGTTAAGTGTTCAAAAAACATGCTGCCAATTAAGTAAACTCTCAAATGCGCTTGCATAGACCCCATTTCTTCTTCATTTCAGTAAGATAAGTACCAATAGTCATTAAATGAGGGAAGATTCTTTTGGATCAGAACTTAACTCCTAAATACTATCAAATCACAAAATCTATTCTGTTTGTATAATTGGCCCTGGATGCTTTTAAACAATACTATTTTTTTTCTATTGTATTAATGTTTATAGGTTTCTAATAGGATAGAGATTACCATATTTTTTAATTTCTTAGCGGTCAAATTTTCGGTCCAGATTGAGCCCTTCCTTATTTTTCACCATCAATGGTTTGCATGTGCACACGTGTGGGCCTGCACATTTCTGAGATCAATGAAAGATGAAAAGAAGGTGAAAGGGGAGGGAAGCTCAGCATCCATGGGAGGTTTCAGGAATGTCTGGACTGCAAAGCAGAGCCTGCAATCATTTGTCTCATGTAGACTCGGGCTCAGAATTAATGAGATAATTTTCTACCGAGGATTTACTGGCTTTCAGAACCTGGGGGAACTTTATTTTTCAGGCAGTGAATTATCGGACCAAGGATGATTATCAGATTTATTACAAATATTATTCTACACAAACGTTGGGAATTGAAGTGGAACATCATCTAGTGCTGGCTTTTTGCCGATTTGGAATGAGAATAGTAATGAAGAGAATGTTTAGTATTTATTGCAGTAAATGTTTATCGTCAAAGCTTACTGAGTAGAGAGGAATAGAAATTTCATCCTAGGTCTTCTCCTGTAAATGATTGCTCTGGGGTATTACTTTGGATCATCAAAATCTATCGATGGCAAGGTTGTAAAAACAGGAAAAAAAGAATCAATTTAAGAAGCAGTATGGTATAGTTTAAAGACCACTGGAGTAAAAGTATTTTTTCTACTCAGTGGCAAGTCACCTCATTGCTCTAAATTTGTCTCCTCACCTCCATCCTGGAATAGTCCTAACTCAGGTCCTATCAATATCATTGTCTTTCTAGAATAATCAATGACAATGTCTGTGGCTATGCAAAGCAAAATATATGTATTGTTAGCATGTATTCTTTGATGGCTTTTTGAAAATACGGAAATTATCTCAGTGAGTAAAAGGCTTTGACAAATTCTAAAGCTTGCAGTACTCACCGTAGCAAATAACTAAGCAAAGAACCCTCAGTATCCATGAGATGGAGACTGAATGCAATTCAGCCTCTGGGTCTTAATGAATAAAATCCTCTCCCAAGCACAGACTGCCAAGCAGATATTTTGACACAATTCTATCTAGATTTGGCAGCCAATTTGAAAGTGACTGTCAGAACACCCCCACCCCAAATTTAATTACCACTACATCTGTTGTGATGTGGCTTGTGATGAACAAGCTGCCACTACTGTGTTGTTATTAAGGTGTTGCCTCCCCTCATTTATCCTCAGGCAGTGGGTTTGCTTGCAGTCTGGCTGGCCATCAAACTCAAGCTGTTAGATCCCTACCAGGCTTCCTTTTGCAGCAAATGCTAGTGGCTGGATGAAACGACCACTGAGAGAGCAGTTGCTGTTACCCATCCACCAGTCTCTGTAGAAATGAAAGAAGAATGACAGCAATGATGATTCAGTGATTGTGTGCTGGTAACTCACAGATTATGTTCAGTTGTCAATACAACCACAAACTCTTCCTGAATGATTTCACCAATTGTCAATTTAGCTCCCTGATCTGTGGAAAGATTTGGCTCTCTTCTCTGCTCTTCTCTCTCTCTCTCTCTCTCTCTCTCTCTCCCTCCCTCCCTCCCTCCCTACTTACCTACACTAAAATCCATGTACTATAAGGGAAGCAAAGGAAGAAGGCAACAAGACCAAATTTAAACTGATTTCCATTATTTACAAAATTAAGTTGAAGTTTACATCATACAAAAAATATTTTGTTTTTTTATCAACTACCCAAAGGAATAAAAAAACATTTATATTTTAGAAAACTTATTTCTAACAACAGTATATATGCTCTCTTTTTCTTTTCAAAAGAATGAAATAAAATATTCTTAGATATTTCCCACATTGCCTAAGTCTTTCACCAATACGTTATGCAGTTTTTTAAAGAATTTTCTCATTGCATTTGATTATTCTGTCTACACGGCAAGATGTGAAAAGTATTCATGTTGGTGTCAGTTTAAATGAAATGTCTTTGAAATAAAAGTAGACCTATGAGTTTCTTTTTGTCCTCTCATGTTTACCGAATAAAACAATAATGCTTTTTATTTTATCCATGTAGGTGCTGTTCCATTTATCTACTTATTCTTACAGTCATTTGACCCCTGGAATGTCTTGTGTATAAAAAGAATCATCACTTTTTGACATTTTCAGAATTTCCAATGCGAGGATCTCCAGAGTTATATTGGCAAAGTGCAATAAAGAATGAAGCTAGGCTTTTGTATTTTGGTTTTATTTTATTCATTTTAGTCATTATAGCCCCCTAAGATTACCTGACAAAATATATCACTTAATAGCCACAGACTAGAAATTTGGAGTCAGACAGAACTAGCTGGGTTTTAACTCTCCCTCTTCTACTTACTGAGTATTAAACTTTAAGCAGGTTATTTTAACTCTCTAGAGACCCATTAGCACTTGTTGAATGGGGACAGTGCTCCTTTTTTATATGCTTATTAGAAGAATTGCATGAGATAATATAAAGGGCTAAGCAAAATACATTAAGCAATCAATTCATGTTTCTTATAATGGTACAATTTTTTTCTAGTTAGATGACTCTTGGAAATGGATAAGATAGATTTCAGTTTGTTAAGGTTGATGTGCCAGTACTGGCTCAAGGATCTTGATGATGATTTTGCTGGTAGGATAAATCTATATCATATTTTTATGATTTTCTTTTTAGTTTTTCTTATGTCCCCCAAAAGCTATTCTATGCTATCTTTTTATGGTTGATTTCATTATGATGTTTATATATTGTCTTCTAGTATTTCTGCTTACTCATGATAAACATTAGAATATCAGAATATAAATCTAATGGTAATAAGAAATATAGAACTAAATAGAGCATATAGGAGACAGAAGGTAAGAATTCTTGACATCTTTCTAGATGCATCGTTGAGTTGCTATTTGAATGTAGGCAGTCTTCAAATGAGCTTAAATGAAAAGCCCTCCTTATCATCAGATCCATTTTTAGGCTTACAAAGACAGTCTTGTAACTTCAGTAGTTTGCATTTTTCAAGATAGCTGCACTGACGAGTTTCAATTGCTTCTTCTAATACTTTCTTTTCCCAACAGTAATGTGAAAACAGTTAAATTATACAAATGAGGTTAAGTATAGAGTCAAACTTTGCTAGTTTCAGAATTGCAGGGAAGAGGGGCACCAGCCTAATAAAACTCATTTTATTTTAAAAGATTTGCAAGAAATTTACTTCACAACTCTAAAATAAGTGTCATAAAACATTAAAAATAAAGCATTTGTTCAAACTTGAGGCACTTTAAGGCTAATCATATTGTATTAGTATTTTATATTAGTTCTCTTACAAAAACAAGTCCATACTTAGGATTATTCAAAATAGTTGATAATGGTGAATAAAGTATGCTCGCAAATGATTATGGTGCATATATGAATTAACTGTGGGAAGAATGTTGTCACGGCTCAGGAAGCTTGAAATGATCCAAATATTTCGTAAGATGAGTTATAGCCAAAGGATATTGAATAAATTATATCCTCTTATTCTAAATCTACAATGGCTGACTTGAAATGTCTCAGCAAACTAAAAGTGCATTGTCTCCTTTTTAAATTGTTGAGCCATTTTAAATGTATATTTTGACTACTTGCTGCCAAGTCAATTTGATCTCTTTCTCCTATCTTTTAGAAAACTCTAACCAAAAATATGTCTTCTAGGATTCAGCTTAAACAAGGCTGGCATCAAGTGACCTTACAATACTGTCCTATGGTAGTCATAATAGTAAATACTGTTTAATAATATAATAATATATAATCTAATAGTACATAATTATGGGCCCTTGCTAAAATGCAGGGACGACACTATGCTAATTTCATGTGTTATTTAATTTTATCATGTGGATGTGAACATCATCACATGTGACACTGGATACTGCAGGAAACTTTTACCTTTATGTTTGTTTATTTTTTTTCAACAGATATATTGAGATATAATTCATCCAGTTTAAATGGATGTGATGATTCATCCATTTACAGTGGTTGCTATTTTAGAGAAGGCAGTTGGGAGAGGGTTGCATGTAGAAGAGTGACGTGAGAGGAGATCAGCATGTGAGCAGGATGGATGTCTTTGCCATATCCTTGTGGGGTTACCTCAGAGAACAGCATCCCTGTTAGCATGAAAGGCAAGCCCACAGTTTGACTGGAATGAAAAGCTGTAGAGAGAGTTTTATTTTTGTTCTAATTATTATGAACTGTCTTCAGAGGATTTTGAGTAGAGCACTTACATATCTGAAGGGCCTCTGGACTGTTATCTAGAGGAGAGGTTAAAAAAATAGGTGCTTTTCAATGACCTGGGTCAGAGACAATGGTGGCTTGTACTAAGAGCCTAAGAAATGTGAAGAATGGCCAGATTTATGCCAGATAAAACTCAATTGCAACTAGTTTTTCATTCATTAATAATTTCTGGCCCAGTAAATGTAACATATCAGCTGTGTCTAGTTAGTCAGTGTCATGGACGATGAATAATTAGTGGCTTGTGTGCCTTGCCCTTTTCTTAAACCTGTTGTTTTCTGTGGATCAGTAGTTCTCAAAAGTTATCATTCATAAGAATTCCCTGTAGGACTATGAAAACACAATTCGCAGGGCCCTTTCCCCACAGTTACAATTTTAGTACTCTTAGGCAGGGCCTAAGGATTTGCATTTCTAACAAATTCCTAACTTATAATGATGATAATAGTCTGTGGACCACACTTGGAAAATGACTGCTTTGAATCAGGAATTGACTTTTTTTTCCATAAAGGGCAATTTAATAAATAATTTTGACTTTGTGAGTCACAGAGTCTCTGTCATAGTTGCTCAATTCGTAAACATGTTAATATGTAAGGAGAAGGCAATATGTAAATAAATGAACTTGCTGTGTTCCAATGAAATTCATTTACATGACAGAGGCCAAGCTGATCCCTGCATTAGACTGTTTACTCTAGTCCTTGCTACCTCCATCTGCCAATATTCTAATATATATATATATTTAAAATATATATAGTCACATATATATGTGTCAATAGTAACATATTTCTTAATATCTCAATTCTTTATTTTTTATATCTTGCTGATGATATAATAAATTAATATATGGTATATTATGGAAATGTTACTATTTTATAAGTGCTTGATATTTTTTTGAAAAGTAGAAAAGCTAAAGGGAAATCATTTTATAAACTATATGTTAACTGTGAAGAACTAAAAACATTACCAAGGTTACCTGTTCTGTAATAACAATTTTCCATTGTAATCACTTCTTTTAAGAATAAATCCATTACAGTGTTCACAAAACAAAACAAAATGAAAAACAGAGAACTATGTTGAATAAAAGTAATATATTTTCATTTTAGCCAACTAATCAATATAATGAGATAAATAATAGAAAATATTGGTGAGTGTTTGCTGAAATGTGTATGTCCTCTCGGTCAGTTTTTTAGATTTCTTTACTTTAAGAATGAGGAGAAAATCACATCTATGGCTTTCAGTAAGACTGATGAGTGTTTGGCAGTTTTGTTAGTTATATGTCTCATAACTGCTTGTTTCAAAGTAACACATGCAACTGAAATAGTAAGATAGGCCACTTCACAGGAGCACTAAACAAACACTGCAGTGTCATTCATAATGTTTTTTACTTGGCATTTTATCCTGTTTTGTAGAATAAAAATATTATTACCTATTTTTTCCCACATTTTAAGATGTGAATGCTGAGGCTTTCTCATTTATTTTGCAGATACCTTTTGTGTAGTTACCACTATAAGTCAAATAAAACTAAATAATTTAGGCAAGGTGACACTCTATGTGTAAATGCCAGTTCGCAAATTTAAGTCCATGGATTCTGAATTCATCCCTTTTACGGCTCATTGATAGTTTCATGGGTACTAAGGAATCTAGTAATAGAAGAACATAGAGTGCTTTTCCCAATGTAAAATAATGTGTCTCATGGGTCATACAATACCTAAATATGCAGTATGGGCTATGATATCTGAATATGGATTTCAGAAAAAAATAACATTTCAAACATTTCTATTTAAGTACAAGACATACATGGAAAAGTGAATAATGCTAATGCACAACTCTGTGGATTATCATGGTACCTAAACCAATCACCGAGAAAATGGAATATCGCCACCACAGAATCCCCTTGGTCAGTGTCTCCCAAACGTTACACCATGTTTCTGACTCGTGCAGTGAGGTGGATAGTGATGATGATTTTTCTAAAATGAGAGACAAGAGGAGAAAGTTCATTTGAGAAAGATTATTTATATTATTTTTAAAATAGTCTCTTACTGAGCCAAAAAATTTACCTTTTTCTATATCAATGTTTGAGGTACTATTTTTAGCATGAATCAGTCAATAAAGAGGCATTTATGGAACAGATCACCACTTTGTGCAAAGTAATGGTGGGAACAGTAAAAATAATTGTGTTCTTGCCTTAATGAAACTGTAATCCAGTGGACAAAATGAGACCCAGTAAACATATGGGAAAATACTAATAAGGACTCAAGGTCTCAACCCTAGACAGAGAAACTCAGTGTCCTGGGAGTACTCATTCTGGTTCTCTGGGTTCCTAAAATTTCTATTCTTTTTCTCAATTATATCTCATATTTCCTATAGTTCAAAACAGTGAAGCTAGGATTCTATCTGTATCAAAGAGAAAACTGCCCTTGCTGAGTAGTCAGGAACTGTCTGAGATATATATTCCAAGAAGTTCAAAGAAGAAGGTTTTGGTGGTTTGGATAGGAAATTCATTGATTCACAATATAGCACCTATTTATTGAGCTGCTACTATGTCCCAAGGTTTTTTGAATATAATTGGGCAATCTTAAAAGAGGACAGGAGTTAATAATAGAAACCTGAAGAACTGCATGGATCTGAAACACATTAGTGGCAAAGTGATTGTTTTGATGGATTAAACTAAAATCCACATTAACACACTTTTGGCATTATTTAAAAGTTTTTTTAAATTAAATGTATTTTGGTATTATATCAAGTGTTAACTCTAAATGCATGGGTAATATTTTCCTTATGTAAAAATGAAAGAAAAAAGAAATTAATTACATATTGATTGGCTTTAGCAGATCTCAACTATTTTCTAAGGGGAAATTTCAAATCATTATTATACTAAAATTTAGAAATATGTATTTAATTACTTAAATCGCTATATGTAGTATTGTGTATATTCATTTTTAGTATTTTATTTGACCTTTTAATCAATGTTTTAAAATACAAAATCATTCTTAAATTTTAAGTCATTTTGTATATTACTCTATGTAACTAAAATTTGAAAGAAAAACAACCTTTTGAACTAGAACCACCCAGCAACTCCCTGATGATAAAGAGAGATGAATTAGATAAATCACAGTTAGGAACACATACCTATCAAAGTATGTTGCCTTCCATTCCGCTAAAGGAAAGATAATTTTTTAGTTTTCTTTGTGTTGCTTTAATCAACCTGGTTTAACTGCCTTAATGGATTACACCCAAGTACCTCTCACTTGGCTAAATAGTTTTACTACCTTACTAGTTCGGACTTAGTAGTGACATAATCCCACTGGGCAATGATGGAGGCTCTTCGGTTTATCTGTGATAAATAAAGAAGCTTTCACAAGCACAGCTGACATTGGTAAGAAAATAAGGACAAACAAGGACCTGTAGTGTCAAGAATCCATAAAGGTTAATTTTAGATTTTTTTTTTTCAGAACAAAGAAAAGAGCTTAGACAAAACTAAAGAGAACATAGCTCCTTTAAAGTGTGCTATTCAAAGAACTCAGAAACCATGTCATCCGCTCTCTCCAGGTCAATAAGACAAGAAAAAGAAAAAAAAAAACACTTATGCTGACTCCTTAAAGTGTTTCTAGGATCTGAAAATAGAAAGTGGATATTCTTGGTATATGAGGCTTCCTATTGATTTCCTTTTGATCCTAAGCAGCCATCAAAAGGTATACACAATGAATACTAAATCAGATGAAAAAGGTGCATGATTGCATATTAGGTGAAAACATATAGTTTGCAAAATACTGTATAGAATGTGAAACCAATTTTACAAAGATAATGCATGTATGTGTGACTAGACAGACACAAAGAGAAGGGCTTGACTAGAAGCAAAATCTTAGAAAAATATATCCTACAGAATAAGTAGTTATCTCTATGCAATAAGGTTATGGGTGATTTTATTTTTAATTGCAGCCAATATAATTAATGGGTTTATTTTTTTATGTAATAAATATGTCTCACTTTCATAACTTATAAAACTTAAAACTTAAAAAATTGAAATCCTTCCTAAGAGTATCAGCTTGTGACTATATACTAGATTGGCCAGTTCCCAGAATTTAGATGATGAGGTGGTTGGAGTTTTTAAATCAAAGCACAGATACAGGTCTTGAATTAAACATTAAAGGTAAATGGATAAAAAATAAATTCCTTAATTGTTAATCAAACTTGTTCTGCAAAGAATGGACACCACAAATTTAGTGTCCAAATAGCCTCAATAGATATCACAATATCAGTAGTTCATTTTAACATGTAGCAATACCTATAAAACAGATGAATTCTAGAACATTTGTTCACTCCATTGTAGTGATATGTAGAGAAAGATGTAGTATTTTTGTCAATAACCAGTGAATTAGAAATATATCTATCTCTCCTTTTTAATATAGTGACCCTGGATTATTTCTTGAAACTTTCTGTGCCTTAGTTTTCCTCATTTGTACACAGATACAGCAGGTTTGGGGGTATTTTTAGGGGGAGCGGTCCATGCTTTGGGCACTATTTTATGTATATACTATGTATTCAGCCTTTAAATCCTCACAGCAGTCCTAAAGGTAGTATTATTGTTATTTCCATCTTGCAGATGAGAAAACCAGGGCTCAGAGTGGTTCAATTACATGACCAAATTTTCATAGCTAAACGGCATGGGAGCCAGAACCCAACCCCAGCAGAGTCCACAGCACCAGATTGCCCAGCACAGAGTAAGTGAACAATATGTATTTGCTACAGTCATTATGTTTCTTTTTTTATCAGACGTTTAATTTCATCCTCCAATTTTGTTCAGTTCAATTTGTTTCCCTTTAGTCAAGTCATTCACTGTGTAGTTAGCTGTAGTCCCTCTTGCTCTTTATTGTCTTATACTAATATACCTGATGTGCTTGGCCCTGAAGTTTTTTTTTTAATAATTAGGTTTAGATTACACATACTTGGCAAGAATATCACAGAAGGGCTGCTGTATTTTTATTGCACCCTATCACATGGCAGACAATTTTGATTTGCCTCATTTCTAATGGTAGCTTTGCTCTCTTGATTAATAAGGTGTCTGCCAAGCTTGTCCAATATAAAATTACTATTACTCCCTACTCCCTTTGTAATTAATAAGTGTGTGTGGAGAAAGAGGTATTTTAGAATACATAAATATCACTCTACTCATCATTTTTAAAATTTATTCTTTTATTTGATCTATACCAGCATAGATTTTAAAAGATTCCTATATAATTTCATATTAAAAGCCATGCCTATCAATATTTTCATAATTTAAGCTTTTTATTTTAGAATATGTTTAGATGTACAGAAAGTTTGCAAAAATAGTAATATCGAAGTTTCCACATATCTAGTTTCCCCTAATTTTAAAAACTTACATTCCCATGATATATTTCTCAAAACTAAGAAATTAACATTCATACATCTCTGTTAACTAAACTCTGGACTGTATTTTAATTTCACTAGTTTTGTTTATTCATGCCCTTTTCTGTTCCAGAATCCAGTCAGGATAGCACTTAGTGTTTAGTCCACTTAGTCATCGTGTCTCCTTTGTCGCCTCTGATTTATGACAGGTTTTTAGTCTTTGGTTTTATGACCATCACATTCTTGAAGAGCCCTGGTCAAGTATTTTATAGAAAGTGCCTCAATTTTGGATTGCCTCCGGTATTCTTATTATTAGACTAGAATTTTGGGTTTCTCTGAAAAATACCGCAAAGGAGACATGTTCTTCTCCTTGCGTTATATCAGCAGGTACATGATATCAACATGACTTATTATGGATGATGAGCTGGTTTCTACAGGTTTGTCAGCGTTAAGTAACTATTTTTTTTGTTTGTTTTTCACACTCAATTTATTAGAAGAGGGTGTCTAAGTTTATTCGACAATTTGCTGACACTTCCTTAGAAATTAGAAATCTTTGGTTCCTAGAAAAACCCAGGAGAAAGTGCATCTAGGACGTTACATCTTTTCTGCAGCAGCAGCCACTCTCCTTCAGGCCTTGACCATGGAAGGAGGATCTGCAGTCTTCCACTCTGTTCTCTGTACTATTCACAGAAAAGAGCCTGTGAATGGCTCTCATGTCTGTAGTTCCCATAAGTTCTATACTTCCATCATAGCTCACACTCAGGTATTAGCAGTTCATTAACTATTTGAGCTAAATCTTCTTAGCTGCTGATGCAATAGGTCTTCTTTCTTTGCTCTGCCTTAGGTGAGCTAATAATACTTATGTTTTATCTCCTTTGGCAACATTGGCTTTTCTTACATTGCAGTCTACATAATTGCCCCATAACTCAACTCTCTGATCTGATGCAATTATAAAGCTATATTATTTAGTCTTTTTTTTTTTTGTCGTTAAGAGGGAAAACAATGCTCTTTCAAGCTTTACACATCTGAGGCAGAAGATGAATATCCTGAATAATTTTTATATTTAATTATTTTATTTTTATATTTCTTTCATTTTACAATTAAAGAATGATAAAGGTTGCTTTTTAAAAAGTCACTAGGTGAATTAAACTATAACAAAAACAAGAACAAAACAAAGTGAATGCCCTAGAGAGTGAACAAAAATAGGCCAAGTTTGGAAGTTTTTCAAAATTTATGAAAAGTGAGTGTCTCATTTTGTTCAGTTGTTTGTTCTGCAATATGGTTAAAACATCAATATATAAGTAGTAAACAATTAACCAATGTAATTAAAAGAAAATTCTATTACAAAATTATTACTAAACACAAAATACTGAGTGATAATTTGACTAGAAGATGTACAAGACTGAAAGACCCTCCTACTTTATAAACTTTAAAATATTGCTAATAGGATCTAATATTTCTTTAAATGAATATAAATGTGCTTGTATATATGCATATATGCTAGTATATATAATAATAAAGATAATGTGGCATTAGCATAATGCTAAAAAATCCAGAGGTAAATTCATAGATATATGATCGATTGAATTTTCACTGAAGTACCAAAATAATCCAACAGAGAAAGCAAAGTGTTTTCAACCAATGGTTCTGAAACAACTAGTTATGTTTATGGAAGAAGAAACCAAAGAACAATGCCCCTTACCTCTTACAATAGAAAAGTGAACATAAAATAGAGCAGAAATCTAAATGTAAAAATTAAACTGATTAAACTTCTAGAGGAAAATGTTCCATTGGACAATGAAGTTTTCTAAGTGTGATATGAAAAGCACTAATCATAAAACATAATAACTGACATTTTCAAAATGAAATATTTTGGTCTTGTAAAGATGCTGTTAAAAAAAACAAAGGTAAAAGACCTAGAGAAAATAGTCACAATACAATATCTGACAAAGGACTTATTTCAACAATATGTAAAAAACTGACAAACAAAACGACAGATAACTCAATTTTAAAAAGTGTGTAAAGTATTTAATTTGGCATTTCACAAAAGATTGCTCAATGATAAATAAGAAAATGAAAAGTTTCTCAACATTATTAGCCAATTAGGGAAATGCAAATTAAAATCACAATTACTGAGTGACTGACTAGTAACTTTTTAAAAACTGGTAATACCAAAGGCTGATGTGAATGTGTAGCAACAGGAGCTCTCATAGGTTGCTAGAAGAAATGTAAAATGATACAATTATTTTTTAAAAAAGTGTCTGTGCAAGTTTTTGAGTGGGCACTTTTTTTTTTCTTGAATGGAATTACTGTCTTATGGTAATTCTAACCCTTGAGAAACTGAATGATACAATTACCTTTGTAACTCGTTGAAATTTTTTCTGAAAGTTAAAAATATATTACTTCAAAAACAATTCATTCGATTCGTAGATATTTACTCAAAAAAATGAAAAAATATGCTCATGCAAGGTTTTACATGAATATTCTTAGCAGCATTATTCACAATAGGTAAATATAAGAAACAGTCTAAATTTCCTAATGATTGGATAGACAACACATGGAATAACCATACAATAGAAGCATCTTAACATCCACGTAAGTGAAAGAAGCTGGACCAAATAGAATGCATAATGTATAATTCGATTTATAAAAAATTTTAGAAAATTTACACTAATGTATATTGTAAGACAATAGATCAATGCTCTTCTCTGCCTGATTTGGAGAGGAAGGTGGATTAAAAAGGGAAATGAGAAATCTTTTAGGAGTGAGGGAAATCTGTATCTTAATTGTGGCAGTGGGTTCACGAGCATATACATCTCTCACACCTTCTTGAATTGTACAATTTATGTAAATTATGTCATTTATTTTATGTAAGTTATATGTCAATAAAATTGATTTGAAAACATGTTGTTGGATCCAATAGACATGAGAACTCTAGCTATAGATGAAAAATGGGCATTTGAACCAGTGAAAAAACATTAACTTTGGAAGAGAGATATATGTATTTGCATGCTGACTCTTTATTATAGCAGACTAAATTATAATATTCAGAAAGTTCCAGAACCTCCTTTTCACCTTCTGTAAAAGGGAGACAATGTGTATGGTCAGACTTACCCTGAAGCTAAAGTGAAACAAAATATGCAAGGTACTTACTGCATAGTAGATATTTGTTTCTTTCTTTTTACTTTTGAACACTATTATTTTTTGTTTTCCTTGAGTGCATCCTAAGTGTGATTTCAACTGACTGGGAGATTTCCTGCTACATAACCTAAACTTTCAAGTCAAAATATCATTTTTTATTTAACTTGAAACATTACATTTTTCCATATTTACCATTCACATAATTTTTGTTGACAAAATGTTATTTACTTATAGAATGATGAATTGCATTATTTTCATGGAGGAAAATAATGTTTATCTTTGAAATGCATTTGAATTGTTTGAATAAATAAGAATGTACAGAATAATAAATTTTAAATGCCCCAAACTACACGATAATGTATCTCTACATTAGTACGTCTCTTGAAAAACAGAATACATCTAATATTAAAGAAAGAACACATTTGCAAGCCTGAGTTGCAGAAACTGACTTTGTTTCCTCTGAAGTCCTAAATGCATGCTTTCTTTGTTTTCTGACACTTCCAAAATGGTTTTTAAAACAATTTGCAAACTAGTTGCTAAGCAGAATGTAAGTACTGTAACATGTTAACATAGAATATATGTGGGATTTAAATCTTCAATGCTAACTCATATAGAAAGGAAGAATCTATGATTCAGCATCATTTAGCCTCTCTTCAAAATGTAATAGAGGAGAGCTACTGCTCAACAAATTATTAGTAGGTCCAGCACCCACAGAAGGAAGAAATTTGTTATCTTGATTTGCTCATCAAGGAGGAGAACTCTGACATCAGTCGCTTAGGCAAAACGTTTTTGGATCCACTGCAGACCCTATGATGCATCTTACTCTGTCAGTTGAGATGTTTCTTTTCTATTTAAACTACATTTTCATTTACTCCTGTTCTTTAGAAATGCCTCAATAAGCAAAGTTTTGTTTTGTTGTGCTTCACTCTTGAGTGTGTCACAGTTTCATCTAACATGAGCATGAAATAAGGTTCAGAATGAAATTGCTTCTTTTTATTGATCCCTTTCTAGGTTCTTTACATATACCACACTTAGTTCTCATGGGTGCTTTGGGAGGTAAATACTGCCTATTCCCTTCATCTCACTTATGAAAAAAAAGTGGGGCTCAAATATTTTTCTTAAGAGCCCACGACTAACTTGAAGGCCGGAATTCCATTCCAGGAATAGTGTCCTTATTTTTTTTTCTATTGTAGGATCCCAAGGCAGAAAAATTCAGTGAGTACCAGATGACTGAGAAACTGACCAAGGTGTGTTTTGAACGTTAATGGCAATAGTTCTGCCAGAGTCAAAGTCAAACACATTGCTCTTTGGAAATCAGTGTTTCTCATTCTAGGCACATATATAGTCTGTGTCCCTTTTGCCCAAAGCAGAATCAAGCAGTGTAAGAGATTAATAGTTGCCCTATTATTGCCAGGTTGCATGCCTGCTGTCTACTAATATCCTTTTGACATTTTGATGGATATAGGTCAGAAAACTATTGCAAGTCCAAAATTTCATTTAGCCATAGGTGGTTTGAGATTTTTCTAATTCATAACAGGCACATCTGGGTTGATGAAACACTTTCTCTTGGTGCTCAGTTCTCTTAATGTACTGGGCAACAGTATATAGCTCTGATTCAGGAATGATACAACTATTCTTCTCTTGAAGTCATAGCAAACTGAGGTGTGTGTGTGTGTGTGTGATCTGTCTCATATACGGTGGAAGGATTCTAAAGGCTTGTATTCTTTCATCACCTCACAGATTTAGCTAGTCAACGAAACAGTTATTTGAAGTCTCATGATTCAATTTACATGGATATCTAAATAACCTGCTGTTACTCATAAGAACTCTTCATTTCTAATTGAGAAACTTTATTAAGCTGTTGTTCTTCCACCAGCATCCACACAATTTGGAGGAAATTAATCTTTTAGATCCTTCCAATGAACCTCAATTTCTTCTTCTCTGATATGGAATGGGTTGAGCTAGCACACACATGTCTCTGTTCATCTTCAACTCTAATGTGCTTTAATTCTATATTTACTACTTTCAAGTGAAAAAGGAGGAGTGATTTCACTTCTATTGCATCTTCTCTGGTAATATTATTGTGGCCTCTTTTTTTTTTAGAGAAATCATTTGCATTTTATAACTTTATTTCTCCATGAATAAATGCCTCTAGCAAAATTCCTAGTATGAATGCATGTTAAGCCATTAGACTTGAAAATTTAAAGAAAAAAAGACACTTGTACATGAAACCTTGCTGAAAAAATAAACTACAATGTTCACTAAGCCAAAATCTCTATCTACCAGTGAATTTATTTAATTTTTTCATAGACTGAGAGGGTTTAAAAGAACTAAAAGTCCTTTTTGCTAATGTCCCTATCTTAGCTATTTGAATCATGTTGATATTATTTGAGTCATTTATGTGATAATCAATATTCAGATAAAAAAGATTTAGAGTGATATAGTAGTTAAAAGTTTGGCTTTGTAGTCAGACTTTGTTCAGATTTGGTTTCCAACAATTACTAATAATGATGCCTTCACAGACTTGTTATAAGAGGTAAAAGGAATAGATGTGTATAAACTATGTGTTGGCTGTTTTGTAGTGCACCTACTATAAGAACATTGACTCAGGGAGGGGTCAGTCCTCTCTTCCATGGGTTTTGATAGACTCAGTGGGAAGTTCCACTGACTAATGGAGTAGTGGTGCCATGAGTAAGCCAAATTTTATTTTAATTAGTATGCATATCACCCCATTCTTCTGTCTGGAAAATTAATACAATTCTCGCCTGAGTCATGTTACAAGACAGTGAACTTCATCCTGGAGACAAAGGTAGTAAATGTCTAATGTGCTTGAACAGATCATTTTGACAGGCAGACAACTACTGCCAATAACAAATTGCCCAAATAGAATTATAATTATAATATATTCATGAACAAGACACATTCAACTTTTCTTTCTCATGTAGCCAGGAAAAACAGAAAGAAACAATATCCCATTGCTCGCTCAGATTATATAGTACTCTGCCCACAAACAGGTCCAGCTCACATTATTAATTTGCTAAATCAGCATAAGCAAATGACTGCTTAATAAATGGATTCATAGAGTCTTCTATTCACTGTGGAGAGAGCGCATTAAGATCATTTTCATAAGTCATCAGACGTGTTCACAAATCTCCTCTTTCTGGGCATAGAGTAAGAATGTAAATCTCTGCCCCCTTTGAAGTTAGGTGTGGATTTATGACGGGCTTTGGCAAATGTGAGCTAATGTGATATATCATGCTGGATGGAAGCATGAAGAAACAGTACACTACTTGTACTCTGCCATCCCTCTGCCATGGTAACCACAGGAGGGCTCACTGAAGTGAATGTCCGCTCAGTGGCTCGGCCTGGTTCCTGCATAACCACAATTCCCTGAGCCCTTCTTTTGACCCAGTATTATGGATATATGATCTGAGGGAGACATATGCTTATTACAAACCATTGAGATTTGAGATAGCAGGGTCATGTTGTATGTGGTTGACAAATTAAATACTGGTATACTTGACTTTCCTCATCTTCCAGATTTTATAAGTCCTTCATTTGTTCATCACTGCTGTGGAATAAAATCCATGTTCCCTGGTATGATGTATGATATTCTCTCTGGCCACATCTTTCTTCTGCATTCTAGTCTAGTCACTGGATCTTTATAACGTCTTCATCAATCTAGTAATTAAAACAATATTTCAAGGTAGTCTTAACTTGTATTTCTATCAATAAGAATAAGCTTGACTATCTTTTCTTATTTATGAGCCATTTTTCTTTTATTCCTTGTTTGTTTCAAAAGGAAAATCTCCACCACTATAAAGATATGGCTCAATTATTTTTTTGTATGTAGTCTTATTGACAATCTTGGTGTCAATCTTGATTCTTATTTATTTACAGGTGATTTTTTGGTAAGGTTTTAGATGTTTCATTTTGATAGTCTTAAACTTTACTATGATATACATTGTATGTGTATCATATGTAAGTGTATATACTATGTATACTATGATACATATACACTGATATATCAATTACTATGATAGACACTAATGTCCCTGTTAAATATATCAAATAGTAAATCTTTTTTAAAAAATTCTATAACTATTAGGTCTTTAATTTTTGAAGTATTTCTTCCTGTGTTTATTTTGATCAACTGTGGAAACTATTCTAAGAATGTTGACACTTCCAACCCACAGTTTTAAACATTTATTTTATATTTTCTACCATTTAATTTATTGTTAATGTCTTTTGGAAAAATTCTTTAAACAATCTTTTAAACTCACTGATTTGTTCTTCAGCTGTATCAATTCCACTCTTCCACTCTTTCATTTTTTTCTTTCAACTATTGTAGGTTTATTCTGGGTTATACATTTTGAGTCCTTAATTCAGGTTCATCTTTTCAATATTCTAATTTCTTTGAAGGTAGTAAATTTGCATATTTTCAATATTCTAATTGCTTTAAAGGTAACAATTCTGTTTCTATAGAAAATTTATTTTGTCTGCTCCATTAATTCCTAAGAATATCCAACCTCTGAATTTTCTATTCTACTAGTTATAGCATTTAGTGATATGTACAGAGGGTAAGATTTTTCAGCCTTAGTTCATGTCCTTTCTCATGGATTCCAAGGGGGGTGGAGACATGCCTCATGGGGCTTTAATATTGCTCTCTGAATCTTACTGTGGCTTAAAAGGTTTTGAGAGCTTGCTGCCTCAGTTGTATTTGTCTAGCCCTTTAGATATACAGAAATATATAAGAAAGATAACATTTTCAGGAGATAACTAGTCTTTCTGCCTCAGATGTTATCTACTTTTATCACACTAGAAGTTTGATACTTTCCTCCAAACCTCAAGTTGGTGCGAAGACATTGCTGTTTCTCTGTAGTGGCCACATTCAAGCACAGATCCAATCAAGCAAAGAGTGAGATTAAAGGCACATCAGTAAACTTCCTTCTACCTTGTTTTTGGTTATATGCTTAATTGTTCTCCCTTTTGGACCATGTTTTTTTTATTTATTTATTTTTCTGTGTAACTTACCATCTTGTTAGGTAAATGAGATTTGTCAAAGAAACAGACATAGATCTCAAGAGCAATATTTGTTATCATATGTATTACACTGATTTGTTTCTTCTTTAATTATACACCCAAGTTGCTTCTAGTCCATGTGTATTTAAAGGCTTATATATCATCATTTGCATGCATTTAGAATTTGTGGGGAGGGGTTTTCTTCATCAGTTAAACCTGCTATGTAACCAAGAATGTATTTGACTTTTTCAATTATCTTTTAGAAGTTTTTATGAGATTAGTAGTACAGGGAATTAACTAATTGATATTAGTAATTAACTATATCATTCCCTACTTGGCATACTTTATTTAAAAACAAGTTGACAAAAACACATTGTTAAGAGCAGAGCTATAAAATTAAAACCAGAAGAAAAAAAAACAATGGAGACAGTCAGTGAAACAAAATGCTGATTCTTTGAAAAGATAAAAAGAAAAAATCTCTTTAGCAAGACTAACAAAAAAGAAATCATATATTACTAATATCAGGAATGAAACACGTGATAACCACTTCATACCTCATAGATACTAAAATATAATAATAAATGAATAATGCACATAATGCTATACATGAAAATTTGATAACTAAGATAAAATGAACCAATTCCTCAAAAATTACAAACTACCTAGTAAATACAATTCACCAATAATAAATTGACAAAAATATCCCTATAACTATCAGGGATGTTAAATGTATATCATTTAAGCTTCTGAAACAGAAGTCTTGAGGCCTAGTTTTCACTGGAGAATTCTGCTAAATATTTAAAGAATAACACTGATTTATACAATCTTGTACAGAAAACAGATGAGGAGGTAACACTTTCAAACTACTTATGAAGCTAGCATTACCCTGAATGAAAACCAGAGATAACAGTGTAAAAAAACAACAGCAAAAACAGACAAACAAAAAAGCTATAGATCAATATGCCTCATAAATATAGGTGTAAAGATTCTTAATAAAATATTATGAATTCAGTAATATGAAAAATGGATTATATACCATGACCAAGTGGGATTTGTTAAGTAAATGTTAGGGTAGTTCAGTATTTAAAAAATCAACTAATGCAATCTACTATATTAACTGGTTAAAGAAGAAAATGTACATATATATGTATATATATTATATACATATATAATATATATACATAAAATTTAAAATTATAAGTCTATAGCCATGCCACCCTGAAAATACCCAACCCTGTCTGATCTCAGAAGCTAAGCAGGGTCAGGCCTGGTTACTACTTGGATGGGAGACTACCTAGAAAGACCAGGTGCTGTAGGCATAAAAAAAATAAATTAATTAAATTATATGTACACACATAGTCTGGAGACTCAGAAAAGAGTTACAGACTGGAGAACCAGGAAGAGTCAATATTGCAGTTTATGTCCCAAGGCCATCTCTGTAGAATTCTCCATTGCCTTTCACTGATTAGATGAGGCTCACCCATATTATGATGTGTGATCCACTTTACTCCAAGTCCACTAATTTAAATGTTAATCTCATTTTAAAATACCTTCAGAGAAACATCTCCCCCAGAATTTGAATACATATTTAGGACTGTGGCCCAGCCAAGATAACACATAAAATTATCCATCACAGAACTATTCAGACACATTGTGACAATGCCAATTTTCTAGTTTTGATATTAAATTATAATTATATAAGATGTAACCACTAGGGAAACTGAATGAAGGGTATGCAGATATTTCTGTACTCCTTTCAACATCCTCTGACTGTACAATTATTTCAAAATAAAAAGTTTTTAAAATCTCACTCCTGCTATAAATGTAAGAGGAAGAAGAATCTGCCATAAACAGGGGAGGGAGAAATGAATTGAGCTTCTAATGAAATATCGATGACCATGTGTGGTCAAAATGACATGTCATGGTTATTCACTAAATGTTCAGGAAGGTACGTTAAAAACAAAACAGAAGGAAAAGAGTTGAGAAAGCACTCTTAGAAGTATGGGGCTCCTAGCAAGGGCAAGATATCCAGAGGCTGAAATCAGAGCAGAACTGAGAGGACTCCATTAGATGCTCTCTAGCAGATAATTAGAATGAGGCAGAAGAGCTGAGAGAATTTCCTTCCTTTCCTGCACACTCTGGAATTTCACTCAAGTAACTGTGGCAGTTGTGAAAGATGAGAGAAATCTTTATATGGCTCATCAGTTTGTCACAGAAGCTAGGGGTGCTGCTCTGAGAAGTTTCAGAAATGTAACAGTACTTACTTAAGGACAGAAAGAAACAAGAGAAAGGCGAAGGTGAGGATGAAGATCTAAGAGAATTTCCCAGGGACAAAAGAGTGAGCAGCTAGGTGACAAAGCAGACAAAGACCTTCAACAGCTCACGATGGAGCAGGCTAAGCTCTGGAGCAGAGGCGCTTCTGCCTAACAGCTTTTAGATTTTTAGACTCTGTTAGAGGGAAGGTCTTGATTCATCCCTGAACACGTTTTAGTGTAGTCAACCAAATCTACAGTATTGCAGAAAAATTGCAGTGAGAAACCAAGCAGCACTCAGAGAGTTGGAGAACTCAGGTTTATTACGCACTCTGAGATCTGGGCTCAGAGCTCAGTTGCATCATTGCTTATATAGAACTTATTTGGTGTGAGCTGATTGGTTAATTTGTCCACAGATGGTTACAAGTGCAGGAGTTATAGGTTGTAGGCAGTTACAAAGAGTTACAAAGTGCAGAAGTTGCCAGAGAGTATAGGCAGTTACATTTGTTGCTTAGACAGAACGAGTAAAAGGGAAAATGAGTCTTTAGCTAAATTTTGAGTACGGCCTATGCAGCAAGCATATCTACAGAAGCAGAACAATGAGCCACTTAGCCTTTTGAGTGAAAATTCCTCTTCATTGGCACCATTCATTCAGATTCAGTTCCATTACAAATCAAATCTATTTGACTCCTACCATTGAGACATGACATAAGGGTGTACCCCATTCTGGAGATAAATATAATTTATTTTAGCTTCTACTCTTTTAGACAACATATATGTTGCCTAATTAAAATATTTACTGATTACCAAAAATGAAGGCTATATCTTTATTTAATGTACATGTGTAATATAACCCATTTTAAGAAAATATTTCAGTTTATTTAAAAAAAAACGATAAATCCTAAGGTACATACATACTAAAAGTATAATTTTTATCACAATAAGAAAAAGCTAGAAATAATTTAAAAGGTCATAAGGAAATGCCTTTCCATATTGAGGTAAAAGTAATAAACAAAATGATATTAAACAAAATTTAGGTCAAAGGGTATATATAAAGAAGTTTTAGAATTATTTGAAAATAAGAATAATAAAAATAAAACAAAAGATTTTGTGGCTTTCAGTTAAAACGTTTGTAAGAAAATATAGTATTGAACACCTATATCAACAAAAATGAGATAAAAAATAAATTAAGTGAATTAGTTAGCCAATTCAAAAAAAGGAGGAAAAGAATGCCAAAGTAAATGAGAAGAAAGCTAATATAAAATTTCATAAAAATAAAAGTAGAAATAAATGAGCTAGAAAATCGATACACACGAGAACTAATAAATACATGCCAAATTTATTTCCTCTGCAAATTCTATCATAGTCCCAAAGGAAACATGTAAAACTGGATCAAATAGATCATTTTCTTTAAAAAATTACAAAAACAAACTCAATGTATAGAAATTATAAGTAGATTAATTACCCTAGAAGAAAGAAAGCAACCCTCCCAGTTGACTTCATCTAGGAATTTTACCAAGTTTTTAAAGTTCAGGTAATCATAATGCTATATAAACTGTCCTAGAACAATAAAAAGGATGACTTTTAAATTTGCTTTATAATATAAATATAACATTTATCTTATACATTGCATACAGATATCAATGCAAATTTTAAAATATAACACTAGCAAATAGAATCTAATAGCATATTAAAAATCATTCAAGATAAGCAACTGTAGTTAATTTCAGTAATGCAAGCATATTTAAATGTTAGAAAGGTCATAAATGTGGTCATAAATAATATTATATCAATAAATTTTAAAAAGAAATTATCTGATTATGTCTAAAGATGCAGAGAAGGCATTTGTCAAAAATCAGCATATATGATAATAAAACTATACTTAATAAAATAAGACTTGATACATTAACATGATAAAATATATATCTTAATAAGCAAACATTTTATTAAAAGTAAAAGACTATAGATTTTCCAACTATAGTAAAAAAAAAAAGATAAAGTTACCTTTGTGACTTTCTCATGGTACCAAGAAGAAACAAACAAAAAAATTAGCATATAAAATCCAAGACTTTAAGTCTGGAACTCTGAATAACTATACACTAAGAGGAAGTATAAACCATTATGAGAGGAGGTCTTGCAAAAACCACAAACTGGCCTTGAGAAAATTTAGTCCCCAACTGGATTTAGGTCATTGCTGTCACTATACGTTCCTGGTAGAAGATACACTGAAACCTCTAGGGAAAATAATATATTTCAAATATATAGATGAACTGTCTCTCATATATATATTTTCACAAAAAAATTAAAGAGATTATTGTTTAATTGAAAACATGCCAACAGATTTGTGGAAATCTTCAAAGATCATGTAGCACAGAAAAGAATGTGAGAGACACAAGGGTTAAAAAACATGATGAAAGGTTTAGCATTCCTGCTGTCCTGGAAGAAAAAAAAAGAGAGAGAGAGAATAAGGCAGAAGCAATATTAGAAGATATATGGCTAACATTTTCCCAAAATTTACATGTGACATTGGAATAGAAAAAAAAATCAGTATAAATAAAAAGAAAACCTATGGCTGTGAACATAGAAACATCATAGTAACATTTTCTGGATACCAGTTAAAAAAATGTACAATAGATGTAAAAAAATTTAATAGAAAATTAAATATGATTAAACATAAAATAAGTTGTATGTCACAACTGAATTGGGCTGATTTCTGTAATTACTGATTTGTTTATGTTTAAAGTAAGCTTAGAGTAACAAAAAATAGAAAAACTTAAAAATAAAATGCATAATCTAAAAAGGTGCTGAAAATAACATTTGCTAAAATTCAAAACATTCTTTTGTAAATAATAGTGAACTAGAAATAGAATGCTATTTCTTATTTAAGAGAAAACATGGAAATTAGTAGTGAAATATTGAAAATATTCCCCATGGTTTCTGAATGAATCAAAGGTGACCTTTAAAACTATTTCTATTCAATACAATAGACAAGAAAAAAAAAGTAAAATGGTATAAATGGAAAAGAATAAACTCAATAAGCTTTATTGTCTTACAAAATATTTATATATACAGAAAATACAAAAGGAAGCAACTAAAATAATAGAATTAATCAGTGTAACAATGTCCTTAGGTTCAGGATCAAATAAATAAACACAGAAAATGTGTGCAAGACCTCTAAGCTGAAAACTACAAACATTGAGGGGAATTTAAAGAAAACTTCAATAAGCAGTGACATACATCATGATCAAATATTGGAGAAGTCAACATTGCAAACATGTCAATTTTCCCAAACTGACTCATGTGAAATCTCAAAACTCAAACTGTATGTGTGTGTGTGTGTGTGTGTGTGTGTGTGTGTGTTTCTGTGTAAATGTTATAATGATTCTTAATTTATATGGAGTTTCAAAGGACCAAGAAGAGTTAAGATAATATTAACCAATATAATAAAATATAGGATTTACACTATCAGTTTTCATTTGATTATTAAGATGGAAAAATTATGAGCGTGCTGATTCACACATATATAGCCACTTGATATATAATAATAGTGGTGACACTGAAATAAAAATTCTCAACAGTAATATATGGGAAAAAATCAAAATTTGGTGACATTTGTTGGCAAGGCTGTGGAAAATAGACACTCTTGTACATAGGTGATAGGTATGGAAAACAGCAAAACTTTTATAAGGGAAATTTTGGTCATATTTTCTCTAAACAAAAGTGCATTTACCTATAAAGCAAGAGCTATCAGCCCTAGAAATATCTTTCAGGGATAAATTGGCAAAAAAAAAAAAAATACGTAGGGCTGTTTAATAAAGTACTAAATTTAACAGGCTATGGCACAAAATTACCTGTCAAAATTAATCTATAGTATATAAAAAAGTTGATTACTATGCAAACTCCTAAAACAAAACAAAAAGTAATTTAAAAAAAGTATTTGAAAGAATCAAAGAAAAGGAGTAGTTTATGTTGAGAGGAACCATGAAAGAATGGTGTCTAACTTAGCCCAAATAAGTAAAGCCAGAAAAATAAATAATTAAAATCAATATGAGACCAATATAAATATTTGGAAATTGAGCAAGATACATTTAAAAACTCATGAGTGAAAAAGACATCAATAGCAAAATTAGAAACTATTTTGTATGACATGATAACGAAAATACATCTTATCAAATTTCATGGGAGGTGGCTATAGCAAAGCACAGGTAAAAATGTAGACATTAAATGCTCATGTTGGAAATAAAAAAGGTGTATAATTAATGATAAATGCTTTTACCTTATAGAGTTAATTAAAAAAGAACTAAAGCCAAAATATGTGGACGGAGGTAAGGATCAAATTTCAACAAAATTTCAATAAATTTTTTAAAAAGCAGATAAATACAATCAGTGAAGACAAAATCTGATTTTATGAATAGATCAATAAAATTCATATTTTCATAAAGAAATGAAGAATAATTATCAAGATCTGAAATAAAAGATGTAGATATCACTATAGATAATATAGATATTAAATGATAATGAATATTGTAAACATTATACTAAGAACTTAGACAACATATATAACATGAAAATAGTCAAAGAAACAATCAACTAAATTAAATACGTCAAACAGAAAAAGTTGAGAGCCAAATGATTTTATTTCTATGTGGAATATAAAACTGAAAGCAACAAATGAATGACAGAGAAACAGACTCATGGACATGAACAACAATTTTGTGGTTACCAGAGGAGAGTGGGGTGGATAAGGATAAAGGACATCAAATATATGATGATGGAAAGAGATTTGATTTTTAGTGTGATATACAGATAATGTATTATTGAATAATACACTTGAAACCTTTATAAGTTTATTAATTAATATCACCTCAATAAATTTAACAAAAAAGAAACAATTAACAATATTAACAAAAACTAGATATTCTGAATGAGTCTATATCTATTAAAGAAGTTGAATTTATCATTTCTTTCTTCCTCTAAAAACAAACAAAACAAAATATCACCACCACAGATAACAATAACAAAACAGAGACCCAGATGGCATTAGTTGTAAATAAATTTCTACAAACATATAGAGAAGAAATAAAACAATTCTAAAATATGCTTTCCAAAACTGTGGGAGGAAAAAAGCATATCCCAACTCCAGTGTATGAATTGAAAGAAAGAATTTCACAATAGATCTTATACTTGAAGAAGATAGTAAGGAAATACTTGAAACAACTCTATGTACATAGATTCATCACATAAAGTAGACCAATTCTTGGAAGCCTATAAGCTATCAAAATATATCCAAGAAGATATTATCTGAATAGCCCTAAAAATATTAAAGAATTTAATTTTAAGTTTTAAAGCTACCCCAAAAGAGATCTCCAGGCCTGATATCTTTAAGGCAAATAATATAAACTATTTCATAAAGAAATATCAATTCTGCACAATCTCTTCCAGAAAAAAAGAAGAGGAAGGAACAGTTTTCAAATAGCATTGCCCTGTTACCAAATTCAAACAAAATATTACAAGGAGAAAAAAAAACACTATAGATCCATATTTCCCCTGAGTATGGAAGCAAATCTTCAAGAAAATAATATCAAATTGATTCATTAATATAGGAAAAAGGACATGCTATCCTTTCCACATGATGCAAAGTTGGTTTATTTTTCTAAAAGCAATTAATGCAATTCATAATGTTAAGAAAAAAAGGAGAAAAATATATTGGTGTCAATAGCTACAAAAAAATCATTTGGCAAAATTCAATATCTATTCTTCATAAGAACACTCATTGATTCAGAAATAAAATAGAATATCCTGATAAAAGGTGTTGAATATACTCTATAGCTAACATCATACTTGATGGTGAAGGATTGAATAATTTCTAATTAACATCAGGATTGCAGTATTTCTTCTTTTACTATTTCTATTCCACATTGTCTTGGAGGCCCTAGTTAATATAATAAAGCTAAAAACATAACACACACAGATTAAAAAGAAAGAAGTAAAACTCTAATACACTTGTACTTTGCTGTCTGAAAATGTAGAAAATATTTGCTTACTTCTATGGAATCTGACAAAAATTAGAAATTGTTAGAATTTATGAGTCAATCCGACAAGATTGTAAGATATAAAGTCAATACAAGAAAATCAATATTTATGTATAAGAGCAAAAATTGAAAGTAAAACTTAAAGATAATTTTCTTTATTATAAAAATAAAAATAAATTTTAAAGGATACTTCACTAAAAAGGAAAACTGAATAGCAATAGACAAATGAAAATATTAAATGTCAATAATCAAGGAACTAATTTTAAAACACTTCTGATGTCATTATATGCCAATAAGCAAAAAATGTAAAAATCTAATAGAATTAAGTGTTGTGAAGAACTGAAGTAATGGTGACACTCAGTACTGGAGGAAAAGTTGGTTTGAAAAATTACTTTGGAAAATAACTTAAAAAAGCTAAATTGTGCTTTCCATTCTTAAGTATATACCCTAGAAAACATGTGTATATGTATGTCAATGACCAGTTAAAATAGATTTTTTAAAAAACAGTGTTTGAAATAGCCAAAATAAGTAAATTTAATGTGAATAAAAATAAAAAAAGACTGTTGCCTAGTCATATAATTCTAAAAGGCAATGAAAATAAATTATATTTATAATTACCGACATAAACTCATAAACACAATTTTGAGGAAAATAAATAAATAATAGAAAACACATATCATTTGACTGTATTTATGTAAGGTTCCAAACCTGGCTATTTAAAATAATATTTAGTATATGAATATATACATAAGTGATAAAATTATGAAGTAAATCAAGAGAATGATTATCACAAAGTCAAGAGAATGATTTACCCTGATTGGTAAGGAAAGGGTATGAGACCCAAACAGCTTACAGAATTAGTTAGTAAACTGACTCTTTTCTCATAGCGTAAATAAATAGAAATAATATTTAGAAATAAGAAGACATTTTATATAATAAATTAAAAATCATCTACCTCTGATACTATACGACTTTGTGTCTAATTATTCTTTCTGAACTATCAGTGTTAAATAGGAATAATTTGTGCTCTCTCCAACTCAGCAAAGACCTTGTGCTTCTACTGGGGAGGAGGTATCATGTCTAGACAAAAATGAAAGGAAACAGCAACATATATATAGCACACTAAGATGAATATCCATCTCTCATCAAGAGGATAGAGATGTTCCATCTAAGACAAGATCATTTAATAGCTATATTTTTTAACAAGTAGAAAGATCCCTTTTCTTTTGTATGTCACTAAGACAAAGAAAGAAGAAAAACTGGGCTTAAGGTAATTTATTCACACACATATGATTTTAAACTCAAAGAACATTTTCTTAGCACTTGTTGTTAGAGGCAATGACAAGCATAGCTGGAAGAGCATGCCACAATCTCTGCCTCAAAGAGTCATCAAGCTGATCGAAGAGAAAAGACCTAAACATGTCATTACAATATGTCTAAATACAGTATATGAAGTATCTACTCATGCAGGCACAGCAGTGCTAAGAGGTAATAGACTTTTTCAGAAAAGAATAAGGGATGATGCATTTGGAGTTTTCCAGGTGGAAGAATGCAACATTTTCTAATAACAATATAAGGACCATAGCACAACAGATGACCATGGCTTTATTTAATACTAGTATGAAAATCTTAATATCAAAGATTGCAGAAAGGACTTTCATATTCTTTTTAAATTATCAGTTATCAAATATGAGTGTTACATCCTGAAAAATGCAAACTTTATATTCATTTATTCACTCGAACACATGTTGAGGGCCATCTGGGAGCTTTAGCTGGAGCAATGGTAAAAAATGGTTCCCCGCCAGCCTCCTAGTTCTCACAGACCAGTAGTAACAATTCCATAGATTTTATTGTCCACTTCCTTTTACTTTTGTTTTCTTATTATTCACCCTCACACTCCATTTACATCTTCTCATTTGGAAAAAAAAGAAGTCTTTTTATAAGTAAAATGTACAAACCCCTTTACTCCTGGGTAGATTCACAGAGGCTACAAATTAGCGTTTCTTTATAGAAAATTTGGCCTCATAATAATAACTCCCTTTATAGAGACCTTGCAAAGACTTTTTCCTTTCCATGTGGTGTTCAGAGATTAATGGGAATGGTGTCCACATATTTGTGTTTCTGCCAGACTACACCACTTATCTGAAGCCAGTGTCAGACCCTTATGACAATTAATCACCTCTCCAGTCCCTGAAATAAAATCTGCATTGTACACTTCTTGGACTGAGGAAAGGAAAAGGGAATGGTGTGGTTTGGGGCTGCTTCTCATCATTAATTTTCAATTATGACTGCAAGAACCATCCCAGCTAAGCCTCAAGTTGGAGGGCAGGGGGTAAAATAGCCCCCAGAGAAGACTAACAAGGGCCACATGGAATGGAGGATAGCTGGGACTTATAAATTTTTTTTTTTTTAGAAAAGAAAAATACTAAACAATTTATAAAATTCCTCACAGGGTGGTAAAAAGTATGTCCAAGCTAATTGGGAAAAGTCACATAAAGGCCATCCAAAAGGGCCTCCTAACGGCATAAATAAAAAAGACAGCTACATCTTTGTTTGAAGCTAGAATGGTGAAGTTGAGTTTCTCACTAGTTAAGATAATTTGTCTCTGCTTTATACATATATATATATGCTTTTTCAGTTCTACTGACACTTCTTGCTCAGCCAAAGGAAAATGTTTCATAGTCTTTAGAGGCCTGTTCAGGAGACCCTCTGGTATGAAATGAGCAAGCAAAGATCTGTTCTTGAAAGAGAGAGAGAGAGAGAGAGAGAGAGAGAGAGAGAGAGAGAGAGAGAGTGAGTATTAGCCTTCCTAGTAAGACAAAAAAAAAAATCTGAATATTAAAAAGCCAAACTTATGTGTGGAGTTTTGAATTTTAGAAACAGGATTTTCATCTCACAACATTCTATGTTGTCAGTTTTATATAAATCTCATTTTTTAACACAAATAACTAAAGATCAAGAAACAAAATCACGTGCTACATATCATAGGTTGAAAGTGACATTGTCAGGATTCCAGCTTTGGTCTTCTGAACCAAAAACACACACACTTTATATAACATTTTGATGCTTTTAAGTATTTAAGGATTGGATATAAAAGGATTCATATGTGTTTATTTTATATGAGCATGCAGACATTATTCTTATTAATAGAGAAAGCCATCTCACACACACACACATATACACACACACATCATATTAGATGTTACTCAGTTTTAAATTATTCTTTTCCTCATGCTATCCCCATCCCAACATATTTATTTCATGCTGTTCTCCCTTAAGGAGGAATTCTTTATTACGAATGTTTTAGATGGGCTTATACCTATAACCCACTACAAATTCTCTGTAGGTCAGTTCATTTTGTTTCTTAGCCAATCACACATTCTCTCTAACAACACTGAATCCTGAATGAGCAAAAGAAAGACCAAGTTTCCCTAAAACCTGAGACCTTGGCTGTTGTTCACACTACCTTCTAGAGCAAAATCTTGTCCTTTGTCATTTCATCGAGCTTACCCTTCTAGCATCCTATCAATTAAGTGAATTCCTCATATTCTCTCAATACATTCCCTGGTCACCTGAGAAACTAATCTTCAGTTTCTATGACTTATTATGAACTTATTATGTTCATCCAAGATGGAAGAACACCTTCCTTATTCTTCTGCAAGCTTTGAATATCCAAGGATGGTGAAGACAGTAGCTACATTGTAGTGGTTGTGATTTCAGATTCTAATATAAGAAATTAATTTTTTCCAGCTATGAAATTTAGTCTTGACTCAAGACATTGGATGTATACTAGAGAAACTTTGAAAACATCTCTTGGAACTTTAATGCAATGCTCACCTACCTCAACACTGTTGAGATGTTTCCTCCCTTATCCATTTGACTCAGGCCATACCCAATTTATATGGGCATAGAGTAACTTGAATACACAGTTAGAATTTGCTGAATAATGGAAAATTTAAAGGAGAGAGGACATTGAAGGTTGTTAATGCTTACATTTAAAAATTTCAATGCATGAAGTATGAGAAGAACAAAACTGTCTTTCAGTCTTGCCTTTACATACCAGACCTGAGAATCTTTCTGTTACTGAATTATACTTATATGACTTTTTAAATTGCACATTAGTTAAAAAATTGACAATAAAAGTTATTATGCTTTATAAATTTTATTATTTTGTGAGTAATATTTTTAGGAAAACTTCCCCTTCATTAACCAAGAACCTGGAATAAATTCTAGGCCTAAAACAATCAAATGTTATGTGATTTTCCATTCCAGATTTCAGCCTGATCTAGACGTCTGATTTCTAAGTAATAATCCTGGCTTGGGAGAAGAAAATGACAAATTTTATTAAAATAATTCTCTATTTTGGAATTTCTAGCCCTATTTTCAGGATTCATTATTCTCTTTTGTATTATTAAGGCTTTGTCGCTGAATGGGCTTTTATAGTAGTATAACACAAAGGTAAAACCACTGGAGACCAGGAGATTTACGTAGTAAGTGTGTTAGAGGAAATCCCTCAATGAGTGGTAAAAGCATGTGTTAAATTTCAAGTTTGATGAGAGTGACACTAGCCTTTATTTATAACGACAGCTGCTTATAAGCTGTGGAGTCAAAGTAGATTAAGAATTTCCTGATGCTTTTGGTCTTAAGATCATATAGCAGGAAGGACCCTGAACCTGGATATTGAAGTAGAAAATATGTATTTAGTTTTCCACTTACCCCTAGTTTTTAAGAATAAAGATTGACTAGCAAAGGCGCTCAACTGAGTAAAAATGGGCCTGGATACAAAATCAAAGCAACTTATTCAAATAGAGATTATCTTACCTCTGTCTCTGGACATATGACAGTAAGAACTAACTTTATTTACCTTGAACAGTTAACATGGATTTTCATTAACAAGAATTAAGTATAGAATTTAGTGACAAGGTGCAGATAAAAATGGAAGGTATTATCATCATCATCATCAGTCATCATCATTATTATTTTATTTTGCTCCTTAAAAAACTAGGAAGGAAAGAAAGGAAGGAAGGAAGGAAGGAAGGAAGGAAGGAAGGAAGGAAGGAAGGAAGGAAGGAAGGAAGGAGAGAAGAAGGGAAAGAGGAAAGGAACAAAGGGAAAGGACTAAAAGATAAGAGAAAGGAAAGAAAAGGAAGGACAATTTTTAAAAGGTAGAAAATGGAAGAGAAGAATATTTGCCCATATATATGAAGGCTTATTTCTACTATCAACAAGACAAGTAATAACAAGTGTTGGAGAGGTTGTGGGGAAAGAGGGACATAACATACAGTGCAGGTGGGAACGTGAAGTAGTGCAGCCACTATTAAAAAAACAAAATGAAGATTCCTTAAGAAATTAAGAATAGAATTACCATATGACCCAACAATCTTTATTTTGCATATCTACCTGAAAAGTTTGAAAACATTTGTCTGTAAAGATATAAGTACCCTGATGCTCATTGCAGCATTATTCATGATGACCAAGACACAGAAACAATGGAAGCATCCTTCGATAGATGATTAAATAAAGAAACTGCAGTATATGTATACAATGGATTATTACTCAGCCATAAGAAAAGATGAAATACTGCCATTTATGACAACATGGCTGGATCTTGAGAATATCATGCTAAGCAAAATAAGCCTGCCAGAAGAAGGCAAGAACCATAAGATTCATTCACATGTAGGATATATATATATATATAGCAACAAAGGAACAAACAAAAAATTCAGACACAGACAACAGTAAAATGGTTACCAGAGGGAAAGCAGGGAAGCAGGGACTTAAATAAGGGAGAAAAGGAGTCAAATATATGGTGATAGAAGAAGATTTGACTTTTAGGTGTTAAACACACAATGCAATATACAGATGATGTATTATTGAATTATGCACTTGAAACAATTAATTTAGTAACTAATGTCACTCTGGCTGCCTGGATTAAACATATGATATTAGTTCACAGACTGTGTGATCCACGGCAAACTACTCAATGTCCTGGAGATTCAGTTTAGCCTTCTGCGAAATGCATTTTACATAGCACTGCCTTCCTAGGGTTGTATTAAGGATTATCAACATTGAGATAAATAGAAATAAACAATGTTTCTTGCGCCATATGTAAGTGTTTATTATTTTGAATGTAGTTTCCATGAATCTAGTGACTACCTCCAGTGTTTCCTCCTTATACACTCAAAGTAGTCTCAGAACTGAGCCAAGGCCTCCTGGTGCCCCCTCCCCTCTAGTTTTTCCTCACAAGTCAGTAGACCACACTCACAGCAAAAACAGAAGCACAAATCCCACATCAGTCATTGCTTACTTCTCCACATCTACTATATTCTCCTGTTTCTCTGAAAAATTTCTCATTTGGAAATGTTATGTCCTTCTTTGAAGAACCTTGGCCTCTGTCATGAGCCATATTGGATCCTCCCAAAATTCATACATTGAAGTTCTTATGCCCAGTACCTTACAGTTCATTTTATTTGGAAATATGGTTTTGAAGACATAACTAGTTAAGTTAGGATGAGGTCAGACTGGAATAGGGCAGGGACTTAGTCCAACATGACTGGTGGCCTGATGAAAAGGGGAAATTTGGACTCAGACACATGGTGAACACCCTATGACGGTCACAGATGTGCTCACAATCTAAGGAACAACAAATATTTTGCTACATCACCAAAAGCTAAGAGATAGGCATGGAACAGATTCTCCTTCACAGTTCTCAGAGGGGGACCAATCTTGTCAACACCTTGATCTTGGATTTCTAGCTTCCAGAACTTGGAGATAATAAATTTCTGTTGCTAAGCCACTCGGTTATTGGTACTTCATTACGGCAGCCCCAGGAAACTATTAGTGCCTCACTGAGGAGAAAACTTGATCCCTCTCCTACTTGCTAAAGTTTGTACACATTGGAAATCTCCTGTGTCTGGAAGTATGTCCTCTTGGACATGGCTTTGAAGCCCTTTTCTGGACCTAGGGAACCAACAAAAAGTGTTATCTGTGCTGGGGCATTTTCCTTAGTTTGTGAGACAAATTCAAAGTGAGTGTCTCAAGGCCTCTAGAAAAGCTTCCTGTACTGTGGCATGAAGTCACTCTATATGAGGAAAATAAAAGAAAGATAATGGGACTTTCAATTTTTGGTTTGTTAGCTTTCTCTGCCACTTGTAAAAGTGTAAAATTGAGCAAATTATGAACATCTTCCTTTCCTCACTGATAAGATACAAATAAATAGACCAGCGTTCAGAAATGAAAAAATACATTTATCACTCATGCAAGCAGCAGATATCTATTGAGCACCTACCAACTGAAACAGGCACCAGAATTAAAAAAGGAAATGGGTAAAGCAGAGTCTGCCCTTGAGGTATTTATAATGCAGAAGGAAGACAGACACCTGCATGAATAATTACAACATGCAATGAGAAATGATTGACTAGAGCTCTTTCAAGGCTCTGTGTGAACTCAGAGGAGGAAGATATTGACCTTGTCTTGGCATTGGTGAGGGAGTCAGAAAATACTTTATTTAGCAAGCATGTGTAGCTTAGGGAAAGCTTTACAAATTCCATCACGTTTGAACCAAACCTTGAAGAATGAGTGGCAATTTATCAAATGAAATGGCAGTAGAGGATGGATCCTCAGTATGTACATAGTGCAGGTATGTTTACAGGGAGGGTTTTCTCAGACCACATGGCTAAATCATATATGGACACGTGTCTGTCTGAGATAAAGCAGTGAAACAGATGAGATTAAATACTTTTCCAACCTTAAAAGATAGGTTATAAAGAACAAAAAGTTTCTATTGTTCAAGTTTAAGAAAGAAAAATACAATCATTTGGTCATGGTCCCAAGCCTTCATCAGAGTTGTTTTTAAACCCATCTCAATCTTCCAATAACAGCTGTCTACATTAACTGAACTTCTCAGCCAGTCAGCAACTGTTTGGCTCTATTGACCACACCTATAAGAGGCTGAAAGTTCATCCAATCTTTAAATACTCCTGCTTCTAAACCTGTAGATTCATGAACTTTGTATTTCTCAAAATTTTCTACAAGATGTTTTTTATTTAGTTCTTTTATTTTGTTCAGTGATTTATACCTTGCAACTATAGCTATCCTTTGCTTAGCAAGCAATAAATTCAGCTTTGATTTGATATTTGATACTACTTAATGCTTTTATTATTATACTTTTCCACCTCCATATTTCCTAAAATATTTAATAATAACCAATGAAGTGTCTGTCAAAGATAATAACATTTGCTCTTTTTTTTCAAAAATTAACATTTCATAAAAATACTTGTAAGTAAAATAAACAAATATGTAAAAGATATTCTAAATACTGTCCAGTGATCCTTACAGTTAGAATTAAATTTCTCCTTTTTGTCAAAATTTTTATGATTAGTTAAAAGATGCAGAGATTTATGTTTTCTCTAATTTCAGATTGAAATGTATCTTCTCCTTGATGATTTATCATTGTGATTAAAGATTAAGCAAGCTATACCCAAAAATTCATGTCTATTTCATTGAGAGGAATCTCAGAATGAGCAAGTCAATTTTTGATGCTTGACATCGTCATGGAAACTGCCAATTGCCGGGTAGGAATGGTTTCCTGTAACACTTTCTCTTTACTGCTAAAGGTCAAGTAAAATTTTTATAGTCTTTAAGATTACAAAACATTTAGAAAGCACAACTGTTTTTAGAATACACTGCATCAAGTTTCAGAATGAAGGCAATGAGTTTGTCACTTTTTTTGAATCCTGACTTCTGGAGTTCCACTTTTAAAGAACTACTTTCTGATACTTGCAGGAAATAGTACTAACAGCATGGATAAGCCAAAAAAAAAAAAAAAGAATAAATAAAATAACATGTTCCTTTCTTGCTCGGAGTCTTTTGAAGTATGTCCTCTAGGACATAGGACTAAGGAACAACTTTGTAGGCCTTTAATATGGCAGGATCAAAGAGCTTATTAAAATGAATTACTTGAGAGGACTCAATGATTACATTTCACTAACCTACAAAAACAAACCAAAAATAAGAAAGGCAGAAAACAATCTCTAAGTCATATGGGAACAGATTACAAGGTACCATGCCCCTGCTTGTTCAGTCAGATGTCAAAACAATATGTTGATAATTGTAAGCTCTTACATATGTTCATCCTCATTGAATTGTTAACAAGCCCTCCACTTATTTAAACACATTTGACAGTTTTATGAACCAGTTTTAACAAACGAGAATAATATTTAAAACCCTATTTTGAAATAATTTTAGATTGACAGAGAATTGCAATAATAATATGGAGAGTTCATTTAACTCTTCACCCAACTATGGCTAATATCATTTTACATAGCTGTGGTATATTCATCAAAGCTAAGAAACGGGAATTGCTATGATATTTATTATCACCTAAACTTCAAGCTTGATTTAAAATTTACCAGATTTTGTACTTAATGTCCTTTCTTTTTCTTGTTCATGATCCAATCAATAATAATACATTACATTTAGTCATCATGTCTCCTCAATCTTTTTCCATCTGTAAGAATTTCATGGTTTCTCCTCTCTCTCTCCCTCTTTTTTTTTTTTTTTTTTGTCTTTCATGACTTTGAGAGTTTTGAAGAGTCCGAGTAAATTATTTTATTTCTCTTGTCTGATGTTTCCCACTATTGGGTGAGAGTTATAAGTTTTGAGGGAGAATATCAAGAATAAGGTACCTTTCTCATGGCATATTAGTGAGAATGTGATGATAACATAACTTATTGTTGGTGTTGCTAACTTTGACCACTTGGATAAAGCGGTCTACGGGGTAAAGTAAGTAATTACTACTTTCCCTTTTCCATAGACTACTCCTCAGATTCCAGTGGATCCGTCCAGTTCACACTCAAAGGAAGGAAAATGAAATTCTCCATTCTGGAGAGTGCCCCCTTCTGGAGGGAAGAATGAATAAATCTTCCATTGTATGTTACCACCAGCACAGTAATTAATAACTATTTTGGAGGGAGGGCTTTAAAGCTAACCAAATACCCCTGTTACTCTTTAAAGTTTGTCCATTAATTTTATCATTCATTAATTGCCTGTAAGAATTATTACTGAGCTGTTCTTATGGTTATTTTCTATTTCTCTCATCCCTTCTATATTTATTGTTTAGAATTTTCCTGTAAGAAATATCTGTCCTGTTTCTCTCATTTATTTATCCTTTATTAACTCAATCCTTTATTTAGGCCACTACAAACACATGCAACTAAACTCACGCATTTTTTATAGTCTATGTCAGCATACTTTATCATTTTTTTGCTAATATTAACCATGTAAGAAAAAGCTATGATGTACTTGATATTACACATTTTATCCAGGAAAACTATTTTAGTTTTAATAAATTTATTTTAATTTTGGCTTAGAAACAAAAATATCATATCAAGTTTTTATCTTTTACCCCCACCCCAAAAGAAACTCACCTGTTTTTTACTGCTTTTACATTTTTTTCTAACTCTTTGAAGGTATTTGATTTTTTTTCTATTAAGTGGTAAAAAAAAGAGTATAGACAGAAAACATAGAAAAATGACTAAGAATAAAATTTTCAGAGTAGATATACATGAGAAGTTCAAAAGAAAAGGAAGGATTAAAATACAAGAGGAAAAAGATTATCATAATTTATTTCATTTTATGTTAAAATGTAAATGCCTAAGAATGAAGAATTCAAGGAATAAAGTATAAATATCCATAAGAAGATATATTACACAAGCATTCTAATAATGTTTTTAAACAGTTTGCAATAGCATGGTAGAGGTTATGGAATAAAGCAGAGCAAGAAATGGCAAGATACAAAACTAGACATGCAGCATGATCCTGATTTTGTTACAAAAAGAAAAAATATATGAGAAAAATAAATATATGTATAAATATGCAAAAAATATTTTAAGAATAAAAATTATTGAAAGATTCACAGCATCTAGCACAGTATCCTGATGCCTAATAGCCTACTTGGCAGCTACTGAATTAATTATTGAATAGGAGAAAATATTAATAGTAGTTATGGCTGAGTGGTAGAACATTTGATGACTTAATATTTCTTCTTTATGTTCTTTATATATTTTCCAAGGTTTTTATTCTAAATATGTATCATTTTAATAAGAAGTTGCAATTTAAATAAAAGTCAGATAACAGTTGTTTTTCAACTGTTTCTGTTTGCAAAAGTGACCCTTGATGAGAGGTGTTTTGCTACTGTATCATTTAGAGATTATTATTAGAAAGAAACAATTTTTAGGAAAACAATTCTAAATTAAAACTCTCTATTTTTTCTAATTAATCAACCCAAGAACTTGGCTGCTCAATACAAATGGTGTAGGTCACCTGAAAAACAAACAAAATAATCATAACTGCTTAAAGAATCTTTGAAGTTATAGATTGAGCCAGTGGGAAATTAGCCAGATTGCCATTATAGCTGAAAAGTGCCGGAAGGCCCCAGCAGCCAGTGTAATTATACAAGCTTTGTGAGCCTTGAACATTCTGTGATTGTAATGCATGCTCTCAGCCTTCATAAAATGCCCTACACCAAACTGCATTCTTTAAACTGCTGTCTGGCCCAAGGCTGTGTGATAAATCAGGAGAGAAAAACAAATATTGTAGCAAACCTTTCTGTGTATCAGGAATTTCTTTACCTGTTATGTTCCTAAAGGATGCTGGAACATCCAGTGACTCACACCACTTGGATACGATGAAACTGCCCTTCCCATGAGCCTTTTCTTATAGGGCAGGCACAGGCATACACACTACTATGTCTAGAGTTGGAATCTAACTTATAAAAAGGCCAGCTGGGTGCAGATAGAGGTCATTGATAAGATTAGGAACTCATAATAGTGTGGTAGAGTTTCAGGGCAGTCTTCAGAGGTACAGGAAAGGTGAGTCTAAAATATTCCTCTGATAATGACACTCAGTAGATTTTTGGGGGGCTCTCTTGAATATGAATGTTGCTGTAAACTCAAATGCCATGGAGATGCAGAGTGAACTGACAGAAAGAGAGGTCCATTGCAATGTGAAAGTGCACTTTTATTTTAGTAAAATAGTTAAGGAAGGGGGTGGAAGGGAGAACACAATCAAAATGCCTTTACATTTTTACAGTGACAGAACCAGAAGAAAAGGGTGACACCCAGAAGAGACTTTCTTTCCTGTCTGATGGTGTGCTCTCTGAAGATATCCAGAGCTGAGGGAGGACCCAGAGAGAAGGATTCTCGCTAGAAATGAGTGTATTCTGTCAAACTCAAGGATTAAATCTTTCTTATGTGTGACCTTTGATTCTTCTGCAGATTCCTTGCCAAAGACAGCATTTCAGACAAGTAGCATCTGGTTTGGAATATCTGACAAAAATATTGTGTAGGATAGTGGCCTTAAAATTTGAGAAGCACAGATCAGATTAATAATTTAGTAAAAGCTATTGATTCCTCCCCCATACATATTTCTTCATGCACACCAAATGCACTACTCAGTGGGTTGAAAGACCCCTTAACCCTCTTCTAAAGCACATGAATCCATCGGCCCTAGATTAATAATCTATGATGTAGAAATTGATGACAAGTAATTTAGTACAATTTTTTTTTCTTCTAGGAATTGAAAGAACACTTCTCAAATCACTCAGCTAATCTAACCTGATACTTTTGGAAAAAGACATTTTTTTAACAGATAGGGACACTGACACAAACAGTTGTCAAATGTTGATGATGGTTATTCGTTGTGATTCAAGACTGAGAAACATGGTCATGAATTTTCTACTCTAGTCATAAGCCTATTGTTCATTTCCAATCTATCAGCTGGTTTGTAAAAATATCAAAGAAGTTTTAGAATTGGTGAAATACGTCTGTAGAGGCAAGCGTATTTAGTTCACAAAAGAAACATAGAGAAACTAGTTCTTAGTGTTTTGACATATCTTCACAAAGTATAAGCAGAAAGCTTTATAGACCATGATAAACCATTTCTGTAATTAAAATTATTTACCAACTAAAAAGATTATTCTTAAAATTACAAAAGGACTGTTTATTTTAAAACAGTTGATGTATTCATACTTAAATTTATTATCTGTGCGATACTAAACTATTAAAAAACACAAAATTGAAAACAATAAAAAATTAACAAAATTTGATAGGGATTACAAAAATAATAGCCCCAATGCAAATTTTAAAATAATTTTTAAAATAATATCATCATCCTACTCTTTCCATGGCATTCAGTTGTCTCACTTTGTTAATTAGCAATAAATGCCCATAGCAAGTTCCCTAAACTCCCTCTATTTACATCATTCCCTATTCTCCAAAGGAATTGTAGAGTTTACAAAATATTTATTTAACCTTGGAACCTGTGGCATTTTATCAATATGTGTTCACATACATACACACACATTTCTCTTAATATTGTTATTCAGGTTTACTATAATATTTATCAGTCTTTTATATTGTTGCATAGGTGTTTAGAAAAGATAAATAGTTCCTCATGCATATGGGGAGGGGTGTTTCTTCCCTCTACCCCTCACCTAGCCTGCTTTTGGAGCTAAACATTTCTCAAGCTGCTGAGTGTCAGCTACTGCCAGCTCATAGCTGAGCCCTTATGTAGGCTTTCCCAAGATTATGGTCCTTCTGAGGAGTCAGTATTAGTCGATGACTGACTGCGGCAAGGATGCAGAAGCCCAGATCCCCTTAACCTTATTTGGAATAATGTCAAGGGGCCATTCTAGTCCCAGAGTTCCAGTTAAGATCAGTAGAAGCCTCAGCTTCAACTGAAATTTGGTCCAACCAGTCTTCCTCGAGTTTGTTTGTTTGTTTGTTTGTTTGTTTGTTTATGGGGGGAGTTGTATGCAATTCATACTTATATATTTTTCTTATGTATTTACATTTATGCATCTTTATCTTAGTCAATATAGAACATTTTTAAACTGACATGAAGACTTATTTGGATTTCATGAGTTTTTCCACAAATGTCATTTTTCTGTTCCTAGGTTTAATCTAAGTTACCACATTGTGTTTATTAGTTCTATCTCCTTGGTCTCTTCTAATCTATGACAATTTTTCAGCCTTTCTTGGTTTTCCATCATCTTGACAATTTTAAAGAGTTCTAGCCAGGTATTTTGTAGAATTTCTTACACTTTGGGTTTGATGGTTTTTCATCATCTCACTGGAGTTATTGATGGAGTAAAATTACCTCAGAGGTAAAGTGTTCTCATTGCATCATATCAGGGGCACATGATATTAACATGACTTATTACTAGTGACAAAAACCTTGATTATTTGCTTAAAGTAGCATCGGCCAAGTTGTCCACTGCTTCCTCCCACTTTTCTAACTCTCTCCCGAATTCATCTCACACTAAAATACCTGCTTGAAATTCTCAGCTTCAGAGTCTGTTACAGAATCCAAAATTTTTAAAAAATGTAATATTTACTCATTTTATTTCATCCTATATCTTCAAAAAATGCTGAATAATTTAGTCCTTGAAATTTAATTTTGGCAATACCTATAGAAGAAATATAACCACAGTTAATCTTAATTTTGCAGCCATGCTAATGTTTTATCAAGAATTATACATATTTACAATGTTTACAAGCTAACTTATTTTATACAATAGCTTTAATTCAAGGAGCTAATAGAAGTAGCAATATTATTCAAAGGCCACATAAATGTTATCACTCACATGTATGTCATTCCTGGCTGTGATTTGATATACAAAATACATGAAACTTCTATCACTTAAAATTGTGGTACAAGGATCTAAAGTTTATCTTCACCAATTGTCCAAACTACTAATTAACCACACCAGAACTTCACACATTCCACTCTGAATCCTTTTGAACCTGCTCAATGAGTTAATATTTTATGAAAATCACTAATATTAGTAGAAATTACATTGAAAATTAGTGACTTCATCATTCTCATCTCTGTCACATCAAGATTGCCATTGGAAAAAAATTTTTACAAGAAAACTTACTCAACTGTAAAATATCATTGTCACTTCAGTTTCAATAATGTTTCCTTTATTTTCAGGAAAGAAATATTTATTCAAGAAGAATAAAGTCAGTGATTTTTTTTTTTCTCTCTATCCAAGCTGGGAGTTTTATAGTAAAAATCCTCAAATTCTCTCTGGCTCATTTCACCCTCACATTTTGTTATTTAAATATATCTGTCAAATTTTAAGGTGTAGCATAAACTCTCTATTTTATGCTGGGTAACTAAATTACTTACTTTGATTAGGAAGAAAGTGGCGCATTGTCTTCACATATTTTAGAAAAACAGTAGTCTCTAGTCTTAAAAAATAAAAAATAAAAAAGCCACCTTCTTTTCTATGGAAAGAAGCCTTGTGCTGGGTACTTTTTCTTAAAAGAAAAAAAAAAGCACAGAAGAGGTGATGATTTAGACCATAGATTTTGGTGACGTTTACTGAAATCACCTCGGAAGACAAAATATCTTTCATTTTTGTAGGTAAAGTCTTGGAGAAAAGTGCTTGCTAGTGCAGCATATCATGTGTGATCATGATGCCAGATTATTCTTCGCTGACAGAGGACACAAATCCTGAATTTTCTCCCCTTGGCATGGCAGGGTCATCCTTGCTATAAACTGAGTCACATATATCAAGTTAAAATAAAAGTCTCCTTGGGGATTGAACAGAGTGGTTTTCTTCACAGTTCAATGAAATGGTCCAGACAGCCACATGGCTTTCCTCATGCCATGGCTTTCATTGGGTCACTGTTCAAATGTCACCTTACCAGTGAGGACTACCTGAAGCCTCTTGAAAATAACTCACTCCTCCAACATCATGCTCTTTGTCCCCCTTCCCAGCTCTTCTTTCTCTGTAGCACGCATTGCTTAATGTTTCTCTCCTTGTTCTAGAATGCCGAGTGCGTAAAGACAGATTTCTTTATTTTATTCACATTATGCCCCTAGTGCCGAGGACAGTGCCAGACACATGCTAGGTGCTTAATAATTTTAACGAATACATGGATTAATACATTTGTTTAACAAATACATGTGGATTGTTTGTCAATAGTTTCAGCCCTTACAGGGAAAAGCAGCATGACTTTTATGTTATTTTAAGGCATAATAATCAATATTAACCATCTTAATCTACGTCCAAATAGTTTTTTGAGCATTATACTATAAAGACTCCTCTCTATACTATAAAATGAATAGCTTATCCTCTCCGCTTTCTTTTATGCGTTCACTGTGAATGAAGAGAGTGTGATACTGTGTCTTGATCAGACTCCTTTTGTCATAGTATTCAAAATATTAAGTTAACTTCCACACTGCAAATAGTAGATTCTTCAAAGCTTCCATTGTTCTTGAGCAAGGTTCATAATGTATAAATAAACTGGTGTGCTTTTTCTTCTCAGTGCCAAGATTCACTATCACCAAGGTCTGTGTATGTGTGCATTTCTACCTAATTTTATGATCATTACCATAGAGTTTCTCATGGCCCAAGGGTTATACTGTGGTTTAAATGGCCTGTTTTGTTAATCCTCTTTCCATCTTGTTGCATCTTGATGGATGCATTGAGGTTTCTCCTATTTGATATTCTTTTATCCTTAAAGAATAAACAGTCGAAAGTCATAAACATTTCTTGGTATCTTTTTCCAGTTGGAAAGTTTGGCTGTCACAGAATATATTCTACAAAGATGTAAGCTTTCAGGACTTTAAAAGTTCAGTGACAAGAAGCCAGATCTTCAGAATTGTATTCTAGTTGCTTAAGATTGTCAGAGGACGTTTATGGAGGAAAATGTAATAATATGCATTATCATTCATAATGTGTCAGGTCAGTCTTAAGAATGATATTCATGTCTAAAAGGTCATTTTCAGGTGAGACAAATAGTGTAATGCCACACCAGTTTCAAAACCTCATCATGACTGACGTGCTAAGGTTGCCACCTATCACCTATCATTTTTTTAAATTTATAATTTCAGGATTTTTTTTCAGAAAATGTACAACTAGTAAACTTGCCTTTATTTATAACTTTGCAAGGGACATCCCCCAAAAGAATGTGTTAAAGGTAATAAAATAGAGCCGACAGTAAAAGGAAGTTGAAACAACACACTTATTCATCACTGGTGCTCTTGAGTGGTATGGGCTAAGGCAGTTGGTTCCATATAGGCATTCCCAGTCTCCATCTCTCCAATACTATTATGAAAATTGCCCTCATACTGAAACAATGCACAGATCTTTCCTGTCACTTTGATGGTAGTTAACAGCAGCTCTAAATTAGCCCTAGGTGATAACATCTTCTTTTTGGTTTGGTTATACTTCATTGGCTGACTTCTCCGAAGTGCCACATATCCTTCCTCCCTTTCTAGGTTCAATAGCTTATTATTTCCATTAGACTTTCTTATTACAGGAAACTTTCCTTTAAAAGAGATTTCAATTTATAGTCATTTACTTTTAATGTGTTTTTCATCACTTTTCTTTGTTGTCAAAATGAAACAGGCACAAGGCCTAAACTTTTTGACTAAAATAATTCTATTCATCCTTTCAGAAATAGGTATTCATAAGACAAGGAAGAAGGAATCTAATTCTTATTGTTTGAAAGGGTGTATTTTCTTTTCCATTCCAATGTTCTTGTTTCTACGTTGAGATGACCATATTAAATGCAGTCCTAAACATGGGTTATAACTACTTTCATTGTAGTATCAGTCAGTGTTAGAGTAAAATATTTTATAGCTTGGAAAATAATTAACTTTTACTATAAAAAAATTTATTGGAAGTCCTGGTGCTATAAATTTCTCTAGAAATTAATAAATGTTACCATATTTAAAAAAGTCTCAGTTAAAAAGTTACTCAGAAATAACCACTAAAACAGTGACAATCTCAGCTCATTATATAAAACACTTGAACTACCTATCCTAATGAATCCCTAATAAATATTTCATTAAAATATTGAGGCTTAACTTTGAGGTGTGTGCTTTTAGAAATTCTCATTTGATGGAAAAGATTCAGAGAAGTTTAATCATGTCTTTAGTGGGATATATCAAATATTTTTTCAGTTGCAATGAAAATTTCACTAAACTAAATCAAATTACTTTTTTTAGGTAGGGGTATTTTTTATCATAGGTGGCCCTAGCCCAGACACGTTCCATTGTCTCATATGCATTAGACACTCAATGAAAATTTGATGAATACATAAATTGACATCAATTTTCTAATACACTTTTATCCATTGTTTTGTGTGTCTCTTTCTGACTGCCACTCATTTATTCAGCCATTATTTATTGAGCACTTAGTATGTTCCAGGCTCCTTTCTAAATATTTAATATTTAGTATGTCCGTACACAGTATAGTAAATGGTCCCTGCCTAATGACTTTAATATTCTAAGAAGCCACCCAGATGAAATTAATTTTATTGAGTTTTATTGTCATATATTATTCTCTGCATGAGAGGAGAAAAGTGGGGTACATCTGATAGAATTATATATTTTTCATATATGTGTGTGTGTATATGTACATATATACACACACACATATATGGGTATATATACACAAATATGTGTGTATATGTATGAACACACACATATATGTATATATATTATATATTATATATAAATTCAGTGGAGCACTGTAAACATACGGTATATAATATGATCAAATATGGACCTATCATTGAAGAAAATATACTTTAGGGAATACATGAGATTATCTTTTTGTCAGATTTAACTGTTCTCAGTCATTAGCTACTTACTATCTTTTAGAGATATTTATAGAGTACTTGGGTTTCTTTTAATGCCATCAAACATTTTGGTAAGTCTACAGGTTCCCTCCAATTTTGGTTAAATATACATTGTTTGCAATTGACTGACATCATCTGAAGAGAGCAAAAGGAGGTCAGTTTTAACAGCTGGAAGTTTTTCATCTGGGTAATGGGCAGTAATAACCATCTGTCAGCCATGTATCTCAATGTCCCTGCCACCTCCACTAGCAAGTTATCCTACATTAGATTAGGAAGAGGGCAAAGTAGAATAGGTGCAAGTGACATCTTTTTGCTAACCTTCATTCCATGAGGTAGTGGGGAAACTGCCTGGAAAAGTGGACTCATGCTGATGTGGATTCATATGCAAGTCTGAGACATCAATATTCTAAACAATATTTTTCTTGTCTTATGAGTCTCTTAATATTATTTTCTTATGTTATTGTGATGATTAATTTAGATAATCTGTGAAGTGGTAAGCACAGTGACTGACATGTTATTAAAAAAATGAAATACGTTCATGTTATCTTACTATATCAATTTGAAATAAGAGGAAAAGGAAGAAATACTTTATTTTCACCTGATTAAAATGGTGGTAATGTCTGGTTCAAAATAAGAATACATGAAAGCATAAAGATAAAAAGGAAACAATATTCAGCCATTCACATTTTGATATATTAAATATTTCTATTTAAAAAAATGTTTGCTATTTTCAAAAAGTAAAGTAATGAATATCTCAGCAACTAATCTTCATTTGTGATTCTGATTATGTTCATAGGAGAAACTGCTAGATGCAGAGTTGCATTTATATTTAAATTCAATATTTTAAAGACTTTTACTATATATTATTATATTATTTTTTGAAAAAGTTTTACAAATTTATGCTACAACAATAGAGTACTTCCTAGATGATTTTACCCTGATGAAATGTCTGTTAATTGTTACCTATTTGATGAAGGAAATTTGTACCCTGGCATGCATTTGTTTATTTTGACATTCTCAAATTATTAAGGTCTCCTTGACTTTTTAAAAATTTACTTAAATTATTTTTGTCTAAAATGTTTTTGTTGGAGATTAAGAAGTATTCTTTTTGACAATTTACATGCACTTAGTTTTTACTTACAATATAGTGGGAAATATATTTTCCAACTTGTTAATTGCATTTTACTTTTGTTATCGCAGTTTTGGATAAATACTCTAATTTGTTGGTAGTCACGTCTTTATTATTTTTTTTAAATCTCATCTGTTATACTTTCCTTGTAGAAGTTTTTCTGCTTAGAAAGATCACATATATTTTAAGCTATATTCTCCTCAAAATTATTTGCTCTTTTAACTTTTTTATATTTAACTTTTCAATCCCTCTAATTTTGTGAATGCAAGAGAGTTTAGTGTTCTTGTACCTGTTTATTATTTAGTATATCAAGAGACTTTCATGTTTTTCCAAAAGGCTAAATTTCTCAATAATGTATACTTTGTTTTGTTTATTTCTCTCTTATTCAGTGGCTGGAAGAGTTGTTTTTAATTTCAATAGTAGTTCTTTTTGTTTTTCATAAATACTCTATAGCTTTTCTTTCTTATTATAATTAATCAGACTATGTTAAGCCTTATTACAAACTCTGATAATATAATATTAAATTATCTACTATCTTTTTAAATATGAAGTATTAGATTCTTACTGTGACTTCTGAAATATTTTTATGTTTTATATCTTCACTTTCAAGTGTGTAAACTGATATTTGTAATCAGACAATTATCAGTACTGTACTCTATAATTTTAGTACTCAACAACAGATCTCAAATTTTAAATTTTTATTTGTTTTTATTTGTCCAAATTGCATAACTTCATAAATATTTCAAAAGGAATACATGGTAGAAATTATTTTCCATTTCTTGCCTACACAGAAAACCTAGAACATTAATTATAAGTGCAATTTCTTCACTTCTTTAAGCTTCACATTTTTTCTGACAAAGATGGAGATGACAATATTACCTAAATCATAAAATCAGTATGAGAATTAAATGAACTAAAGCTAGTTAGTAGTTAACTGCTATGTTTGACACTATATAGTTTTATTATCCTGAGATGCCTTTAAATTTTTACTTCAGGAATGCAGCTAGGCTAGCAGGAAAAGTCATGGTCAGAGGATTTGTGCCTCACATCTCTAAATTACTTTTAGTAGATAATGAGCTAGAGAATAAATCTAAAGCTTGCTTGAATTTTATTGTTTTTGTATTTTGTTTATATTATTGTAAATAGTTGCTTTCCTGGCACTTTGTTTTCACATTTAATAGAAGGACAAGTTGTTTTTTAATTACTGATATTTCCTGATTTGTGATGAGGCATTTCAACCAGTATAGTTTCAGTTAGATGTCTTTTTCATCTATGCAAATTCTCCTTCAATTATGTCATGAGTGTTGTTTTAATTTCAATTGATTTTTTTTGTACTCTTCTTCAGTTCCCCCAACTAATCCAAAGATAGGCTTTCTATTATTATTATTATAATTAATTATTTATTATTACTAATCACATCTGAACTCTGTTCTTTTTCTTGCTTCTGGAGAGCTTCTCTTTATTATATGCTCACTGATTTAATCACTCACTGTATTTAGCTATTTTCTGTCTCAGATGCATCTTTATATTGTGTTACTGAATATTTAGTTTTTATGTATCTCTTTTTGATCTTATCCATTGTAGAGGGCTGAAATGTATCTCCCCAAAAGTTACGTTCAAGTCCTAAGCCCCAGTACCTGTGAATATTATAACCTTATGAATAAATAGGATCTTTACAGATATGATAAAGTTAAGATTTTAAGATGAGGTTATCTTGAATTTAGAATGGATCCTAAATCCAGTGACTACAGTCCTTTAAAAGAAAAGACAGTGATATTTAAGACATAGAGACACAGAGTGCAGACCATGAGAAGACAGAGGTAGAGATATAAACCAAAAACATCAAAGATCACTGACAATCACCAGAAGGTGAGAGAGGGGCATGGAAAGAATTTTCCCTCACAATCTTCAGAAGGAGCCAACTGAGTTGACATCTTAATTTTGGATTTCTTGTCTCCAGAACTATTAGAGAATACATTTCTGTTGTTTTAAGCAGCCAATGTGTTGTGGCAGTTCTAGGAAACCCATTATTCATTTTATATTTTTCATCAGAATATTATTTTCATCTGTTCTGTGCTAAATGACAATCCTTTTACATATCAGGAAGTAAGTTAATTGTCAGTCTCATTCTTTATTGCTATTTCATTTTACTTTTTTCATTTCTTATTTCCTTTCTTTTATTTATTTTTCATTCAAAGATATTTTAGTGCAGTTAGGAAAGTTTCATTGGGGGATGCCAGCCAAAGGCTGTTTTAAACAATATCTTTACTTATATTGATAAAGAAATACTTATATATTTTATTATAAATCAAGGGGCAGAGTGAAGATCAAATTACAATATGAAAGATATAAGAAAAAGAAAATTTAACATGTATTATATTTAATATCAACTATTAGAATAACCCTTTATTTTATAACTCTAAAAAGAAAATCACATAAAAATGTGTATCTTTTAAATTCAATTAATAAAAGCTGTCTTAATTTGGACTCTTTCAGAAGCAAACACTAAAGCAAAGATTGGAATATATGCAGTTTATTTTGGAGGTGATCCCAGGAAACACTGGTAAAGGGGTGAGGAAGTGAGACCAGGAAAGTCAGCCAATACGGGTTGTTATCAAGCAATAACCACTGTGGATAACTGGAGTTTAGCCATGTGGGGGAACTCTGGGCACTGGTGGAAATCATATTATTTCACTCAAGAGGGGAAGTATTTACACACCAACTGCCTTCTGTCATTGGTTGAGGCCTGCTCTTATAGGTAGGAATGGCACTGTTCCCTGATCACTTCTGGTTTGGTAATTGTGTGGCAAAGTGGGATCTGAGGAACTGGAAAGTTCTTAGGGAATGAATACAGCTGTTTTTAATTAAAAGTCAAACCAGTGCACTACTCTAAAGTGGTGGAGAGCCTGGGCAGGGCACCAATCACATCTGTCGCATTGGCATTCGATTAAAGGGCCCCTCTTGAAATTTGTGAAAGCCCAAGATTAACGGTTGCTGGAGTTAATTCCAATGAACACAGCACTCATACAGTGAGAGCTCTGCATTTCTGTGGTTCTCTTGACCTCTCTGTCACGGTTGCCAGTTGGCTGTAGTATCTCTAAACCTTGTGTTCCTTGAACTTCAATCAAAGAAGAAAAAAAGGAGTGGCACTTCACAGAGATTTTCCTTTTATGAGTCTCTCTTTCACCAGAAGAGAAACATCTTCCCCAGGATACCCTCTATAGCCAACTTCTTCACACTTCATTGAGATCAACTGAGATTAATGGAAAAGAGAATGGGCCTATTTTGCTTCAGACCAAGGACTCTCTCAGCCTAGAATCTGAACAAGGTGAATCTGATAGCAAGGAAGACATGGAGAGCAAGATGGCTTTAAGAATCAACAGCTTAGTCTACCATAAAATGTAAAAAGAAAAATAAACCTTATTAGGTGTAAAAACATTTGCCTCAGTTATATTCGTTTAACTATAGTTATATATAGTTAAAGGAATAAAATTTATATATATATACACATACACACACACACATATATATAACTTTAGCATCTATCATTTTAAAAGACTATATATATATATTCAAAAAATATACACCTACTTATATATATGTAGGTATATGCATCATTGAATTAGTTCCAATGTGAGTAGCTAAATTTTGTCACAATGTTTTCAAAATATAGGAGAAATTATATTTTGTTTTTGAGATCTTTCAGATCTCTTTTTGTCACTTCATTTTTCTGGCAATAGGTACTTCATGTTATCACAAGTCTTAATCATTATTTCTGTCTAAATTTTTAAGTCTTTTGATATGTATAACAAAAACACATACTATTAAAAGTGATGTATTATTTTGAAGATGCTTGAAGAACAGTTAGTCTCTTTTCTACATTATTTTTGGTCTCGTTTAAATAGTAGAACATGCTGTAAACATGAGTGGCTTCTTTCAAAATAATAATGACATACATGATATCTTGGAGAGGCAATATTTTCCCATTTCATTGCATTTCAACCAATATTTCCCCAAAACTTAAAAGGGATTTATAAAATTAATTTAAATTTATTTTGAATGACACCAAGAAAAACAAAATGTGCAGAAAATCATAAAACATGCTGAATTTTTACTAATTTATTTTTAGATCCTAAAATATCTCACACTATTCAATTTGGAAATTGCTAACTTCTCTAGCAAATAAAATCCCAAATCTTAGACACTGAACACAATACATTTATTTCTCACCTCACCCAGATGAATCTAAAATGGATTCCTGGTTTGTTTGATTAGTAATTCCAAGACCAGATCTCACCTTTGGTTTTGTATTCTTCAACAAAAGGTTTTAAAAGATCACCAAGCTATTGAAGAAAGGACACATAGAGAGGACTTGAGAAATTTTTATGGGTATGTCCTAGAAACAGCACATATGCAATAGAAAATATTGTTACTTCCACCTTGCTCATTTCTATATCATTTACTCTAGAAGAAGCCAAAACTGGCTTCCATACCCTGAGAACTCTCAAACAGCCCTATATCAAGGTCCAATGACAAGAAACTGAGGCATTCTGCCAATAGGCAGTATCAACTTGCCCACCGTGTAAGTCAGTCATTTTGGAAGAAGGTCCTCCAGAAAAGCTTTGAGATACCTGCTTTTTAGGCTGACATTTTTAATACAATTTCACAAAAGACCTGAAACCAAAACCATCCAGCACAAATATATGTGCACTATCTGGAGAGCAGAGCAAATATCCCAGAGATGAAAGGCATTATATTTGCCTTGAATATAGTTTTCACTCTGTGGCTTCAGGTTAAGAACTAGAAAGATCAGAAAGGACATTATAAATGATTAGATAAGAAAGTGTTCTTACATGCAGTTATTACCCAAGCTCTACAGGAGATTTGAGAGAGACAACAAAGACCCTCACACAATTATCCTCTCTTTGACTTTCTTCCGTTTAGGCCCACATGTTTAGCACAGATCCAGGTTGGATTATGTCTTTGATGGGATAAGATGGAAAATGCATTGCTTTCATATCTACTTCAAATACTAAACTGACCTCATGTGAATTCTCCTCAACTTCCCTCCAAATCTTCTTTTAGAGGCTGGTCTCGTTGTAAAGTTTTTTGTGTTTTTTGTTTTTGTTGTTGTTGTTTTTGGTCCCCCCCCTTAGTCAAATATTTGTTTTTTTAAATCTAAATTCATTATTCTTTGGTAAGGGTTAGAAATGTAGTTGCTCTAAATGATTCCCCATACCATGCCAATTAGGATGGCATAGCAATGTAAGCAAGCTTGAACTAATTTTAGCAAATGAGAGAGCTTATTTTAAGGTGTCTGTCCCATCATGTCCGGAGGGAGTGAAATTATTGAGTAACAGGATTTCCAGAAGTCATTACTTTTGGGAGTGGGGACAGTGGACAGAATTACTGTGAGCTCAATAAATTACCCATAAAGGTGTTATTACAAATATAACTGCTAAATTTTACAAGAAAGTCAATGGCAAAATGTTGAGATTGCTTTTTTTATATATTCACATAACAATGAATCACTCTAGTTTAGGAAAAGCTACTTGTGAAATTGATGGACCTAACATGAATCTATATAAATGATTATTGGTGGTTGTTAATATTAGACATTTTTTCTTTCTAAAAGCAAAATTCAAAGAATTATTGTACAAAGCTTCATATTATATTGAGGTTCATTTCCTATACATCCTACTGTTCTATTTGAAATGCAAAGTTCCATTTGAAATATTGAAATACAACCAATCAATCAGCCTTCCTTCTGCAAATGTCTTAAATCCTAATATAAGTTTTGGTCTGGCAAAAATAAATAATCTTTATTTATACTGAATCAATATCTATACATTTTTAGTAACAATATCAGAGAATTCTATGAAAATAATGTGAGAATGCTTCCAGAATAAATACCAATGATGGACCAAATATATAAACATCATCTACATATTGGTAAAAATATACATCATTATATTAATACAATCTCCTACAAATATCTTAATTTATGATATAGGACTCTCTTCCTCATAGAAAACTTTATAGTAACTAAATATATTAATACCTCCTAAAATAAAAACAAATAGTAATTAAGCAAAGTAGTTATGTGAATTGGTGATGGTCTTTCACTAAGACCTTATCAGAAATATGATCTCTTTTGAAGTATACTATTAATAGCCTGACCTAAATTTGATCTAGTGATTTGAAAGAGATAGCTCTTCATGTTTTAAGCTTAGGAAAGTATGTGGAAGGGGTTCATATTTCCCAGGGAATATTATCTAAAGGGCTCTTCATGATTTAGAGATTATCAGACTGGGAATTATCTCTCTGGGTTAATGCCTGAATATTTACCCTACCCTATTGTGTCTCTATGCTGCCCATGCATAATGTATTTTCACATCAAATAAATACAGCGCTTGTATAATGGTACTTGCCTTCTCAGCCTCCTCCAACTCTGTTGTTGGTCACATTCAGATCTAAAATATTCTCTTCTTCCTTCCTTATCCCACAAAGCTCCAGGAACACAGGCTATAATTTACAATACAAGTATAGAGAACATTTGGAGGCAATAGAAAATAGAGCATAAACAGCACAACTTTAAGGTGTATGTCAAATATTTTTGCTTCATTCCTCACTGAAGGGAACTTCTCAGTGGTCACGTCCCTCTTAGGCTCCAGCTGCCACCAAGTATTCATATCCATCTTATCTCAAGATCATCCCTCCCTTTTTCTCTCTCTGGAAATTAGACTAGTTGAAATCTCTATTATGAAAATTTTCAGGACAAAAAACCAAAAAGTTTGAGGAAACTTATTCATCTAGACATAATCAGAGACATTTTCTTTCGAAATCATTAGTTCTAATTATTTTCCTTAGAAAAAGAATAATTCTCTTCATAAAAAAAAAATTTATTTGTTTGTTTGTTTGTTTGATGTTTATTTATTTATTTATTTTAGTATTTCAAGCCAAGCTGGCTCAAACTGTAGTCCTGTGTTAATAAATGTGTGTACCCTTGTTTATACCACGCGGAGTTGGGAACAGTGAAGTAACATGTGACAGAGACATAGCTGCCAATATCCCCAGGTGGTCAAAATAAAAACCAGAGATGTTACAAATGGATAAAAACAAATCTATTCTAGTTCCTAAATGGAAGAATTAATTATAAATGACCTCCTTATTCTGGAAATATTCATCTTTTTTAAAAGAATGGCATTTTCTTAATTCGTAAATATAATGATGGCCTGAAAAAAAAATCTCTTTTCAAAGAATAACATTTTGTGGGGTAGGCCAAGGAGTTTATTTAACCTGACTTCATAATGATATTTTTATGTATTCTATGTTTTTATTTTTGAAAATTTGATGAATTTTTTATTGTCTTTTATATGATCATTCAAATGGAATTTAATAGAATGTTAATTTGCTGTGGATTTGAAATGAAAACTTGGTAACTTAATTCTGGGTAGAATACCACTGTTATCCGGGGGCACACATGGAATTAGAGAATAATACTGTTGACTCACTTTTTGCACATAAACACAAGGCTAAAATCATCTGCAGATTTAACTCAAGGAAGCAATTTCTTCCACAAGGCATTTTGACATTTTGGCAAGGATTTGGGTTGCTTTTTCCTCTTCTCTCTGGCCATTCTCCCTGGGGCTCAGAGCAGGGACTATCCATTAGGATCAGATGCATGTAATCATGATCAATTTCCTGCAAGAGTGGGAAAGGTGGGCACTCAGCTGCTTGGCCTTTCATTTTTTATTGTTTCCACGGGTGGTGTTTTTCTATCTGTAATAGCAGCTGGAATCAAACTATATGATGAAGAGGAAAAGAGAGAAAATGAAACTCCTCTTAGGTATAAGAGTATTCCCTATTTGTCTGGTTTCTTTTTCTTTAAGTGAATTTTCGCTAGTTTCAGTTTCTCTACTACATGCAATGTGATGAAAGCTATGGGAACCCAGGATCAACTTGATGTATACTTATTTGATGCCACAAACTTGAAGAAATGTCACTTTATTTCAAATGTCAGTATCCACTGTTTCATGGAGAACAAATCTGTCTTAGAAAGTCCCCAAAGTACCTAACTGGTTGTTGCTTGCTTAAAGCCTCAGCTGTGAAAAGGCATTTTCATTTTCGTTGGCACTCAATATATTGGGGGATGTAAGGACACCTGGTACATTGGCAAATCTTATACCAGATAACAAAAAAAGAGCAGAATGGTTTTCTCTTCTTCCACAGACTAAACACATACACTTTCATGTGCATGTGTGTGTATTTTATTACATATAATCTACATGTATATAGATAATATACATTAGTTCATTTTACTCAAAAAAAGTTCCCTAGAAAATCAGATATTTCAACACCTCAGTGTCATTTTTTCAGTTGCTTTCAAAATACTTTTGTAGATCTACAATTTTCCAATCGCTTTCAGTTTTATATAAAAAAAAATAAAGTTTTAAAAATGTGTTCCATGGAAGAAACTATTCCTAGATAGGATAAAATATTTACAAATTATATATCTGACAAAGGGCTAATATTTAAAACATGTAAAGAATTGATACAACTCAATAGCAATTTTAATTTAAAAATGGCAGACTTAAATAGACATTTTCCCTAAGAATACATACAGATGGCCAACAGGTACATGAAAAGATGCTCTAGATCATTAATTATTCAGAAAATTCAAATCAAAACTAGGGTGAGATATCACCTCACACTTCTTAGAATAGCTACTATCAAAAAGACTAGAAATATCAGGTGTTGGAGAGCATGTAGAGACAAGGGAACTCTTGTGCTCTTTTGGTGGGATGCAAATTGGTGCAGCCACTATGCAAAACAGTAAGGAGATTCTTCAAAAATATAAAAATGGAACTCCACATGACCAGACACTCACTCTGGATATTTACCTTAAGAATACAAAAACACAAATTTGAGAAGATATGTGATCCCCCATATTCACTGCAACACTGTTTACAATAGCTAAAGTATGAAAATAATTAAGTGTCCATTGATGAATGAATGAATATAGAAGATGTGATACACACACACAGAATGGAATATTATTCACCTGCCCTGCTGCACAGTCTGGAGCCTGGGACCTACTTTGTTTCTTAGTTATTTATGGTCTTGTTAAAGAAAATAAATATCTCCTGACCTTAAAAAATAAATAAATTAATAAAATTTTGCCATTTGCAACAGTGTGGATGGACCTAAAGGGCATATACTAAGTAAAGTAAATCACATTGAAAGACAATCACTAAATTGTGTCCCTTATATGTGAAATCTAAAAATTAATTAATTAATTAATTAATTAGAAAGCTCGTAGATCCAGAGACTAGATTGCTACTTGCAAGAAGCAGGGGATATAGGGTGGGGAAATGGGTAAATTGTTTTCATTAGTTGTTCAAATAAATTGTATTTTTAAAGAATATAGATTTTAGAATGTATTGCATGAAGAATATTCTGCACCTTTTATGGAATCATTCCTTAAGAAATTTCTCGCTATGTTATTCAGTCTCTCTCATATGCATATCTGCACAATAGGAGCAGTACAAATAAGCCTATCTCATTATGTAATTGTTATTATATAAAGAGAGTGTATAAGATAGTTTCCTTCTTGCTTGGCATGAAGCTCATTGCTAATGTTTAAGCTTATCGGCATTTACTTTTTTTAGCTCCGACATTCTGATGAAACTTGGCACCTTATCTTTAATAATTACTGATAAAATAATTATTGTTGTGATAGAGAGGTTTGCTTCCATCACCAAAATGAGCTAGACCTCAAAGCAAAGGATGAGATGACTTAATAGTCATCCTAGAGTATAGTAGGGAGCCAATCTCCATGGGGTAGACAGACGTTGTCAAAATAGTGGCTTGGACCACATGGTTTCTACTTCACAGCTTGACAACAGCAAGAAGTCTTGGTGCAAACAACTAGAATCCCATACTCACTCAAAAATTGAATGTTCAATTGGCGCAGATTCTTTGCCCAGGTGATGTTAATTTTCCGTTTATGTACAAACAGCTCAGTCAGTGAGAATTAGGAGGCAACAGACCTTTTGGGAATGCTACAAGTTACCTCACAATAAACTTTCTCTTAGACAAACTTTTACTGGCACCTCCTGGACAGCCGTCTTGATTTCAAAACAATTTCCTAGTTGAGGCCCACATCCCTGTAGTTCCTAGTCTTTCTCTTTTCCTTCCGACCCTCTCCAATTTCATGCATGTATCTCTTTATCCCTGCAGACCACAAATTCTATTCTCATATTTTCTTAATTGGAAGACCTCCATTACCATTCAACAAGAAACTAAATTTCCCATGAAACCGAGACCACAAATTATTAGCAACAGAACACTGTCTCTTCAGTTCTCTTTTTTGGAGAAGACACAGTTTTCAGGAACGTGACCAAATATTCACCCATGGGGGTAAGAATGAACCTTCCATTCAACCTGACAAAACTGTCTCTACACTTCTGGATGGTTTAAATCAATTCTTAAAATGAAGCAATAATAATAATAATAATAATAAAAAGTACATTGATTTTTCATATGCAAATGGTTTGAAGATTGGAATTCTGCTGATTTTTAATAATCATCAGTGCATTACAGTTTATAATTAGATTTTGCATGTTTTCTTCACCCTCATAAAAATACAATTAGTGACATGTTATCATTATCCTCAGTACCCTGATGAGGAAATAGAGACTCAGGGAAATGATAACTTGTCCGGAAAATCAGGGTAGGAACTGGAACACTAGATAGCATCCTGTTTATTTTTTTGTTTTTTGTTTTGTTTTGTTTTGTTTCACATGTAAGCCACACAGTATCTCTCTCCCAACAAATCTCTACCTCCTTCCATTTTGTTACCAGTTTTAGTACATTTTTGCTCTTTGTTTACTTGTATTTATGGGAATTCATAACGATTGTTTTGAAATAAGATGGGGTAAAAATCTTAAATACATTAAAAACTATCATTTTATGTTTAAAGAAAACAATGAAAATCATATTAATAATGTTAATCATTTAAACTTCCAAATTGCAAAAGTTGAGACATAGGAGGAAATGGAAATAACTATCCAATATGTGCCTGGACTGCTTTAAATATGATTTGTGGTTAAGATTTGTTCTAATGTTCCCCAAACCTGCAAAAATTACTGTATATTTTTTAAAACAGAAAATCAACCCCATGGATAACTTTGAGATTAATTCTATCTCTCTGTGAAGATTTCACCCATTCCTTTTAATAGATGGATTTTAGCCTCTGCCATTCACCTAAAGAGACATATGAGAGATTCAAATTAAGTAAATGACTGGAAATGTCAAGTAATTAAACATCTGGTTTTTAATATGGAGCAAATCACTTCATGTCTGTGGTCTCTGTCACTTGATCCCTCCCAGTGCTCTGTCTTTCAGCCACTTCTGGCTACATTTAACCTCTTAGACAAATCAGACATGCTCCATGATTCCTATAGTAGTCCTTGCGCATTCTTTTCCCCAAAGCCTTCATCTAGGTGTGCTGAGTCTGTGGCTTAGGCCTGATTTTAGAGTATGATTTCTGTCTCACTCTACCGAGGTTAAAAAATAGCTGAAGACAGTGATACTTAAATTTTCTTTGAGGGAACACAGTAATAGAGTGAACCCTCACACCCTCCAATTGTAACTAGGTCTTTCTCTTGGGAAGAATACACTCTCATTTGATTTTTAAAATGGTCTATATGGACCCTTGCTTATTTTCTTATTAAAGATCTTTAATAGGATAACTTTTGCAAGGGTTCCACTAGCTGCTGAAAAACAAGTGTGTTCTCACTTGTACTCAATGCAAATGAGAAAGATTTGGGGTGTTTCTAGGCTGTCCCAAACGTGATGAAAAACAGTAGAACATGTATTCTTTTCTGTGCTAAGCATCATAAAGCAACCATACCTGCAAGGTTGGTAACTAAATTTTGCCTCTGATAGTGAATATTTGTTATTCTTGTCTTCACAGAATTTGTGATTCTGCCTCTGATTTATCTTTGGAGACTATCTCTTCTTTAGTTTCACTCCATGAGCACTGTGAAGTCACCCCTAGCCGTGGTTTAAATCAACTTACTCATCCCTTAGACATAGTAACTAGTACAGGCATGAGACAGTGGTGAACTCATATCATTTCAAAAAGATTCAGTCCTGAAGTTTTCCTTGAAGAATTAGGAGGGTGAAGCCCTTCTATTAAATTTGCTGAAAAGATACAATATAAGCAAGAAGTTTCTGCTGGCCATTTTTCTATCACAGATACTCTAGCTTTAATAAGATGAAAAAATAAAACAGAGGAGATAGTGCAAAATGGAGTAAGGATCTAGCCAGTACCAGACCTTCTATGTGTTTAAATAGAACAAATTAATGCATTTTTTCTTGTTTAAACAAATTAATGCATTTTTTCTTGTTTTATTTGACTTGAGAAATCTTTTGTAATTTTTGTAAATTATAATCGTCTTTTACAGTCAGAAGATTCTCAACCACTATATTCCACTTTGAAGACCCAGATAAATTCATTTTAGAGGTAAGCTCCATTTTGGCATTGGTATAAGTTGTATTTTCTAAGGCTTGTTTTGATTCCAGTTTGGTTTCTTGATTGTATATATTCAAACAAAATGGAGTATAAAGAATTATTTAGGCTTTCTGAAATTTTCAACATCCCATAGGATGAATACTTTGATTCCTCTCTTGTAAGGAGTGACTGGTTGAAAGTCTTCTCTCCATTACATAAACACATCATCTTTTTCATCTATAGTTGCTCCCCTGGGGTTACCTAGTTGCTGCACTGATTGTCTCATTCTAAGTTTGTCAAATAAAACAGGAGGTATGGGACATATTTAAACTTAAAGTAATATATCCACTTGTTATCTGAAATTCTAAGTGTCCTCTATATTTATTTGTTAAATCTGACAACTCTAGTCATTGCACTCATACAATCACATGAAAACTGTCATGTACTCTGATTTCAATGATAGACACCTCTTAATTATAGACCTAGTTGTACTATTATTTGTACTAGCAAGATTTTGACTATCGCTTCTATTTTTGTTTATTGTGTTTTAATCAAGCTTTAAACGTGGAGCATTCCAGGAAATATAAGATTCTTTGGTACTCAGGGAATATTTAGTTTGAAGAAAAGAACACTATAAGTTTGAGAGGAGAGAGAAATTTCTTGAGGTAACCAAATCTGCCTTAAATAGGAGAGGTGGCAAATACAGTACTTATTTATTCAGAATATGCAGCTTAAATTATAGAGGTTCAAGGATTATATAATAATTTTATGTAGAAAACAATGTTATAATGGTCATTTGCCATGAAATGAAGTAGAATAGATTTCTGCTTATATGGACTACTGGTGTTTGAAGAATCAAGTTGTCAAAAGTATTATGGGAGACACCCTTACATTGTTGTTTTCTGCTGAAAGATTCTGGAAAATAGCTTGGAGAGGTCTGTAAATCTGAGGGAAGAAGAGAGATGAAGAAAATCTCTAGGTACAGAGTAGGTGAAAATTGTTTTCATGGAATGACAAGCATTTGGGATTATAGAAAAAAATGAACAATAAAAATTTGTCACAGCAAGATAGCCAGAAAATTTTAAGAAAGACATAGACTAATATTCAATTTAGATTGTTTCCTGCTCCTCCTTAAAATGTGGTTTCCTTCTGTTATATCAAAACCTGATCTTAATGAGGTACAAGTACAGTGATGCACTGTATAATGACCTTTTCGTCAATGACAGATATCATACATAGCAATGATCCCATAAGGTAATTATGGAGCTGAAAAATTCTGATTACCTAGAAACATCATAGCCATTATTATATTATAGTGCAATGTATTACCTGAGTGTTTGTGGTGATGTTGGTATAAACAAATCTACTGTACTTCCAGTCATATGAAAGTATAGTGTGTACAGTTACCTGTAGTACATACTACTTGATAATGATGATAAACAACTATGTAACTGGTTTAGATATTTACTGCACCATACCTTTTATTGTTATTTTAGAGTGTACTCTTTCTACTTATGAAAAAATTTGCTGTAAAACAGTACGTCATGTGACGCTGGCAGCAGCCTCATACATCTCATGTTTATGAAGTTACTTGATTGCATCATTTCCTCTTGCTCTTGATTTTCTTTCATGTTGTTTTATACTGTAACATGCTGCACAGGTATGCAGCCTAAGAGTCATAAGCTGTACCATCTATCTGGGTTTGTGTAAGTGCGCTCTGTGTTGTTTGCACAATGATGAAATCACCTAAAGACACATTTCTCAGAAGCTCTTCCTGTCACTGAATGGGACATGACTGTTATGTTAGTGGAACTTTAGGGTATCAAGAAAGAGAAGCTGTGGCTGTACGGGGAGTGAGGAAAGAAGAAATCAGTCATATGTCTTGAAAATAATGAACAGAGATAAAGAAGCTGGCAGAGAGAGAAAATAAGGCAGGTAAAATTAAGAGAATTCAAGCAGTCCTTTGGAACCCCAGAAATTTAAGGAGCAATGATAAATGCTATGGAAGGTGATGACTCATAACTCCTCCTTTTGAATATTAAAATATTTATCTCAAAAGGGTAGAGCACTTGGGGATATGTCAGTGATATGAAGTGAATCTTTATAATTTTTGGAACTGTCAAACAATGAGATATAGTGCTTTATATTACAGTAGAAGCTTTGAGATTACTCATACTTTCTGGCAAGAATATTATAGATGCATCCATGCATTGGGTGAGGAAGTGGATGGAGAACCTCTATCATCTTTCACATCCCATAATTCTTTGATTGAATCCCCTACACCTTTGTATATAACTATTCTCTGATATTCACTACACTGGGCCAAATTCCCAGAGCATCCTCAGACAGATTTCAAACTTCCTGAGAAACTCCTTTATTATACATCTTTATATCACCTAGAATACAGTATTAGAAATCATATAGTAGAAAGTTAATGAACAAATTAATGATTAAACATAACTTCATCTTACAACTCTAATGAACAACAAATAAAGTGTAGAGGCAAGAACAAAACAAAACAATAAAACACAGCGTTCAATTTACTGCAAGATTAAGATGTGTCTATAGGACCATGCAATTCTAAAATAAGCTAATATATTTTTAGATTACAATAAAAGAATTGTGAAAAATATAGGAAGATAATGACCCTTTTTTCAAGCTTTAAAAACTACCTCTGAAATATAATCTTAGTTCTTAGCTCCACTTAAAAATTAGATAAATTCTGTGTCTTCTCATCAAAAGATATAGTAGTTAATTGCTAAATGTAGAAATACTAAAATTTATAAAGGGAAAATTATTCTTACACAAATCACCTCAGTAGCCAGTTTCTACTTTTGTATTTCCTCTGGGTGTTTAATATTTTTCAGTATGAGTGCAGTGTGTAAAATGTTTTACATTGTTTTCTTTCCCAGTTGATATTTTAAAAATTCTTCAGTTTAAAAATTCTTGCAATTTTAATTATCATTAATATTCCATTGTGTAGGTATAATACTATAGCTTAATGATTCTCCTACTCAAAGTTAACATTTTTGAAGTGATAATTATTATGAAAATAAATTTATTGGTAAATTAGACTTTTAAATATTTTAAATTATGTTTTTTAGATTCACAGAGGTAGAATTTTATATAAATGGAATCAAAATCTTAAAATGCATACATAGTCATATGCTACTTTAATCGCCCATATTAATATACCAGGCATATTAATACATATATTATGTATTATTATATTATGATGTCATTATATCTGAGCTTTTATCATTTAAGAGATTTAAAATAAAAATTTTTAGTTTTTAATATACTGATGAGTTTTAATATTTCTCATGAATTAGCATTCACATTTTCTTTATTCATCTTTCTTCATTGTTTATTTAAGTTTTGAATATATATTATTGTGGATTACAATATTTTTCATCGGTCTGCAGAATATTTAGAATGCATTAGTTTTATATGTTTAACTTATTGTATTTATGTTTACTCTTTGGTATTTGCATTTTAAGATTGGTAATGTTATAAGGCGCACAGCTTTTAAAATTTGGATGTACTGAAATCTTTTGATTTATTATTTGGTACATTTGACATTTAATTATAATATAGAAAATTTTCTCTATGGGTCAATCTGGTATTTTTACTTTTAGAGTTAATTTTTAATCCCTCTATTATATGATTGATCTATAATATTATCTATGAAGTAGGAGATAAAGGTCTGCATTTATTCTTTTTAAATAATTGGCTGTTTTATTTATTAAATTATCTTTGCCTTCTTTATTGATTTGATTTGGGATAATTTTTTGGATCTACTTAGTTATTTAATATAATTTAGTCTATTTTCAATAAAATAATTTTATTGCCCTCTTTTCTGAGTACAGTGTAAAATATTTTTAAGGATTTATTTTTTAAGTATAAAATTTATTACAGTTAGACTCTCTATCATTACTCTTTTACTTTCAAATTTCTTATGCTACTCTCAAAGCTTTTTCTATCTAGATTAACTTTTAAATTATTTTGTTAATTGAAAAATGCCATTAAAATATTGTTTGAAATCATATCAAAGTAGCTGGTTATTCTTGCATTAGTAGCATATTAAAGCCTATAATCTCCAGCTACTGTGAGGTTAGGCAAGGCAAAGTGAATCTGAAAAATGTGACTTTTTACTTCTGGGCCACAGCATGGAGGAACGAGATTTTTAAGACTTTCTTCCCTAGCAAGTTGAAAAAGGGAGTCACATTTTCAATATAGTAAATTATCAGCCTGGACCCTTGAATGTTGTAGAGAACAACATTCCCCATAAACATACATCAGATATTTATTGTGAAAGGAATTAGATGTTTTTGTACATTGAGATAGGTGATTAATTGCTTACTCCAGCCATAAGTAAACTATCCTGACCTATTTTGAATTATATTTATATCTCCTGGAGAAAAATTCTACAAGCATAATTTTCCTTTCCTTGTAATGGAAACTTTTTCATGGGCTATATGTATTTTTATTTTATTCATCTTTATAACAAAGATTAGTGTTTCTTATAAATATAAATGAGTAAGAATTCTGAGTGATGCTCCTGCTTCATTAAACCAGCTCTCAGATGTGATCTATTTTAGGGACATGAGTAGAATTACAAAACAAATGTGAGCCAAGAAGTGGTGGCTTTTAGCACTGGGTAGTCAGAATCTAGTATTCCAATGCTATAAACTATGGCTGAATCCCAGAGAACTGAGGTATTTGAAGCTAAGAAGCTGGAATGCAGAAGTTAGGAGTTAGAAAAATGAGGAAAATTGAGCCAGCTTCTATAGGTAGAAGTATAGAATAAAGTAATTCCTAAATCATCATAGTAGGAAAGAATATTAATACTAGAAATAGGAACTAGATGGAGAGCTGAGTCAGAGGCTCTAATTTTAAAACATTCAAAAGAGGTTAAGGTAGACCACAATTAGAGTTGTCCTTAGAATCCTCTCAAAGTTAGAAGTAAATCCATTTAGGTATAAAGGTCATTCAAGAAAGGTTCACAAAATTCTCATAGATGAACAACAAGCATCATTTTACAATGATTAACAAATATAATTATCATAGATTAATAAGAAGCATCATTTTACAATGATTATTAAATATACAAGAAGTCAAACCACTATGCATGAAACCCAGAATAAAAAAAAAACAATAATTTTTGATCTCTAAAAACTCAAGACATTGTGATTTGAGTTACAAAATTGTGAGCCGATATGTAATTTTTTTTAGAAAAAATAATAAAAATACAAAGATGAGCTTAAAAAAGGAAATTTTTAGCAACAAACAAAAAATCATTAAAAGAACTAAAAATAAAGAATTCAATGTAAAAAACCTCTATTATTGGATTAAGCAGCAGAATACATGCAATTGAAAAATAAATTAGTGATACTGAATAATCTATGGCTACATAGTATGTAATAAAAAAGTTTATGTGGTGGGAAGAATAAAATAGAAATAAAAGACATTAAAGACAAAATTAGAAAGTCTAACACATCTGATGAAGGATTAAAAGGAGACAGAAAAAGATTCTAGAAGAAGAAATATTTTAAGAGACATTGGCTGTGAATTCCCAAGAATTGATATAAAGTGAACCTCCATACACAAGAAGCATTAAATATCCAGAGCAAGATTTTTTATAAATTTATTCCTAGTTATAGGGTGAAACTATAGAATACCAAAGACAAATAGAAGATATTGAAAGCTGTTAGAGAGAATAAAGAGCATCTAAAAAAGAACAGCAGAATGACAGCCATTTCAATCCATGACACAGTGAAATAATATTTATAAAATTGAGGCAAACTATTCACCAAAAATTATGTATACGTTAGAAATATAAGAATGAAATAAAAACATTTACATTTACTTTAGAAGTTATCACCAAGAGATCTTCTCTAAATAAAATTCCAAATGAGAGTCTGCATTAAAAAAAAATGATGATGACAAAATAAGTAGATAAATATTAAGATTGAGCTTAAGAAAGTGATAGAACAACATAATGTAAATCAGAATGAAAAGCATCAAAGCTGAAGTCATTTATTGGTGGTGGTGAGTCAGACAATCAATGATTCATTAATTCTAAGTCTTAATAAACTTCAACATACTTGATGTATTTACAAATATGATAATTTTAATTTAAAATATAGTGTAAAATCTCAAAACCACTAGAAAGAAAAATAGAATAAAGGGTGAGAATAGATAAAGAACAACAAATCCCAGTCCATGCAAAATAAATAAATGAAATAAAAAATAAAAAAGAAACACAAGAGTAAAATAAGTGGAAAACGAAAAGTCAGATGGTAGCAAAAAATCTGTGTGTATTCATTGTCAGTGTTAACTTGAATGGGCAAAATTTTTCAATTAAAAGTCAAGACTGTCAACTGAAGTAAAACAAAAATATAACTAAATAAAAATATAATAAAAGCTTAAATCACAAGATGAAAAAAGATTAACAGACAATAGCTACCAAAATAAAGCTAAGGAAACTATATTAATATTAGTCGAGTCACTTTTTGATATAAATAACAACCTGTAATAGAGAAAGTGATAAAATAATGGCACAGTGCTTAATTATGGCTTAATGTCAGAAAGTTATAGAAATTTTGAACATGTATGTACTTGAGCAAAACCTTTCAAATATGTAAATCAAAAATTTTTTGGACTATAGAAAGAATTAGACAAATACTACCAACAGTGAACAATTCAACATGTCTCAATTTAGGAAAGCTAAGAAAATAATCAGCAAAAATATTTTTTAAATATGAATAATACAAATTAGTATTTAACCTAATTAACATACAGAAAACTTGGCATCCAAAAATTAGAAGTATACATTTTTTGCCACATATATGAAACATTTACAAAAAATTGACCTCATGCTAGGCTATAAAGTAAGACATCATATATATAACAATAAGTATCTTTCATACAATTTTCCTGATATAAGTTTCTTCTTCCATGTATCTCACAAAGAAACTTAGTCATGTTAGCACACTTTTTAGAAGATATGTATTTCCTGAAAATATTAAAGTAGCCATTTTTTTTAATAAAAAAAGGATAATGGGGCCTCATTGTCATTGTAGGTCAAGCAAATCAAATTACAGAGTGTTTGATAATATAGCTTAGGGGACAGTAGAGAGAAAGTTAAAGAGCCCATCCCTGGTCTGACCATGACTTAAATCTAGTCCTGACATTTACTGTACAGGAGAAACTTGGAATATGATACTCTACTTCACAGCACCTCAGTTTGTTTATTGATAAAATGTGAACTATAGAATTACTATAAAAATTAACTGAAATGATACATACAGAATCTTATAAACAGTACTTAGCATACATTAAGCAGTTAAGGAATTTCAGCCATTATTTTGTTAGTTCGTATTGACTCTAAGAGAAGATTCATAGTATGTAACATCCTCTAAACTTAATTCCTTCTGGGCTCCTTATTTATTTTTTCCCCTAAGCAGCTCAAGGAAATAACATGCACAACAAATTGGGAAATGTTACTGTAGAGGGATTATTCTCATTTTATGTTTTTAGGACTTGTAAATAAAAATTACCTGAGCACAAATTCATCCTTTTAACAATTACCTCTTGAGTTCCTCCTATGCATCAAATATTTGAGACTCCTAATCTGGCAGATGGGAAAGAAGGTAGGGACATCTTGTAGTCTATCTTAGTTAAAGCAGAATATTTTTCGAAGAGTAGGTACATTTCAGTAAGTGTCAAAAGTCACAGAGAATTGTCTCTGAATTCTGAAATCTCCTTGATTTCCTTTCTCTCCTTAGAAATTGTTTGAGTCCTACATAGACAACTATAAACTTTGAATTTGACTTTTGTTCCTCACCTGATTTGCTTATATCCTATCCCCATGTTTTCTTGAGGTCACATTATTGATGCTTCATTCAGCAAATATGCTGGTGCCTGTGTTACATCACTGTTCCAGAGCTGTGACTTACAAAGAGCATATGAATGACATGATTCTGCCTTCACAGAATTTACATCTGCATTAGGAGAAACTTTTCTTAATAAGCAATGCAAGGACTGCCATACACAGTGTTAAGTAACAGCAGCAACATTTTATATTGAAAATAACATAAATGAATGTATATCATCCACATTAATTTCCCTAAAAAGTACTTAACTGAGCAGACAAAACTTTTTCTTTTTTTGACATTAAATGAACAATGCAATTGATATTAATGGCTTGAACAATCCATCGTTGATTTGAAGATACTAGGAATTTAAAAGAGGACAAAATGAGATTTCTGTCATGGAGGCTATTGATTTAAAGTCTTATCTCCAAGACAAAAACCTGGGTGACTAAGAAAATTTGGAAAATAGAAATATTTCAAATATCCTGGGGCTTAGAGACCCTCCTCTCCCAGACATATGTAGTGAAAGCTACTAGCTAGAAAGTGACACTGAGTGTGCATGTGTATGAGCTTTTCCACACCTTGCTTAACATGCGTCCATCATGACCTTCTTCTAAAAGCTGTTCTGTTTTTTGGCTTTCTGACAGCCAAACACACTGAGAAACAGAATGTTCAGATGACTGTGTAAAAGTTGGTGTGTAATAAAATGTTTTCCAGGTCTCGCCTTTCTCTGGGAATCAGCTGTATATTGCTGATTACTTTCTTTATTGGCTTACAATTTTCCTATTAATTGGCACTGATTACTTTTCTTCTCATGCCCCTCTCTCTCGATCTAACATCATTTATTAAGAATAGTTACAAGAAATAATTATTTGTGCTTATGCAATTCTATATTGGCAATTAAGTATAAGCAACAGCCTTTGTAGAAAAGATAATAATGAAAACATTTTGATAAGAACTGGGTGTGACAAAGCCTGTCATTTTAGTCACCTAATTTCTCAGAAACTTTGAGTTGGAGATGGAGACTGTGGGGAGAAAAAAATACCTTTTACTTCTATTCTTCTAAGTTCTTGACAAAAACCGATTAACAAGGGAAAAGCATATACATTTACTTAATATAAGTTTACTTAATATAAGTTTTAAGGAATATAGGAGCCTTCATAAGGAAATGAAGACCTGAAGAAAAGATAAACTTGCATGGTTTTATGCTAGATTTGATGAGTATTTGGAAGTCATAGAAAGATATAATAGGACAAAGAGTATAAGTGTAGTGAACTGGGGAAAACTTAGCAAGCCTGTTAGTTCAGACTCCTCTGTTTACCCCTTTGTCTTCAAAAATAAGGTCACTCTTTTCCTCTGGTTTATATGTAGGAAATCTCTCATATGAGGGTTTTTGGTGCAGAGAAAGGACAGAAAGTCCTTTCTGCACCAGTCATTTCTCAAATTTCTTCTGCACAAAATATTAAATATGCCAAAGTACTGTATTTTGGGGTACTGTCTCCTGAACCTCATCAGATGGAAACAGATTTTCTGTATGCACAAAAATAGTTTATAAAGTTGTGCGCTCATGGAACCCAGTTTACCTAACAGTTGAGGAACATGTAAGGTTCTGTCAAAGATTTATACAGAAAATCAGTGGTCCTGATGTTGAATAATTTGTGATGTAAATGATGTATCATTTCAAAGCAGGCGAAAAGAGCAAGTCATTTTACTGATAAATGCAATATGCTTTTAGAAATTTTGTCACTATGTCAAGGATACAACACAATATGTGATTTTATAGAAAATTATACTATTTTTTTCTGAATATATCTGTGTTCATACATTTATGCATGTGTGTAATTTTTTATAGGAATATAGAAATATCTTTACATTATGCACATTAGGTTCTGAATGGGTGTTTTTACTTGGTGACTGAGACCTACTGACTTTTGAGGTTGGAAAACTTTCCTAGTCACCTGGATCTTTAAATGTAGCTTGTTTTGGTTTGTGCCTTACTTTGCATGACAATATTCCCTATTGTTTTGTATTGAACATTTTCTCTGCTCAACCCACCACATGAATTTACTAGTGCATTCCTATGGTCATCTGTACTTCCAGAGTGGATAGGTCTGGTGACAGGACCAGGGCACTCTACATCAGCTACATGAGGAATATAACAGGACAACATAGCCAGTCAAAGCCAAGGATAGAATAAGTTCTAGTTTTCAGAAGGTCTAAAGGTATTAGAGCAGGAGACACACCTCATAAAGTATATTTTCCACTTGGCTTTTCTAACTTTTTCAGTGGTGATCTTTTCTCAGAACAAAATTTTATGGAGAAGCCTGATGTAGAAAACATATAAGGAAGACCTCTGATCAAATCAGGGTGAAGTCTCCTCACCTCTCAGTCATGAAAAAAATGAATCCTGAATATCTGTAGGTCACTCATTAAAATATGCCAATTTCTTTTTACGTTGTCATTTTATAAATGACAAAATTAAAGCTCCAGAGCAGTAAAAATGACTTAGTACCAAAATATAGCAGAGAGAGCTCTGAGGCTAGAGCCTGGGTTAGCAGGTTTCTTTGGCTGCGCCTGTTCTATTGCCATGGTCAATGCACTTTTCTAGGTAAAATAATCCAAATGTTCACCTGATGTGTGAAATTAAGCAAAAGCAGTCATCAGTTTTTCCTCATTATATCTGAGAGAAAGCTTTTGCTTTTTTTCTGGTGCTTTATTTGATATGTGAAAGGTGCTCCCTTCACATCATTTTACTTATAATTATAATTAAGTGCATTTTCATGATGATATTCATGCTAAATGGGACACTATTTCTGAGGAAGGTTTAACTCTAGATTGCTGTCAGAAGCATTTGTTTCTCTGGAGTTTGGTGGTCTGCATTAGTAACCTCCAAGAAAAGTAATTTTAGTGGGATGCCTTTTAATTTAGTCAAGTATTAAATAGCATTTATATAACATACTGGCAAATTTAAAACATTAATGTTTATAACTGAATATAAAATCTGGTAATTCTCAATGGATTAGAAAATATTAGAAACTATATTCCAAAGAAGTTATATAATTATGCTGCTCACATTTTGTATTCTTATAATTTTATTGGCATATAAATTATTCCATGTATTTTTGTCCAATAAAATTATTTAATTGGTAAAAGAAATTACAGTTTGGATAAAGACACAATTTAGATCACTTTATACATTTTGGCATATTATCCCTTTGTGAAATTTAAAATTACAATGAGTGAGGTCATATAAATGGCAATGAAAAATAAAATGCATTAATATACATGCATTTTTAAAAAGACTCAGCACATTTCAAGAGCACAACAATAAAGTAAAGCAAAGTTTTTTGTAACTATTGAAAAACAACATTCAAGTAAACATATTTCTAAGGTAATGTTTTTCTACTCTGCTCCAACTTCATATTAAAACTTATTTTTGCATTCAGTTTGTAATTTGTATCCCAATAATTAGATTCCATTGTTTTTAAGTACACTGGAACAAAAAAAAAACCTAAGACAATGTTATTTATTTAAAATACAGTTATTAAGATATTATCATAGGTTATAGATGATTGATAGAAAAAAATAGGTAAATAGATAAATGATAGATGATAGATAATAGATAGATAATCAATAGAGGATCAATTGGTAGAGATAGATATCATATATACATACATACATTCATAGATGCAAATGTACATACATACATACATAGATGCGTAGGTTAGACAGAACTCTATATGCTCATAACTATACCTCCCTCCCCCACTTATAGCCATATCTGTAGATATAAAATATGTTTGGGAAAATACTATCTCTTTCTAATCTTCCATTAGCTTTGTGTTCCAAAATTTAGAATTTTGTGCTTTAGATATTTTAACCTAGTTTCCAAAACAATTTATGCTGTTTTTCATCTCTCAGTCTTTGTAACTACTCTTTCCTTCTGTCTAAATTGTCTTTCCCCCATATGCTTAGTAAAATGTCACAGTTAGGCATTATCTTCTCTATGATCATCATATGTACAGTTTTTATACATTAATTATACTTAAATAAAACTATTAAAAGATTAAATCATTGATGCCAATGAACTTCTTGATGTTTGAAGACCAATGAAACACTCCCACATAATTAATATTACAGCCTTGTACAGATGCTAATATACTCCTGACCAAGCAGATGCCATTTTAAGTACTAGTTTATTATAAATATAATTCAGATTATTTAATCATATATTAGAATAATATATTGTACTTTGAAAAATTATATGTAGTAGTAGATTTTAGTATCAAATTTTTTAAGCATAGAAAGGAGGTCTTTATACAATATTTATTGTAAAAATAGTATTTGGTTTTCATATGCTATATCAGGTTCTACATGAATATTAACATAAACAGAAATTTTTATTTTTGAGAGAATTTCATATATATTACATTTTTTTCTTATAATTTTTGATATTTGCATTTCATTGAAGAAATTCTCTACTATTCGTGGGTTATGATAATATTCACATACATTTTTCTATTAATTTTACCCATAATATTCATATCTAACTTTAATTCAAATGAAGTGCATCATTATACATAATGAGATAGATATTTAGTTAGATTTTTTTTGTATTGTAAGAAATTTTTCTAACACCATTTTTTTTCCCCAATGTTCATAGTTTATCACAATTTTTTGTCATGTCTCCTTATCATATGTTAGTTTTTCACTATCTATGGGCCTCAGAGATCTCTAATCATATTTTTGGTCTGCATTTCAGTTCCTGCAGGAATATTTTGCATTTTTTACAATATAGTTTTGTATATACTGATATCTATCCTTACTATTTATGACTCTTTAGTCTTCCTTGTAAATTTAAAGTGAATTTATTTATTAAAAAATAGAATATTACAGAGCTTGTGTTAAATTCATACATTTAATGTGGGTATAATGACATTTTCATACCATTAATTTGCATTCATAAACATATGTATCCTCATTTGTATATAATTGTGTTATTTAAGTTTTATTCTCCATATATATTGTGCATTCTTTGTCAACTCAGTTATTATACATGTGATCATTTTTGTTACTACTGTAAAATATAAATTAAGTAATGATATTTTTGGTTGACTATTACCATATGTATTTCTCTCTTCTTTTCTGTGATATAGTTTTGCTTCAAATTTTATTTTGATAGATTTAAAAATGCTATTATACTGTTCTTTTGGTTCATAGTTGCCTAGTATGGCTTCTTCCATCATTTTATTCCAATCTTTTTTCTAAGTTTTTCTTTTATTTATTATAACCTCTCTGGAGACCAACTGTGGTCTCTAAGATTAATGAAGATAGTGAAATATTAGAAATGAACTCAATGTTCATTAAAAAGTCAATAAATATAACATTTTATATAATGCAGTACTAAAAAAAGGATTAGATAAAATAACCCAAAAATAAAAATAAGTTTTAAGTGAAAGTGTGGCATAGCAACATATATAAATATATATATATATGGTAAAATATATTTATGTAAATTCCTAAAAGTTTTTTTTTACTACTAAATATAATGAGCATTTAAGCTCTCCATTGGTGGAGGGCCAAAATTACTTAAATTTTATGTACAAGTAATTATTTTTTAAACTATATTAAAACAATGAAGATAAAATAATAACGTGACTTTAACCTTATGTAATGGTAATGTGAATGCTTATTATATGATTTGTTGTGCGTATACATATTTTAAAAATTTCTCACAAAAATAAAATAAAATATATAAAATAAAATAAAATAAATTTGAATTTGAAATAACTGGAAAGTAGGATTGAAATTGGTAATATTGAATTTTAATATGTATTCATTTGAATTTTGGAAACTTATTACATAATAGCTTTATTCACATTGTTTGAACCTCAAGAGATTCTAAAAGAAAAATAGAAAATTTATGATTTCAAGGTGTTTTATGAGTTTGTTCAGTTCTTATTGAATCTAGTTGTAAATATCACGAGGAATCTTTCTAATCAATTTAAAACATCCTGAATCAGAAATTATAAGCAAGTATAAAGGCTTTTCCTTGAGCTTAATATAAGAAACTAACACAAACACACTCAGGGAATTATTTGTCTATCATACAACTATTAAAGACACATTCCTCCACCCTACCAAGTATTTAGATATATTAAATGTTTTTCTCTCAATAAGTAGTCAGGGAACAATCCATGATTAAAAACTCATTTCTTCCTGAAATAAGAGACCTACCTACCCAGGCTGGAAATTTGAATCCATCACTCATTAAGAATTATGTTATTCAATGAACTAGTTTTATGCAAGAAATTCATCACTGATCCAATGATGAAATAAAAAAGATTGCCAGAAAAAAATTAACAGCACAACTTTTAAAATAACTTTTTAAATTAAAACTCCAGTGTCAATTTCAAATTGTCTGGTTGAATCAGTTAGAAACTTTCCAAAGAAAATGTGGTGCAGCCAAAGCTAAGACTACAATGAAGACTTTAAATTGACTATTGGATCTGGCAGCGTGGAAGCTGAAGTTCACCCAACATGAGCAAGTTTTGTGGGGAGACAAGACTGATGCTCTAAGGACTGAATGGAAAGAGAGAAAGTGGAAATGTGGCTATACTATCCTAAAACAATTGTTACTTTAAAGAGAAAAAAAGAGAAGTGAAAGCACTAGAGAAGACACAAAAACAATAAACAGATTTTATTTGTTTAGGATATCTTAGGATGGAGAGAATAATCTTTTAGCAGGAGTAAAACATAGTATGCCATAGGAAAAGAAGCTCCTATTAACAGTTCATTCTTGGCACTGACAAAAGAAAATGAGATGTGATTCACAAATACAGGATGATTTTTAATAGAAATAAGATAGTTTGTCTAATGTGGTGAAAGAAAAATCAGATTGTGCTAGGACAGATGATTATAGGCTAGTCAATTTAGTGGTGGGGATAAGAAATATTTGTCTTTTTCTGCTTCTATTGATTAATAATGAAACAAATTGTTGGAGCTTTGATATGATATAAAGGAAAGGTAAAATAATTACATTTTATAATCTCAACAATTGGGAGAGACATTTGATCAGAAAAATTTAGTAGGATTGCTTAACATTGTTGATAGCACACTTGAGATTTATATAGTTTTAAAATAAAGTTCATAATATAAATTATTGCCCAAATACCTTCAGTTACTTGGGTTCTGTCACAAAATAGACAGATTAATTCTATCAAGGTTGGCATGTTAGCTGAAAAACATGATAAAGGGGGAAAGAGGTGATGAAATTAAGTCTGCATGTCTGGGATGGTTAGAGGTTTGGAACACAGAATAATAAACTAGCTCTTCTATGCTACAGAATGCTCAGTTTTTCAAGATTTTACTGGTAGCTGAAGCTTATTTTGGACTTACTGGGAGGTATGTCCAAAAAGTCTCTGAAATTACTTAGAAAGATTGTGGCTTTTATTTCATAAATCTAAAGGATTTTTCTCCCGGAAATCTGTCACAAGTCTCCAAACAAATAGTAGTTATTATGGAAATTTTAGGATACATTTACTGCATCATTAGTGGTAGTTCTGAGTCACTTAGAAATGACATAGAAAGTTTAAAAAAAAAAGATTTCGAAACATAGCCAGTCAGAAATAGGTTATAAACACAGTGAACTTGGTCTTCAAACAAGCTCAGCGAAAAAGCATTCTTCTTCAAAAGAGTTCTGTCAGCATAAAATTAATGTAATTTTAAAAGTCTGTCTTTCTTTACCACTAATTTGAGTTGAATGAATCCATCTGGCTGAGTCGCTGCTGATAAAAAGATTTGGTGTGAGAGAATATAATAAGTGCATGCACGTGTGTGTGTGTGTGTGTATGTGTGTGTGTGTTTTAGGCTAAACTATATGAAATTGCCATTTTATAAGTAAAAGAATAATCAAATATCATTAATTTTATATAGTTTAAACTAATAAATGGATGCATCTATTTAAACATCTGTGAAGTATAACGTTTTTTATATATGTACAATTACATATATAATTTTACTATAAATATTTTGCATATATACAAAATCTGACATATGATTCATGTACAGTTTTTTATAATTTAACCTTCTTAACTTTTGTGAATTTTTTAGTTTTCTTACCTTACCCCTGTGATAGTACTATGATAACTGTTTTTGATAACTGTATTATGATAACTCAAACTATTTTATTTAACCATAATAAAAAATATTACATTTTTGGAGACAGAAAGATATGAAGTTGATAAAATTCCAAGATATTTTTCTACAGGAAAAACTCTCTTTTCAAAGCATTTTTCTTTTTATGCAAAGTAAATTGTGCCAGTTTTGTAGTGCTATATTGACATCAAGTATTGACCATACATACAGAAAATCTGAACAGGTGAATTTGTCATTTTCTTCCTCCTTCTTTTCACATAATATTACTCTGTGCCTGGTAGGTACAAAGCCATCAGCTCAAAAGTACATGTGTAGTAACTTAATTAAATCTCTGTTGAATTTGCTATGTTTTGTCCACTGCACTTTCCAACCCAGAGTATTCTACAATCAAATTAGAAAGACTATGCACATTTTAACAGAGTTTACTGTTGCAATAAAAAAAAACCTTATAGTATGTTAATTCTTATCATATATAATCAATCTTTTCATCTTTATTGCCTATGTGATAATTAGGCACAAAGGTAAGAAATAAGCATAAACATTGAATAATACTACTTTGTCATCATAGTCCATGTAGATCTTTATTTTAATTTGGTTGGTTCTGCAATATACATATCTTTATTTAACAACTTTTCGTGAGTACCTACTATGTGCCAAATAGTCAGATACAGGGAAACCATTCTAAACAAAGCAGTTTATCCATCTAAATGTCATGAATAACAAGTCATTTCTTTTTTAATTTCATTATTATCATAATCAATAACATAGGAAGGAAAAAGATACTCTTATCTGTGAATTACTGGTTCTGGATTAAAAGGCCCAAGAAATGGTCTTCTTTTGTTTCCATGTCTTTTTCCCAACCTTACCTACATACAGTAATACATAAGCCTCTGGGGCAGAGTTTACAACCTCATTTCTCTTTTTTCTCTAGGCACACAGCCAAATTCTTTCCTGATCTCTCTTTTCTAGATAAGTGAAGATGTGTGACTGAGTTCTTGGCAATGAAATGTGGATTAAAAATGATAAATGCTACACAGAAAAACTGTTTCCAAATGGATATAGAAAAAGTCCGGAAGAATTCTAAAGTGCTAGGTGACAGAGCAAAATGATGAAAAGTTCTGGGCCCCTGAATGACCCACTGGAATCTTGTATCCCCAGCCAACCATACTGGATGGTGACCTCAATGAGAAATGAACATTTTTTTTCTTAAAACTTAAAATAAGTTTTTTGCCCCCACCCCCACATTAAGATATTAAGATTTTGAGGTTTTCGTTTGGGTTGCTAGCCTATTCTGACTGACAATCTTTGTGATCAAGATTTCTGGTTTGGGAACATATGCTCACACTCTACATCCATGTTCCACTATTGCAGATAGAGCTAAACTCACAAAAGGGAATATAAGATTTAGGGTTTGTTATTGTGTTAACCCTTAAGTGACATAAAGCTAGAGTTTGAAGAAGATGGAGACATAGACTTTATAGCCTTTAGAATCTTATTCAATGGCAACTGAGTTTTGTTGTAAATGTAACTGATAAAAATCAAATACATTTTTATGGTTGAGAGAAGATGAATTCAGAAATCAGGGAGATATAAGGTGTATGAATGCCTGATAAAAATGTGAGAGATCTTCTAGGTTATAGAACGAGAAAGAAGCAGAAAAGAGAGGCACAAAATTGAAGGGGTGCTTCATGGACTTCAGAACTGAAACACACTTTGATAGCTATTTATATGTATTTGGAGAAGGCATTTATTTATTTGCTATAACTCCAGAGAGCGGAACAAAAATTTATAAATATATTCCACGTAGGGAGAGTCCCACTTAGTACCACTCAATACCAGAAGAAATGGCTGCTAATTAGAACTAACCCAATCAGTTCTCCATTACTGAAAATATCCAGTGACTCTGGATGACAAACTCACTGGAAAACCCCCTCCATCATCTCTTGGCCTGGTTGCTGTACTTCCATTTCCGCAGCTGTACCCATTATTTCGGTACTCCTAATAGAGTCCTCAATCTCCTTCCTTAGGATGGTCTGCGCTGTGCTCAGTGACTTTCAGGGTGTTGACATCTGATTCAGATGCCATGTTCTCCATGCCTTCCATTCTATAGAATCTCAAGGTTTCATGACAGTTTTCTCTTTCTGTAAATATAATTACCTTAAGATATAAACAACAAAAACGTAACTTTATTTTAGAGATCTCTACAACTATACTCACAAAACTGTTGAATAAATCAATGTCTGCCCTTGGAGATACTGCAGACCAGATGCCTCTGAGACACAATTTTCAAGTTTCTTCATTGTAAGGTGGAAAATAAAAATGTAATCAAGTCTTTTATTGGGTGGTTGATAGACTTGAAAAAGTTTTCAGAGGGATTATGTGCTTCTAGAAGATTGGGAAACTCGATCACGTGTTTTAGGTTATCACTCTCTCCCGTAGCTTGAGGCATTTCTCAATTCCACTGCCACACTGTACTTACTATATTTGTCTCACTACTTACTTTTGTCTAAAATATTCTCTGCCTATAAATAATGTCTCCTCTATGTTATTTTTCTCACTGTTCATCCCATTTTTATACTTCTCAAAATTATTATTTTGCCTCTGTAAATGAACTGATTTTCTTTCACTCTCTATGAACTATATATAAATATGTATATATTTCTGTCTCTATCACACATATTATATATGCTATTATGTTATTACATACGATTTATTAATAAATACATATCATAATATACAAGATGTATGTAAACATAATCTGTGTATTATAAATAAGATATATATCACACTATATATAACATATATAGTATCACCACAATTTACCACACATATGATATATATTATCACATATTTACAACATATGTTTCAGAGACTTGATATCTATCTGCTTGCCATCATATATTAGCCATGTGATAAAAATATATATTAATTAAATTCTCTATATTTTAGTTCCCTTCTCTGTAAAAAAAGTAACATTATTACATTTCTCTTATAGGATTTGTAAATATGTTAAAAGAGATCATACTTGTTACATGCTGAGAAAAGACTCTCTGCCCATAACAGGAACCAAAGTAATTGTAGTTGCTTATTAATATCAAAATCAAGTTCACCTTCTAGCTATTCAAGTACCTGGCAGGTGACATGCTTAAAAATATCTGTTGAATGGAGGTAGACTATGTCTGTGACTATTTACAATTTTACTGAAGACAAGCTATATCTCATATCTTATTATTCTAAGACAAACCTTGTGAAGATCTCATTTCTCTACTTATATCTCACTGCCTCATTTGGTGGAATCTCTGAGTTTCACCGTACTCCTCAGTGGTGCCAATTTGGTCAAGATCTCAACTTCCAGGTAATTCAAGCTCAGTAGGCACAATCCCTCATGCCTTTAGCAGAGGTCTCATTCCAAAAGCTAAGTAATGATTATTCCCACTCTCTCTGAGTAAATGCAGGATGAATCAAGATAGAGGTCCTCTTTTTAAAAGTGTGTCTAAGTCCTATAAGATTGATACCTAATGAAGTAGTTTACATATTATAAAAATTTCTTATCACACTAAAGAATGCACCCATACACAGCTCACTATTACCTGCCCCCAGTGAGGCTGCCAGTTGTAACTTCTAGTCTCTCTCGCCTGTAGCTCAAACTGGCAAGCAGTACTATGAGTCTCCTGGGCAAATAACATTGTTGAATTCACTAATTCCTCTCCTCAAACACACATGTTCATCCTCTGACTGAACTGTAAGAAAATGACCTGGGACTAAAAGACCTTCCACAGAGCTCCTCTGCTCTTTCTCAGCCTGGCACATATAACAAAGGTTCATGGTTCATATGAGGCTCTTTATTGAGTGTTATATGAAGAACATTTTCACTGTAACCTGATAGGGAGGCGAATGTGGTAGATACGATTTGGCTTGATATGGTTATCAAGTCTAGTGCACTGTCAAGAAAAGACCTCTATAACTTCTTTGTAAAGAATGAAAAAAATACATATATTCTTCAGTCCTTACTTAGTGAGTTTGTAAATTAATTTGTGAAAATCCTCATGACTTGTCAGTATGCAGGTTAACATAACTTGGAAACTGGACTATAGTACACACTGGGCTATTTAAATCATTTAAAACATTGTTTGGCAAACATTTTTTGTTGACTTGACAAATTGGAATTCCTTATTAGTTTTAGTGTTGTTTTTGGCTCCAGTCTCTCCTACCACCCCTCCTCTCCTAATTTCAAGCTGGATAATAGCTGTCTTGGACATAGTGAAAAAATTGTGTGTAGAGGAAGTAGGAGGTAGAGAAAGATAAGCAAATTGTGATGTCTTATAAGTTTTAAAGTGTTAAAAAAACAAACTCCCTTTGAATAATATAGAATATGCCTTATATGAACTAATTTTAATTTTCTGAAATTTTTAAAACATGGGACCAACCCACATACTAAGAGAACAGGGAGATGCTTAAAGTGAAGTGCTGCCTGCCTAAGAGATGGGAAAGCCACTTATGAACAAATCATACTGAAAGTCTCTGAATATGGCTCACTCCAGAGGGCCCTCAACCACAGGGTAGGTTTTCACATTGACAACAATCCACTATCAATCAAGCCAGGTTCTGACATCAGTAAGTCAGTTACGGTCAACCATAACTGGCTACTTTCTAAAGTACAGAAAGGAGAGGATTTTAACACAGAAGAGACCTTCAGAAATCACCATGTCCAGATTTTTTATTTTGTAGATGTGGAAATATAGGCTCAATGACATTAGCTCACCCAAAGTCAGACAATTATATGCAATGCATGCATGAATCTTCACAAATGTTCATTGAAGTTTGAAATATGCTTTTCTGAGACTAGAATTCAGACCTCTTAACAACAGTATACCAATCTTTCATTTTAAAATTGAGTTTCCAAAGATTCGAGACCAAACTACTTCTAAGACAAGGCACAGCAGTTTAATATTATTTTCCCCTATACTTTGATATTCTACTAAAATTAAACAATCAACTTAATGTATATCATGAAACTTCTAAGTGTACATTAGAAACAAGAAAGCGTAGACATAATGATGATCTGGGAATGTAAAAAAGCCTTAAGGAAACAAATAGATTTTTTTTTTAATTACAGGACAGTAGAGTAAAAAATTTTAATATACAGTCATGTACTGTATAACAACATTTCAGTCCGTAACCAACTGCATATGGCTGTGGACCTATAGATTATAATGAAGCTGAAGAATTCTTATCACCTAGCGACATTATAACTGTCATAATGCCCTAGCAGAGTGCATTACTCATGTGTTTGTGGTGATGTTGATGTAAATAAACCCACTGCACTGCAGTTTGTATATAAAAGTATAGCACATACAATTACATACAGTACATAATACTTGATAGTGATAATAAACAACTCTGATACTGGTTTACGTGTTTACTATACCGTAAATTTTATTGTTAGAGTGTACTCTTTGTACTTAAAAAAGAAGTTTGCTATAAAACAGTATGCCCTGTTACACTGGAAATGGTCTCAATGCATCTCTACTTTGCATTGCTTTCTCCCGCATTTGATTTAATCCCATGTTGTTTTACAAATTTAGTGCACCCTAAATGTACAGTGTTTATAAAGTCTACAGTGTACAGTAATGTCACAGGCCTACATATCACTCATCACTCATTCACTGAGTCAGCCAGAGCCACTTCCAGTCCTGCAAGCTCCATTCATAGTAAGTGCACTATACAGCTGTACCATTTTTATCTTTTATGTTGTATTTTTACTATACCTTTTCTATGTTTAGATACACTTAGATACACAAATACCATTGTGTTCCAGTTGCCTACAGTATTCAGTATAGTAGCATGCTATACAGATTAATAGCCCAGGCACAATCAGCTGTACTATAGAGCCTAGGTGTGTAACTGGCTGTACAATCTGCTGTGTGAGTGCACTCTGTGAGGTTAGCATGATGATGGAATCATTGTTAAGTGACACATGACTGTACTCAGCTTCTTACAGAGATATGAACATATACTGAGAAGACCACTGAAAGGAGTATAGCCAAATGAAGATACACTTGGAGGGATTCTTGGAAAGAGTGCGTATGTAATGATATTCTGAACAGAGAAAAGTATGTCATTAACCTCAATAGCTGACGGACAGAAGAAAGGAAAAAATATATGAAAGGCTTATTTTAAGTGAGCAATTCCGAGTACAGAGGGAAGCTGAAGAATAGAGAAATTCTAAGGCTTTTTTTTTTTAGGTTAGACAGTTTGGAGAAAGCGATAAACCTGTATAAAAAGCTGATATGATTGGAATCTTTATGTAATGATTTGCACTCTTATTTCTAAATCAAAAAGTAATCAAGACAATGGTGGAGGCTATGTGGTCAATATAGCTGTGGTTGGATTAGTTAAGCATGCAACAGTCAAGACCGAGAGGAGACCCTTTTCTCTGGATCACAAGTGACTGACTCTGGCAATAGATTAGACGCTATGTGTATAGTTAAGATTCAGCTTTCCAAGATGGGTTGTGAAGAGAATGTGCATGACTGCAGTGAGATGGTGCTCTTGGTACATGTGAGAGGATGTGGTTTTGAGAGCAATGGAAAAACTGAAATGGCTAGACTGCAAGTCACTTTATCAACACTGTTACATTAAAAAGAAAAAATTCAGGAGGTGAGGCTTCTGCGTAAGGAGATTGACAGACCCTCCACTCACCAAAACAGCAATTTAAATGGTGAAGATTTTTAAAAACAGTTACTTGAAGTCTAAGTTTTCCAAATAGAGAAACATTCATTCAAGAAAATCTACTAAATTTGGTAAGAATGGTGACACAATTGTTAAAAAGAAAAATCACAGGCATAAAATGGCATCACTCATGCTAAAAGCCTATCATGATATGACACCTAGATTTAATTGCAATTTCAACCTCTCCCAGAACTGTAATTTCAATCAACCAGAATTTTTTGGTCAACCACCATAGGGTAATTTGTCACATAAGCACTCTCATATCTGCCCCCTACCATAAAAAAGAAGGGCCAATCTGCATAATGGAATCCCTTACTATTCCCTTTTCCCCAAAAGAAGATGTTCTGGTCAAAAAATATTTTTTTCTTATCTCAGTAGTTCTTTTGCCCCAGTTATTATTTTCCCAACTTCCTGTTTATTCAGTCCCCATTCATAGGGTGGAAACTTTATTTCAAGAGTTGTGGGCCTATAATACTGAGTCTCTGATCACTCAAACTCCAGCTGTCTTTTATAGTAGAGGTTTCACAGGAAAGAGGCAGACACCTCTTCCTCTTAGTGCCCCTCGTGGAGCAAGGGTGTCACTCCAAGAAACCCAGGTTTTAGTTGCCCACCAGTTCCAGGCAATAGACCAAGGATATTACCTAGGGTGAAGGGAGGGCCGTAGGGATTAAGAGCTCCAGAACTCTACGTGAGGAAACCCTACACCCAAGGGCATCCTTGAAAACAATGGAGATCTCAGTGGAAAGCAAGGAAGAAGAAACTGGTTGTTTATTAAAATCAGCAAAATGGCAGAATAGTGAGACGTTTAATACAGAAACCATAAAAAGAGACAGCAAAGAAGTGTTCTCTTGGGATCACAGGTAATCTTGGGGGTTGGGAAGGCTGTGGCTACTCAGGAGTAAACAGAACAGGACCTAAATCAGACTGGAAAGCATTACCTAACTGCACACGGACCCATGAAAACTGACTGAAGCTTTACTGGTAAAGGGGATGTAATGCAACCTCTAAACAAACACTGACTGAATAAGCTACTGTGACTCAAAGGTAACTCCCAGGAAACGAGGTTGAAACATGAAATTATACACATACCTGGCATTCTGAAAGACTGCATGTGCTTGAGGCTGTAGCCCCTTGAGAGAGATCAGAGAGGTAACATCCAGCCTAAAATTTCCTGGCTTAGCATGGAGCATCAACCAACACATAAACTCAGGAAATCTTAAGGAGTTGTCTACAAGTTGCATATATATCTAATGCTAATAGGTAAATATCTCAGGCGGCTTAAGTACAACCTTTGATTACTAAGTGGATTATGCTGCCAGAGGGGCAACTTTCAATAGCTAAATTAAAAGACAAAAAGAAAAGGGGAAAAAATCTGAGCAGGGACATTATGTTTGCACATTTTGGAGGAAAAGATTTCACAAAATTAGTTCAGCCAAATCACTAAACAAATAAACAAATGACAAAGCAAACAGCAACAAGTTCTAGTGGAAGTAGGGGATCAGTCTTCCAAGTTTTTTTTTTAATAAATTATCTAAAATCATCAATTTTCAACAAAAAATGATGAGTCATCCAGAGAAACAAGAAGGTGTGACCCATACACAGGCGGGGAAAAAAGCAATAGAAACTGCTTTGAAGGGGATCAGATGATGAATTTAGCAGACAAAAACTTCAAAGCATTATAATACATATGTTCAAAGAATTGAAGGAAACCATGCTTAAAGGATTAAAGGAAGGTATGAAGATAATAATGTTGATAAAAGGGTTGCTCCATCCAGAAGACATAACAACTACAAAAAAAAAAATATTCACCTAAAAACAGCCCCAAAATGCAAGAAGCAAATACTGACTGGATTTATAGAAGAAATAGGCAATTCAATGCTAATGTATGTTAGAGACTTCTATATCCCACTTTCAGTAATAGATAGAATTGAGTGAAATATCAGCATAGAAATAGAAGATCTGAACAATGCTAGAAATGACACATCTGTAGTGAGTTCTACTGAACTGCAGCAGAAACATTCTTTTTTAAGTATTCTTAAAACATTTATCAAGATAGAACATACTAGGCCATAAAACAAGCCTCAATAAACTTAAAAGGACTTAAATTATAGAAAGAATGTTCTCCTACTATAGGGGAATCGAATTAGAAATCAGTAACAGAATAAAGTTCAGGCAATTCATACCTATATGTAAATTAAAGAACACATTTTTACATGATCAATGGTTAAAGAACACCCAGAGAAATTAAAAAATAATATTATGTGTAAAGAAATTGAAACACCACATGCCAAAAGTTAGGGAATCCAGGGAAATCAGTGCTCAGAAGAAAAGTTTTACCTATTAACACCAAATTTAAAAAAAAAAGAAATTTCACAAATGACTATCCTACACTTCTACTTTAATATAAACTACAAAAACAAGAACAAACAAAATCCAAAACAAGCAGAATGGAAGAGATAAAGATTAGCATGACAATAAATGAAATAGAGAATGGATAAACTTACAGAAAAATCAATGAAACCAAAAGTTGTTTGAGAAGGTCAACAAAATGGATTAACTATTAATTAGAGTGACCAAGAAAAAGAGAAGATCCAAATTACTAAAATCATAAATGAAAGAGGAAAAATTGCTAAGATAAAACAAACCTGCTAGGGTCAATAAAAAAATCACTAAGCTTGCAGCTTATAAGATTAATAAACAAAAAGGTGTATTGTTTAAACTATCAATGAACAATCTTCAACTGTATTTATGAAAATGATTACATTTAAAATAGCATCAAAAAATAATAAAAATACGTAGTAATAAGTTTAACAAAATAAATGCAAGACTTGTATGCTGGCAACAATAAAACATTGTTGAAAGAAATTAATGAAGACCCAAATAATCAGAAAGATGATCAATGTATAGATATTGAAGAAGACAATATTGTTTACGTGGCAATATTCCCCACACTGATACGCAGATTCAATGCCATTCTTAGCTAAATGCTAGCTCTCTCTTTTGCATAAATTATAAGCTAATCTAAATATTATTATGGAAATTTAAGAATCCCGAAAAGAGACAAAAAGAATAAAACTTAAAAAAAGAAAACAAAGCTGAAGGATTCATACTTTCCTTCTTCAATTCCTAATACAAGCTTATAGTAGTCAACATGGTGTGATATTGCTACAAGGAAAGACACATAGACCAATGGAGAGTGTAGAAATAAACCCTTACATGTGGGCAATAGATATACGATGAGTGGGGGCTGAAAAGACTGGATACCACATATAAAAGAATGAAAGTGACATAAACAAAAGTAATGGATCATAAACCTAAAAATAAACTAAAACCATAAACATTTTTAGAAGGAAGCTTGAGAATAAATCTTTATGACTTTTAGTTAAACAATGTTTTAAATGAAGCAAAAAAGTATAATTGACTGAAAAAATAAATTCAATCAAAATTTAAATTTTTTGCACTACAAAAAATATTATCAAGTAAATGAAAAGACAACCCACATAATGGGAGAAATATTACAATTAGTATGTAGGTAAGATCTTTTATCCAGAACATATAAAGTGCTCTTTAAATTCAGTACTAAAAAGACAACCTAATCTTTAACATGGGCAAAAGATTTGAATAGATATTTATATAAACAATATAATTAGCAACAGGCATAACAAAAATTGCTCAATATTAGTAGTGATTAGATAAATGTAAATCAAAACCATGATGAGATACCATTTCATAATTACTAGAATAGCTATAATCAAAAAGAAAGACAGCAAGTGTTGGTGAAGATGTGGGGAAATTGGAATGCTTAGGCATTGTTATTGGGAATGTAAAATGGTGCAGCCACTTTGAAAAGTAGTTTTACAGTTTCTTAAAGTTTTAAACAGTTGTCATATGACCTAGTAATTCAACTCCAAGAGAAAGGAAAACATGCCCACACAAAATTTTGTACATTAATATTCATAGCAGCATTATTCATAGTAGCCAAATGTAGAAACAACCCAAATAGCTGTCAACTGATTGAATGAATAAATAAAATATGATATATTAATAAAACTTTATTTGGCAATAAAAATGAATGACTAATACATACTACAACATGAATGAATCCTAAGAACATTAAGTGAAAAGTATCCAGACACAAATGGCCACATAATATATTATTCCATTTAGAGGAAATGTCAGAATTATATTTCAATAGAACTGTTAAAAGAAGACATCAGTTGGAAGTAACTGAGGAGGAACTATCTAATTAAATACAGATAGATAAATACCACTTATGAAGCAACTTTTAGAAGTTCTTATGCTTGAATCTCTTTAAATATCATATCTACTTCATGGAAAATAGTTCATTTTTATTTAGGTCCCAGAGAACCACTGAAATTCTCTTTTAGCAGCCAGGAATTTTTAAATAAAATATAATGTTTTCTATTTTCTCTTCTCATGGTTCTAGCTTTAGGCCACTTCTAATTTAGCTCAGTTCCCCCCACTCCCAATAATTATTTTAACATGTGTTGCTAATATTCTTCAGTATGGAGCTAGTATACAATCTGCTGTAATTCAAATGTAATATATTTTGAATGTTCTAGAAAGAAGTTTTTATGTTCAGTTCTTTTGGATTCAATTTATCTGTGCCTAAAATGTTGACATTTTGATTTTTTAAATTAAAGAACACATTTTAGGATGGCGGAGTTGAAAATTCTAAGTCTACTTTTACTGTTTCTTGAAAAAGTGGTCATTGTAATATTAAGGATTCTCTCTAAAACCCCTTCTGTTGAAAGTGCTTCTGTTTAAATGCTATGATGCCTGGAATTTTATTTACAATTACATGAGAGATGAAATCTCTGAATGGGAGAGTCAATAGTCCTAGACTAGCCATGGTTAAATGTCATTTGCATTGAGTGGTGGTACATAGGTGTTTATTATTTTATTTTGCCTTTTTGTGTCTTTATATGAGATTCTCAAATTTAAAAGAAAAAACAAAATTTACAACAATAAATAAGTAATGAAGGACTCAGGTTGAGTAGAAGTAACATAGGAAAAGATAAATCTATTGGCACCAATAATGCTAAAATATAAATGAGAAAATAAGATTTTAATATTTAAATATGATGCCATTATATATCACTTGGTAAATGTTTTATGTAAAATATAAGATGGCATAAAAGTTATATTTTATTTCAAAGGATAATAGATAAGGATTTAATAGAATTATGCACCATCAAAAAACATAGACAATTAGATAGATGATATATAGATGATAAATGATTGATGATAGGTAGATAGATAGATGATAAATGATGATAAATAGATGATAGGATAGATAGATGATAAATAGGCAAATGATAGATTAGATAGATAAATGATAGATAGATGATAGATGATAGATAGATAGATAGATAGACAGACAGACAGACAGACAGATGATTGACAGATAGACAGACAAACAAATAAACATTTCTTCTACTCCTGACATGCATTTACTTATGTCCCTAAGCCTCTTTTTTGTTTGTGCTGAACTCCTGTTAGTATATGTCTTCAGTAGCACAGCTGAAATATCCCATTTTAAAAATCAAAAATCATAAGAAAATAAACATTGATTTGCAATATCACTTGAAGATGAATGCATTTCTGATAACAGAACAATTGGGTTTTCTTACAAAAATTTTTTATTTCTGCTCAAATGCTGGGATTTGGGTGGCTGACAAAGAACAAGATGGAGAAGGAGCCTATGATGACTCTGGTGGACTAGTGGCAGAGTGGATTAAAAGTGTCAGAATTTTGGGTGTCCATTGAATTCCAATTTGTAGGCTCAGATTCTTCTTTGAAATATTTATTTAAAGTTTTTTAATTATGTGTCTTTTGATCTAAAAACAAAGGACTTTTTGAAAATATCTTAGTTTTCTATAAGCATTAAACTGCTTGGCAATAGGCAAAAAGAATAAAAAGAGTTCTATCATTCCCTATACCAAAGAGTCATGAGTTAATGCATAAAAAGTGATCTTACCAAGGATTATATAGAGCAGAGGAAAAAAACAACAGCCAGATTAGTTAGTTCTATCCACAATAATACTGTGTAACAAACCAACCCAAACTTAATGGCTTAAAGCAATGATAATTCATGCTCATGCTCACACGCTAGCTGAGGTGGCCTGCCTTGGGTGGCTGTGGCCATATGGGTCATATGAAATTTGGCTGAGGTAGGGTGGCTTTGATTGAACTCAGCTCCAGACAGGTGCTTCAGATAAGTTCTGCTCCATGTATCTCTCATTTTTTTGAGAAGAAGCTTCTTTCTTGATATATAGAATGTTCAATAAATGCTGGTCAAGTTATTTTTTATATATTTTTTAAATTTTAAAATAATATCAAAGTTAAACAAATTTGAAAGAGCAGTATAAAAATTCCCTTCACACAGATCTCACAATTGGTAACAATTTACCATGTTTGATTCATTGATCCATTATTCTCTCTCATATGATACATGCATATGAGCAAAAGAGAGTAGTATTCTTCTTTTTCATTTCATATATGTGTGTGTATATATATATATATACATATATATATGAATACTCAAAACTATGAGCAAACTGAATAACATAATGAATAAAACATCACAAGTAAGATTTGTTTAAGTAACGTAAGGTTGGTTTAACATGAAAAAGATCATGTTAATGTTTTACATTTTATTAATAAAATAAAAGATAAAACCAAGTGAGTATCTCAACCATGTTACATAGAAAAAAATATTTGACAAAATCCAATATCCATTCATTAAAACAATAACATCTCTCAAAAAATTAGGAACAGATAGAAACTTCCTTAACTCGATAAAATACATTTGCAAAATCTATAGATAAAATCATAGTTACTGATTAAAACTAAATGTTTCCTCCAAAGATCAGGAAAAAAGCAAAGCTGTACAATCTTTCCAATTCTATTTAGTATTTTACTATGAATTTCAGCCAGTGCAATCAGGCATATTTTTATTTAGAAGTTTTCTTTTTAATTTTTTTGCATTCTTTTTTGAATGTATTTCCAGAACTTTTTCAAGGAGGTCAAGAAAAAAAATCAATTTTTAATACAAAGATGCAAATTTTTAATTGCTTTCCATAAAGATTACATCAACTTACACTTTCATAATTAGTGTAACATGTCCATATTGATGCATTACCGATAATAACATAATTTTCGAGAAATTCTGATGATCTGGTTAGATTTCACTGTGAGAAGAAATCAAAAGAATTTCTGTTAATATGAAATAGACCTTGTTTGAGATTATGATATAGAACAAAAATTTTGATTTTTATCCCTATGTAAAAAATCTCTAAACATTTAGTCAAGGGTAGAAACTGTCACCTTCACTTTTCAAAGAATGAATTTTCTGTTGCTGGTGTAAAAGTATCTACTTTATATTAGGATTTGTATTATATACAAGTAATAATATGAACAACTGTGTCTCAAACCTCTCATAGTAACTTTGGTCATCTTTAACAAAACAAAGTTATCATTCATAATATTGGGACAAAATGGAATAATAGAGCTCTCATATAGCATTATGATTTTAAAGATTGTGCAAAGCCCTAAGCTGTATATCAACCACCTGTAATTTCAGTATAACTAGAACAAGCATCATTTTTTCCTCTCTAATAAATAACTGCCCTCAAATTTTACTCATAACAATAATAGAAAGCTATAAAATCCGTCCCATTTTTAGGGTATCTAATTTTATGGTTAGAAATTAGAGTAACCATCTCAATTTTTCCTTCAATCTATTACACCATGCCTACAAATCAAAATGTACTCTTTCTAATTTCATCTTGACCTTTCATAAAAATGTAAAATAGGGAGCTGAAAAATAAAAGAGGATAAATAAGGAAACAACAAAATTAAAAGAATGTTATTATGTTATGTTTTTAATTGTGTATCTAGAAATTATATTTTCCAGCATCGATATAAGTGCCGTGGGTTTCTTGCCATGAATTTGGTTCTCCCTTACCCCTTCAAGTTTTAAGAATAGAAAATAACTTGCACCATGAGGGCTTCAAGCTGTAATTTTCATTGAAATTGTTGAAGTCAGAAATTGCAAGTGGGAGCCAAAAGATGAAATTACAACTTTTCTAATGCCCCAACCAGGTATACTTTATTTTTATATAATGGATGTTTCCGCCAACTCCACCAACACTAAATTTGCACATAACTGCCATTAAAAATTATGTTTTTTTAAATTTTATATAAAGAAAGGTAAGAATAACCACTGAGTTTTAAACTATTGCCATTTTCAAAGGTTATATCTGGCACAAATATTTTTTTTCAATAGTTAAAATGAAAAAGAAATTAATAACAAAAAGGCAGCAATTTAAAGAAATAATTTCTCATTTATCTCACATAAGTGATTTAAGTAGAAGTTTCTTAATTCTTTTTGCTTCTTGGATTCCTTTCTAAATGATAGCATAATATGAAAAAAAGAGCAAATGTGAATGGCTTGGAAGTATATTTTTAAAACTATTTTACACATTTAATTACAGATCTAATAGGATTATTATTTACTGCCGAAAGATGGCAATACTTTTAAAATAATGATTATAAAAAGCTTTTATAAAACACAATATCAACATTCTATCATCTGAAATGTTACTCTTTACTTAGCATTCTAGCAAGTATCCTCCAAAATTGGACTAAATTAGCACATAAAAGTTTGAAGATGAAGACACTTCAGTCACTCAAGTAGGAATTATAATTACACTTTGGAAATTGATATACTAATCAAAAGACACCTTATATTAAAAAAAATGAAGAAAGGACATTGGTAAATACCTATGTATTAAGAACTGGAATAGGTAAAAACAGACCCCAAAATTATCATACTAAATTGTAAAATAGTACAAGACAGAAAAAAGGGAAACATAAAGTTTTGTTGGGGATCATAGGTTTCCACCAGATAAATGAAAACATATGTTTACACAAAGTTATATGTGAATGTTTATCATTATCACATTCATTTTACAATGAAGAAACTGATGCAACACCTGCTTATGTAGTGCCCCTAAATTCACAAAACCTGTCATTTGTGAGAGCTGAGACTAAACTCAGGCAGACATTTCATTACTACACACTTAACCCTTCCACAATACTCTCTCTTGCATTTGGCTAATCAGGATGTTCCTTCGAGTGTGAGACCATTATTACCACCCTCCAACATGATTCCCATTGCCTTATGTGCACAATTTTATTGATCGCATCTATATTGTCTTCATGGGTCTCCCATGATTTTCAACATTTTTATATATTAACAGCCCTCCACCATTGCAGCATCCTCACTCTTTACTGTCAGTCTTCTCTCAACTCTGCTTGCAGTCCAGTTTCAACCATCCAGTGCACATAGCCCCATCACTGATGTCTGTTTACCTAGATTTGTGGAAATAGTTTAAAATATAAATTGAAATTGGTCTATAAGGAACAATCCCCATATGTATCATTGGTTTAGATGTTTTGTTTTACAATTTAATCCAGATACTCTGAAGCTCAGAACTGTAATTTGATTTTTGTGAAATATTTTTTTAGCAATGGTTCTGCCCTTTGTATGCCACTTTGAAATAGTGCTACTATAGGTCTTCAAAAGTAAACATTTTTATTAGGATCGTTCATCTAGAATCTCAAATCCGCACAGTAATCTGTTCTTTGCTATGCAGGAGCATTATAGGAGATGTGCTTAAAATTTCTATAGCCTTTTTCTAACTTCATGGGAAATTGTATTTTAAGACAGGAATAAAACATGACAGATTAAACACAGTCGATTATCTTAGTTCATATGAGAAACTCTCCTAAATTAAAAATAAGAAAGAAATTTTAAATGCATAAACGTACATGTGAAAAAAGAATAGAAAATGTGACGATAGTAAATGAGTGACATCAACAGTTTGGTGAAGATGAAAATTAGATGTAGGAATAATGTTATCTGACTTAACAGAGAAGAGAAAATTGAAATCAGTGTGTGTGAAAGAATGATTCACAAAATTAGGGAAAGATTTGGACTTGAAAGACCCTGTGTAAGCAACTGCAGAAGTGATTTACAGACCCCAAAACATGAGAATGAGTTTATACCTGTGTCAAGGTTGATGCTCTCTAACACAAAAACTCTAGAAGTTAGATGGGCAAGAAGTGCCCACCCTGGAAGGATACTAGAAGTTTTATTTTTTATTTTGTGTGTGTGAAGAAATAAAATCTAAGAAGATAGATGCTTGGAGACACCTGACACAAGAAAGCAGAGGTCAGAGCCAGAGAAAAGAGAGTTGATTGGGTAGGCTGGATTCCTTTGAAATTCAGGAGGGAGATAAAGTATGGATAAAAGATGTTAAAATCAAAACATTTTCAGACATAAAATTTTAAAAAAAATTTTATTCCAATCATGTGTCTTTTCTTAAAATCTACTAAAAATTCTAATTCTGAAAAATGAGTGTTGGTTTGAAACCTCAAGAGTTCCCCAGGTGAAATCTGAAACTGGCTCCCATACATGGAAGAAACCAAAGAGGCAGACCATTGCAAGTTGGTAGATGGCAGGTTTAATAAGCAAGAGAACTTGCATATGAAACCTGTTTTGGGAAGCTGTAAGATGAGTAGATCTCTCCACTCAAGTTTAGATAAAGGCCTTAACTGGGTCAGTTCCATATTGAGATCAAATGGTCTAGACAACACATTTCTCTCTTGAGGCTGTGTCCTTCAAACAGTTTCTATAGTGGAAATGGTGTTCAGAACATATGTTACAAGGACGGGAAAGAGGGTGGAAAGCCTAAAATTGCCTGAGTCCAGCTCCAGGTCAACCAGTGGTCATGTTCTCTCAGTGATCTCCTCTAACAGTGAGTCAAATTAAGAAAGAAGATGAGTTATCCAGGGAACAGGACAAAATACAGGAGTTTGCTGATTGAAATAGCTAGATGAGCAATTGTGCATTTCAGCCAGTACATAGCCACATTAGACTGGAGCAGCCGAATAGAGTGCTGAGATGAAGATGTCCCAACAAAAGAGAGGGAGGAAAGGAGGAAGAGGCAAGCTGAGAGAAAAAGAGAGAGAGAGAGAGAGAGAGAGAGAGAGAGAGAGAGAGAGAGAGAGAGAGAGAGAGAGAGAATAAGGAAAGGAGAAATAGTGCATGTGGTAGAACACGTAGAAGAGAGCTGACTAATCAACGACCAAAAAGTAAATCAACAGATAATGTCCAAACCTGACAAGTCAAGAAGCAGCACTATAGATATTAATTTAAAGATATAGAAGTAAGAATTATAAAAGCATATCTGAAAGGGTTGAAAGTCATTTGGGGGGATCTGAATTTGCATAATAGTGAGAATTAAGCAGCTGTATGAGTTATTTTACCATATGATAATAGTGCTATTTAATGTTACACACACACACACACACACATACACACACACACACAAATAATTTTCTCTGATATAAATAAAAATTAATTATAAGCAATAAAAAATACACTATAAGAAATCTTAGTTTTGTTGACTATATTGCAGGCAAAAGATGCATTGATGAATTGATTAGCTATCTTCATTAACATTTGTGAAAAACTCCAATATTAACAATTAGAAATTATAAAAGGGCAAATTAATATAGTGCTATGTTGAAAATTAATGCTGTTTCATTCAAATATGTGCAAACATTTTGGATGAATAAGAACCAATTACCACTAAATTTTAATGATATATACTATTTTCCCAATAATAATATGACTTCAAAATTATATAAGGCTTTATAGTTAAATAAAAACATCATATATTATATAAATGTAGATATAAATATAGATGATATAGATAGATATAGATATAGGTATAGATATATAGATGATACAGTTGATATAGATAATATATAGATAGATATAGATGATGAGATAGAAATATAGATAGAGATAGAGACAGAGATAAACTCCACTGAGGGGGCTTCATAAAGTCCTATGAAGTGATTTGGAATAACAACTTATCATGGTACCATAAAGGATACAAAGATTCAACTCAGACAGGCTGAAGTTTCTATCAAATGTACTCAGAAAGTACCTAAATCAACACATATTCAGGTTTCTCTACTGATATCAAATCCACTAATTTTCTACCTTAATCTCAAATAAAAAAAATAAAGTATATCAAAATTTTAGAAAAAAAACTGGCTAAACTATAAAGAATATTGTAAACTTTCTCTAAAATTTATTATTATTTTTTTCCTTCAGTGGTCTAAGAGATACCTATCTGGTCTATCTATAGAAAGAGAGAATTTCAGGCTATCATGTTGACACTATAAATTTAGGTACAAATACAGTCATTTTTATATTACCAATTTTACATTGCTTGTTGGTACTAGAAACATTCTTTTATATTTTATATTTCACATAGTCACATTTACTAAATGTTGAAATGTATAGAAAATTGGTTTATGTGATATGATTCATTAATTTTATATTTGGTTAGAAAAAGTAAGGAGTTAGTGTTCATAACATAAAAATTGTGGAACAGTTCTTTACCTCTTTTCACATCTCTTTAACCCTTTTTACATCTTTTCTGAAAATTTTAATTACCATGATTATCAATTATTATGCATTATGCACAGACAGACATATGTGTACACACACACACACACATCAATATATCAGTTCTAGCTTAAAGCAAAGGGAAAAGATAAAAATTTCATTTCTTTCCCATTCTTTGTTGTACAACCCAATGATTGCTTTATATTTTTAGGTTTGCTTCATTGTATTAAGATGCATAGCTGACACATTTGTTATATAAACTTGTTTCTGCCAAATTAAACAATCTTAAATATTGGGGATGATGCATTTTATATACATATACATATATACTTATATACATGCATACATATATACATACATACATATATATATATATAAACACATACATATATATATATATATAAACACATACATACATATAAATGAGGAAGAAACAGGTGATTGTTATGCAAATCATAAAAAATAAAATTTATTTCTCTTTTTCTAAGGGTGATATATTTGATGTATAGGTTTCTGTTTATCTTAATTGTGTGTAGTATCCATGTTCTAGAAAAATGTTTATTTTAAGAAATACTATCTTAACATAAATATTTTAAATGCTTCAGAATAAAATTAAAACTTTAGCTAATAGGCAAATATTAAAACACTAAGATTATTACCTATAATAATAATAACAGAAAGGGTTTTTTTTACCATTTACAACATTTTTTTTCAATTTTTTACTAGTTTCAGGTACATGGTATATTGGTTGGCCATTTATATAGTTTATGAAGTAATCACCCCCAATTACTCTCACAAAGCCATTACAATAATATTGACTATATTCCCTATACTGTACTCTATATCTTCATGACTATTTTTTAACTACTAATTTATACTCTTTATTCTTTCCATTTTTTTCCTAGCCCTCCAACTTCTCCCTTCTGGCAATCGCAAGACTGTTCTCCAACTGTGAGTCTGTTTTCATTTAGTTCGTTCCTTTTCTTCCTTAGATTCCACACATAAGTTAAATCATACAATGCTTATCTTTCTGTTTGACTTATTTCATTCAGCATAATAACCTCTAGGTCCATTCATGTCATTGTAAATGGTAGGATTTTTTATGGCCGAGTAATATTCCATTGTATATATGAACCATAACTTATTTATCCAGTCATCTGTTGATGGGTATTTAGGTTGCTTCCATATCTTGGCTATTGTGAATAGTGATGTCATGAGCATAGGGGTGCATAGTTATTTACAAATTAGTGTTTTGGTTTTCTTTAGCTAAATATTCAGAAGTATAGTTGCTAAATGTAAGGTAGTTCTATTTTTAATTTTTAGAGGAAACTCCAAACTGTTTTTTATAGTGCCTGTACTATTTTCCAATCCCACCAACAGTGTAAAAGGGTATCCTTTTCTCCACAACCTCACCAAAACTTGTTTCTTGATTTATTGATGATAGCCATTCAGACAAGTGTGAGGTGATATCTCATTGTAATTTTAATTTGCATTTCTCTGATGATTAGTGAATTTGAGCATCTTTTCATATGTCTATTGGCCATTGGTATTTACTTTTTGGAGAAATATGTATTCAGGTCCTCTCTTCATTTTTTAATTTGATTTTTGTCTATTATTGCTGAGTTGTATGAGTTCTTTATAAATTTTGGATATTAATCCTTTATCAGATGTATCATAGCCTAATATCTTCTGTTATAGTAGTTTTTCTTTCCATTTTATTGTTGAGTTCCTTTGATGTGCAAAAACTTTTTAGTTTGATGTAATCTCATTTGTTTGTTTGTTTATTTTTTCATTTGTTCCCCTCACCGAGGAGATATATCGGAAAAAAAATTATCAATAGCAATACCAGAATGTTTACTGCCTTTGTTGTCTTCTAGAGGTTTTATGGTTTCAGGTATGACATTTAAGTCTTTAATCCACTTTGAGTTTATTCTTGTATATGATGTAAGAAGGTGGCCCAGTTTCATTTTTTTTTCATGTATCTATACAGTTTTCCCAGCACCATTTGTTGAAGAGACCATCTTTACCCCCATTGATATTCTTGCTTCCTTTGTCATAGATTGAATGATCATACAGACATGGATTTATTTCTAGGCTTTCTTTGCTGTTTTATTGATAATGTATCTGTTTTTATTCCAGTACCATGCTGCTTTGATTACTATAGCCTTGTAGTATAGTTTAATATCAGGTAGTGTGTTATCTTCTACTTTGTTCTTCTTTATGAAGATTGTCATGGCTATTTTGGATTTTTTATGGTTTTATACAAATTTTGGATTATTTGGTCTAGTTCTCTGAAAAATGCCATTGGTATATTGATACAGATTGCATTGAATCTATAGATTGTTTTGGGTAGTTATGGCCATTTTAATGATGTTGATTCTTCCTATCAATGAGCACAGTATATGCTTTCATTTATTTGTATCTTCTTCAATTTTTACTCTCACTGACTTATAATTTCTTGAGAATAAATCGTTTACCTCCTTGGCTAATTTGATTCCTAGTCATTTTATTGTTTTTGATTCAATTAAAAATGAAATTGTTTTCTTAATTTATTTCTGATAGTTCATCATTGGTGTATAAAAATGCAACCAATTTCTGAAAATTAATTTTGTATCCTGCTACTTTACTGACTGCATTGATTAGTTCTAACAGTTTTTTGTTAGACTCTTCAGGGTGCTTTGTACATAGCATCTTGTCTTCTGAAAATAATGACAGTTTTACTTCTTCCTTTCTAATTTAGATGCCTTTTATTTCTCTTTATTGTTTGATTGTGTGGCTAAGATCTTCAATACAATGTTGAGTAAAAATAGTGAAAGTGGACATCCTTGTCTTATTCCTGATCTTAAGGAAAATGCTTTTAGTCTTTCCCCATTAAATATGATGTTATCTATAGGTTTGTCTTATATTGTCTTTATTATGTTGAGGTATGTTTCCTTTATTTTGTCTGATATAAATATTACTGCCCTAGTTTTTTTTTTATTTCCATTTGCATGAAACATCTTTTTTCCATCCCTTTACTTTCAATCTGTGTGTGTCATTTGATCTGAAGTGGGTCTCTTGTAGACAACATATACGTGGGTCTTGTTTTCTTATCCATTCAGCTACTCTATGTCTTTTGATTGGAACATTTACTCCATTTACATTTAAAGTGGTTATTGATATTTATGAAGTCATTGACATTTTATTATTTGTATTTATGGGATTATTTTCCTCTTCTTCTTTTTACAGAAGTCCCTTAACATTTTTTTGTAATACTGGTTGGTTGGTGATAAATTTCCTTAGCTTTTTTCTGTCTTGGAAGTTCTTTATCTTACTTTCCATTTTAATTGATTGCCTTGCTGGGGAGAGTGCACTTGGTTGTAGGTTCTTGATTTTAATTACTTTGAATATATCTTGTCAGTTTCTTCTGGCCTGTCAAGTTTCTGTTGAAAAATTATCTGACATCCTTATGGGAGTACTCCTGTAAGTAAATAGCTGCCTTTCACTTGCTGATTTTAGAATTCTCTCTTTGTCTTTAACCTTTGGCATTGTAATAGTGATGTGTCTTGGTGTGATTCTGTTTGGGTTTCTCTTGTTTGGGACTCTATGCTTGGATTTGCATGTCTATTTACTTTGCTAGATTAAGGAAGTTTTCTGTCATTATTTTTTCAAATAGGTTCTTAATCCCTTGCTCTCTCTCTCTCTCTCTCTTCCTTCAAATGAGATAAAAATGTAGATGCAAATATTAGTACTTTTGATGTTGTACAAGAGGTCTCTTAAATTTTCCTAAAATGTTTGAATTCTTTTTCTTTTTTTGCTGTTCTGATTGGGTGTTTTCTGCTAATTTGTCTTCCATCAAGCTGATTCGATTCTACAGTCCACTAGAACAAATCTATTTTGATTCCTTCTAATGTATTCTACACTTCAGTTGTTGACTTCTTTATTTCTGACTGGTTCATTTTTATGGTTTCTATGCCCTTTTCTATGCTTGCTATCTCTTTGTTGAAGTTCTCATTGAGATCATCTCTTCTCCCCCTGAGTTCATTGAAATTGTTATAACTGTTGTTTTAAACTGTCTCTGGTGATTTGCTTGCCTCCATTTTGTTTAGATTTTTTTTCTGGCAGTTTCTTCTATTGTTTAATTTTCAGCATATTTCTTTGCTTTCTCATATTAGTTGCCTCTCTGTGTTTGTTTCTATATGTTAGGAAGATTTGCTATGTCTCCCAGCCTTGGCCAGATGGTCTTATGTAGTAAGTGTACTGTGTGGCCCAGTGGCAAAGTCTTCCTAATAACCTACCAGGGGCTCTGGGCATGTTCTTTGCAGGGGTTGTATGTGTTCTCCTGTTGTAGCTAAGCCTTTGTTGCTGTGAGCACATAAGTGGATGGGATTGATTCTTGCACTGACTGACTGTGGGTTGGCTACACACATGGGGTATGAACTGCTAGGTAAGGACTTCCCCCTTGGAATGGGATTCACCCCCAGGAGGCTCATATACCTGTTGAGGACACTCTTCGGTATACCACTTATGAGGCTAGTCAGGTGTTGCTCTGTTATGGTCTGGCACGAGCCTCTGGTCATGTTGGTTCTGTGACCCCTTGGGAGGGGCGCCTGAGTAGGTCAATTCCAGCTGCTGCCTTTGATTACTCAAGGCTACCTGGTGGAGCTACAAAATGATCTGTGGATGGCTGCCACTTTTGCTGCATCTAAAAGCAATGGGAGAGTCAATGCAGCAAGCCAAGGTCTTGTTACCTCCAGTACTGAGCCTGGGGAGGCTTAGCAAAGGATCAGTGTATCTCAAGGCCTGAGGGTGCCTTCCAGCTGCCCATAAGACTCCACAGCTGGAAGAGCCTTTGGGGTTGTAGATAAGTTGGGTTATGCAGTGACCCAGGGAGTCACTGGAGTATAGTGAGCAGATTTTCCTCAGCCAATGCAGTGTCAGTTTTCATGCCAGTTCTCTTTCTGTGGCTTCCTGTAAAAGTCTTAGATTTCAGCAAGGCCAATCACTGCCTGCCTCAGGCCTGAGGACCCCTGAGATCTGTTCAAGAAATACTCTAGCTCGGGGCAATATTCATGGCCTACCATCAAAAGTCTCTCCAAGATTATATTATGAGCTGAATGCTATTGTTTGCTGTAGAATATGACCCAAAGAAAACACATGGTGGAGCTGGCTGTCTGGGAATGATTTTTTGTGAGAAATTTGTGAGTTGTGTGATGAAGGGTCTGAGAAAGACATGGGGTAGAGTGAGCAAATCCCATCTGTCCAATACCACATCAGAACTGCTGCCAGTGCTGAGTCCGTGGGCTCCTACAGAAGTCATAGATCACAGCAAGGCAAACTGTTGTCTGAGTTGGGCCTGCAGACCCACATAATCTACCCAAGAGACTCTGCAGCTCATACTGGCATCAGCGGTCCACCACAAAATGTCTCCCCTGAAATGTGTGGGTCACACAAGCCAAGGTCTGTTGCCTGCAAGGAATGCACTGCCCTGGGAAGGTACAGGGCAAGGGCAGATGCTCAGCAATAGCCAACCATGGGCAATTTATGGGTTGGGTGGAGGAGAGTCCCAGGAAGACATGGGATGGGGTGGACCAATCGCACCAACCAATGCAGCTTCAGCTTTGGCCATGCGAGGGGAGGGTTCAACATAGGCAAGATGGTGCCAGGGAACAACATAGGAACAATGGTGGCTATTCCTCTAGCCCTTGCCCCAGTGCCACACAACTCAGTCTTATTTCATATGTCTCTTGCACCTCCTGAGCTGCTGACCCTCTGCTGGAGCCCAGGGTAAGTGTCTGTGAGTAAGCGAGTCTGTGTGTGGACCATTTAAGAAGATTTTCAGGTTTCTTTCCTTTCACCAGGATGGCGAGAATCTCCATTGATTTTTATAGTCAGATTTTGTGAGAGCTCCTTTTTCAGGTATTGGAACCTGGGGTGGGGGCATTTCTTTATGTGTTAGGGTACTCCTTTATGAGTTAAGCCACCTCTCACCTTCAGGGGGCCCTCTGAGGTCACACTCTGGCTCCTGATGCTCAACTGCCACATGCATACATGGGCCCAGCCTGCTGTGTGTCTCTACCCGCTCATATTGGTCTCACTGTGGCTTTTTCTTTATATCCCCAGATGTATGTGTTATGGTCAGTTAGACTTCAGGTGGTTCTCCATGTTGATTGTTTTATAATTTGGTGGCAATTTTAAGGCAGTCCTGAGATTAGGTGAACCTTGCTTTTACTTAGCCCTCCATTTGGCCACTCTACCCAGAAAGATTTTAATTGAGCATTTGTTAAATGTCAATAATTATCTTCATTCCTTAGATGCATTGATGCTTTATAGCCTTATAGGACTGTTATAGTTTTTATCTTCATTTAATAAATGAGAACCTCAATAACACACAGATAATAAATTTCAGAGCTGAAATTTGTATCTAATACATAAAATACATGTCTCATCAACATATGCATATACTCAGTATATTTTTGTTCTGAATACTAGGATTAAATATAGCAAAAAAAATATTTTTAAAGCATGTATTTCTCACCAAATCCAAAATTTTAAATGTACTCATTGTATTTTTATCAGGATTCATATTGACAATCTTTCTTCTGCTAAGAAGTCCTTTTTTGTTGTTTTATATAGGCTAATAAAACTTATTAAAAGTGAATTTGTGCACCCTACCAACAGATACTTTAATTTGAAGGGAAATTTCTTGTTTTATAGTATTTGTATTGTCTCAAAAAGCAAACACAAATATTGTTACCATAACAACACTTGTGCTTCTTATTAATTTATTATTAGCTTTTTATTAAATACTGTAAAATGAGCACAGTGGTTTGATTCATATCTCTAAAGAGTAATAAACAGGAGACAATTAACTGGTAATTATTTCCACCTGCTAAACTCTATTTTGAGGAGATTTGATTAATTAATAGCAAAGATCTGTCATCATTAGTTCCACAGTCTCTTATTTTTCTTTTTCAAAATACTGAAATATTATTAACGTTAGTGTGGAATAGTCTCCTGTCCATTTTCTGGGTCAATGCTTCTGAACTCATTACCCACATAATTGGAAAATGTGGCTACCGTTAATTAATGTGAAAATGTGATTTCCCTTAAAAAAGTTAATAGTAATTTTGAAAAATAGAAAATTATACTTGAAAAAAGAGGAAAATAGCATCTGAATGATTATACCAAATGTTTGACTTGTTATCATTCAAGGGTAGGAATACACTTATTCAAATCAAATTATTTTCGAGGAAATTTAGTAACATCCTGAGACATTTGCTTCTGTCCTGCTTTTTTCATTATAAGAATGGTACATGGTTGTCTTTTAGGTCAATGGGATATGAATTCTTCCTGATTTAAGATTCTGTAGAAATGAATAGCTCTGTCTCTTGGCTCCCGTTTCTCTCCTCTCACATTAATGCATTGCAATATTGTACGAACTTCCTACTCAGAGCATACAACTGGGACGTTTCCCATTTTTAATCTTTATTATCTATATAAGGCAATAAACAAAGGCCAGCATGAGCTTTGAAAAGTAGAAAAAATGCAGAGAAATATTGTTTCTTAAAAAATTCATGAACATGCTGGCACAGTAGCCCCACTGTGAGCATTAAAAATTTTCATAAATTTCATAAATTCAAATTGACAAGTTCAATCTTGCAAATGTTATGTGAATCAAGCTGAAGGAATTCATCAAGCTTTCTATCTCATTTGGAGAAAGAAAAATAATATTCTGAAAAAGTAGAAAGTATACAGTAATGAGCATTTACATTTCTGAAAGCTTAATTTCCTCACTTTTGGATTCAGAGCATAAAATTTGCCTTTGTCATTATGAATGCTGGCTGGAGGAGAGGAGACATAGATTTCTCCAATCTTTCTTATAATTTACTTGCTATATTTTATCAGAATTCATACTCTGCTTGTCATAAGTATGCCATCATGATATGTATTTAGCTAGCATTCTGGAAGGGTAGTTTGGGATATTGAAAAGAAGTCACCCATATTTAGGTGTGTTTCTGGTGCAACTTCACATAAGCAGGAGACAGTTTTCAAAATATATTAAAATTATAAATGCACCTAGTTTATCTGTAGATGTGTTAGTCTCCTTAATAAACTCTTTCCTATGGAAGGTACATGTTCTCCCCACCTCCATATATAATCCATATATAATTTAAGAGTGATAACTTTAAGCCATCTCAGGGTAATGTTATACATTTTTTTTTCAGTTTCTCTTAAACAGGGAAAGCTCAAAAGTGAATAAATTTAGAGATAATGTGATTAACTCTCAATAAAGTTTATAGCATTGTTTTTTATATTTGGAATAAACACACACACACACACACACACACACACACACATTTAAAGTCATAGCATAAAGAGAAATGGACATTTAGTTTAGATGTTCTTAGTTTTCACAAGTCGATGGCTGGCAACCTTACCTGAAGCTTTCAAACAATTCCTGAACCAAAAATATTTAGCCACTAATTTATTCTAGTCACTGCTTTTCTCAGACAGATTGAGGACTATCTGAAGTTATAGCTCACCCTTCTCCCTCCAATTTCTTGCCTCAATTATTATACTTACTCCAAATTAAGGCATGTTTATTTCTTTCAATGATGTCACATTCAAGAATTTTTTAAATTTTAATTTATTTTTTTTTTTTGAAAAAGTAGAACAAGAAGGAGCAAATAGAAAATGGGAAAGAAGAAAGAGGAGTTTATTAATATTCTATCAGCAATATGGTCTTTTGTGTTAAAGAGTATGAGATTTGGGGTCTGACCATGTGGTTTCAAATCCAGGTGGTGCTGGTTTAGAGGGCCCTCAACTTGGCAAAATTACTTATCTCAGTTTGTGGCTCGGTTTCCCCAAATAAAAAAGTTAATTGCCTACTTGTTGAACTTTCTATCAAAATTATAATGCATCCTCAGTGAATTTTAACTCTTAGCTAATAACAGCACAATGATTCTTACAATTAACTTTGGCCAGGTTGAAGTCTAAACCAAACCCTATTCAAAACTTTGCTTATTCCATAAGAAAACAAGCCATCTGATGTTATTGCACTTTCTTACTCTAGGATTTGGGCTCAAGATGAAGCAATTTTAATTTACAAAGCCATATTTTTAACTCATAACAATTTAAATTCATTATTTGAGGTGCCTTGATGACACATCTGGAAAAAATGGTATATTTTGGCATGGGAACCATTTCACACACAATAATGTCTGATTTGTGATACTGTTGTTTAACCTCACAGTTGATCTTGTGATAGAACAATCCAGATGTGCAGTGAGTACTGTGTCCAGCATTGTCTTGCAAATGTATATAGTGATGGAATGAGTCCTGGTGATGTTATCAATAAGCAGAGCAGAAGAGTGATGCAATGCAGATGGTGGGTCATATGGTGTGCTTACAGTGTTAAAAATGACTACAGAACATGTATGCTTTGCAATTGTGTCCTATGGCCCTTCTATATTTTAACAAGGTCTGAATGAATAATTTCGGCAGAAGTAATTCATTCCTACCAGGTAGACCTACATAAAAGATTGAAAGTTAACTCTAAATAAGAAAACATTTCAATGGAAAAATGGCAGAGAGGTTTTGGGAACATCTGAAGTAGCAAGTAGAATTGTAACTTCCTAAAAGTTAAGGACTTTTTATTTCCTCCTTGGAAGTCCAGCCTTGCTACTTACTAAGTCTGTGAACTTGGAAATGTTACTTAAATTCTCCATGTTTCAATTTTCTCATCTGTAAAGACAGGGTGATATTTGTACTCTCTCATGGAGGTATTGTGAAATTTAATGAGTCCATGCATGTTAACCACTTAAAATACTGCCTGAGACATGATAAACCTCAAATCAACACCAGAGAGGGACAAAATATAAGTAAATAGAAATTAGGAAGGAAGGAGAACTGAGAGCCACCCTCTAGAATGTTCAAGATACTTGGCACAGTATCTGATCTGACCCAGTTTCCCAATGGCACCCCTCAAATCAAGGTTACATTATGACTTCCTCCATATATATATATATATATATATATATATTTTTTAATTACACTTTATGATTAAATGGGTAGAAAGTCAAATACACATATTAACATATACTAAAACTTTTATTTTTGGCCTAGAATTTCAGGGTTTTTTTCCCCTTGATTTTAAAAGAAAGTAAAACATGTTTTTTGGCCCCTGAATGTATTTCAGGCTCTAGGCACTGTGCCTAATGGAATAGTCAGCCTTGCACCAAAGACCATTATTGCCATTTAACTGTTGAAAATCAGAAAGGTTAAAAACTTAATGCAGATTTACATATTTAATATGTGCCAGTACAGGGATTTAAACTCAAGTTTAACTCTAGAGTTCATGTTCTTCTTCCCTTCTTACTCAGTGATTCTCAATGAAAAGCACATCTGATATGGTTCAACTTCGTGTTTTGTCATTGTCCCTTATCCCACTTCCAAAGCTGCCTTCTTTCTGTTGTCATTCTTTTGCTGGAATCCCTCTTTTTTGTTCCTAGTTCTGAAATCATCATTTTGCATCTCCTAAGAAGTCACCCTTTTTTTTCTGGTAAAAATGCATTCATTCTCTCTTAGTAACTGTACTTAAAATAATCTAATACATTATGGTTCACAAAAATATTAATGGCTGATAATGCATGTGTTCCCCCAACAAAGAATGTTCTTTTAACAAAAGAATTCTGACTTTGAAGTAAAAGATTGCCTTCATTACACATTATGTAAAAGATTGCCTTTCTATTTATAATACTCTGTTGGGGCTGCTGTAACAAAGTACCACAGACTGGGTGGGTTAAAGAACAGAAATTTATTATCTCGCAGTCCTGGAGACCAGAAGTCCACAAAGTGTTGGTGGGTTCATTTTTATCTGGGGGAATTGGGGGAAGGACCTGTTCTAGGCCTCTTTTCTTAGCATGTTGAAGAATGTCTTTTCTCTGTGTTACCTCATCTCATTTTCTCTTTCTGTGTGTCTATGAGTCCAAACTTTTCCTTTTGTTATAAGGGAACATCATATTGGATTAGGGCCCGTTCTAATGACCTCACTGTAACTTGATTACATCCCTAAAGACTCCATCTCCAAATAAGGGCACATTCGAAGGTATTGGGAGTTACGACTTCAATATGTAAATTTTGAGGGACACCACTCGATGCATAACAACAATATTAAAATTGAAATATAATAAAAGACTAATTTTGGAGAAAGTTTGGTTAGAAGACATTTTCCAACCTCCTCAATACTATTCTATTGAAAAAAAAAAGTCCCCTCATTCCTAAGGACAAGATATTCACTCAGACCAATAATTTCTTTTTCCAGTCTGCTCTAAAAGATACTTTCTTGTCTTTCTGCTTCACTCTATATAAATAAATAAAAATATATTAATATTATGAGCCAAAAAAGTGATAATACATCTAAACCAGTATTTCACAACTTTGGTACAATTGACGTTTGGGGCCAGAAAATGTTTAGATGTCTTGCGTATTGTAGGATATTTGACAACATCTCTGGTCTCTGCCCACTAGATGCCAGTAGCATGCCCTTTCCCCCAAGTTCTGACAACCCAAGTTTTCTCCAAATATTACACAAACACCCTGAGGGAAGGAGAGGCAAAATCACCTCCAGGTGAGAATCACTGCCCCAAACAAATGTAATTGAAATATTTAGGCCAACAAGGTATTAACAGTTACTTTATAGAAAAAAAATATTTAAGTGATAGTCCTAAGCTATATATTTTTTTCTTTAAGGCAAAGTAAGAGCTGAAACATATTGACCAACAACATCTAGTAATAAAGGTTAAAATGGAGACTTCATGGTAATTAAACAAAAAAAGCTGACTGAAATTGGTGATTGATAAAATGGGCATTCTCTCCTGGCTGTATACCTTACACTGGGGGCTGAGTTATTCACCTCTTTGCATCTTAATGACCTCTCAGAAACTGTGTGCTTGTAACAGTGACAAACATAATTCATTATAATGTGTTTATTTGTGTGTATTGTCAAGGAAATAGTTTTGTTTTGGACCAAAGACCTTGGGTCTCTTACTTCTATCCCTAGTCTGTCATTATTTATGGCATACATTTACTTTTGCTTGCATCCATTTATCTGTTCATTCATTCATTCATTTACACATTGTTTCATTTGTCAAATTTGGTGAGTACTTACTAAGGACCAGATGCTAGGTTAGACATCGTAGAAGCAAAATCGTTATAGATTAAGGTATATCTATTATGTGCTATTATTAAGGAAACACAGGAGGCAGAAGTATCTGAGTACTTGGCAACTGAAATCAATTATGCCATGGTAATTAGTTCGGAGAAGAAAATTTAATCCAGGCTTATCTAATATGAGTGGCATAGGTCAAGATTTTTTGTCTAACAATTGGGAGAAGAAAATATTTATTCCTGTTGGACATGAATGAGGATGCCAACAGTCTTGGCTGTTACTGGCAGCTAATTCACAACCACGGGGAGAATTATTCTTAGGCTAAAATAGAGCTACGGAGCAGAGAGATGAAAGGAAGCTGGATATTTGATGACATCCTTAAGTAACCAGATACACCTTTTGAAGCTTGAAGTGCTCCGGCTATTTTCTGATACTGTGTCAATTTTGTTAAAGAAAAATTGTATAGAGTGTTTATAAGCTGCTACTAAAAGGGTTCTATCCAATTCAATCCTCTTTAGACAAAGATAGCAACTCGGAGCTGGTTGTGTTTTCATATCAATCCATTGGGGTTCTTCATAATTAGCAAATTAAACATCTCTTTTAGATTGATGTGAAGAATGGAAAGGTTTTTATGCCCTTTAGAGCAGGGGTCCCCAACCCTTGGGACATTGGTACCGGTCCATTGGCTGTTAGGACCAAGCCACACAGCAGGAGGTGAGTATTGGGCAAGGGAGTAAAGCCTCATCTGTAATTGCAGCCACTCCACAGCACTAGCATCACTGCCTCAGGTCCACTTCAGATCATCAGGCATTAGATTCTCATAGGAGCACCGGTCCCAGGTGCCAAAAAGGTTGAAGACCGCTTCTTTAGAGGAAAAACAACATTGATGTGTGGTGAGTTGAGCTTTTCCCTTTCTAGTCTCCTGTCAAAGAAGAGTTCTGTGAATTCTGTCCTGTACTGTCTTATTTGTGCAAAACAAAGGTATAGCTTTGCTGGAGAACCTCTAATGACACTATTTTGATTGCCTGATCAATCTAATTCATACCTCATCATTTCCATGACTCTTATACTCACACCTCGACTCTTGTACTTCAGACTTCTCTGAATGGCTTTCATTATTAGCGTTCCTTGTAAGCTGAGAAATATAAATATCTTTAATAAAATACTCATTTGTTTGGCCTAGAAAATATTGTTTCTTGCAAATTTAAATGCAGGGATTTCAAGCCTTTGAAGAAATTATAGTGAAAAAGGATTCCTTCTCTTACACTATGTATGTATGACCTGTCTTGTAATAGCCATGGATTTGATCTTGGCCCAAGCAGGACCCAGTGGGATCTGCACCCTGCTCATACTCTCCCTCTTCATCCATGTTCTGGTCTCTCATGAATTCGTCTTGTTGAGAGCTTGTGAAACTGTACTCCTATGTCTTTCAGCCCCTGATGAATGACTCTCCAAACATTTCCATAGCACCCCCCTCTACATCAATCTTCAGATCAGCAAGCTCTGCTGATGCTTTATTTTGATCAAATATATCAATGTAGAAGACTGTATTTGAGAAAACAAAGTGTGAATTATACATTTCTGAAATTTGTCACATTTTTTATCGATAATTGTTAGAAAAATGCAAATGTCAGAAAAACTGATTCTTGGGGTTCGTTTTTATAGGGGTCTATCTATCTAAATTTCTGAAAGAAACTTTATTCCTCACTCATTTTAATAAACCAGTATTAATTTAATTGTGTTTACTATATGCTTAATGGCACTGTCTTTGAAATGTTGACAAGGAAACCAAAAACATAAGGTATGTTTGTACCATAAGGAGTGTCTAGTCTGGCTGAGGAAATAATAGTAGCAGATATAATCATTTGTATTAAACATGGCACTGATTCAACAACCTGCATCTGCTGAGGAATAGGGCAGTTGAAAGAAACTTCATGAAGGAGGAAGAATTAGAGGAGTGTCAGAAATAAAATGAGAAATTAAAATGGTTGGAAAGGCTTGAGGGATAATCGTACAAATCAAAAAGGAGGAGTGAGGACTGGACCAAAGACACAAGCATGAGAATAAGCATATAAAAGGTGTATAATAGTAATAATAATAATTAAAAATAATAGAGGCTTTTAGTAGTGCCTACCTTGTGCCAAACAGTTTACAAGGCATTTTGCATATGTTGTATATCAGCCAGATAGATTATATTGTTCATTTCATTTCTATAATAAAATAGGTAGTTTTTCTGAAATGTAAATGATAATGTTCACTATAAAAGAAGTTTTATATACCTATACTATGTATAGATATATAACTTGTATGTACATATGCAAATATACACATTTATATTACATTACACTATGTATATAGATAGAAAGATACACCCTGGAGATACTTACTTTGTATTTATATGCAAAGTATAAATGAGATTCTGCCAAATACTATGATGTAGGGGAGTGTGTGTGTGTGTGTATGTATGTATGTGTGTGTGTACCTTTTGCAAAAGCAATCATTTTTGGACTAAGGGAAAGGGATATGTATGGTGATGTATATTATATATATATGTATATGTATGTACTTATACATATATATAATATCACTTTTCTTTATTCATTTGTTCATCAAAGGACACTTAGTTTGTTTTCATAGCTTGGCAATTATGAATAATATTGCAATGAACATGCAAGAGCAATATCTCTTCAAAATCCTGATTTTTGTTTCCTTTGGATATTTATCCAAAAGTGGGATTGCTAGATCATATGATAGTTCTACTTTTAATTTTTTGAAGAGACTCCATACTCTTTACCATAATGATTGTAGTAATTTACATTCCCAGCAGTAGTGCACATCTTCATTAATATCTGTTATCTCTTGTCTTTTTTTATATATATATAATATCCATTCTAACAAGTGTGAGATTAAAAACTTATTGTGGTTTTATTTACATTTCCCCGATGATTAGTGATATTGGCTATATGCATATCTTCCTTGAAAAATAAGTAGTTTTTTGCATGTTTCGATCAGTTTTTTTTTTTTTTTTTGCTATTGCATTTTATTAGTTTATTATGTGCTTTGGATATTAACTCCTTATCTGATATATGGTTTGCCCGTATTTCCTCCTATTCCATAGGCTTTCTTCCATTTTACTGATTTGTCCTTTGCTGTACTGAAGCTTTTTGTTTTGATGTAGTTCTGCTTGTTTATTTTAGCTTTCATTGCCTGTGCTTTTGGCATCATATCCAAAAAGAATTATTACCAAGACCAACATCAAGGAGACTTTTCCTTATGCTTTTTTCTAGGAGTTTTACAGTCTCACATTTTACATTTAGGTCTTAAATTCATTTCAAGATAATTTATATATTGGTGTAAGATAGAGGTCTGTTTCATTCTTCTGCACATAGATATTTATTTTTCCAACACCATTTATTGAAGAGAGTATTTTTCCCTGTTGTGTGATCTCAATGCCTTTATCAAAAACGAGTTAACTGTACAGGAATGGATTTGTTTTTGGGCTCTAGTCTGTTCCATTGGTGTATGTGCCTAGTTTTATGTCAGTACTATACTATTTTGATTGATATAGCTTTGTAATGTAATTTAAAACCAGGAAGTGTGACATCTCCAGCTTTGTTCTTCTTTTTGAAGACTGCTTTAGCTACTAGAAGTCTTTTGTCGTTCTATTTGATTTTTAGAATTAATTTTTTCTATTTTTTGTGAAAACGCCATTGGAATTTTGATAAGAGTTTCAAAAATATACTGATAATGATGTGCACTATTTATGGTGATGTAAATAGATATAGTCATTATGGTAAGCTGGACTAAGGAATGAGATTACATAAATAAAATGCTTACTTTCCTGTGGGACCATCCTGAGTTTCTGTGCCCCAAAGTTTCTCTGATGCTTCTTCATTGTAGTCCTGAGCTATTTTCACCAGTTTGTAGTTGTCTCTTCTTCATGGATTATTTTGTTTTTGTGGAGGAGATTAATGTTGGAACTTTTTTTTTTTTGTCATCTTGCTGACATCACTTAAAGCCTTCTTTTCAAAGCAACCCTTTCTTTCTCTTTTTATGCAAAGTGTGATATGCTTATGTTTTTATCTTGCTTTATATTTGTTCACACTTCTTTTATTCTAATTTTTCTCTTTTATTTAGTTCATTTTTTGTTGATTTCAGCAAGTTACCTTTCAATCCAGTTTTCCCCCTATAAATGTATATATTTTATTGCCCTTTTAATTTCTAGTATGTATATTCTATTTAACATAATCACGCATAATCAAACATATTTATACACCATTCTATGGAAACACACTAAGTATTTACTAAATTTCCTCATTGATCTACTTAACTCAATAGAATGAAAACTCTAGAATTATTTTAGCACTGTGTTAAGTCAGATATGACTTTTATAATACTACACTCCCCTTCATTAAATAAAAATATTTCCATCACATAGTGAGGAGGGACCCAGTTATAAATATGGAAATACCTTATGTAAATGAATGAAAAAGCGCCCATGGAAGCATAAGAGAAGAGGCAAGAGAACCAAGCAGAAGGGATTGTGATCAAATGTGAATATTATTTTTAAAAGTATAAAGTGTATTTAGGAATGTAGATTTCAGATGTAATTCATTTAAATCATCAAGAGTTGAGTCATAAATAAAACAAACAACTATTATTTGTATAAATAAAAATGTGACTGTAAATCTAAAACTGTATATCAATTTGAACCCTTTAACTGTATGTTGATTTTCTACTTCAGCAACTAGAAGTACTAGAAAGTCAAAATTATTTTATATTTCTCATTAGGGTCCAAATTTATCCACCTAACCTATTAACTAATCCAGAAGCTCTATGCTGAGGTTTTGTTCCACAACCCTAACCTGATCCCATCTCATCAACTACATTTTTAAAGAACTCTAAAAACTTATTTAGGGTGTCTTCAGTTTCCAAGGAGAGTCTAATAAGTTTACTATTGTTTATTTCTCTGCTATTACCCTTCTATTTTTATAATTGAGAAACAGTCATAAAAGATACCTGTCTAGTAGGAGGTGTGGGAATTTATTGATTCTGGTACCTGAGTAGGATATAATTATGATCAATCCTTGTATCATATTTACGCATCTTTTTCTTCACACCGATGTGGTGAATCAGTGTTTTGAACACATCACCATTATTCTAAAGTGTTCACACTAAAGGGAATTTTACTCTTAGCCACATAGTCTGAAACCTGTCTCAAAAAAGCTATAACTTTATATACAGAAACACACATACATGCACACACACATATGCACACCCCTACATACACTTTCTCACTTTCCACATTTATCTGTTCCAGCTCTTCTCTCCGTCCACCTTTTGCTTCTCTAAAATACCACGCCCTTTGCTCCCCCAAAAACACTTTTCATAATCAAACACCTTCACTTCCTGTCATAAGTTCAGATATCATTTCCTTAGTAAAGTTTTCTCCACTGGGGTTTTCTAAACTTCTTCCTATTAGAGCACCTCAGGAAGTATCATCCCATTTCATAAGAAAGGTTTTAATAATATTGAACTTCAAAAGGAGAAAGGTCAGAGAAATCATCTCTTGCCTCCTAAGAGGCTAATTAAACTTTATGCAAATACACCAGTGTCCTCCCCAGGGATCAGCTCAGCTATCAAGGGTCTTTGGAGCATGACCCTCATTAGATCATAAAGTATTTGCAACAGGAAGCCTACTTATCTTTCATCTGCATAATGTTGAAGAGGCATTCAATTGTTCTAAAAAGAGTAGACAGAATCCTAGGCAGGAAACTTTTGAGTCCTTAAGAACTAAAGCATTCGTTCTCTTCTTAAGCTGTAATATTTTAAGTTCTGCCTAAGGCAAGCAGGCGGCTGCCTAAGGGGCGTTCTCTTCAGAATTTCTATAGGACTACACATTCGTAAAAGCATGTAAATATACCATTTATTTGTAGAGGATAGAAATAGCTTTTAGATGACATCTGATTTCATATAATGCAGAAATACATCATAATCCGTTTTAAATGAAATTTCTTTTATCTGATCTTAATTGGTGATACTTGATAGAGGTTTTTCATAAAATAAAAATTTGTAAATGTTTTTTCCTCTAAGTTAGTTCTGAATGAATGACTGAAGAAAGGCAAAGAACATAGCTAATTTTAGGATACATTCCCAGAGTAATTTGGAGTTACATTTATTACTCAGAAGAGAACTGGTTTCTAGAAGCTAGTTAGACACCAGAGTTTGGAAATAACTAGCATTCAGGAATAGGAGTTATCTATGTGCCTGTTTTTTTCATGGCTGTAAGGAAAAATAAGCTCTAGCGCTTAGGTTTGGGGACCACTCTCCTTCATTACTTTTAGAAAAATACTTAGATAGGGATAAATAACTGAATACTCAAATACTACCTACAATCAGATAGGATATCCTTTAGAAATAGAGATTACACAAGGTCTGAAAGGGCCTTGTTACAGCAACTGGAATATCATTGGCTATGAGGGTAACGTTTATCCTCACCCTCTTCAGACCAGAATATTCTCTTCAGCTTGACTTCGCTGTCCCAGTTATCGTTTTATTTCTCAGTGCTCCAAATTTAGTGTATTTGCTGATCCAGAGATGACAGATAACTTGCTATTTACTTCTGACCAAATCATCCGCCTGATTCATTCTCTGGGATAAAAATCCACCTCTAAGTGAGCTTTCCTTAGGTGAATGAGGCAAATGGCAGGAAGTGGAAATAGGGAATAGGTAACAAAGGGTCCCACAGCACAAGACTACAAGACTCCTCTCTCTAAGGTGGTGAGTTGAACAAATTCTCTATGCACGAGAACATGATCATTTAACGTACATTCACTTCTACTAGGGTAAGACATACACAGCAGGACTGCCAGCCACGGAAATAAAATAGTTGCCACTTTATATGATAAATCACTAAGCTTGTGACTTCAACGTGTGATGCTCACACGATGATCAAAGATCCTTGGAGGTTGTCGTCAAGGCCATGCCTTACTCATATTTCATCTTTTTCTCACTGTTTATTTTTATCCATTTTTTTTTTACTTCAAATTCTTCCTTTGATAATTAGCAGATGCAAAATATAAATGGCACGGTCAGTAATAGTATTCTGCTGAGCCCAGTAATCTATTTGGAGAGTGATTAAGGAAATAAAATTCACTCCTCTAATATCAGACTCAAAATGAATTTAAATATCTTATCTCTATGTTTAAATCATGGTATATTAAAGTGTGTATTATAAGGTACGATAACCAGAACATTCTGGACTGCACAAATCATACACTTTCTGACACTTCAAGTATATTAATTCAAAATCTAACAAAAGACATTTTTTTTCTCTTGCACCTCAGTGACAAGCTAATCTATAAAAAAATGCAACAGCTGCTAGAGCTATAAAACAAATGAAAAATTAATTAGGTATTTGAAGGTCTCCTTCTGAGACAATGGAGTTTTGTCATGGCTTAAAGCCTCTTACAGCTTAAACTGTGTATTCAGTCTGGAAAACATTTTTTTCTTGTTTCCTGATCATTGTGTTTCAGATCATTTTCTTCTTTTTGGCTAGCCTGTGAGTTTTGGTTGGAGGAACTGAATGTCCTTCATTAAGTTACAAATGCTTCCTCAGCATGCAGAAAGCCAGCTAGGAACATCTTCGCATCTTTAATAATTTTCTTATTCTCAAATCCTACAGTAATGAGATAGCTTCAGAAAAAAAATATATATATATATATATATTTTCCACATGCAGTAATTGTTTTGAGGATCTTTTCTGCAGCTTACTTACATCTACTTTTTAAATCTCTTGCCTTCTTGATTCACTTCATTTTAATGTGTCACACTTCAAGATACTTCTTAAAGCACATGTATTTTTCAAAATTTATTTCCTAAATGTTTTTAAGCTCCAGATAACATGCTAGGTGCCAATATTATGTAAATTAAAAAAAAAACACATTGCTTTTTAGGAAGTTTGCACAATAACATTTTAAAATATGATGTGTTGAATATTTTGATGGAAGTTTTGGTATCATATGTGGAGGCTCTTATCTCTAGGATCATTTAACTCATTTGTGGGATTTAGTGAAAGTGTCTAGAAGGAGAAGATTCCTGATGTGTGTTTGGAAAGAAGAGCAGGTAATTTCTCAGAGTGGGTGCGAAGTGTTCCAGGTAGTAAAAGAGCATGGACAAACACTTGTGCTGTGAATGACATCATACATTTTGAATATGAAATTATTTCGTATATTTGCTACATAAGAGAGACTGCCATACAGTGACCCAATAGACATGCACACACACACACACACACACACACACACACACACACACACACAAGAGCAGTGGAAGAAAGAAAAGGCATCCGAACTTTATATAAAGACAGAATTTCAAAATATATTTCAGTGTTTAGATTAGGGGAGTTTAATATCCCTAACAACTTTCTAAGACGAAAGGCCCTTTTCAATCCAGGAGTTAGTAATGTGTTCCTCAAACACTAAGACCCTCTCTCTTCCTGCCATAGTTGTAACCTCCCTGTCATGCACCTCAGTGGCAGCTGCCCAAAACATCACTGGATCTTCCTTAGGCCTAGAATGATCTTCATTCCAAGAAATGCACAAGCCTGACCCTGGACAAATAAGAAGTGTCATACAGTGAGGTAGCGGCTCTGCAGTTTTAACTTAAAAAAATAATAATAACTAAATTTAATCACATCCTTTGAGCTTATCTCCTGTGCCGGTCACCGTGGAAGGTATCTGGTCAAAGAACCTTCTTTTTCTACATCTGATAACCCCAAAATGGTTATCCTCAGGTTAGTTTTATAATCCCTTCCTTCCTATATTTTATCAGAAGAGGGATATTGGAAATAACTGACTTAGCAGGTAGTGATTTTCTATAAAGTTGAGCATGTGTGATTTAGAGATCCTGAGTTTTAAGCACACATTCCTAAATGAAATAAATGCCTTGCCCTCATGTCTGATCTGTCTTGCCAAGCTCAGATAATTTTCAAGATTTAAGTTTTGTACATTTGACATTCGAAAAATATTCTTTTATGAAAATCATATGTTCTCATAGAAAATTTAAAAATTATAGAAAATTACATAGAAGTAAATGTGAACTCGGCATAATTATACAATCTCTCATGGTGTTTAACTACTTCGATACTTTTGGTTTATTTTTTCTAATTTTTTGCCTACATATTAGCTTGCCAGGACTGTTGTAAAAAAGTACTACATATACAGGGATTAAACAATAGAAATTTGTTGTTTCACAGTTCTGGAGGCCAAAAGCTTAAGATCAAAATGTTGGCAGAATTAGTTTCTTCTGAGGCCTGTGAAAGATTGAATGTTTCCGGCCTCTCCTTGGCTCATAGACAGTCCCCTTCTCCCTGTGTCTTCATATCCTCTTCCTTCTGCATGCGTCTCTGTGTCCAAATTTCCCCTTCTATAAGGACACTGTAGTGCTGGATAAGGGCTCACCTTAATGACCTCACTTCAACTTGAGAATCCCTGTAAAGAACAGATGTCCAGAAAAGGTCACATTCTAAGTTAAAGGGTACGTTTCAACATATGAATTTGAATGGGACACAATCAATCCATAGCAACCTAATTGAGGTTAAAATGCAGCTTGACTTTCTGTATTTTCATTGAATGATATAATAAGTGCATTTTTTCATATTATTAACAGATCTTCAAAGGAGAAATTTAAAAATATGTAAAAAAAATTTGTGATGAATTGAGAGAAACAGTTTTAGAATATTATGCTGATGGAAAATAGGCTTATAAATATATTTGTGTGTGTATATGTTTTTGTGTATATTTCCTAACTTATTAAATTGCATGTGTGTGTATGTGTATGTGTGCACAGGTGCATGTGAATGTAGAAAATGGGATGGAACAGGCTTGGATAGAGCAGCATATGGACATGTGAGTGATTCTAGCAAAGGCCAGATTCTACAAAATTGGAAGGAAAAGTTATATCATTCTGATTTGTTTGACAAAGTGGAGTGAAAGGGGAAAAATGATGAGTCAAAATGTTCTCCTCCTACTTTCTCTTAAGATTGTGATGTTTTATTTTGAGAAGCTGAGAGATGACCACTGTTAAGAGGTTATTCTCAATTCTTTTTCAATATCAATGAACTGACTTAGAAAAAATTTACTCCCAGTCTTTTATCACTTGTTTCATTTCATGTTCAATGGGTATAATATGCAGCATTCTATAGATTATTCTGCAATGAAAAATAATCCCCAAATTTTAGTGGCTTATAATATAAAGGTTTATGTATCAGTGCTGTTACATGTTCTTCATGTTTCTGTGACTTGAATATAAATTGTCTTTGCTTAGAGACCTAAGCAGAAGATGCAGCTCATATCTGAACATGTCATTCTTATAGAAGACATATAGAAGACAGAGGGAGGGGAGAGAAGTAACGATAATACTTGAAAACAGTCATGGAATATATGCCAGTGGATATTTTTATACAGAGTTAGGAACAGTGTGGCCTAGTGCTCAATGAGCCCAACAATGTTGTTACTAATTTCTAAACCTCACAATGAGATACTAACCTATAGACTAGGTAGGGAAATAGGCAAATGTCCTGTATTTCTGAGTAGTTAATACTATACTTTAGCCTCTTTTCTTCACATATACCAAAAATATTTGTGAAAAGTTATAAGGAATGCTCATTAAAAGATAAGCTAGATCTACTTTTATTTTTACTGTTGATGCCAGTTAGATAGTGCAAGTTTGACAGTGCTGAGTAAAAATTCATGCAACTAGATTTTACAAAGTTTCAGCAGCAGTTAACAATAAAAAAATAATTTAAAGAAAGAGTGATAAGGTGTTTCCAAACATTGCAAGTCCCCACCATCTTGCACAAGGGTCAGCCCCTATGCTCCTATAACAGGAAAATATTTTATTAGTTGTGCCCCCAGGTTATTTCATTAGCTGTGCCTCCAGAAGATTAAAGTTACTTCTTCCCATATCACATTTTGTTTTCAAAAATCTAAGAAGAAAAATCATAAGGTTTTTGTGTCTGTGTCTTCAAAACCTATGGCCCTATTCTCAATTTTATTTTATTGTGATTCTGAAATGGAGAGCGAGGTCAATAAAGAACCTGAGAAAACTGAATTTCCTGGAAGGCTCTGTGGCAAGGATACAAAGCTGTGCTGACTCATAGTATATACCAGTTTTAAAATTATACAGACTGCCGTTGGTCAGCAATAAAACTCAGAGGAAGTTGGATCAGAAGGAAAGAAACAGAAAAGAAACTCTATTATCTGATAGTAATGAAACATAATCCCTCAAAAGATGGCATTGGAATAAGCCACTGGATAAAATCTGTCATGTTCCGGATGGGAAGAAATAGCCTTTACCCCACAGTTTGCTAAGCCTTGAATAGATGTCAGTCTAAGCAGCAGAAATACTATGAAATACAGAACCACTTTCTCATATTTATTTCTGCTTCTCTAAAAAGAAATCTTGACATTTCATGATGGGTACTTTTAAAAGAAGCAGTGGCAGAGCGAAACAATGCCTCACTTACTAAGGTGAAAGTAACAGTGATTAGAAAAATAGAATGAATACATGCATTTTGAGATTCATTTACTGTGAAGCTTATCTGAAAAGAACAGCTAAAACCAAAGAAACATTTGATGCTACAAATGTCTGAACTGTTGTTTGCACGGTGCTGTCCCCATTATAAGAAAAAAAATTAAATTGAGATTTAATACAGATACCATAAAATCTACCCACCAAAGGTGTGCAATGTGTGGTTTTAAGTATATTCATTGAGTAGCTCTAGTCAACCACAAATGTACTTTCTGTCTCTATAGATCCTGGATATTTTATATAAATGGAATCAGGTAATATGTATCATTTGTGGTTGGCATTTGTCACTTAGCATTATGTTTTTAAGGTGCATCCATGTTGTAACATGTATGAGTTTTCTTTTATCTATTTTATTGTCAGATAACAGTCCACCGAATGGATATGCCACATTTTGTTTACCTTTTCCTAAGTAGACTGGCATTTGGATTGTTTTTACTTTGGGGCTCATCTGAATATTTCTCCTATGAATTTCTATTTTTTTGTGTGTGGACGTGTTATTATTTCTTCTGTGTGTATACCTAAGAGTGGAACTACTGGGTCACATAGAAACTCTATGCTTAATTTTTCAAAGAACTGCCATATTATTTTCCCATGGGGCCGCACCATTTTACATTCCTGCTATCTGCATTTTGATCTCCATTTTAAACCCTGATTTTCATAATCCTGACTTACAGCAGGTGTGCTGGAATGCCAATGGACTATGAAACATGAGACATGGTTGATGGCATAATAAAGTGAAGGTCAAATTAAATTAGCCCTGAAATCCCATAGCTCTTTTGAAAGTTGCCATCATGACAATAAGCTTTATAATTATAAGCTGATGTCCAAAGAGATCCTGGCTCTCGTTAATACTTACAACCCCGCTGAGATTCAGAGAAGGGGCCTACACATTTTTAATTATGGCAGGACAAAGTAGGTGGAGAGCTGGTGTGGTTCTAAGTCTATATCTGGGAAAGAAGAAAAGAACTTCCCAGAGCATGGGGAAAGGGAGTAGCTCTGAGTGTCTGAAAAGTGCTTTATTCGTCACATTTGAAAAGGGAAAGTCTTTTCTTCTGAAAATTTGATAGTATATTGACGGAAAGGGAATCTCTTCCTAAGAGATTTTTTAGGATCCAATAAAAATTAGTTGTTCATCCACTCTTAAAGACAGATCTAAAATTCAGAGATGTCCATTTATCCAGCTGGAAATTTAAATGGAACACTTCAATAGGAAATCGTTTATGATTATCAAATGAATTAAACAAACACTAGAAAAATAGGTTTTTAAAAATTAAATAACATCAAGAAGGATCCCACTGATATGTATATATATATGTATATATATATATGATTTGCCCAGATGTACTTTAGCAGCTGAAAGGGTAAGAAATAGAAGGAATGGGAGTTCAAAGGATCCACACTGCCTTGTGCATTTTCGAAAGCTCTTTTTAAAGCTGTGAACAATCAATCTTCCTACTCTGCACTGTGAAGAATACACACACTGTGTTTGCCACGTGGACTTTTTGGAACTGGTCCCAATGACTTATAGTCACACTTTCATAAAAGCCTTTGAGGGTGTGTGTGTGTGTGTGTGTGTGTGTGTGTGTGTGTGTGTGTGTTTTGAAGTCCTATGTTAATCATATGCTTTGCTTCTTATTACACGGTTGACCTGTATTTTAGTCTCCCAGCGTTTATCATTCCATACCATTGTACTACCCTCTCCCGCTTACATAGTGTGCTAATTCTTAGTGCGAAATCTACTCTCTGTTGCTTTCTGTGTGGCTCCCTAAAAATCAAATGGCCATATGTAGTACAGGTGAGCCAAAGACTGGCCGCTTGTTTTTGTGTTCATTCCTGCAAACATTTGCTCACTCTCTATCTACCCTTCTACTTTTTGTTATGTGTCACATTCTTTAAAGTATAAATCTTACCCTGCCACCCTTAAAACACCCAATAAAAGCAAGAGTTATTTTTTAGAAATGGCCATCAAAATACATCAGTTTAATCTTCCTGGCATTTATCAATTTATTGCTTAACAGAAATCAAAGTATGTGTTTTCCTATTGGATGGCCAGAGCTGATCATTTATAAAATGATATCCCCTTCCATGCACTATGACCTTGGGATTACAGTAGGGGCAACTCAGAAATGTCGAATGAATGACTGAATTTCAGTTTCATTTATTTTATTTGTAACCACATTGTAATTCAGAAAAAAAAATGGAGCTAACACTAAAATAATTAATGCCATTTGAAAGTGAAGCTAACAGACATTCTTTTTTTCTACCTCAACTAGATCTGTAAACTACCTAGCAAACAATGTTCTGTGTTCTAGATGCAAATTTGCTGATATCTTTTGAGGGCTCTCAACCATGTAGAGTTGTAGAACTTGAATTTGTGGTCAGTGGAGGTACATTTTATTCCAGTGCTGCAACTAATTAATTTTTTAAACAACTGAGACATGGTATACCTCAGTTTTTGAGCTTTTAAATGGGCAAGCACTGCCTTGCCAATATTTCAAGTTCATTCTGAGCCTTCAATGGACTATCTGGCCCAGACCTGAGTATGTCTGGGTTGCCAGGGTTACCAGAGTACTTTGATTCTTATGATGAGATTTCTCATCAAACTTCATGCTCTCCTTTGTCTATGAAAGTGCTGAGAAATTAAGGCCTAATCTCTTTATATCAATTTTAAAAACATTTTAATGTAAAATATAACATATGCAGAAAATAATATATTAATCATATGTGTATATTTTAGAATACAATAAAATGAATAAATCTATCTGCCTACCACACAGCTTAAGAAATAGATAATTACCAAGGACCCAGAAGCACTCTTGTGTAATCTCCCTGGATTTTTTGTTAATATTCTTTTTTTAGTTTATGGTGCTTCATCCATGCTAGTGTTATTGATGTTAAAGACTTGCTTTATTTAATGAATTGTTCCATGTGTATTCTTCTATGACTTGCTTCTTTTGAACAATAGATATTTTCAATTTATCCAAGTTGATTTGTATAACTACAGTGCATTCACATCTGCTACTTTGAACATACTACAACGTGTTTATCCTCTCTGTCATTCATGGGCAATTGGATTGTTTCCAGGTTTTTGTTATGCAAAACACTTCAGTGAACATCTCAGTATATGTTGTCAAATGAACACATACTAGACTTTCTCTAGGGTTTGTACATCGTTTCATCAAGTCTACGATACCATCAATAGTAAGATACAAACTATTGTTTTGCCCAACTAAGAAAGAAGAAGCCTCCTATTAAATTTATGTTCTATTGCAATGCTTTCTTATTGACTGTAAGAATGCATTTCATTTAAGAACTCCTAAACTGTGAAAAAAATGTTTTAAAATCAGTGAAACAGAGTACCTTGAAGTGGAATTGCTGGACCATAGAGGAAACACCTTTAAATTTGCTAAGAATCATACCAGTGGTTTTCCAGCGAAGCTGTAGGAATTTACACATCCACACTCAGAGTATTAGGGTCCTTGTTGTTTTGCATTTTCTTGCTTTCACTTTATTTTTCTCCATTGCCTCCTGTGCCAGGATATTAACATATTTTCACATTTATTTTCAACTTTACTAGTATTTTAGTGCTTCACTGAGGAATATCTAATCAACAATATTGTCAGAGATAGGCACCTACAACCCTTATCTTTATTGGGTCATATACCCTTTTGAGCATTTGATGAAATGTTGTTTAATTCATTTCCTTTCCTCGACAGTACTCTTTCTTTACCACATGGCTAAATTCTTGGGATACTTTATTTTTTATTCCAAACTTTACTTCATCTGTGCTTCCTTTCCAGATATTCTCTGGAAAGATGAAGCATTAATTCCATTGGCCTCATTGGATTATATTTATATGTTTACATATTTATGTGCCCAAGAGATGATAATCTTTATTTGTATAATTATCATTTAGTGTATACTATCTATCTATATATTAATTGAAGCCATATTTCCCTCTTAAGGGATTCTTGTTGTCTGAATTTTCTGTTTAGTTGTCTCCAGGGCTTGCTTACTTGTAATTCCTCCTCTCAAGCCTTTTCGGTCTAAGAAGTGGCTTTTGTACTTACCTGCTACAGGTATGCAAACTCATATATTGTAAATTGGTGACAAGAGATAAGAGCAGACATCATTGTATGTGGAAAAAGAAATGTTCATCTTCATTATGCAATTATTCATAGATTTTGCCTTCTTCATATTTCTCAAATTTGTACTATCCCTGCCTCTGTGTCTATTTACAACTCCTTGGATTTCTATTTGATGACCTCAAAAGCTCTCAGACAGAGGTGGGTGATCATAAAATAGAGCATCAACACTTTTGTGGGTTCCTTCTAAGGCCCTGGGAAGCACTAGGGGTGGCATTGTGTTCTTGTGTTTATATCAAATCTGAAAAAGTAAGCTGTGTAAATCATAATCTGTGTCTTTTGTGCTGTTTCTTTCTCATTCATTTCCTCCATCACACTTCTCAGTTCCTTGTTTTTCTTTTAATTTATTGGGGTGACACTGGTTAATAAAATTATGTAGGTTTGGAATGTACAATTTCATAATACATCATCTGTATATTGCATCTATTAGTCCTGGATGTCTCTGCTATCATAGTCTATTTTGTATTTTATGTCATCTTCATTGATTACTACTAAATATATTAAATGTAGTTATCAATGAAGATGACATAAAACACAAATAGATGATGATAACAGAGAGATACCTAGAATAACTAGATTAATGGATGATAATAATTTAAATAGTATTTAACTTCAGCCACTACATAAGGATAACTGAAATGCTAGGAGATCTTAGAACCCAAATATAAAAAAAATGTGATTGTGATTTCACCAAATTTCACATCAAATGTTTATGGCATTATCAATAATGAATTACTAAGCTTAAAGTAACCATTTTGAATCATCAGTTTAAAAAGAAAACCAATCAAATATTGATCATCTGGAGGAAAGACCAAAGCATCTTTCTCTTTTCTTCGTAGAGAAATTTGAAGTTGTTTAAAAACATTTAGTCAGATTTAAGGAAAAAAGTATAACAGGAGTGTTAATAAGTTCATTCATATAAATAGTATCATTTGTAAATTTTTTGGTGTTTCCATATGTCAAATTTTAATTTGTAATTTGTAATTTCTTTCATATTTGAAATAAATATTACCCACAGCTTTTTTTTTCTTAAATAATCCCTCCCTCTCACTAGTATAAGCTTCAGGCTCCACATAAATTGGAGGTACCCTTGGTTTGCAGGCCTCTAACCTATTTCTTTCCTCATCATCTTATTGCTTTCAACATATTCTCTGTGTACTCCATTGGCATTGCTTGTAAAATCCCATGCTTTCCTATTACATATATGTGATACATATTATAGGAAATTCAGAAGATATTTTGGAATTAGAGACTAAATGACTTAATTAATCAAACTATACATATTCTACAAACTTTTCCCCTACTCTTATATAAATATTTTTTATACAGAGTAGGTGCTAAATAGGTATGTAATAAATTAGTGAGTTGATCAATGAATTGATAAATCTATAAGTCACGGAGTTATATCAATGTTCTGGTTGCTTAATTTGTAATTTCTCCTATATTATAATTTTCTGTATGGAATATTTGCAGAGATTTTTTTCTCACTATTACTATTCTTACCCTTACTAAAGTTTTAAAAAATTATGTGACCTTTTTAAACAACTTGCACCTTATAAACTGGATCTAAAAGATAAACACAAAAAAGAGACAAAATTAAAATGAATTACTATTTGCCTTGTATTTTTCCCCTATAGCAAAAGGACAGTGTATTCATCTTCTCTTCTCTTTACTGGCAATCTCACATATAAGAAATAATAAAATTATGTAAGATGTTAAAGTTATCTGTCTTCCCAAGTAAAAAAGTTGTTAAAAATCAGTTCAAAACTATTACTCAGACTTTCTTGGTATAGAGAATAATAAGAGACAGTAGATAATGATGAGACAGCTGATTCCAAGGTGCAGAAAGGTTGATGTCAGCTATTGTTGAAAGACATATTCAAAAAATGAATTCTGTTTTTAGAAAATTGTGTTTCTCAGGTATGTTTTTCTTCCAAGAAGTCATTAATAGGTGCAGTATGATGCCTAAAGTTAAAGAAAAAGAACATTCACATTGTAAAACCCAAGTATGTATTTTTTTTATAAAGTTTTCTGTTAAACCTTTAGAATTAGTGCACCAAATCACTAGCTTATAAGCTTTTATTCTAATGAATTGTACCTCTAACACATGCTAATATACAACACAAACACATTTAGTGTCAGGTTGCTGGTATTACAAAAATAGAGAAAATGCTCAGAGCCTAAGAATAGTTTAAAATGGAAATTCCACTGGCATCATCTAATGGACAAATTACACAGAGGATTGTGTAATAGAATAGAGTCCATCTCTTTCCCTTAGTTATATGGATTAATACTTTCCATGAATCTTTCCTCTTTCTTTCTACTTGTTAATTCTCATAACCAGCCTATTTTTTTTCCTTCAAGAGATTCATAGAGCCATTTTAGAAAGGCAAGGAGTTTATGCCTTTTTATAACTTACAAACATTAAGCTTCAGGATGAGGCTTTTGATATTAGACAATGAGCAGCTAACTTTATTAGAAAGATCTAAAATTGGAAAATGCCAAGACTAGTGCTCTTCTCCAATCAATTCATTTGAATGGAAAGGCTTGTTTCTTTAAGGGATTTCACAACTGAGATGATATATGTAAAGATTAGCTAATTAAACTCTAAGGATATGCTAACCGAAGTTACTACTGCCACTAGATTAATTCTTACAAAAATAATGTGAGAAAGCATAATTATTTTCCCCATTTTACCCATGAAAAAGAAATTTCCAGTCCACTCTTAACAAAGCTATTCCATTATAAGACTAGAATTAGAATCCAAAGCCTCTTACTAATATGCCAACCCAAGTTAAAACACCAGTTAGCAACAAATTCAAAGAAAAAAGACTTTTAAAAAATATTACTATATTAAAAGTGTCTCATGTATTTTCTTTTAAAATATGATCTTTTTCCATGGCTCTACCACTTAGTGTCTTGCTTTGCCTTGTTTTCCTATTGCAATGTATATATTTTCAATTCATTCTAGTTGGGACTATTTCTTTAAGGAGAGATGTCATTGATTTTTTTTTCCTTTAGGAGTAATGCCTTTTCATCTTGTCATCTTTTCTTTTTAATAGTAACCTAGAGAGTCGATAAAACAGTAAAACACATTCTCACTTGTCTTTTTTTCTGTATATATTCTTTGTAATGCATGCTTGACAAATGTCTACATTTTTCTGAATTAAAATAAAGGGAGTGGAGAAACTTGAGTACATTGTTCAGTTTTTAGCTTATCTTTTGATAATGGTGGCTATCAAACTGGTGCTGGTTTCCTTGAAGATATTCTGTTGTGAGATCATTGTGACAAAATGTCTCACATGATGACCCCACAGGAGCTTGAGAGGGTAAAACAAGGGACAATTCAAGTTTCTGAAAGATAAAATTGTTTTTCCATTCTTGCCCATTTTCTTACAACAGCTATTTTTTACATGAGATATTCACAAACCACTTGAGCATCAAATATAAGATTCTAGCCAGCAATAAAGTCACCAAACTCACTCTCAGTCAGATGAAACTGATGGAGCCAACTGTGGACAAGTATAATAACCTGGTAAGCTGAAAGAAAATGTAGCAGATATAGAAAAACAAAAACCAAGATATACAAAAAATGTGACTCCCTGATTCTATATATATGTGCGTGTGCGGTCATAGTTGTGTTAGGGGCTGACTGAGAACCTCAATGCATTTCAGTCACCTAAATTTATGGGGGAAAAAGAAATATGTTATGAGGATAAGACATCCTTAAATGTCTATCTGTTCCTGTATCTTTGCATAGTGTTGGTGATAAAAATAGTATGACTACTTATTCTAATAAAACACTTTCTGTTTTATACAGATAGTTTATACTCACATGAGTATCGTAGTTATTCAAAATAGACACTATTACAAATACACTTATAATTTTCATGTGCTTGTCCAAAAAGGAGACTTTTCAAGATGAATAAAATCAATTAATGTACAGTATGTCTGATTTAGTCAATGAAATCCCATGATACAATGTCATATTAAAGAATGGGCATCTTAATTTTTACTCAAAGTAGTAAAGAAAGTAAATATATATTGAATATTTGTTCCCAAAGAACAAAATGCCTACTTAATTATTTCCTCAAATTTTTATTATTATAATTAATGCCTGGAAAAATACAAAAGAAGTGGTAGGTGGTGGTAACAAGGGGTTTTTCTATTTTTATGATCCATAAACGAGAAATATACACCTCCCAACTGCCAGATATGGATTATTCACTTATTAAAATTAGGTACATCTTCTTTTATGGGTTAGCTTACAAAGTATTTAGAATCATGGTCTAATTCTATATGAACAATTTTAAAGATTAAATTGGTTACATTCATTGAAAGCTCACTTTCTCAATATCTTCAAAGTCACAAGCCTAGTTATTTCTCTTTATCATGTGAAGAGTATTTCTCCATAGAAGTACCATTTGCTTTTTTTCTCTCTTTTTTTCTGACTTGAGAAAAAATGAGTGGATAAGAGATGAAGGAGATAAAACAATTGGAGATAGATATATAAAGCGTAAATGGAATAACTGAGATCTTCTTTCAGATATATATTACCTGATTGCCTACATATGCCAGGAACTGTAACTATAAACAAAACATGCAATGTCACCAACAGCACAAGGCTTCTAGTCCAATTATTTAACCATCTCATTTTTGCTTTATATTTTTTACCCTTTTACTGATGCCTTAAAAGCATATGTTTCAAGAACACTTATTCAAAAAACCCTTAAATTGAGTTAATCAGATTATGAATACATTATCTAGACTACTGGAACAATAGGGCTTGATGTTAGAATAAGCTATGTTAGCTATCACACCCTTCCCACACACACATGATCTCAATGATATAACACAAAACTGTGTAGTTTTTGCTCATACCACCACCATCAGATGTGGGTTTGGAGGTTTTCTTTTTCTTGAAGCACTACAATTTGGAACATGTGGCTTCTAAGATTATCTCAAAAAGACAAGAGATGAATAGTATCGTACCTAATTTTTTCAATGACCAGTTATTGAAGTGACTTGTTTTATCTCCATCCACATCCCACTGGCTAAAACTTGTGACCTAGTTCCCACCTAACTGCAAAGGATTCTGAGAAATAGAAATTTTTGTGAATAGGAAAAGACTCTGTCACAGTGAGTTCTTCTGGTCACTAGGTTTTATTTTGTGCTTTGCTCCTTCTGCTCAAAGTTTCATCTAATCGCTGCCTCCAGCACAAGGTCAAGTTTCTTTGAATGAAACGCAGCCTTATCTATCAGATCTAGATGTGGCTCTTCTTGCTGCAATGCCCTATCAGCTAATAAAATTGAGAGGTTATATGTATTTTTCTTAAACACACACAGAGATACATACACAGAGAGATAAGGGTGGGGAACAGGATAATTGCGATAAAAACTCAAAAATCAGAAATAGAAAGACAGACACGTAATAGGCATCAGACCATGGTTATGTGAAAATCATATATGGAAAAAAGGGACATGTTTTTTTTATTTCTCTTTTTGTTAAGAAAGGATATCTCCTTAGCCAGCTATATGGCCATATACTGAATGACCAAACTTCACAGATAGTGCAATTTAGGACAGCTTCCAAATGGTAGGGTGCATCCTTCATTCTTACAACCCCTTGTTTTAATCATGTGAGGGCAATCACTTTAACTATTTCTTATAAGGATTTGAGGAATCACCAAGAAGCACCTGACTGCCTTTCTGGAAAAAGATTACAGAACCATTCTATTCACAACACATTATCTCAGGGCAGGATCTCTGCTGGACACTCTGCAAAACCTGCTGTGTCTTGCTGCCTACACTCTTTAAGAGTTTCATTGTAAGTCACCAGTACACTGGTGCCTAAATCTTTCCTCAACATGGTCCGAGGCAATGCAGGGCTTAAATCAGAGACTTGTGGTAACCACCAAGAATGTCACAGAGATTTTGTACTGAATAAAGTGCAGCGATACTCTACTGGAAAGTAGACGTCTAGTCTTACATATCAGTAAGATTACCCTTAGAAAATCTTTTAGAAAATTTTGTTGGAGACCAGCATTTCTTTCAGTTTAGTGACTCCAACAGAGCAATTTTTCTTTAGGTTTGGGTTGGATCATTGTTTCATATTGTTACATTGTTTTATCGTTAAATGTAGTAGCTGGATTAAGATTAGGCTATGCATTGAAATTATATATATATTTTATATATATGTATGTGTGTGTATATATATGTGTATATAACTATGTACATATATATTTGTGTGTATATATATATACATAAATATGTATATATACATAGTCTTAAACACAAGAAGCCTATTTATCAGATAAAACTTTCTTTTTGTAGGATTGGTGAGGATTAACTCAGTCATACTGTTCAGTCTGAAAATATCTTCACTGATTTAGCATTTATGCTTCAGCTATTACCAAAGTCTATACATTAAAGAGGGTTTGTCTTTTATAAAATCTCACCTAATGATAATGTCTATTGCTCATTAGCAATTATCTCCCAAATGACAATTCATGGAGAAAAATCTTCAACTTCAATTCTAGAAACATTTCTCTGAAAATAAAAAATGAATAGCTTTAGGCATTTTTCTGCAATATATAATAAAACATGGAACCTGAAAAAAAAAGTGGTGAGAAAATTGAGGTGGGTAAAAAGAAGGCAAATTGGCAATCCTCAACTCTGCTTTATTCAGGGAGAAAGGAACAGCAGACAGATGGTTCTCACAATTTAAATTTTTATTAATTTTTTTCTGTTTCTCTCTGCAAAGCATACATAATTGACTTTCTGTTAAGTGTACATAGAATGGAATTTCATAGAGATTAGGCTGCCTGCTTCATAATGGTTGCTATTTAGAAACAAGTTTAAAACAAACCACATTCCTTTAGATGCAAATGCCATTTTGTATTACAAGTCATCTTGCAATTGCATTCTGACCCACAGCAGAATTTTAGGAAATATGTTATATAACGAATCAAGACAAGTTTATATAACATTTTATATGTATTTAATGTACACACGTATATTGCTTGCTATATTTAAACACAGCACAATTGAATCAGAGAATGAGGATATAATGGCTCTATGGAAGAAAAGTGCTATATAAATCAGAGGCTATAAATGCACTACATATAAAAAGTCTGGGTGCAATGTTAAAATTTAATAACTTTGGATGAACCTATGACAGAGGCAAACGACAAGCATCATGTGAAAGTATATTTCATGGACTCTAATGTGAATATTTAATGCGCTTTTATTTGGAACTTACTGGGGTCTCAGAAAATAATGTATTATTGACCCATTAGTTTTCATGAAGCAATGGTCAGTGTTATACTTACCTTCTTGGAGTTTTGCAGCATTGCCTTTTTTCTGATCTTTGATGGTAACAAGTTTTTCTTGTATTTTCTTCCAGCATAATGCTGTTTTTGAATACTTGACAACAGTGGGCCACTTCATTTCAGAACAATTTATATATTGACCAGTTTCTTGCCATCTCATTTGCTTATTCCCATGGCAAGGCATCTATTTCACCTTCAGTAAAATTTTACTTTGCTCATCAGATGACATTATTTAGCATGTGCTGAATATCTACTGCGACTAGAAATTATACTAGATGACAAAACCGATCTTTATCTCTCCAAGTTCATTCTATATTTTTATAAAGTTTTTCTTTCTCTTAAAATTTAAGCTAAAATGAATATCTTCTTTATTAATACTCATAAGTTTCTGCTCATTCATCTGTTTTTGTTTAGATTTTTGTACACTGTAGTTCAGTTCACACTGATCAATCTAATTCTGTGGCCAGGATAAATCCCCATCATATACTCTTTTTAACCTAATATATAAAAGGGTAAGGATTAAAATATATTAGCAAGAGGAAACAACAGAAAGATTTTTCTTTTGTTTCCGTACCATAAAAGCAACTTAATAATAACTTTTTTATAGAGGTGTGGGTACATTCAAGGGATAAAACAAAAGGTGATAAGAAACCAAGGGGTTAGGAACAGAGGGAAGCAATCATCTCCTCAAAGCCAAAGAGACAGTGGAAGGAAACAGAATTACCAGGGTTCACTGAGAATAGGAAATTTGAAAGATATAACTGCAATCATGTGAGGATGTAACTATCACCAAAGACATAACTTTAATGAAGGAGAAGGGAGAGATAATCTTTCTTCTTTTCTTCTCACCCTCCTATGTCCTACTGGTTCTCTTCATTGAATGAGCCCCAATCAAAACCAGCCAGAAAGGATATCTGTGGTATGCAGTCTTCAGAGTCCATTCTCCTATATATTAAACAATGCAAAAAAAAAAAAGTGGAGAAAACTCTAGTAGGAACAAAAGAGAGGCAATTACAGGGACCCCAGAAATTACCTCTTCACCAGGGAGGCCTCACGTGGTCTCATGCGTTATGTCCTTTAGGCTGTCTTCCTCCTAGTTTGCAGTCAGTCGTCTAGTGCCCAGAGAACTGGAACAATACAATACAGTACTATGCCTTCTCAGACTGATTCAGTCACAGAATGAAGGTCATAAAATAGTCCATTTGTTAGCCCTGTTCAAATAAGAACATTCATTATTTTTTACATAAATGGCACTTTTTCAAAAATGTATTCATAAAGGAGTTCATTTTAACCATTTCTTTGGTGGAGATCATTTTGTCTTAGGTAACCTCTTCAAGACCATTGATAATAGTTATTTTGAGGACTCTAACCACTCCGGTTTGTAGGTTCTTTGAGTTTTAAAAGGCTACTTTTCATGACCAGTCATGGTTAGTCAGGCTAGTGCTTGAAGATGGCTGGCTATGCCACCCCAAACAAATATCTCTCACCCCTAGGATGGGTCGCTGGTGTCTAATCTTTGACTCATGTCCAGAAACCCATATTATATGCTGGACCAGATGACTACTCATTGCACCAATGGTCAAGCAAACAAAAATACATGACCCAACAATGCACACACAGACCTTCTGGCAAATACTTTACTGAAGATGATGTTCAAAGACAAGCAGTCATACACGTTCATTTTCTCCACTGATGAAGCAGCTTATTGGTATCTAACAGAACCAGAAATCAGACTCTAGTGAGGGACCCCCTGCCTTGGGTTGTTGTACATATAAATTGCACGATGAGGCAAAGTATCAGCTTTTCACTTGGAGTAATTGATAAGTGTCAGAACCTGGATCTGCACCTCAGTCTCATTCCTATTATGGCTGATGCAGAACCTGCCCCTCTCTGGCATGATCAGAGGTAAATTACAACAGTACAGGATGGCAGAACCAGTTATCATGACTACTGCCTCACTATTTATCAAAATGAACTGCACTCAGGTGTAGCCAGTTTCCAGGAAGCCACTCTATGTGAAGTTATTCTTAAGAAAAGTAATCCTTAAATCTTGTTTCTGCTCAGTTTTTTAGGGTAGGATACTTATTTATTTAAAAATAAATTTATTTTAAAAATATGTTAATAAATTTAAATTACATTTTTAAAGTTTATAATATTTATCTTTAATCTAGTATTAATATATTATCAATTCTTATAAATATATAAAGCAATTATACTTATGCCATATTATCAAACATTATATGATACATAATGCTGTAATTATCATATAAGATTACAATAATCACATGAACTTACTCATGAATCCCACAAAGATCCATGCCTAAAAGATAGAATTTAGCTCGTGGCTTAAAACACACACACAACTATTAATTGGAAACAAAATTTAAATCAGCAAAGTCAATATTCTATTGTCATTTACTTATGACCATCATTTCCTGTCAGTTAGTAATGATATGGTTGACTCTCACCTCTGGGTGTGTTTTACAGTTGTAGTCATGTTTTTACAAATATGCTGTCAGTCAAAAGGATAAGCACCTTATAACAACACTTTTCGTAACAAGTTTAGATATGACTTGTGTGTATGGATCTGTTAGTAACCATTACATTACTCCTTTAGTGATACCTCTTACATGGCACTTGGTGGTAATTGTGGAAATACTTGTCCTTTTTGTATCATTGGTTGTAGTTATATCCACTCATTTCAGGATGTTGTGTCATTCATAGAATACTAGGTTAACTATCCTATGGATTTAGGATTTATCTAAAGTGAACACTTGTGCTTCTTTTCTCAGTCTTTCATTTGAAAAATACTTATTGAGCTAGTGGGACCAACATTGTCATTTTGCCTGGACCTCAGAGGTTTCCTGTGACATACTTCTTTCAGTGCTAAAACCAGACAAGTTCCAGACAAGCCATAGTGAGTTGGTTACCCTATGCACCTGTAATGTGAAAAGTTTTATTCTTATAGGCAATATGCTATTGGAAGGAGACAATATTGCATTGGATTAAAAGTGCTAATAATGATATAATACATATGAAGAGGGCTTCTAATTCGGGTTAGGGTAGCCAGATGGATTCATTGAAAAGGGGAAATTTAAGTAAAAGCATTAAAGAAGTGTGAAAAGATATATGCTGCTATCTGGAAGAAGAGGTAAGGGGCCTGAGAAACAAAGTTCCTGAGAAGAAGGTATATCTGGTGTGTACCAGGAACATTGAAGAAGAGAGACTGGCATGGTTCTGAGGAGGTATCACTCAGCAATGAGTTCAGAAAAGCAATGAGGCCAGGAGATATTAAAGCAAATGCATCATTGCAAAGACTTGGGTTTGAAAGCTTTTGAGCAGAGATATAATATGCTTTCACTTATATTTAACAATCTTTGTGCTTCTGTACTAAGAATAGTTTATGGAAAAGGGACAAGAGTTTTTGTTTAATCTGCTAGGGGGTCTATTGCAATAATCCAAATGAAAGGCAAACTCTGTCTTGAACCCAAGAGGTGAATGTAGAGGTTATAAGGGTTGATCAGATCCTAGACACATTCTGAAGGCAGAGTGGACAGTTTTTTTCTAAGGGAATAGACATGATATACAGAGGATATAAAAGAATCAGAAATGACTCTAATATTTCAACTTATGCAACTGAAAGAATTTTGTTGATTGTTATTGTGATAAGAAAAAATGAGAAGAGTCAAGTTGCAGTTAGTAAGAGACAACATAAGTTTAATTTGGGGCATATTATATTTGAAATGTCTATTCATCCTTCAAGTAGATAGGTTGAATAGGCAGGTGGCTATACAAGTCCGGTTTTCAAGGGAAAGGGATGAGCTTGTTAGTGTTTAAGACCATGTAGTTAAGACTAGAGATTTAAAAAAAAGAGACACAGGACTGATCCCTGAGCACTCCAAAATATAGAAGTCTAGAAGGAGAGAGAGAGAGAGATTGGGGGGAGGGGGAGGGAGAGAGGGGAAGAAGAAAGAAGAAGAAGAAGGAGAAGGAGGAGGAGAAGGAGGAGGAGAAGGAGGAAGAGGAGGAAGAGGAGGAGGGAAGGAAGGAAGGAAGGACAGAAGGAAGGAAGGGAGGGAGGGAGGGAAGAAGGGAGGGAGGGAGGGAAGGAGAAGGAAGAAGGAGGAACACTAGGAGCATATGCTGTCCTGAAAGCAAAGGAATTATTTCAAGGAGGAGAGAGTGACCCCCTTTACTGCATGCTGCTGATAGGACTAGCAAGGGGAGAGCTGAAGATGGCATAACAATGTGGAGGTTAGCTTAGTGAGGTGAGGTCTTCGGGGCTTTGAAAAGAGCAGTTTCCGTGGAAAAGCCTGACTGAAGTGAGTCCAAGAGAGAATGAGAGGAGATAAAGTAGAGGGAGTGAGTATATATAAAACTAGGAGTTTAACTGAAAAAAAAAAGATGATGGAGGCAGAGGCTAGACATGAAAACTTGGTTAAGACACGGGCTTTTCGAGATGGGAGAAACAGTAGCATATGTGTGCACAGCTGAGAAAGATTCAGAAAAGAGGAGGAAATTAATTGAGTGGCTGAAAAAAGAAAGGAGAAGCCCTTATGGGAAGTCCTTAAGTAGACAAGAGAGCTTAAGTGTTGGAGCAATAAGCCAGTCAACGTTCTTAGAAGCTGGTAATAGAACCTACTCTAGTCTAAAAGAAAGGGATTTACAAGAGATATAAGGATGTTCACAGAATCTCTAGGCAGGACAGTGGAACCAGTGTCCAGATTGTAATGTAGGGCTGACCCATTAGAGACCTCACTGTCCCTGCTCTAACCACTGTGCCAGGCCCTGGATGTGATGGCCACTGCCCTCATAAGAGAGGAATCTGAAGTCTGTGTGAGCTATGTAGCTTCCAGGTCCAAATAGCAGGGAGGGACATAAGAGACATGTAGGTCTGGAAAGGCATGGACAACTCATACATGAGAAATTTCTCATATACAGGAAAGATACTCAAAGATATTAACTGAGTGAAAAGACATGACAAGTATCTGTTCTAGTGTGGTTCTAAGATTTCAAAAATTCTTTGATTCTTGAACAAAAAATTATTCCTATAAGACATACACATGCATGTATATTATATATCTCATATATCTCATATATATATATATTTACATCTCTCTACATATAGATACATGCACACACACACGTTTTCATAACTTTATAAAGCTTGAAATGGAATCAGCACTCACACATTAACAAATAACAAGCACCTTAGTAAAGTTTTATCCTGTCATTTCACATTAACAGATTTAGGTGATTTTAGTTCAAAGTAAGCACATTATGTTAAACACATTTTAAGATTCAATGTTTGTGCTTGTTTGCTTACTTTATCTCTGAGTAGTAATTCCTATTCCTAGAGCAACTGGAAGAATCTGTAGTTATAAAGATGATTGCACAAATAAATATATGTTAAAAAGATGTTTTTAGACCTACATGCAACCTAAGCAATACCAACTAGCTCATTATTTTAGTCAGTAATCCTTCAACATAAGATCTCTTATTTAAACTTTAAAATCTTCATACCAGCAAACAAATTAATATATTTGCATAATAGAATATCTCCCATTGGGATAATAAAGCCTTATGTTTTATGTATTCAAACTTTTAAGGAGTCACCTTTTATTTTTTTCTCCTAACCTAAAGTAAAACCCTAATTAGAATAAAAGTATCATCATCTGTGTGTAATGATGTTTCAGTCAACAATGGACCACATACACAGTGGTCATCTCATGAAATTATAATGGAGCTGAATTTCCCATAAGAAATACAAGCCTGTAAAGGACAAAAGAAATGTTTTTTCTCTGATGGGAGCAATATTTATGGGGCTTGGCTATAGATTCCCTCTCACTCCCAGCACCTCAATTTCAATGCACAGATCGCATCCCAGCCAGTCAGCCACTGCCCTGTTCCTGCACAGAGGAGCCTGTCCCCCTGCACTACGTACTCAGAGGGCACTGCAGCCTGCCCAGGTCTCACTTGACAGTGCCCAGAGCACATTGCTATAAATTTTTTGTGGAAGACCTAAGACCCAGGGAAAGGACACAGATCCACAGGAGCTACCTGAACAAGTATCAAATGCCTCTGCCACTTTAGTAGAAGCTTTCTGTGTTAGTGTGGAGCCAGCCTATCTCCGTACTTTGGAAATATTTTCAGATTATAATAATGCAAAGTATAGATGATATCTTTTATTTCTTTCATCAAGTCGTTGTCAGAAAGAGCCCTTTGTGCCAGGTAGGGTAACTGTGTTTCTAAGTCTACAGTGTGAGGGAATGTGCCAGACCTTTACACACACTCACCGCTCACTCACTGACACACCCAGAGACACTTCTAGTCCTGCAGGCTCCACTCGTGGTAAATGCCCTATACAGCTGTACCCTTTTTTATCTCTTATACTGTATTTTTACTGTACCTTTTCTATGTTTAGCTATGTTTAGACACACAAATACTATTGTGTTACAACTGCCTACAATATTCAGTACTATATGAGTTTGTAGCCCAGGAACAGTTGGCTGTGCCATAGACCCCAGGTGTGTAGTAGGCCAGACCATGCAGGTTTGTGTAAGTACATGCTATGGTGTTCACACAATGACAAAATCTTCTAATGACACATTTCTCAAAAGGAATCTCTGTCGTTAAGCCACACATTGCTGTATATTGTTTTGGTAGAATAGTTAACATGATTTGAGCAGGGAATTGATTAGATCCTCAAATAAAAATTTGAAGGGTCAATGTATCATTCTGGGTTCTAACTTCATCATTAATGACTTGTTTTGGGGGGGTAGATAAATTCAGCAGCTTCAGTTAATTCAAATATTTCTACGTATAAACAGTTTGATGCTGTATGATCAAAAGAGTCAAATTAGCTCTGTAAATCCCCAGAACCCCATCCATTCACACAGTTTTGGGAGTAATTTGAGCATGGTGCAGCTGCTCTGATCACCAGTCTGCACTGAGGAAATTTCTGGGCCCAAAGGCAAACCAACATCTATTTGTTGTCCTAGGGTCTTTAGAGATTATGTAGTACCATTGGTTACATCTTGAATAGGATTAGTAAATGACTCTGGGAAAAAGCCTAGAATAGCAGAGACTAATTGGAACTCCCCAAATGAACTACTAGGAATAAATGTTAGCAGAATAAGCACCCAGGTGAGAATTGGCCTACACTAGATAAATGAATGTCAAAATGTGGCATTTGGAGCATGAGAAGTTTTCTAGTGTTGGTTGGTGGAGATGGAAAATTAGGAAGGATTAGGAAGGTCAGTGACTACCCAGAACTCTGAAAATCTGTAGTCTGCGGAATTGTGGAGGTGTATTTGCCAGACAACTCTGCTCCATTTCAGGCTGGTAGGAAGCCACCACTCCCCCATTTTTCCTACCTTAATTCACACACACATACACACACACATGCACACACACATACATGCCAAAATTTAGTCATAGATATATAGATTTGGGTGTGTGTGTGTATCTTCGAAGAGGTTTACAGGACCTGAGCATCCAACAGTTAAGGTCAGTATAAGCAGTAAATGATTCTTATTGATTGCATTGCTTTTGTTTGTTTATTTTTGCCACGCTTTATTTATAATGAAGTTAAAATAACTGTTAGGAATTTTGCAGAATTTTAGGAATACCAAAAGAGAAAACACAAACACTGAAGCAGCTGTGTATAGAAGTTCCTGGTGCAATTCGTGACTCTACCAGTTCTTATTTGAGCACGTGACTTAATTTCTCTCTATCTGAAATTCCTAACCTGAAACATTGGAATAAAGATGCCTCATCTAGAAAACAGATAGAAGAGAGGTGAATGGCTAGAATGCCCCATCATCTCTGAGTAACCAGTGTGTCCTAAGTCCAGGATTGAGCCTTCAAACTGATTCTAGTTATATCTGAAGGATTCTGTCTTGGCTTCCAAGCCTTGGTCCTGAAATAAGACGAGAAGGAAAATCTAGTAATTTAAGGATACAGATAACTTGATTCTATACATTGGCCCATACCAGTAGCTCATTGAGCTAGCTATCAGATCTTGTTTTTTGTGTTTTTTGTTTGTTTGTTTGTTTTTGACCTACCTCGTAATGAGAAAGTGACAGTGTTATTTTCAGTAACATCTCATTCTCTGTGATGGCATAATAAAAGACCATAGAGTACATAAGTAAATCCATATGTGGCAGTGCAATCTCCTCAATAAAAAACCATTCTAAAATATTAATATTTTCATTATTATATAAATGACAGATGTAAATCCATCTACTATCTATCTATCCTCTATCATCTATCTATCTCTCTATCTACATAAACAAAATGATGCTCTGACCACATTTATCCTTTGCTACCCTTTTGAAATATTTTTATGTTTTTGATTAACTCATATAAATAGAGCTTGAATTAAATGGGGAAGTATTGGTAAAAAATAAAGAAAAATTACAGAAATAAAATGCTCCGAGATATAAGTTCTTAACTAATATATAATTAACATTTGCTTGATACATATTTTTGAATGAAATTAATGTTTATTTTTGGTACATCTTATTTCAACATACTTTTCAAACCTTTGGAAGGAAGTTAGCTGTTTTTACTCATTCATTGGCCAAAGAAGTGAGGTGAATATTCAATAGGACATTTCTCAATAGTCCCCAAGGGTCCCTGTTAGCATCAGATGTGTCTACCACCTGAGTTTGATGAGCATTAAGCTCAAGAGCTGTGCAATTCATTCACCCTGACACTCTTTGATAATTGCCTGTTCAGAAGTGTTCTGCTCATCTTTTCAATCACTTCCAATCTCCATGGAAATAAGACAGAAATGACATAAAAGGGCATTGTTCGTGTCATATGAATGGGAATCTGGGTTACTTGACAATGATATCAGATTAACATAAATTGCTCTTCTGAAAAGCTGTTGACCAGCTCTGGGCCAGTAATCACCAACAAATGAGAATTCTGAAAATTCTAGTGAAGGCGGTTCCCTCCAGTAAAATGCCCAGCAGTCATTCCCAGGGTATGGTTTCAGCAGCGCAGTAAATTTCAATACAGCATCCTATCCCTTGAAGGATAGGACAGGAACATCTGGGAGAATTTAATGGCAACAACAGATTAAGTTGCTGGAAGAAGCTCCTCCCATTTCCTGTTCAGATTTATTATACAGATATCACCATTTTTCTTTTTGTGGATGTACTCCATTTGGAATTCGAGGTTGTTGCCATCCAAATGGGTACTTGCAAGAGGAAATAGTCCTCTACATCTCAAAGGAACTGAAGTTTGTGAAAATTTTTCTTCTAGTTACAATGGGAACTAAAGCAATGCCATGTGGACTCATCTCTTGAAAATGAAGAAAGCCTGAAGTATTTGCTTTAAAAAGTCGGTGGAGTCTGATATTGAAAAATAAGGATTACAATAATGAAGTGAAACTCTTCGGATGCTAGAAATAGCATGGTTTCATAAAACTAGATATGTTGACATCTAGTCTTCAAGTTTCCAAAGGAAATTAATAGGAAAAATTGAGTTGGGAAATTAAGCCCTTATTTGCCCTTATTTTTCCCAGCTTATTACAGAATGGCAGTGAAGTCTGTTAATAGGACTGTAGGGCCAGATGACTCAGTTTCAACCTTCTGATTTAACCATGAATCAACCTGATAGGGCCCTAGGCATGGCTTAATTTATTGAATCTCTGTAAAAAAAAAGGGTATGGTAATAAGAGTACCCACTTCATAGGTTTAATACAATTATTAAACGAGTTAATACATGTAAACACTTAAAAATGCCTGGCACATAGTATAAATTCAATAAGATATTTACTATCAGCATTATAAACTTATAGCAATGAAAAGTCAAACTGGTCCTAATTAGCACTGCTTCCAGAGATTAAAAAAGAAATGTAGAAAAACATAATTTACCAATTCCCTGATTACATCTGAGTGCTTTAAGATTCTCCTTTTATATAAGTCATTTATACCTACTTGAAATAATTTCAGCAAATAGAGTATTTCTTTTTTTTATTTTTAATCCCTGCTTTGTTTTCTGAAGATCTAGATATTTATAAAGTTTTTATTAAGAATTAGTTATATTGCAACTATGAATATTTAGTCAACAACCTAGATTTTCTCTTACACTTGCATACAGCATTGTGTTAGAATGCTAGAGTTGAATTCACATGATTTCCTTACAAGAATAGACAAATGTTTTTTCTAAATTGACTTATTAAAGAATATATTTTGAAAGAAGCTTTTCAACATTATATGAACATAGGCATGAAAATAGCAAGAATTTAATTTTTTTTTAATCTCCTTTTCACTGCATCCAGAAAACAGCAGAAGGAGTAAGTACTGGTGGTGAGCTGGAAGGCAGTCATAGAAGTCAAAAAATACATTATACAGTTTTCAGTTTAGAAAAGCTATTTTAAAAGACTTTGTAGAAGAGAAACTCGAGAAAATCCCATAGCTTTTGTTCTGTGTTCTGTCACTTTAATTAAATGAGATCAATGGAAATATTCTCACTTGACCTGGAGAACTTAAAATCAAACATAGCAACAGTCTGCTGTCTTGGAGTGACAGTTTTGAGTAAGGATTACAGGCTATGGAATTCTCATCCCAGAGCATTCCTGAGAAGACTACTGTGGAAAAAAGAAAACAGCCAAAATGTTCATGTGGCTGTAAAATATGAATGAGTACTTGCACATTACTGAGACATGATAACATTTTGCAAATGGAGAAAGTAGAGAGAAGAAATATTAAATGATTTAGCTCAAGCCTCAATGCTATATTATCAATAGAACTATAACTAAATTGTTTTGGCTCATTCACTTAAAAATTATCTTTTATATAATTTGTATTTAATTATTTTCAAAACTGTTGTAAGTTTTTCATCATAAGAATTGTTCATCTTAATTTTTTATGTATATCTTAGCTACCAGAAGAATATTTTTTAATTCTATTTTCAGGAGTCATAATTAAATGATATATTTTCTGAATGCTTGCATATATTTCTCCCATCTTCTGTGTGAATACCTATGTTTAAATTTCTTTTAGCTTCTGTCTTTTAAAATTTTATAGATACTGTCTTATACGCTTACAGTTATTAATCATTCTGAATAACATTTTTTGTTGGTATTATGTTTTATAAACTGAATGCTTAAAAGATAATTTTTTATTTTCCTTTAAATTTAAAAAACTTTCCAGGCTTCAGATAGATAGTGTTTCTGTTGTATTAATATTTAATAATACTTTATGGCTTATTTTTAATCTGGACACCTAAGCTTTTCTTCATCTCAGGAAAAAGAAAATGGTTTCAGTATACTTTTGAATGATACTTCTCTTTCAATTGTCTTATATAACTGTATTTCTAGTTATTTAATCCATGTTTTTCTTCTTATGCTGGGAGAGTCTAAGATTTTCTTTACTCCTTTGAAAATGTATCTTTCTCTTTTACTTCCATCTTTTGCTGTTATGGATGAAGGTAGTAAGTCAGTTACTCTATTTAATTTCACTTTCATTCTTTTCTAAATTCCTTCAAAACAGATTCTCTAATTTCAACTCCTATTTCTCTCCTGATATCTTCTCCAATTTATTGTGTTCATATCCTAATGCATCATTTTCAAGATATTAGGCATATATCCTCTCAATTTTCATCCATTTACTTTAGTAAACCATTGTCAGTGACACGCTCTTCCTGGAGACATTCTTTAGTGGAAACATCTAGACAATATTCTTTTTTGTTCAATATCATTTCACAGACCTACTGCAGCTTTTGTTTTCTGATTACTCATTCTTGAATGACCTGAGGTCTTTGCTGCTTTTGGGCTGATGGAGTGCACTTTAGTTCTCCTTATTGTTTATGTGAAACTGAGAAACTCTCTTTGCCTTCATCCGTAATAAGGCCAGTATGCTTGATAGTCAACCACTCATGTGGGTTATCTGTTGGATCTCTCCAGTTTGAATTAACCAGTCCTCTAACATATCCTTTTAGGCAGGTGTATGTGTTCATTATTCAATACAAACAATTCCTAACGTGCCTTTGTCCATCCATAATTTTCTCTAATTATGAAGTTTTATTAATCTCTCAGTATCATAGATTAGTGTGCCTACATCCATCTCCTCTAATTTTTATGTGTTGTATATTGAGAGCTATCACCTGGGGAAAGAAGGAAAGGGGTAACTTAAGATTTTCCTTCTTCTATCCCATTGGTCATTTTTATCAGTATGGTCTTGTTATGTTAATTTTATTCTTGGGTTATAATACAATGCTATGTTATTTATTTATTGCTCAACTTATTTCTTTGCCTGTTGACAGCTCTTTCTGTCAGGCTCTTGTGTCCTTTTAATATGTCTCCAACCTTTATTTTATTTGAGTAATTCCTTACTTTCTAGTACTATAAAATTCCCAAGGCTCATTTTGTATATTGCTAGCCTCAATCCTAGAATCATCCATTTCTCCAAGAAGTCCCATTTTTTTGTTTTTTGTTTTTTGTTTGTTTGTTTGTGTTGAAAAATGCTACAAGGTACAGGTGCCAGGTAAAATCATTTTTTAAAACAAAAACAAAAGATACTATGATAATAAACTGATATTTACTTTCACAAGTATCTGAAATTCAAGTCAGTCCATACATACTTTGATTTGCTTTTCTACTAAGCTAGACAATATTATGTATTTATAGAGCAAAAATGATGAAAGGGATGGCTTCTAGTTTTTAATATTTTCCAAAATAATTTGATATTTTACTATTCCATCTAATTTAATTGTTCACATTTCATATTGTAAGAATTTATTTGAGCAACAGAATTAAAATGTTTACACAAACTAAAATTAAAGAGTATAAATTTTTACTTTAAATTATTAAAACAACAGATGATAGAATACTATTTATGAAATACATGTCTTAAAATATATTTTTTTGTTTTGAAAAAATATCAGAAACAGAAGCTTTCAACTAACAAGAGGAAGGCTACTTTTCTGTTTATTTTTAATTTTCTTAAATTTTGGCATTTATATTATACAAAAATAATATAAAAACATTTTTGGTATCTGCTATAAAACCAGTAACAAAATAACTAATGGAATTAGACAAGAAACCATAGGACCTGGAGAAGGGAAAAGAGTGGAATCAGTAGAGAAAAAAGCTACATTCACATGAACTTTGGAAAAATACATGAAGTAAAATTCTCAAAAAAACTTATTGTTTGGAATTTGGATATATGTGTTCAATTCTGAATCCATAGGCAGCTGTCTTTGCAACCTTGGGCCAGTTACCTAACAGATCTCATCTGCAGTTTTCTTATTAAGACCTGAAGAAAATTTCCCATTCAGTCTACTTTCCAGTATTCTTGTGAGATCAAATAACACAATATACATGAGGGCTATTTTTAAATTCTAAAATGCTGTGCAAATGTAAATTACTTTTGTTAATCTTAATGATATTGTAAATATCATGATATCGTAAATAGGAACTGGAATTTTTGGATGGAAAGGAAAGCATAGATAATAAAGTGATTTCAAAGGTATGTCCAGAAAATTCACAGCTCATCTTTGTAATCCTAACAGCTAACACAATGCAGAATCCATCCAGTTTAGTAAATGCTTGAATAACTGTGAATAAAAATTATGATTCTTCTCTTTCTGTTTCTACTCCTGGTGCCCTCATTCAGCATGACCTACTTTGATGGCCTTCGAACTAACTAGCTTCTCTTTGTATTCTAGCCAATTAGCATAAACAGTACTGTTGGAGTTATCTTTCTAAAGCCCGGAATTGCTGTTCTATTGATCTGCAATAGCCACCTCCTCATAGAAAAAAAGAAATCTAAAAATTTCAACATAACATGAAAATATTTAACTTACCTTCCTATGTTTATTTCCACATTTTGTCACACAAAAGTTATGCTTCAACTAAAATTATTGTTATTTTTGATGAATGTACAATTTTTTCCTGCTTCTACTTAAAAATGATAGGTAGTATTTATCACAAACAAGTGACAAGTACGTATTTACCTCTTGCTAAATAGCATTACACTAACAACTTGCATAAAAAAGAAGGAAAGGAAGTTTAAGTAAATGTTTTCAAATTACCAACACTTGTGTTCAGCAGATGTGAACTACTCAGAAGCAACAAAAAACATGGGTAATTATAGAAAAATTATTGGTTTTGATTATCAAGCTTATTGGGAATTTAGAAAAAAAAAGATTGCTGAATGTTTAGAGGAAGTTTAAGTTTTGGAAAGTAAGCAAGACTTGAGATGGCTCTTGATTGCTGACAAGAATATATCTGCATGCTGTCTGCATCCAAATGAACATTCTCATTCAGAAATAAAATGGAAACTATCTAATGGGTAAAATTATTGGAATGAAGAATTTCCCACAGTCTCCCATTCATTCATCATTTCATCTATTTGTTAATTCAAGAACTATTTATTGAGCACCTTCTATGTGCCAGACACTTTTCCACCCACTAGAAATAAAGTAGTACACAAACAAACTCCAGCTCTCAAAGACCTTTCATTTAGTGGAGGCAGATTGGCCAAAACTAACAAAAAGAAGTAATCGTCAAGTAGCAATCAATGCTATGAAGAAAAATAAAGATAAAGGTAGTAACGGAGAATGAGGGAAGTGATGGATGGAGAATGATGGAGAATGAAGGTGTGGCTGTTTTATACAGGGAAGTCATGGAAGATCTCCTTGGTGAGCAACCTCCCTGAGAGAGACCTGTGTACTTGAGGGAGTGAGTCTTATACACACCTGGCAGAAGGCCATTCTAGAAGACAGGAAGTACCTCTACCCTGAGGCAGGAACATGCTTTAAGAGCTCTGAAACAGTCAAGGGACATTGTTAACTACTGCCGAGAGAGCCAGGGAACAGAGAGTTAGATGATGAATAGAGATGTAGCTGTGAACACAGTCATTGAGGGCCTTAAGGCCAGCAGATGGACTTTGGATGCTATTCTGGGAAAGACAGGATGTTAGTAATTGTCTGAACAGACAAGTAACAGTCTGACCTGAGTTTAAATCAATCCCTCTGGCTGCTGCTGAGAATAGACCTCGAGAGGAACAGAAGAAAGCAGAAAGCACTGAGGAAGACTGAGTAATATTCAGGTGAGAGAAGATGGGGCTGGCCTAGGGCAGTAGCTGCAGGGATGGAGAGAAACACCCCTCAGCGTTTTCCACTGCCTTTGAGGTAAAGCAAACCTTCGCTTGATCTAAAAGCCCATGTGGTGTGATCCCTTCTTTTGTCACCAACCACTTTTGCCAGCACTTTTCCTTGTTTCTATCACCTTCCATGCTATATATTTTGTGTCCAAGCAGGCTTTTAATGCAAGGTCTTTGTGAAGTTTATTTCCTCTGCCATAAATATTCTTCCTGTTCTTATTCTCCTTTTTGATAATTCTCACTTTTTAAATTTTAGTTTTTTAGAGAAGTTCTTTCCAATTTAACTGACTGGGTCAAATTCTCTTCATAGAAGCTCCCATCTCATGTTGTATTTACACTTCAGAGCAGTGGCTATGATTGCGATTTTACCTCTATTTATGTGACTTTATTATTATTATCTGTCTGTCCCAACAAACTATGCGTACACTTAGGGAAGAGACTATATTATTTCTGTGCTTGTTGTTAACCACTTTAATACTTAATATAGTGCTTTAATTTGTTGGGAAAGAAGGAATGAACTCAAGTAGATAATTGAGCCAAAGTCTCATGTAAAGAGAACTATATTTGGCATGAGGATGAATGAGTTATTTCTAGTTTTTTTTTATGTTAAAACTGAAGGGCTTTGGTTTTTCTATGTATAACATTTAGAATTTTGTGAAAACTGAGATAATAGGACATAAGTTTTCTTCAGTTTCTTCAATTTAAAACAAATAGTATTACTACTGGCACATTAATTTCCTCTTTTGAGTATAGCATGACATTTGCATAATTCTAAGAAACTGAGTAACTACAATTACATTTTTGTTTTTAGATTAAGAATAATAAGTCTAAAAATATAAGAATGCACATTATAATTTGAAGAGGTTACCAACTAAAAATGGACATGAGCTATAAAGAGGAAATTAAATTGGAAAGCTTGAGAGAAGATGGATTGTGACTCTACATTTAGGTAGAGGGAACTGGTGCCTCCATGTGGTGACTTTAGAGACATGTGCTTAGGAACCAGAATGTAGTGGCCCTAGAATTGTCTTTAGTGCACTGAGCCTGGAGATTACCCATGAGTTAAACACAATTTTAAATAGCTGTCCCAAATTAGACTTGCGTATCCACCTTGTAGCTGATTTGGAACCCAGGCAAGAGGTCAGTTTAGTGCTTTAACATCTGCCCATTTCCAGAGAGGAAGAAATGTCCTCCTAGTTGTCATTGAGTGTATAGAAATCACCCCACCCCAAAGTATTAGATTGAAGTAAAAACAGGAGAAGAAAATGTATACTACAGATGTTTATTACATTAATACACTTGAACTTACATGTCATGTTTCTGCGTATTTGGGAGGGAGGGTGATAATACTGAAAAGGGCCAAGGTACTGAAGGCAAAAAGATGAAAAATATTTGAAAACGTGTACAGTGATTTTACTTTCTTCTCTCATTTACAAAATAAAATTTTGATTAATAAACTAATGCATACTGTAACACCATTGGGTGGAAGCGAAACATTCCTTTTCTCATAAACATGAATTTCCCTTCTCATCAACATCCATTTCTCCCAATATTACAGGTGAAACGCATTGGAAACACCTATAGCATGACACCACGTTTTCTCATTTTGAGAAATGATCAGTGAGGGTGTCTGAAGAAGGACAAGGAAATAGAAGCAGGATGATTAAAGATACATATGCATATGACATGTGTCACACTGTCTATAGGATATAAGAGTATTATATACACAAATGCTACATAAAAATGTGATAGTTGCATAAGCAGCACCAGAGTTTGGCATGGTAGTTGGAATATGTCTGAATGGTGGTAAGTGATTTATTTAAATAAAAAGACACAAAACAAAACAAATAATGGCCAACTTATTTAATCTTCTAGCAATCTTGAAAAGGCAGACCATGGTCTCACCTTGGAATCTTTTATTAGTTGAACCAGCTTTCAAACAAGTCCATCCACTCATGTGGCTTGCATTGGAGTTTGTTTCTTTATTTGCTCCAATACCCAGTCTTCCTGACTAGTCACTGTTGGAAATTCGGTAGTATAAATATTAGAAACAGTATCAGTGACAATATTTATATCCAGAGAAAAATAATTTCTTTTGACTAAAGTATACACTTTTTTGACTGCCCTGCATTTCTTTTGTTCTCTCTCATTCAAACCATGGAGTTATTCCAATTCTACCAAATTTCCTGGGAAACAAAAACTCAATGAAATTCTTCATCTGGCAGAATAACATTTTGACCCATTACACAACAAACAATTTTTAGTTTCCAAGCACATACTATTTATTCTTGTCATTGATACTATGCTATTGATAATAATAGTCTTAACCATTTGAAACTTGATATTATCCAGTACAATAAGGTAAAATCAGAAGGAAATTACTTTAGTTAGGGGCCAAAGATGGCTTCCTGTGTTTTTTTATAACCCAGAATCAAGCACATGGCACACATTATTTATTCTAAACAAGGAGACATTTTCCTTGATTTTTATTTTTTATTAAGACTATTTTTTCAGGGAAGTAAAGCAGTCCTGGGTTCACATCAATATTGAGGGGAGGGCATAGAGATTTCCCATACTCCTTTGCTCCCATGCATGCACAACCTCTCCTATTACCCACATTCCCCACCAGGTTGGATACATCACATTGACACATGTCATCATCATCCAAAGTTTATGTTACAGTTCGCTTTTGGTGTTGTATATTCTATAGATTTGAATAAATGTACCTATCACTGGAATATATAGAGTATTTTCACTACGATAGAATCTCTTCTATGCCCCAGCTATTCATTCTCCCCACCAACCCCTGGAAACCACTAATGATTTTACTGTCTCCATAGTTTTTCCTTTTCCAGAAATATTGTATAGTGGGAATCATACAGTAGGTTGCCTTTTTAGATCGACTTCTTTCACTTAGTATATGAATTTAAGTTTCCTCCACATATTTCCATGGCTCAAGAGCTCATTTCTTTTTACTGTTGAAGAACACTCCATTGTCTGGATTGCAACAGCTCATTGATCCATTCATCTATTGAAGGACATCTTGGTAGTTTCTAAGTTTTGGCAATTATGAATGTAAGTGTTATAAACATTCATGTGCAGGTTTTTGTATGGGTATGTTTTCACCTTCATTGGGTGAATACCAAAAGTTGCTGAATTATGTGGTCAGAGTATGCTTAGTTTTGTCAAAACTGCCAAATTTTCTTCCAAAGCAGCTATACCATTTGCATTCCCATCAGCAGCTGACTAGAATTCTTGTCAGCATTTGGTTTATCGGTGAGCCAGATTTTGGCCATTCTAATAGGTGGTGGTTGATATCTCTTTTTAATTTGCTTTTCTTTGATGAGATATGATATTAAACATCTTTTCATATGCTGACTTGCTATCTGTATATCCTCTATGGAGGGATGTTTGCAAGGTCTTCAGTAAACATTTGATGAGGTTATTTGTTTTCTATTTTTTATTTTAAAATTTCTTTATGTATTTTACATAATAGTTCTTTATCAAAAACATATTTTGCCAATATTTTCTCCCAGTCTGTGGCTTGTCTTCACATTCTCTTGACATGTATATAGGAAAACAACATCATTTTAGAGAGTACTATTGTAAATAGTATTGTATTTTTCATTTAAAATTTTACTTGTTCCTATACAAAAAAGCTATTGACTTTTGTATAGTAATGTTGTATCTTACAACTTTGACATAATCACTTTTTAGTTCCATGAGTCTTTTGTTGTTGTTTTGTTGTATATTCCTTCTGATTTTCTACATAAACTATCATGTCATCTGTGAACAAAGACACTTTTACTTCTTCCTTCCCATTTGGTATGACTTTAATTTCCCTTTCTTGCCTTATTATATTAACTAGAACTTCTATTATGATCTTGAAAAAGAGTGATGAGAGGGATCATCCTTGCCTTGTACCTGATCTTAGTGAGAAAGCTTCTTACTGAGAAAGCTTCAAGTTACTCACCATTAAGTATGTTAGATATAGGTTTTTTTGTAGATATTCTTTATCAGGTTGAGGATATTCTCCTCTAATCCTGAACATTTTTACTAAAAGTTTTGATTATGAATTTTAGATTTTGTCAAATAATTTTTTCTGCATCTATTGATATGATTATGTGATTTTTCTTTCACAACCTGTTGATACAATAAATTGCGTTGATTAGTTTTCATATGTTGAACCAGCCTTACATACCTGCAATAAATTTCATTTGGTCACAGTATAAAATTGTTTTCATTGTTGAATTCAATTTACTAATATTTTGTTGAGAATTTTTGCATCTATGCTTATGCAACAGATTTGTCTGTAATTTTCTTTTCCTGTAATTTTGTCTGGTTTTACTATTAGGATAATGCTAGGCTAACAGAATGAATTAGGAAGTATTCTTTTTGCTTTTATTGCCATACTAAAATCATCTAGGTTTTATCCTATGTCATCATTTAAGAGTGTTATGGTTTAATATTAGGTCTATAGTGCATTTTAAATTGATTTTTGAAAGGTGTTAGGTGTGTGTTACTTTCATTTTTCTGCACATGGATATCCATTTGTTCTAGCATCATTTGTTGAAAAGACTATTTTTGCTTCTTTTTATTGTCTTTGCTCTTTTGTCAAAGAGTAGTTGACTATATTTATGTGAATCTATTACCAGGTTTCCTGTTTTGTTCTTTAAATCTGTTTTCTTCTTCTATTGCCAATACCACATTGTCTTCATTACTTTAGCTTTACAGTGAGTCTAGAAGTTAGGTGGTATCTATTTTCCAATTTTGTTCTTCTTCAATATTGCTGTTCTGGGTCTTTGCCTCTGTATAGAAACTTGAGAATCATTTGTCAATATTCACAAAATAACTTGTTGGAATTTTGATTGGGATTACGTTGAATTTACAGATCAAGCTGAGAAAAATTAACATCTTGAGAATATTGAATCTTACTATTCATACATTTGGATTATCTTTCTCTTTATTTAGTTCTTTCATTTTGTTCATCAGAGTTTTCTCATATATGCATTCTGTTAGAGTTATATCTAAGTATTTCATTTTGGGAGGGTGCTAATGTAAATTTTATTGTGTTTTTAAATTTAAATTTTACTTGCTTTTTGCTGATTTGTATAGAAAAAATGATTTACTTTTGTATTAACCTTGAATTCTGCAACCTTGTGACCATTGCTATGGCTTCAAGGTTTGTTGTCAATGTTGATTCTTTGGGATTTTTACAGTTATTTATTTATTTTTACCTTTAGTTTTCTTTGGTAAGTACATTTAAAGTATACATTTATATCTAAGTACTGCTTTATTTGTGTGCTTTTTAACTTGCAGTGTGATATTTATCGATATTGCCAAATATCTTGATTTACTTTGTAATTTTCTTTTTTTAACTGAACAGTTAGTTGGTAATACATATTTTTTTAAAAGCAAATGGAACAGGCTTACATTATGGTCCCATGCAAAATCTGCATTTTATAAATGATGTATGGTGCTTAAAACCAAAATAGCTTCTTTGTTAGGTATAGTCTTTTCTATATATCTAATATTTTACATGTATTCATTATAGTATTAAGATCTTCAGCATTTCAGCTTTTCTGCTTTAGCTATCAGTTTTTCAGAAGGGATGTCTTTTGATATATTTATAGGTTAGATTTTTAGGTACATGTATTATAATAGCTATATCTTCATTAACTATTGTTTAATTTACAAGCATCTTTTATCCTTATCTTTATTATTAATTATTATTATTATTATTAATTTGCTTTTCATACAATATAAAATAGTTATCCAATTTTCTTTTTGTATTTATTTGGTTGAGGTATACATTTTGTCTTTAATTTTTAACTTTTTAAATATTATTTTAATTGTGCCTCCAATAGACTATATAAGAATCTCTTTTTATATTATATTAACTCATTTAACCCCCATTTGACTTTGAATGACACTGTTATTTGAGGACTTGCTATAGGTGTCATTTAGGAACCTCTCTACAAAAACCTATAAACTTATAATTATCTACTGTATTAACTAACAACTAGAATAACAATATTTGCCACAATAGAAACAAAACTATAAGCTATATTTAACAATTGTTAATATACTTTAGTATCTCTTGCCTTTATTATCTGACACTTTTAATCACATATGCACCTATTTTTAATAGGTAATTGTGATGGAAGACATTATCTAAAGAAAGGCATGAAAGCAGAGAAAAAGCTTATAGGAAATGCAAGTTAATTGATCTATGAATATATATCAATTTTTATATAACATATAATATATATTATGGATCTCCTTCACAACCTGCCTTGTAACCCCTTCTTCTTTTTTCAATAAAAGTTTATGAAATTAATACCTGATGAGGCTTTTCAGTTTTCACACACGTTACTTGAATGGCATTCTCAAGCAAAGGACTGGGACCAAAACAAGGGAGAAGATTATGTAACCCACATTAATGCCTTATTAAATACTTTTCCCATGCTTCCTTGATTTCTGTGATACTATACAAATGAACCAACATATGTCCCTGCACTGTTTCAAATAGTATAAGAATTTTGTCTGGAGATGTACAAACAATCACAGCAATACAAGGAGCAAAATATCCATCAGCCCTGCTTTTCCCCTGTAAGTCGGAGGCTACAATTCTATACATTTGAGCCCATCACCAAACAAGTAGCACTGCAATCTCTTTAGATCCTCAAAAATTCACATTTTTTAAAGATAATTGGAAACACCATGCAATATTTAGCAATGCATTTAGTTTAGCATAAAGAGAGTAAAGTTCTTTGATTGGTTTCTGTATGTTTTTGCAAGTCATTTCCCTCTATTTGGCTCAAATTATACTCTGGCACTGAAAGAGGAAGCAGCTCTTTTTGACAGACATTAAGTCAATGATTTAAAGATAAGTAAATGTATACAAGGGAGAAATAAGCAATAGGCTGATAATGAGTTCCAACATTTGGGGTAGGTTAAAGGTTACTGAGGAGTGAGCACTTTATTCATCATGCAATGCAAAGCCTTTGAAGATTTGTTATAGAAATGAACAATATGAATTCCATTCTAAAAATTAATATAATGCCAATTATGGTGTGTATATCAGTTCCACATTGTCTATATTGGCAAAAAATTAAATATATCAATTAAAATTATTAGTTCAGTTAATGAAAGCCTTCTCAATAATTATCATGAAGGACTTAGATGCTTGAGTCAATGGTGAATCTAGAGCATTTGAGGAGATATAACCCAGATTTTCTTTTAAGTGTAAACTTTTTGTTATTATTGTTTCTGTTCTGAGTGTACAAATTTCATTTTTTAGCTCTTTTGTTTATTTTACAATTTGTTTGGTATTCTTATCATTTATAATTGAAGTGTGAATGTCACAGTTTTTCTTCAAAAACAAATGTCAATTAAAGTGAGAGATGCTGGCAACAGGCACAGGCTCACTTCATTTATTATAGTATGTTCTGACCTTCTCATTATTTTGGTGGTAATTATTCTATGTTTTTGCAACCAACAAAAACTCAGATGGATTATTTGATACAGCTCTCTCATTTGATTCAGAGTTCACACTTTCCCTTTTTCTCTTACGGATCACTGCTGACTTTCTTAGCTATATTTCTAAGCCTTCTTTAACTAATACCTAATTTAGAGGTCTGTTCATTTAAATTCAAATAATCAACAAGTTTATTGACTTAAGTTCTGGCTCTGATTTATCAGTTTACTTCTATTAATGCCAATTTTAGTATTTAGATTGTTTCATTGTTATTAAGGATTCACTGTTTCTTTTCTTATAGCACACAAGGTAAAACACCTTAAAGATGAAGAAAGTATATTATTCATCTTTCTATCTGCAGCATCTAGCTTATTCACTGAGACAAATATTTCTTTTTTAAAAAATTAAGGAGTGTGTGCTTATATCTGCAAACCTCTACTGAACCCCTTATATGATATTGTTAGAGGTTTCTAGAGAGTAGTCAAGTAGGTTTTTTTTTCATTTGTTATCAACTACAGCCATAATAAAATACCTTCCTCAAATTTAAGCAAAATAGAATTATTTAAAATATTTTCTGATTTTTTACTGATTTAGCTTGACAATGAGTAGTTCTTTTATACTGACACATGTTAGTTCACATAGAACTAGCCAGAATATTGTATTTTTAAAGCAGAAAAACTAAAAAAAAAAAAGTGAAACAACTTCTAACACAAAAATAAATAATTCTCTATTTTCTGAGCTAAAAAATTACTTCTATTTGGTTTATTCATTTAATAATCATTGTTTAACTGTAAGGAACCTTGGAAATGACATCCATCTAGATTCAGGATAATGAAGAAAATTAGTTGTGCAGAGAGTCAGTACTAATTTGTGATTTTTGCATGCATTATTGAGAAAAGATGGCACAGAGACACTAACTTCTAAGCCAAATGGAAAGCTAGTGTTGCCAGAAGAATACAATATGCTCTAATGAATAACAAAGTCAGCAAGGAAAAAAAAAAAACATTGGTGGATATAACTGGTAATTATGTGTGTTCATGTGTGTGTCTTTCCAGAAATAAGTACCAGATATAAATGACTAGAGGATGTACTAAAGACTGTAATATGACAGAAGCTGTGAGCAATGAATGGATAGGTCTTGCCTAATGACACCTAGGGGGTAAATAACTTGGCCATAGGAAAATCACAAGGACTTAAAAATGGTATCTAGGGATGGAACAGAGATAAGGCACATGTGTAAAATGAAACTCTCATCAGAGCTTAGGAGAACAAAAAATGCAGTTTTTGCTCAATAAATAATAACTTTTTTTCATTAGTTCAGAAAAAAGCTTGAATTATCAAATTCAAAGGTGTTCGGAAGCACCAATGTGACCTGAGAGGACACAGGGCCCCATTCAAAGCTGCGCATTATCTGTGGCCAGGAGGGTTGAACCTGCGAGGTGAGCTTGGGCTTCCATTGGCTCCTCACACTTCATCTCTGTGTGATAACTGAGGAAACCTCTCAGTACCAGGTAGAAGCTCATAACTCCTAGAATAAGGCATTTTTTTTTTTTTTAGGAGGGAGGTCATTATTTCAATCTGGATGGGACAAATCTCACAGGTCATCAAAGGAAGGAATGGGGTCCATAAAGAGCCCAGTTAAGCATCAAAACTCAGACCCGAGTTTTGATTTTTGTTGCTTTACATCAACCTATTCTGAAGAAAGGAATGAGAGAACAAAGAAAGTTTCAGTAATGCAGATTTATTGCTATATCTTGGGTCAGTGTATGTGCATTCTGACAGGAGTCATTTCATATTCAACAAACTGTGCTCTCCTCTTTAAGCTCAGACTTAAATGGAAATTACCTCTCATGGTGATGATGTCATTAATTTATGTTATAGTAGGCAAATGGAATAATAATGCCAATTAGCATGATTTAATCACTATCTACATGCATTACCACATATATTAAATTTTCAAACAATAATTTCTAAACAATTAGATAGATATATGAATGAATTTCTCAAACCAAGATTTGGCAAACTTATTTTTCTTCTGTAATAACAGTAAGAATTTTTGGCATTGCCACATTATTATCTTTGTGGCAACTACTCAACTTCCTGTTTTGGTGAGAAAGCAGCAGTAGGCAGATGAAAATAAATCAGAGGAAATGTGTTCCAATAAAACTTTACTGACATAAACATTTGGTGAGGTGGATTTGGCCCAAGGGCTACCAACCCTCTCTGAAATAACTACCAAAATTTCCATTCAAAGGCTTAAAACTTTTTGTATTTCTAGATAACTTTCCACAATACTGTTTTATCTAAGGCCATGACTACTTTTAGATCAATACCAAAGGAAACACAGGATGATCAGATGATCATTTCGACTGTCTGCCCCAGACCATATGTGTCTCCATGGTTTCCCCATGAGAAGTAGAAAGTAGGGAGGATTCCACTCTGGGTCAAATGAGGGAATGAGAAAGGAAGGGATAAAAAGGACACCAAGGAATGTTTTAACTTCTAGTAAAACCACCTGGTTTAAGTGGAGAGCATTGCATTTACTAGTCATATATATGAGCATAAATAACTATTAAACTTTCCATCTCTTTTTTAAAATTCTTGTGATGTGTTCTGTAACATAGATGTCACATAAATAAATAATGCTTATATAATGGATCATTTTGTTACAAATAGGTTAGTCCATCATTAACAAATGAGATCTAGAGAAAAAATGGAGTTTGTATGAATCCTCTGAATGCCTATTTGATTGTGTTCATTAACAGAAGCATATTTGATTAATTCTCCCTAAGATGTATGTGGTGTTTAGCATTCAGACAGGTACTTTGTTAAGTGCTAAAGCATATAACAATTTTGAACCACATGAAACTGTTGTTTTTAAGTCAAAACACAAAAGAATATCAGCAATTTCATGATGCTAAAAAAAGCAGTGAAGAAGTTTGTCAGTGACTCTCTCTCCAAAGCACATATAGTCTTTGACAAGTAATCATAATTACAATTAATGCTAATAACAGGGAAATGCAGGATACAGTAAGAACTTAGAATGACAAGTTTATATAGTGCAGGACATTAGGGAAGGCACCCTGAGTGGCGTGGGTGGGACATTGAGGTAGAGATCAAGACAAATAAGAAATAGGGAAACAAGGATGGGGAGGCAGAGAAGGGGCAGGAAAAGCTACAGTGGTGGCCACAAGCCTTGAGGGTCACTTATCTCCAGGCTCAGAGGCAAGAGAGAGTATAGGTATATTTGACAATGGATAACATGGTTTCACTGAATTATGTTTCACATACATATGTATACATATATACACATGCATGTATAATGACGTTGTATATTACATATCATACAATTAATTTTATACATTTACATATGTTTATGTATTTATATGTATGTATGTGTACACACACACACACACACACACACACACACACACACACTCACACACTCACACACACATATGCATTTTATTCACCAAACTATGTTAGTGTTGGTGGTGGCCAGGTCCAAAAAGGTTGTGTCAGATCCTCAGTGCTATGGGAAGAGTTGGTCAAAAGCAAACACCCACAGCCCAATTTTAGTCTCAAAACCTCTAACAATCTTGAAATGAACAGATAAGTCTGCAAGTGAATGCACCACCAAGGGATTCTTCAGAATCTCCACTTCTGGTCACGGCTCCATCTCTTCTGTCTTGATTTATTGTTAACATACAATGAGAATTTCTACCTGACATTTTGCCAACTCTATTTTCATGACACCCCCAATGTACATTGTCCACTTCCCTGCTTGTGTATGAAGAGTATATTTTAAGGGTTTCATCTTAAATGAAAGTGCATCCCGGACATGCCCTAGTGTGGAACACAAATGTGAGTTCCTGTTTCTTTCTTCATGAAAATCTAATGGCCACTGCAGCACTGAACACAGTACTTCTCTCCAGGTGCAAGGACTTGCTCAGGCCTACAGAACAGTTCTTAGGAGCTGCTTCCATTTTATGTATTTGCTAATAATTTTCAGATAATAAATGCCTACATGTGTGACATCAGGCTTTCTTGTTCTATAATCTGATAATGATGTTGTGTGTGGGGGGTATATCTAAGCCTCCCACAAAATTTCTGGTAGCTACCATTTACCAGAAGTAGTCTAAGTGGTGTGCATAAACAAATTAAGGTCAGTTGAGGACAGTTTGTATGCAATCTGTGATTATAATGTTCTACATATTAAATGGCATATGCTATTTTCATTTTGGGAAACAAGTTGGGACAAAGAAATCCCATACCTCTCAAAACTAAGCATTGTAAAATATTATTAAGCATTTTTCACTTTGGAGAAATGAATGATAACTCCTAACTTCTAATTTCTCATTTACAGCTTCACAAAGCCCTTTCATACAAACTCCTCCTTTCAATCCTTGAAGTAAGGATGTGGCATTGACATAATTTTGGGATTTGGCTAAAAAGATGCAGTAATTTGCAGCTAACCCTATACTTCTCCTTGACTCCTACTCCTTCCTATTCACTCCCCCACATCTCTTTAGGAATGAGGGTTTGATGTGCGATGCCTCACACTTGGCAAAGGGCCCTATTGACATTGTGCTGCTTTGAGTTAAAAAAAAAATCCAGGGACAAGTCAGGAAATCTATCATCCCCTTGCTCTCTGATGAAGGGAACCGATACCTGCTCTAAGGTTAAATCAAGGGCAGCCAATGTCTATTTGTTTTTAAGAAGTTCAGGCATTGAGGAGGTTGCTAACATCCTATTCTATTTGAATCAAACACCTGCATTTACTTTCTTTGAATAATGAGCAAAAATGGGGTCTCTTAAATATAGACCTTTGCTATAAATAGACAATCCATCTTAGATTTAATTATTGTCATTGTCAAAGCGTAGACTCGGAGAGGCAGAGAGAGTGGTGTTGCAGAATGTTCCTTGACTGAAGGTAGGCACCTGGTTCCAATCGCAGCTCTGGTACTCATTAAGTGTGGCCCAGGCTGACTAATTTCACGTCCTCAGGCCCCTCTGTTTTCTGGAGTATCCATTTTCTCCCCTAATGGTTTTTAGTGCATCTTGCTTTTTCCATTCTTAACAGGCTGCTTTAACTCTTACTTGGGTTATTATAAGAAGCTTCTATTTGGTTGCTATTTTTCAAGTCTCAGGTCTTTATACACCCCAAGCTCTGCCAATTCGATCTTTTATATTGCTGTCAGTGGCAGCTTATGAAAAAGTAAATCTCATACTCTCGCTCTCTCAATTAAAGTCTTTCAAGGGTTTCCTGTGGTGTTCAACACGAAGGCCCAGCTCTAACTTGGCATAGAGGGAACTGCAGGAATGAGAAATATCTGTTTATTGCCCAAGAATTTCCTGCAGTCTGGTCATTCCAAAACTACTGTATTTTCTGGAGCATACCTATTCTATTCAGCTCTGGATTTTATAATTTCGTGTGTTATAACACTCTCTGCCATTCTGCATATTCACTTGGCTCACTTCTTTTTGGAATTCACCTACAGGATCGGATATGGCCTTTTTCTGGAAACCTTTCCCATCTTTCCTAGTCTGGATCTGGGTCTGCATATTTGCAGATATCACACCCTCAAATTCAGGCAATCTAGCAGAAAGCTTTGCAGTGAACATCCATGGTGACTACTTCCCTTTCTGCCTCCAGACACTCTTAATCAAATGTGAGGTTTTTGAGGGAAAGACCTGTGCTTGCATCCCTATTTCTTTTGCAAGGTATCTGATAAATGGCTTGTGTGTAGTAAATAAAAATAAGATGAATAGAGAAGAATGCTAGATGCTAATAGTCCATTTATCCATTTATGATATTAAGTGAATGTATAATCATTCAAAATCATTTTACATTTTAGAAAGTCACTGATACTGTGTTTTATTTTCCCTTTTGATATATGTATAAAAAAAATATCGATTAAGTAGGTCTTTGCTAATCCTAAATCTGCACCTGATACTACGTGGTGACCAACTCCACATTCTCCAGTGCATTCCCCCACACCACCCCTACACCAAATCAGTTAGAGTCATATTGCAAAAGATGTAGATTAGTATATGCCAATTACAATTCATTGAAAATAAAAAGTAATGAACTTGAGACAAAAGATGAAAATGAGAAATTGATAAACGAAAAGCACTTTGGGTTGACTAGAAATGAGATTCCTGAAATACTCATTAAACATTTTTTTCTCAAAGCCAATATCAATAAACATAATTTTTTAAAAAGCGTGAAAAGATGTTTTCATTTTTTAATATAATATTTTGGAAACAAGGGATACTGTAATATAATCCATGATAAGAAGTAAGCTACACAGTGGTAAAGAGTAGAAGGAAAGTAATTTGGAAGTTAAGCAACGTGGATTCTGTTCCTAGACCTGTGGTAATTGCTGGTGCCACTCCAGGTTGATTCCTTCATGTCTCTGGGCTTCATTTTTTTCTTGGCTGTGGACTATGGTGACTGATTTATGTAATTCTGATTTATTAATAATTTATTATTCTATGAACCTAAAAACATCATGCAGCAGTCAACAATGAATTGAGTACCTGCACAGAGAATGGCTAGTCTTTTCTTGTGATGAGAGATGGAAGAGCTAGGGGAGAATCAATAATTTCAGGGGATGTTTGGGGAAGAAGTGTGAGAATAGAAACCATGGTTATTTTTGGATGCAGACAAAGTTCTTATGAAGGAGTTTCCAAATGGAATGGGCTGGGAATTAACAAAGGAAACCAAGACAGGCATTGAACCCCATTCTCTTTCTAGTTTCTCAGAAGTCATGGGTCTTTCTAGGAATTATGAACCTTCCCCCATCACAAATTTTTATGATTTGGAGCTAGTAGACCTTATAGATAATCCAGTGCAATTCCCTCATTTAGTTCATCTGAGTCACAGGAAGGTGAGGGGTAGCATAATCTCCTGAGTAGGGTGCTCTGTTTTCTAATAGTACCTTTTCTCCTGCCCTCTGTTGGCTCCTGCCACCTCTGTGATGCTATACCCCCACCCCATACTTTCCTATACTCCCTCTGAAAGGGAAAATAAGTTTTCTACTACCTTAGAAGGCAAATTTAAATTTAGTTTCCCCACCTTACCTGTCCAAATTCTCTGGTTTACTTCTCCCCCCAAAATAACAGCCAAATTATACAGTATAGTCTTTATTCAGCATCAACAAGAAGTAACTATTTTGTGAAATTAAATTTCTCAGCCTTTTAATAGCCATGATTTTTACTTATGGAAACCAATGTTCTAAGAAAGCAATGCATGATTAGATTTAAACATGCCAAGAGAGAGATCATTTTTATCCCCATTTTTTTAGATAAACATTAATTATCATGTTAAGATATAAATGTAACCTTAGAAATCATAGTTATAGACAGCATAGCATCATTTGAAACTTCGCTAATTTACCCCACTTTATGCTACATCATCTCTTAATTCTTCTCAGCCTATCTTCTTGTAAGCTTCTCACCATCTGTGCAGTGTGCGCTTCCCTTAAGTAAATTGTTCTCTCTCTGGATTCCTGCTTTTGAGTATGACAATTCTAATTTCCTGCCAGTTTGTCTTCATATGATAAACAGCTATGAGTGAGATGCACAAGCTTTTGTGTGATGTTCCTTTCACTACTGAGACATGTTTTTTATCTTTTCTTCTTTTCTTTTTCTTCTTTACTTTCTTTTCTTTCTTTTCTTTCATTTCTTTCTTTTCTTTCATTTCATTCTTCTCTCTCTTTCTTTCTTTCTTTCTTTCTTTCTTTCTTTCTTTCTTTCTTTCTTTCTTTCTTTCTTTCTTTCTTTCTTTTCTTTTCTTTTGTAAGGCAACCCTTGGTTGACCTCATAGATTGCAAGGACCTTGTCAGCTTACAATCCCTTATTTTTAATTTTTTATACCTACAGCACCAGGTCTTCCTAGGTGGTCTCCCATCCAAGTACTAACCAGGCACAACCCTGCTTAGCTTCCGAGATCAGACAGGATCAAGCTTGTTCAGGGTGACATGACCATAGGCCATGTTTTTATTTTCTTGATCTCCACTTTTTAATAATGATTTTATTAAGAATAAATAAATAACATTAACCACTGAGGATCATATCGTTATCATGTTCTAAGCACCTACTTGAAAAAACACAGTTATTGATATAGTCTGTAGTTGCCTTATTTTTTCTATTTTTATTCTATTTCTCACATATTCAAGGAAAATATAGTTGCCCTATTTCTCTGTTTTCTTAGTTAATTTGAGTCCATCTGTTTGTAGGTCTGTAGCACTCTAGCTTAATACTTACTCTACCCATAAAGCTAGAAGAAATGAGCTATAATTAAAGACTTAAATATTTTAACAGGCTACCACCAATGCTTCTGAACAAGTATTATTGTAGTGGGGTAGTCTTGTAGCAAGCTTTTTCCTTTTTAATTTGTTAAATAAATTAGTATATATTACTTTAGGTTATATTGTTAAAGAAAGAAGGCAGTATAACTGTTGAAATTAGGTGCTGCAATCTCGAGATGATTTAAGTGTTATTTTAAAATTAAGTTTATCAAATATTCTTACTAGGACTTTGACAGTATTCACTCTTAGCTGATTCTGAATCATTTTAATAAGAAAAATCATATTTAATTGCAAAACACAAGTTATTTTAAACTTTCCTCTGGAGAAATTTCAGCTGCTAAGTAAACATTGCTATTACAGAGAATTTGCCCAGAAAAACAATAATTTTCAAGTTCTCACATGGTCTGTGATCATTAAATAACTTTGTTCTCTGGACATCACTACTATAAACCATCTAACAGTCTAGATTGGGCCCACAGGAAATTCAGATTTTCATTCTTTTGAGATTGCTAAATGAATTAACAACATGAGGCATGATAATATTGCTAGGGGGACATGAGAGTTAAGTTGAGGAGAATCATAAGTATATAATGAGATGTTACAAATCCTGGCTATTGGCCCCCTTATTAAAGAGATTACTATACATTTGATAGTTTGTTTCTGTAAGCAATCAGAAGTAAACACTGAATAGATATTATATGTTAGAGATGTGTATGAGAATTTTAGTGAAAGACTACAGAAATGCCTAAGTTTAAAGCTTATTTTTGATATTTTTCAAGTTATGGTTATTTTTTTGAAGCCCTTTATATTGATAGGCATAACAAAAAATTTAATATTACATCCTTCCTTCATAGGTGGCTTATTCGATTTTTAATATATCTACCAAACCCTTCTGACCAATTTTAATCTTGATCATTGTACACACACGGCTTCACATACGCCTCTTCTCTTCACACAGTGAGGACCAATTTCACCATCAGTTCATTTCAGGTCATAATGAAGGGACTGAAGACTGTCATGCATTTTCAAACATAGAAATGTTGACATCAACTCTACTTAAAACCAGCTTCTATCTTCTTCTGTTTTTGATATTCTTCTCCATCCAGCCAGGATTTCTAGGTTTTTATTATAAAAATACACAGAACAGAGACAATTTTGCAGCAATTGTCAAAATGTTGTTCTTAACTACCTAAATCAGAGTTATTTAGAATTCTTCCAAAACATTCACATTTCATGATCACTCCACTACAACCTTAATCAAAATATGTAGGGTACTTTGAATTTGAATATTTGATGAGCTAATGTGTTTTTTATTTTCAGCACTAAACTTTGGGAACCACTGAGAGGAAGGGATGCACTCTGTAGACAGGTCTTTATAAACCACCACAAAGTAGAAACACCTACTCATATTGCTGGTTCCATAAGAAAAATATCAGAAGCCAGGGCTCATGAGAGCATTAATTATAAACATGCAATTTCACACTTCTCCTGGGGTATCTGCAAAGTTGCAATTGATAAGGCTAAATTTTTAATTAAAAACATTAACTTTCACTTAAGTTTATTTTCTCATTAAAAATATCACTACAGTTTATTCATTAAACAAATCTATTTAAGCAGCTATTTTAAAGAATTTTCAGGATTTTAATTATAATCATGTGTGTCTATTTTCCATACTTTCCATTAATATTATTAAAAAGTTCGATTTGTTAATCACTGACCACAGTCACTGGTCTTAGAATTTTGTGTGCATTATCACATTTGATTCTCCCAACAAACCTATCTAGTTTGACATGTAAAAGAAATGAGGCTTAGTAAGATCCAGTAAATCGTAGCTAACGTATGGAAGGGTTAAGATTCTAACCCAAATCTATATGATTCCACATGTCATATTTCATTTTTTTTATCCATTAGATTATTATGCCCTCTTCACTTGGTAAATTTCTAAAAGCAAGAGCTCTGTTTTCTATAGCTGAATATAGTTGCATTATCAATTTTAACATCACACATGCTATACATTAGGCAAATATTTACCAACTCTATTCAGCACAAACCCCTCCCAAAACCCAGCCTTGTAGATGTAATCAGATGGTAGTTTCAGTCAGAGTGGTTATGGTTTTGTAAATTTAATCTAAGTGAACAATGATTGGCAATTTCATCTTTTTTTCCCTGTGTAAATAATCCTGTAATAATAGTGACCAAGAGATAAAGGCTGGCATGCTAAATTCTAGCAAACTAGCAATGCTGGTTAAATAAAATGTCAAGATAAATGCTGATAATAATAAGAAGCCTAAGTCAGTGGGTCCAATATGATTTAACTGGTTGTAGGTTTAATGCTCAAAATCCCACATGCTTTTTCTAACTTAATTTCTACATTGATAATGGTACTTCTAGAACCACATTGTTTCAATAGGTAATTAATTAAAGTGACTCAGTGATTGGAAATGTATAATTGGGAATAAGATAAAGAAATGAGTGAGTTTAATCCACTTCAATTGTAAATGGTATGCATTTAGTAAAATTTGCCTAAATGCAAAGCTTTTCTTTTTGATTCAGAGGTGGAAAGGAACTCTACAAATCAAAAGACGTAGCCCTAAGAATCCAAAAACACAAACCGCAATCCAAGATATTTATCAGTCCCAGTGTTAATGCTGATCATTTGAGTCACTCAAGAAAATAGTCATTAGATTAATTTTAACTGTGTAGTACCTCATTGTTAAGTATAAGTACTATGCTGTAGAGCAGATCTACCCCCTGGACAATCACCATTCTGTTGTCTGTTTCTATACCTTTGGCTATTTTAGATCCCTTATATGTGAGCAACCATGCAGCATCTGTCCTTCTGTTACTGACTTATTTCACCCAGCATAATGTCTTCCAGATCTATTCCTGTTGTAACAAGTGGTAGGAGTTACTTCTTTTTTAAGCCTGGATTGTATGTATGTACTACATTTTCTTTTCTCATTCATCTCTGAATGGACATTTGGGTTGTTTCTATATCTTGGCTATTGTGAAAAACACTGCAGTGAACTTGGAACATCTTGGCATCAAATTTCAGGGTTTATTTTTGGATATATACCCAGAAATAGAATTCCTGGATTACATGGTAGCTTATTTCATTCATTCATTTACTTACTTACTTACTTACTTACTTACTTACTTACTTACTTACTTACTTATTATTTATTTATTTATTTATTTATTTATTTATCTCATCTATCTATCTATTTATTTATTATTTATTTATTTTCTATTTACTTACTTACTTACTTACTTACTTACTTACTTATTTTTTGAGGAGCCTCCACATTGTTTTCCAAAGCTGCTATGCCAATTTACATTCCCACCAACAGTGCACAGGGGTTCCAATTTCTCTACTACCTTGATGACATTTATCTTTTGCTTTACTGATGATAGCCATCCTGACAGGTGTGAGGTGATAGCTCATTGTGGTTTAATTTGCATTTTCCTGATGATTGAGCATCTTTTTGTATACCTGTTAGCCATTGGTATGTCTTCCCTGGAGAAATGTCTGTTGAAGTCTTTTTCCCATTGTTTAATTGGGTTATTTTATTTGTTATTGAGTTACTTATATTTTTTTGGAAATTAATGCCTTATCAGATATGTAGTTTGTAAGCATTCTTTTCTAATGCATAGGTTGCCTTTTCACTCTGTTCATTGGTTCCTTTGTTGTGCACAGCTTTTTGGTTTGATGTAGTTATGTATTTTTGCTTTTGTCGGCTATGCTTTTGATGTGTTATATCAAAAAGTTATTTAAGAAAACAGATACAATATTGTTGTTGTTTTAACAGAAAAAATAAACAAAACGAAAAGGAATAGTAAAATTTTGGAGGTGATGGAAATTTTCATTACTCAGACTGTGGTTATGATACTGTGAGTGCATACATATGTCTAAATCACCTGTATACATTAGTCATTTGTAGTTTTTTTTGTATATCGATTACACCTTAATGGAGAATCTAAGAAAATAGCTATTGAAAAATAGTCACACTTACCTAAAAGAAAAGTGCTTCTAGAAGTCACTTCCTCCCTTCTTCCTCTACTAAATTAGTATTGTCTAACCTACCAAGTTGCCAAATATTTGATTTTTTTAACCTACTCAAGCTAGTCATTTGTGTAATAATAAGAATAAACTTATGATCAACATTTAATTACTCAGAAATACCATCACATTTACCCAATAGAATATATATTTTTATTAACCCATCAGATACCTAACATTGTCTGGTACAATGTTTGCATTGATAGCTCTGATGGTCTTAAAACAAAAAGTTGGCCAGATATTTCTTTAGCAAAATGAGTTCAGTTAGGGACCAACCAAGAGCTTCATTCCGGACCATGCAACCATGGTGGATCAAGTGCAAGTGCACTAAAACAAAAGAAAAGAAACTCTTTTATAGGAGGGGGAGGAAATTGGGAGGGTTATTTCAAACAAGAGTTCTGTTGTGCCTTGTGATCAATGTTCATAATGAAACAATAACAGTACTAGAAAAGATTTTTGTATTATGATTAGAAATGCAAAATTATTTTATGTTTATACTCAGCAGATAATTTTGCATAATTTTTTCAACCTTAGCAATATAATTTATAAAACTTTGACTGTTCTCTTTCAAAACCCCTGTCCTCCACTAAAAACCGTTATTGGCCTTTTTCTTTCTTTCTGTTTTTAACCCAAGTTGAAAATAGATATTTAATTATGCTTCTAGAGTTTCTGTGTCCTGTGGCCAAATGCAAATATGGCATCAGATTTCTTATAAAGAATCTTAGCCACACCTGGAAAAATTCTGTTTTACCTCAATTACTTCTTGATTACAAATTTATAGAAGACAAATGCAGAAACCTGTTTATATATCTTGATGGAGTCAGTGATGAGTTCCATGACCTTGGGCAAATAACTTCATTTCTATTTTATTCTGTTTATTCATCAGGGAGATGAGAGAGCAAGAACAAATAATCTTTCATCTCAGTGATTTTAGGAAACAGATAATAGATTTAAGAGTACAGGACTTAGAAGCAGGCAGATCCTTTTCATGCCTCAGCTCAAACATTTACAATGTGATACTGACTATTTTCATCATTGAACTTCTGAGCTCTCATATGTGAAATGAGAATAATAGGTATTTTAAGGGCTATTGATTGGATTAAATGGATTAGGAAATTCTTGTCCTCAGTGTTGTAAACCTTTGGTCTTCAAAGAAGCCCAAGTAACATCTGTCTTTTCTAATAGGTTCTGAAAATTTTGAGAAATAAGAAGTAGATCTGGAGGCCAAGATATTTATAATGTTGCTGGGGAAAAAAATAGCTTTGAGAGACAGCCCTATGAGTTTCCTAAGTAAATACCAGGACTGTGCAAATTTTACCCCCCAATCACGGTCAGAGCTGGAGCAGAGCAGGAGTCAGCATATGAGAGTCAGGTAACATTCAGCACAGGGCAAAGCACAGGAAAATGTATGCTTTCTGGGAGTAGTCTTGCTCCAAAGCGAAGTAAAGGGCAAGATTGAGTGAGACATGCATGCTTTACAAATTACTAATCAAATAAGTGACTTTGTTTCTCCTTCGTCATGATGAGGAAACGGCAGAGACATCAGTGATTATAATAATTGAATTCTCTCTCCAGGAAGCTTTAAAATGGGTTAGAAGTATGGCCAGCAATATTAAGCAATCAATACCTAGTAAATATTGCGATTATTTCTTGACATATAATATTACAATTTTTAAAAAAGATCACTAGAATTTTGTTTAGAGCTTTTCCATCTGCAGTTACTTTCACTTTCATACAAGAATGATCATTCAAGATTTCCAAAATTAGCTCCTATCATGCTGAATTGTCTTTTTCTAGATATATATTTATTTTTTTTCCAGAGCTCATGGTAAAATTCTATGCAAGGTATTAAAAGCTGCCTAATGTTATTCTGACATTTCCAATTTTAATTAGAAAGTCAGTCATTTTGAGACTATTGTGATAGGCATTCTATGTTAGTAAATAAAAACAGATTGATTGGCATAAGGTTAGGATAGTAATTAAATGTGGTCAAGATAAACCTATGCAGATGAAAAGTTATCAAGAGATAATGTATTATTCTTATGAGGCCAAGACTTCTGCAGCTTTTACGTTTCTAAGACACATAAAATTTAAAAGGTTACATTCTTATATTTATAAAAGCAGAGCATTTGAGATTGGCATCAGTCAGGTAAAAGTAAAATTGATTTCCCCTAGAAGAATCCTTAGGACATAAGCAAAAAAAATTTTATCTAAGGGCTAAAATTATAGCTATATTCATGATGGAATGAGAAATCTCATACTAGACCCCTGACTCAAACTCTGTTTCTTCTCCTGTGAAATTAAGTAACATTTTCTCTTTCTACCACAACGTGTGTGAAGAGGGTACAATAAAACAATGAGTAGAGAAGTGTTTTAAATAGTATCAGTACTAAAAAATACTCAGTTATGTTTAGATGGGATTTCAATATTATTCTGAACATAAATTCCACATTTTTATATCCTTTATTAATTTTTCCTCTTGTCACTACCTGAGGCAGGTGATGTAAAGACAAACTCATACAAAGTATGGTATGAAAATGGCCTAATGTGAGTATTGATGGAGAATCTACACGAAGCCTATTAGGAAAGGGAGTGTATAGGAAAGTATCATTACCTTGTCTGCTGAGCATGTGTGTGTGTATGTGTGGTTGATGGAGTGGGGATGAGAGCCCCTGACGCAGTGTCCTAAACATTGACAACACTCAACACACTGATATAGGTGGACACAGAATACGTTTATCACCCTTACATGCCCAGGTGAGCTTCCTTTTAGTGAAAAAGAGGAAGAATGTGGAACCACTATTTCTGTACACTATCGTATTGTCCCCAACCCCTGTAAAAGCTGTCATAAGAAGAAAGTGAATATTCCAAGTGAGAAGAGAATTGAGTTGTCCAAACAGGAATTATTTTAGCAAGAATAGGCCAGGACTTCTAGTTTCTCAGAGCCACAGCCTTAGACAGATGTGGGGAGAGGAAAACAAAGGTCTTTTCTTCCCTACTCTACATTCAAGCTACAGAGATGCCTTCTGATATGAGGACATGCTGTAATTTAGTTTTAATGTCTTCAGTAGATGGTGCCATTTAGTTCAGCTTTTAATGTGGCCTTAAATTGCTGTTTTATTACCCTTGTTGACATTCTGGAAGCATGAAATTAGCAAATCACATTAAAGAAGCAAACAACAACAACAAAAAAAGCAAAAAGACCTCAGCCTGGTTAAACAATGCCAGCATAAGCCGCATATTTGAATAATGTTCTTACTTTAAAACACTGAGCATATATTTATTTGAAGCTTTCTTTTTCCATAGCCAATGAATTAGTTTTATGAATAAATTGCATATTCCATTACATTACAAATGCATGCACTCATGGTGACCTTGAACGATGCTTTTGTATTATGTGGGAGAAAGATGATAGTTTGTAATTCTTCTGCTTCCTTCTGAGAAATAAGATTCCTCTTGACTCCACTTGATGAAAGCATCCTGTTCTTAAAAAGCTTGTCAATACCTTGGCTACCCCACCCCAAAGGCACTTGTTTCTGTCGTATTACAACAGTGATAATTTCATTTCAGACAAAAGCAATTTCGCAGTTACAAAGTGAAAACTATTTCAATCAAGATATCTGTATGCTGTGTTATAATTCAAAATGTAACCAGTTGTGTATTCTTCCTTATCCAACTAAAAGTAGTAATATAAAATGTATTAGCATGTTTACCTTCTCTGGTCTTATTAAAGAAAGGTGACAATCTCCAGGATTCCGTCCAGTGGAGTGTGATAAAGGGCAGGATTTGATAGTGTACCCTTTTTGTTTGAGGTCTTAGACAGCCAATTCCCCTTTCTAACAGTGTCCTCATTTCATTATGAGAAATTAGCTCATACTCATTGACATTAGGATGGTGGGACTATATTTAGGGTTTCTTTCTCTGCTAGCCTAAGGGTTGAAGAGAACCTCCAGCTAGGTTGTTAATCTGATGACCTTGTCATTCAATTTAAATTTGGAGCTGAAGATCAAAAGTACTGAAAATTCTTGAAGTTCCTATAGCAAGTGGCATCAGTATTCAACAGAATATAAGGGCCAGCCTGCTCAGGCTTGAATCCTGACTATATCTTACTAGGTATGTGCCATTGGACAGACAGCCTAACCATTCTGCCTTAATCTGCTCATTTATAAATGGGGAGGATAGCAACACTAAACTTGTAGAGTTGTGATGATAATTATATGAGCTAACAGATATAAATATACAGTAGTTGATGCACATTGACTATATTTATTATTTTTATACATTTCAGCAATGACCATTTTGCTCTTCCATGATGTGTGTGTGTGTGTGTGTGTGTGTGTGTGTGTGTGTGTGTGTGTGTGTCTTGCCTCCCAGCCTCCAGATCTGCCTTGGTGTTCCTTATTTCCAAGTTGGTCCTACAGCTTCCTGATGATTCTGAGTTCCTGCTGATCTCCCTATAAATTTCTTTGTGTTTAACTTACTCAGAGTTATTTACTGCTGCTCATATCTAGAGAATTTTTTCTAATACCCATTTGTATTGGGATGATGTCATTTCTTAATTCAGAACATATTATAAGGTTTTAATTTAAAAAATCAAGCTGTAGAAATGGACAGAGAGAATGAAGTAATGTGTATATGACAGTAATATGTATATGAAGTCCAAAAATTAAAAGTTGGAAGGTATTCTTTGATTAAGTTCTCTGCAAAATGACTCAATTAATTACCAACCACAGTCGGTATGTTCTTCCTTCAATGAGTAAATTTCAGTCTATAAGATGTATAAATATATTACTAGAAACTCTCCTGGGAAGAGTAATGCAATTAAAGTCCTATCTGAAACATGCTTTTATCTTTTAGATCCTATACTTAAAGCAGAAAAACAGGTTAGATAGTAGTTAGGCCTTATAGACTTTATGTTTCATAGGAAACAGAAACAGAATCAGGGAGAGTTTGAAATATAGTTCTTCTAGAATTTCTGGCAGAGGTGAGGCTCTGACATGGTTTGTCCCAGAGTGATCCAAGACCTATAGCTGTGCCACCTAATTCATAGGTGCAACAGACTCATGTAAGATCCTCCTTCCTCCACACCAAAGCTTTATTATTTAAGCACTTCCACCAAAAAGTTCAAGGAGTCTTTCCTTTACAGTGCCACATTCAGACAGACAAGAGAAACTTAGGAAAGCTTAAAGTGCATACTAGCCTCATCCTGAATTGAACTAGATAACCAACAGAAGAACATTCCAATTAAAAGTCTATTTAGCTAGCAACTTAGTAAAGCTTTGAGGTAAAATAAAGGGGGATACCGGTTTTGATTCGCACAGATGATCTAAAACTCAAGAGTTTATGTGTGTGAGACTTTTTAATTTATTGTAATTTAGAATATCTCTAAAGTATCTTCTTTCTTCATTAGTAACTTCTTATTCTATAAAAATTTGTTCATTTTTATTTTTAAGAGAAATATAGGGAATTAACAGATTTTTACTAGAAACTAAAGAAAAATGAAGAGAAAGTGGTTATAATCCACATTCAACTCTTAAATGGTTTTTATGACTTGGGGAGTGGTCTAAGGTATCTGTTTCAGCTGCATCTCTTAGAAAATGGAAATAATAATCAAGGCTTCATCTGTATCACCTCCTATAGAGAGTGACTGTGAGTAAGGGAATACAGAGATTGCCAGGTTCCAGTCTCATACAGCATCCTAAATCTCACAGTTAAGATGTTTAAGATTCACAGATACTTTTAAGAATAGATTTTTTATTTGTGCTAATAAAACAACACAGATTTAAAGTCTAGAATAAAGACTTTTGTTTAAACAACTACTTATGCAGTGCTCCGAGTCATCTCAAAAATGGTTAACTTAATGGTTAATTTAATCGTAATAACAATCTATGAGGCAGGTCGTATAATTATTTTCTGCATTTCACAAATAATGAAATAGAGGCTTAGAAAAGTTCAGTAACCTTTCTAATGTGACACATAGAGTCGCATTTAAACCAAGCTACCAATTCTGAGCTCAGAAACACTATACATCTTGCCTTCCTGGAACATCACCATAGGGAGTGTAACTCCCAAAACAAAGAAGTTAATCCATGAGATGTAGTAAACCTTTGACCCAATGCACATCTTTACCAGACAACTTCCTAAGATTTCTCCCAGACTATAGTTTTATGATGTTCTATACTTGACAAAGGAGATGCTGACAATACTATAATGGATGACCGACATGAGCCAATCTTGTCCATAAAGCTCTTCAAGGCTTTTTCCTCCGGGTGCTCACAGTGCTACTTGTACTTCTGTCCCTTGGAAAAGAACAAAGTCAAGATGGTCTGGTATTTGCAGCTGAATATTTGAATTGTCAAGTTGTGACAAAAATGTTCTTTCAGTAAGTTTGTTATAGCTATTGACATTCCAACCAAAAATGTGAGTTACTGTCCAAAGTCCAAAGCTTACATCGAGTGTGAGAACCTGAGATATTTGAGATGGAACAGGTATGGAATAGAAATGCTGAAAGAAATCAAAGAAACAAAAAAGCAGGAAGATGAGTCTAGTGGAATATGTTTCTTTTTAATGTAGTGTAGAGACAATGACCTTAGGCGAAAGTAACAAGGCTATATAAAATCCAGGTGTAAATCACAAAGCACTTTTAAGAGGTCATCCCAATTATTAACTGCTAACATTCTGAAAAACATAAAGGTATATCAAGTTCCATTTTATTTATTTTTATTAAATTTTTTAAGTTTATTAGGGCTAAGTTCCATTTTATAATATTATTTCATACAACCTTGCTGAGAAGAGCCAAGGAAGATCAAATTATATTATGAATATAGACTTCTGGGAAACTTCTTATTTCAGTAAAATATGTACTGTTATTTACCAATAATGTTGGCTGCAAACAGATTTAGACAACACTATGAACCAGATATTATTAGATATTATATCCACCCCCAGACCAGTGTCCTTCATTCAGGAATTTCAGAGTAGAGCTTACAGTCTAAGCAGAGAAGATGGATATTTGAAACAGTTTAATTTTAATTTCAATTTAAAAAAAAAAAACATTATAAGGAAAAGAATGGTGTTTTACTTTGAGTATAACTGGGGTAGAGGCAGTAACAAAGAACACAGAAGGCTTCTATGAACATCTTTCTACTCTTAAATATTTACTAGCTCCAATACACCATTCTGAGTAATTAAGCAACATATTTTGATTGGATGAACACAAGCATTAAAATTAAACAGCCAGGATTAAAGTAAACCTACATAGTTTTGGCAAGTTATTTCACCTCCTTGATCATCAGCTCCTTGTCAGTTAACTTGAAGTGTTGTTTGGAGAAGTGCAATAATGTTATTCCTGGCACATAGTAGGAACTTAAGAAATTATAGAATTATGCCTCTACCATTTTTATTACTGTCAATGATAGCAATAAAAATGCATGTGTTAATTCTTGGGCTATCTGCCTCTTTAAGAAAGTAAACATGTAAATCCTTAAGCTAGTATTGATTTATGCTGGTAAAATTGTATGCTGCCAAATTACTTCAGGGGACACATGAATATGGAGTCTGTCATTAATGTAGTTTGTTCATTGTAAAATATGAAGAAAGTCAGGAAGACTGACAGTTTCATTGGGAAGTCAGAATACAAAGTAAGTAACTCTGATTTCAATACTTTATTAGGCTCTCCGTTAATTGCCTGTGAAAGTGTGGACATGAAAGATAATGTGGCTGTCATCACAGAAGTCCCCATGTGATTTCACGAACAATTTCATTGAAATAAAACATTTCAATCAAGTCTCATGCATTGATCTGTGCACAATAGAATCCAATGTAGCTATTCTCTTCTTGAAAATTTCCATCAGAGAAAATAATTCTGGCAACCTCTCTGACTGAGCATCATTCAAATATAAACTCTTTTGTAACTTGCAGTATTTTTCAGAGAAAATCTGTAAGTTGCTTCAGTTAAATTTTTACCTTTGACTTTAGAAATTAAATAGAATTAGAAGCAGGGACAATTACCAGGAATTGAGTTCTGAGCATCTCCATTTCTCACAGAAAGTCTCACAGGAATGTGTTAAGTTGTGGTCCATGATACTTTGCTTCAAAATTATGCATAGAGTCTCTTAAAAATTCCCATCTCACCAAAAAACTATGGAATTACAGTCTCTGGTGGTGGGTCTCAAAGATCTTCTTTGCCAAGAAGTTCCCCAGGCCGTTTATATGCATGCCGAAATTTGGGAGGCTCTTGGATGGACCACCTGGGCCTAGGTTACCAAACCCATTCTATGCAATAAAATGTAGTCCAGGGATGATAGCAAGCAGGTACGCATCAGTGTTTGGAGCAGGCTTTAGAAAGGAGACGCCAGGTGGATTTTCCTGAACTCAAAAGCAAGCAACTCCCTTAGAAATACATACAGTTCTGCAGTCTTGTTCACACACTGAGGGGTTAAGTGTCCCAGTCTAGAAAGACAATAGTAAACTGAAAGGCTTTCATCTAAGATGTCTTTCCCTGACTTGCTTATTAAATTTTATCCCGGCAGGATACCAATGATGTAAATCACGTCGGTGATGTTTTTCCCTGCAAGTGTGTGATTTTGAAAATATGTTAAAAAATATATGCCATAACTAAATTCTATATCTGACATGTTTACCAACCTGATTTTTTAAAATTGTAAATATTGAAGAAAAAATGCACCAGGTATCTGTTACAAATGTCAAGGAAGACCTTCATTTAAAGCTATTGCAGTGGGAGAGAGAGAATGAGCTCAACATTATTAAAATAAAAGGTGAGAAAATTTTTAAACAATGGGTTGTGCTAATAGAAGAAGTACTGGGTGACTGTAGGGAGGACAGTGGTCAAAGTGATTAGAGCATCTGTGTTTGTTAATTGTTGTTTATGGAAATTAGGCTCCCACTCTATGGTAGAGAATGGGAGATAGGGGCCCTATCTTTGTTGATAATTACATTTCAAAGGGATGACATTTATAAATTAAAGGAGATTCACACTTCAAACAGACAGAAATTTTACAATGGCAAGTTTTTGTTTGTCTTGTTTTTTTTTTTTTTTTCATGTAAATGATTCAAAAAAAAATGGAAGTTAGGGGCCTCTGGTCAGGAAAAAGCCTATCTACAGTTTAGTCAAGTTGAGGGAAAGTCAAGGCTATCTTAAGTCACTGAGTACAAATTGAAAGTGCTGTTTCCTTAAAGGCATGTGGAAGTTTTCTCTTTTTCCCATGTGTATAGGACAATCTTCATATCAAACATTATCACCCTTTTCCCCCATTGTGTATCCTTATACTTGTAGGAAAAAGAACCCTTCCCTATTCCTAGATGAACCTTATATTTCAATGACATATAGAAATACTTTACTTACAATCGCTTCTTCTCTCTGTTTGGATACAAAATTGTTCAATGTAGAGATTAAACCCGAGATGTTAATCATATTGATATTCAAATAAAATGCACCCGTAGCTTTGTATAGCCTAGTGACTGAGGTTGTCTGTTTTCAGCATGGTAGAGTATGACACAACGGGTCTCTTATTTGAATTTGTAGACAGAGATATGTAAAAGTACGTCCTTCATATTTGAATGTTTTTGATCTTATAGCTTAAACATGCTGTGGACATCATTTTTGCTTCAGAAGAATCAAACACTGGGATTGACATTAAGAATTAATGAAAAGTATATCTTAAATCAAAGCTTACTATCTTTTACTCACATTAAAAATACGGGTCCCTGCTGCATATTTTCCCTTTTCTCATATTTTACCCATTGCATTCATGAGTGCTCTGTTATACTCTGCTCTTTTTCAAATGTTTGCATGTAACGACACCCTTGCCACTTACTGTGAAGTGCTGTCAGTCCCACAAGGTCCTCTATGCCTGTTCCAACTCTCCACAACATCCTGCAGAAATCAATACAAAGCTGCCAGTTTGTTAATAAATCTGCAATTAAGATGTAATGAATTTTAAATGAGAAATGATTTCTTTTAAGTGTGACTGAGGACTATGCATTCATAGTGAAATGAGAGAAGGACGGTAAAAACTTGCCTTTAAGGTCTAGCTCTTGGCTTTGCCATATAGTTTCTATGTTCTCAGAATTTACAAGTATAAATTCTGTACATTTCCTTCTATCCTGGGTTCACCTAGGCCAGAAATACCTGGTGGATTAAACATGATATGAATTTGAGGACATGTTTTAAAGGTCAAAAGGTAAATTTAGTGATTAAAAGTGGCTTGAGATCATTTATAAATCTGAGGGCTGGTGTGTCTACATCTAGATAAGTCTTAATTAGGGTAATTTTAATCTTGTGTTTCTATAGTAATTTTTACCAGGAACAAAAATCTCAGTCTAGTCTTTAATTAAGGCATCAAATGTTACTGATTATTTTCACAGCTTAGTGAATAGTGCTTAACATTTTTATCTATCTATGAAAAAGACAGGAGAGAATTTTTACATCTCTGGAGCAGGAATCAACTTATGAGGCCAAAAGCACCTGCTGTCCCCTTGAGCCACCCTAAGAGAAGCTACAGCACATCCCATTCCAGGGGCCATGGGACGTATTCCCAGATCTTTCGCTTCATCTCCTGCACCACACCAGTCATTAAATTAATTCATTTCTGTAATATTAATACATCTAGCTGCCATCTCCTCTACTCCCTCGGTTCCTCCTCATATTTTGTGAAGCCTCGAATATTACCATAATCTTCTCATGTAGCATTATTTTCTATTCCTCCCAACTCCAGCTAACCATGTCATTCATCTTCTCAGAGTGCAATTTCTTTCATTTCCCTATTTAAAACGTTCAGTAGTCGCCCATCCTCTAGTACATAAACTATTGTTTGGCATTCAAAGCCTCTGTCATCCGGTCCCAGCCTACTATTTTGACAGTTTTGCCTGCAACTGCCTTCAATTAAACCACTAAATAAAAAGCTGCTGCTCACTGTTCCCACCCATGGCACCCTTCAGGGAATCATCATTTTGTGCCATTCTAAATTGTAGCTGTCTTTCATATTCTCTATCAAAGCAATCACCTTTGATGCTGTCCCTGATACCTCCAACATGCTCTGCCAAGGGCGGCTAGATGCCATCTTTCCCTCCTCTGAGCCCCTGTGAAATTGCAGCTGTCATTTCCTTGATGACACTAGCATTTTGTATTGTTGTGAGGAATGTTTTATCTCTCTTCATAAAGTATGACTCCTTGAAGGAAGGACCATGTTGCATTCATTTTTTTTTTTTGTTTCTTTGTTTTCAATAAATTGTGGGGCATGGTTTCTTTGACATAGGGAGCCCTGAATAAATTTGAAAAATTCTTTTATAAAGTATCAATAAACAAAAAATATACAAAAATGTCAGTGTTGTACTGCTTATAAGCAAATCTCCCTATAATTGCTAATTTTACTTAAATATTAACCCTAACTCCTAACTCTTAATTTATTTTATAAGCATTCCTTTTTTATTAAAATTTATTTCAATATTAAATTAAATATATTGAGTTACCTTAATGCATTAAGGATGACTTTTTTTCCCATCACTCTCAAACCCCAAACTCCTAGTTTCCTGAACAATTTTAAAATTTAGATTCAATTTCCAGCCTAAACCGCTGGAATCGCATCACATTTCGAGAATGGAAATACATAATTCGAAAACACTCTAGTAACATTCAATATTATACTAGCCCCAATTATTTCTACTTATAAGGTTGGAAAGACTTTATTATTTCCAGAGTAGAGATCTTCTCCCATAACTCAGAGCACTGACTTCTATCATTCAAAACAGTTTCTAAAATACAAATAATAAGTTACATTCAAGGAGGGAGAAAGGATGTTATACAAGGATACCCACATTCCTAGTCACTCAAAATAAAATGTCAGTTCCTCACGCTGTGATAGAATGTGTAAATATGAAGCAGATGATTTATACTGGCCATTGTGCATCTGTATTGAATCATTTCTAAAATATAATAAGCTGCAGTCAAGTGCAGACCTGCAGTTGCTGACCTCTTTATTACCTGATTCATTGTGTTACACACACTTCGGAGGGAAAATGAGCTCATCAATCAGATGATGTTTACCAGCACAGAGTTTTCTTCTGAGCTGATGACTTTCAGTAGCAAAAATACATGAATAGCTTTGTAAGCTTCTTTGGAAGAAAGACTTTGCCGTTTCTATATGATTCACAGGGAGACAGTTTTTCATTCTAAACACCTGACTTTTCTGCTGGTCTGATCTGACTAATCACAAATGTGGAGGGACTTGAAACATTTAAGGTCTCCAAAGTTATTTGAAGTGAAAAGCTCTCATTGAGGAATTCACTGAGCCCTATCTGAGGAGCATGCCGTACGGAGCTGTGTAATAACTTCTGTTAGATGACTGTTCCTTTTGAATCAAAGTAGGTGCACACCTTTGATTTGGAGTATCACCGTTTTTTTAAAAAAAAATCTGGCAAGAATAGATTCTAGCCTTCCCAGACAACTCCCTGCCTTCTTTTGCCTTCTACTGCTTTTGTAAAAAACAAATAACTCCTACATTAATATGTCTATTATGTTATTTTATATGCCATATTTCATTTCTTTGGTCCTGCTTAAAAGATCACTATGAGTTTCCTTTTTGTTTAAAAAGCAGATCTATATGACATATCCTGGTACGCCACATCCCTGTAAAACCTCTTCTAACCTCATATTCAACCCTTATACTTGCTGCAAGAAGTGGATTCTCTTTCCAAACTAATTTTCCCAAATAATTTACATCAATTTGCTCCTATCACTCTTCTCTAGGAAAGGCACTTAACTTCCTTTTATTCCTAGTATGTCTGCCTTCTTTCTATGTGTGTGGCTTCCCTCTCCTTTTAAACTTTAAGCCAAAACTTACTGCCTTGGAACCTCACCACTGGGCTGAGGTCAAGTTCATGGTGATAAAGTCACAAGGTCAATTTTCCTTACAGAACAAGCAAGATGAAATAGCCTTCTGGTATGTCATTCAATTTTAGACCTTAATGTTATGTGTACATTGAGAGTGGGGCAGTGGGAGGATGCGAAAGAAATATTAGCTATCAGTACAATTGAAAATACGTAAATTAGTTGTTTACACAAGACCTAGAATTTGGTGTAAATTCAATACACGTTGTATCAAACAATGAAGGTTGGCACTGCTACTCTCTTGCTGACTCACAACATAGATGGGAAAAGTAGAACACTCACTTATGCAATTTACACGGTTTTGGCAGGGTATTCTGGAGGTGTCTGAGAAACTTTTATTTTCTCTTTTCTTTCTGTCTTGGACACAAAAGAGGGGAAGTTGAGTAAGTCACCCTGTGATTCTGCTTAGACAGGCCAAGAGAATCATAGACAAGGGCATCGGTGCCAGAATTTATTCAAGCTATTGGTAGTATTTTACCTCATTTGCAATCAAAACAACATTTATCTGATACAGACTATAGCTATTATTAGCTATTTTTCTAGAATTTTTTTTCCTGTATTCTAACGAATGAGTCAAATATAGAGCAAAGAATAGTTAATAAGTTTGATGCTTTATGTGTATAAAGTACTATGTTCAGTACAGGTATCTATCATAAATGAAGATCACAAATTTGAATACCAGAAAGTAACATTTTTAAATATTTTAATGTGACAAAATGAATGTTGGGAGATATGATTTTATTAGGGTTTAAGCTACATATTTTAATAGCTGGCATTATTGAGCATTAAATTTGTGCTAGATAAGCAGTGAGTGAACCAGATAATTTTGAACGCCTTTATATTTAACCATTTTAACTACACTATATAATCAATACTACAAAAGGAAAATGCCTAGGAAAGTTAAGTACCTTGTTCAAGGTCAAGCATACAACTGCAGAGGTAGGGATCAAATTGAATTCGTCCAATTCTAAATCTCTAAACTTAAACATCTTATATAATCTCTTACAGCAAAGTCTAATCCAGAGAATTGAAAATATACAAAAATTACTATTTCTAATTGGCAATCTGTTTTATCATGTATTGCTGACTTCAAAATAACATTTCAAAGGTGCCTTTTATTTATGCAATCAATATTTATTCAGTGACTATTCTGTGCACATGCTAGACCCTAGGAATTTAATACTGGACAAGATAGCCATGGGTTCTGCCCTCAACAAATACACACTTTACTAGGAAAAGTAAGTGTTAAAATGAAAAATAACTATTAACATAGGTCTTAAGTGAGAAATCAGAGGTCACTTATACCCACTGTAACATTGCCGATTCTTCTGAATTATTTAGGCTGATTTTTGAAGGATGAATAGCAACAAGGCAACCTAAGGGGAAAAGTTAAGATTCTTTTTGGAAAATAGTATAACTTGTGACATTTGGGTGAAAGAGTGGCTATAGATTTAAGAGTCAAATTGTAGTAAGATATGAGAACTTTAATAATTATTTATGTGCCTTTTTTAACTGAAAGAAATAGAAGTTATTAAAATGAGCTTTAAGTATCAGAATAACATGATCAGATTTTCATTTTAGAAAGGTCACTTTGGCTTATGGTGTAGTGAATAAATTAGAGGCATTTGCCTGGAAACAGTGAGAGTTTTCGTTTATCTGAATATCTTCTTCAAGTTGGCAATTCAGACACATTAGCAAAGTCCCGTGTAAGATAGGATGACAAAGTCCTGACTGAATGTGAATAAATTATTCTGGAACTGCTAGTGTCACTAGACGCCCTTTGTGGTTCCTAGATCTCAGGTCAGCAGTGTTTAGAAGATGAAGTAGTTGTTACTTCAGCCCATTGCTATAGAAACGATGCATGTTAGGGAGTTTGTGTTCAAGAAGGTGGTAAAATATTTTATGGAAATTTCGAGGATGTCAGGGTGTTTTTATGTTGTTTAATATGAGTTTCATTGTGTAGAATGTAAGGATCAGGTGGGGTTGGGGAGAGTCAAAACAGAGAAAAGAGAGAGTCCCAGTAGAGGATGAGTCTAAGAGATGAGGCTAAGAATTTTGACAGTTTAAAGGGGTTTAAGATTTTGCCTGTGGACCTTAGAAATTAGGGGTAAAATTCCTCATGAATGGATTTATATTAATTTGAGATTGGAAGACAATATCTTCAATAGTTCCTTCTTGGATGAAAGTCACTTAAGGCCAGGGATTTGACTGTGACTTTCTCGGTAGGACCTACAGTGGCAGCTGTGTGAGGCACTGGCATCCTCATGTTCCCTGGGCTGGTCAGCTCTTGCAATGTTAAACGAGACTTACGGGTGCAGGGAGGGAAAAAAATGAAAGCAGAAAGAAAGAAGGAGTTATAAGCAGTTCCTACCTTCAGAGAGTTCACAGTGCAATTGGAGAGACTGGAAATGCTTTTTTTTTCCTGATAAATTATCACCTTATAAAAGGTATTGTAATTCATTTTTTTTTCTTCTTGTCTCATATTGCCAATTAGCTGGATTATTTATTTATTTTTAGTTCAAGGTCTGGGGATAAATATAGCATGTTCTAAAACAGGCCCAAAGTCTTGATCTAAGACAGTAGATATCTCAGACAGAATATCCTGGTTTCTAAATTGATTAAGAATGCAACAGATTTGCAAATGAAAACTGGGAGCAGAATCTAAGAAGCAAAGGCCTAAATCTCAACACAAAGTATCAAAACCTAGAGGCTTGCAAATATGTGACATGAGAAACACAGCTTATAACATTCTAGGCCAAAGCTCCCCAATAAAATACAATACAAGCCAGGAATGCAAGCATGTAAATCATTTTACATTTTCTAAGTAGCCACATTTAAAGAGTAAAAAGAAATATATGAAATTGATGACAATATGCATTTTATTCAAGTCAACATGTTCAAAGTACTATCCTTTCACTATATACTCAATATCAAATAATTGTTAAGGAGAGATTTATATTGCACTTTATTCATACCAGGGCTTTGGAATCTGATGGATATTTTAGATGTCTTTGTTCAAATTAGTCACATTTCAACTTCTCAATGACTATGTGTCTGGAGCCTACAGTATTGGATGGCTGTAGAATCTTGTTTTGTGTAGGTTCAGAATGCAAATCCAGAAAATATTTTATTGGTTTTTGAATTGTTTTAAAGGTTTACAAGTTATACACACTACTTCATTGCTAAGAGAGTTAAATATATTAGTTTCTTCCTCTAGATTTAGTCATTTAGAAGGTTTGTTAATTCCTACAGTTCAGTGCTGGACACTGAACTAAAATGTTCTAAAGGGTTTTAAAGTGTAATTGGGGAAGTCGAAATCAAAACATGGCAAGTGCTATATTAATACAAGATTGATACAAGGGCACATGGGTAGAAAGAAACCCAGGCTTGTGTGATCATAGGTAAAATAAAAAAGCAATATTATCAACATTGTGCTGTAGTTCACCTAAGTTAGATCATGTTACTTCTCACTCAAATACTAAAATCTAAAGTTCTTAAAGTGTCCTATAAAACCAGTAATAATTTGCCCTCCTTCAACTCTGATTTCTCTCCTCCAATCCTCTCTTGAGCTTACCCTGACTGGCCAGGTTTGTCCCTCACTTGAACTCGATTATGCTAAACATATTTCCACCTCAGGGCAGGGTCTTGCATGTGTTCTTTCTTCTGCCTGGCAGATCATTCACCTAGACAGCCAAAAGCTTTCTTCCTTCTAGCTCCTGCTCAAAAGCTGTCTTATTAAAGAGGCTGCTCCTGACCACCTAGCTGAAATAGTACGTGCTTTGTCTTTTTATCCTGCCTCATTTTTCTCTGTAGCACTTAATGGTGATAGTTAATCTTATGTGTCAATCTAGCTAAGCTATGGTGTTCAGATATTTAGCCAAACATTATTCTGGATGTTTCTATGAAGGTATTTTTTGGAGAAAATTCAATTTGAATTGGTGAACTTTGCAAAAAGCAGTTAACCCTCCGGCATTGGTGGGCCTCATCTAATCAGTCGAAGGCCTGTATAGCTCAAAGACTGACCTCCCTCGAGCGTGAGAGAATTCTGTCACAACCCAGCCTTTGTGCTGAGATTGCCATTCTTCTCTAGGTCTGCAGGCCACTTGCCAGGTGAAGATTTTGAATTTACAAAGCCTCCTCAATTTCTTTGGAGAACCCTAAATACTACAACCACCTAGCAATATAGATTTTTAAATTTATGTATTTGTTTGCTGTATGTTTTTCCCTAATAAGTGTAAATTTATAAGGGTCAGAAATTGTCTATTTTGTTCACTACTATAATCCCTGTGTGAAGGAACTGAAGGAACTCAATAAATATTTATTGAGTTATTTAATATATAAATGAATAAAATCTCATACTGACTGCTTTGAATGAAATAATTCTGAGAAGGCAGCAATGGACAGGATCAACTATACTATAACAAAAGATTCTACAAAACCAAGTATCTTCCTTTTTCCAAGGCTCATAAAAGAAAGAACATATTTTTTGAAATGTGGTACCTTTACCTAATCACTACACTCTAAAATCAGTGCTAATGGTAATTATACACCATGCTCCAAAGAAAAAGTCTCAGAAACACATGTTGACCCTTGAATGACCATGTCCTTCTGAATCTCAAATAGATTGTAGTGGTTCTGCGTATGCTCAATAAACCTTAGCAAAGATTCTGTAAACTGCCAGGCTAAGCAAAACAGCAAAGCATCAAAGCTTCTAATGATCCTGATGCCGAAATTCCTTTTGCTGATCTAATCTCCAAGAAATATAACAAGAACTCGACTAACAATGTGTCTGTATGTATTGTGGCTGTAGAAAGGAATAGATTCACTTGGTTGTTAATGTTTTGCTTTTTTCTTTTCCTCCCTGTCTCTGGGACCAGTTATTTCAACTCATATCTACTTCATAAGTTAATGGCATCGCAAACTTTTCTCACAAATATAACCTATATTAATGAACATGATAAAAGGCAAAAGGCCACAAAAACACATGGCAAAGTCTAAAGTGTGACTCACATGGCTTTATAGAAATGTTAATATACAATCATGTAGCAGAAAATGTTAAAAAAGCAAACACCAATTTTAAAAGATTAACATTCTCATTTTGGGTCACTTTTCAGAATAAAAGGAGTTGGGCTTGATGACAGGAACAGAGCATTAGTATCATGAGATGGGGTCTCAGGTTTTGACACTGACTGAGGTTGAAACCTGGACTGAGGTTTCCTCAATCTCTAAGTCAGAGGATACCTTACAGCTTTAAAACACTCTTCGATTTCATGAAATAATTTCTTCAAACATGTTGAATTGAGGAACTGCTAATTTTTAAAGAATATCTGATATATCAAAGCCTCAAAACTCCAGAGATAAAAACACCATCAGGAACAACTTTGTCCAAAGCCTTCCTTTTGGACATGAAGAATTTCAATAATTGGAAAATTTAGTATTATTCCAAAATCACATAATTAGCAGGAGACCTAAGTTTTCTAGGCCACTAGGCTCATAAGCCAGAGTTGCTTCTATATGTTTTATTTCTCTAGAAAAAAAAAATGGTTCATCTATTTATTTAATTCTTTCCCAAACATTTTTAAATAGAAAAACCTTTATTCCAAGACCTTCAAAAATTATTTTTTAAAATGTATTTTACAGAGGGCCCTGAATTTTTAAAACCTTGGTTGTCAGACTATGACAACTGAAGTGGAAGCTGCTAACAGTCATAATAAGACTTCTCCTGTTCCATTTTCAACTTAAAAATCTATTTATTTAGATATTAGGTACCCATACTTCTTTAAAAATATAAAACTATTTTAAAGGGCTGGCTTTCGAGGTGGAACCTAGTTCAGATAAAGTGAAACAATTGAGGGGCTATTTTGTCCAATGGGATAAGAAGAAATGCAATATCGATTTTATGTATTATTCCCCTTAGTATGACCAAATCTTTTAAATTTTCTGTTGCTTTACTATAGACTTTTACTGCAGAAGAAATATTTTAGTATGTTATATTTAAGCCACCCATCCACCTACCTTACACATTAGTTCATTATGCCTTATTGTTTATTCCTTTGAATAATTACTTGAAGTGATTTATATAAGAGCCCAATAGAATATGAAAGCTCTAGTGACACCAATGTGCACACATTGGATCATCTTCATGCTTTCCACACTAGGCCTTCATAAAACTATGACACAAAGTTGATAACATAAAAGAGAATCTATGAAACCACTATGTAGAAAGTTATGTATGAAAGAGATGATGAAAGACACAGATACAGACACAGAAGGGAAAAGACTGAAAGAGAAAACCAGAAAGAATACATGTGTTCATTTATTCATTCATTCATAAAATATTTATTTGGCAATTATTATAGAATGAATGCTACACAATAATGGGAACTTAGAAACAAAAAGCTATATCCACAAGAAGATACGATGAAAATATAAAGTTGGAGCTTAGTAGAAATAAAATTCCGTATCTTCTGGAGACAGCAGTACAGGTTTCACAAAACAGATGACATGTGAAGACTTGCCTAATGAAGGTGTAGATATAGGCAGACAGTGGAGACTTGAGGTTTAAAGTTCTTTAAGAAACCAATCGTAGACTTAAACTAGGAAGGAGACTTATTTGGGTGGCATATTCCATTCATTTGTTTAAGAATATATGCCAAGCACTGGATCAGAATGTCAAAGGGTCCAGGACCTAAGCAATCCAGAATCCACAGCAGTTGTAGGGATAAAAATGACACATTCAGATTTCTTTTGTAAGAACTGAGGACCAAATATGGGGTAGATAGGCAACCCAGAGACTAGATAACAGGGCTTCGCAACAGTTCAGGACAGACTTATTGGAGATGTCAGCCAGGTATTGGTGATGATTTTAGAAAGAAGTTAATGGCTTGGGCAAGAGACTGCACTGCTTCTCAAGTGTCACAGACTATCATCATCCCATTTTCATGTCACACTATGCTCCTCATTAAGGTTCTCTCCGGAGAGCTGGCCCCAGTGAAAAGCATTCACAGACATTTCTCTCCCCTACACCCGGCTCCTCCTAGCCTTGTTTATTCCTCCCTATAAAAGAAAATTCTTTTCTTCCAGATGTTCGCGAATCTTATGGTCAGAGGGTTCTCCTCATAGCCACAGTCTCCCTTCCCCTATTGCAATAATCCTTTCCAATAAAGTTTACCTTACTTTAAATTTCTTTTTCTTTGATAATTTAGGGATTCTTATTTCTTCAGATTTCATATTGCTCCTTTTTTTCCCTCCTAGCTCCTCTGTGTATTATACGTTACATCTCCAGAATGTAGACTTACTTTAAGGAAAACATTTCCTTTAGCATCTATATAAAATAGCAACATTTTAAAGTAGTATGTCTATGTCGAAGCAGAAGTTGCAAAGTGTAAGTGAAATTATACACATAAAGCACTCAGTACAGGGTCTGGCATAGAGTAACCCCAAATAAGTGTTGACTGGCTAATGTTATTGTTACAATATAAATATTATATAAGGCAAATTTTAGCTCATTATTTTTTTCTGGTAAAATATTTTCCTTTGTTCCCACTGCCAAAGATAAAATTTAAACTTCATAAGTCACATAGTCTTTTATGATGAGAATCCTATCTACTCATTTACCCCAATGGCTGGAGTGAATGCTTTATTTGTTTTATTAAACTTCTAAGTACTGCAGATATCAGGGTTTCCTACTCTTATATATGATATTTCAACTGCCTCAAATGCCCTACCCTCTCATCCCCCAGCTAATAAGGAAGATAATTCTTGTATACTTTTGATATTTGAAACTATAATAAAGCATCAAAAACAAGTCCAAAATGACCCTTCTTAGATATTATTCTTTTTTCTCCCCCAATATTTCTGTAGTTGGGATTATTTTATCTCATTTTATTATAAATACAATGCTATTAAATAAGCTATAAACACAATTTCTATATAATTAAACTATTATATAAACATACTTATCAGTGGTTGCAGGATAGTCATTTTATGTATAATCTTAATGTACATGACTAATTTAATAGTGTTTAGCTTTTATGTTTTTATCTATTTTTTTGGTTATTACAAACATGATTATGATGAGTATTTCTGTATATTTACAGTTCTTAACATTTTTGATAATTATCCAAAGTTTCATTATGTTCATAAAATCATTTGCCAGAATTAGATCACTATATCAAAGTATGTAAATATTTAAAATGATTATACTTCCAAAAGTGTATGTGAGTTCTGCCTACACTTCACACTCTCCAAGATCCTATAGGTTCATTTTTTAATCTTTTGTTAATTTATTATCATTCTATATCAGTCTAAAAACAATAATAATAATAACTTTTGAGTACCAAGTATATGTTACATTCACTGTATTTAAAAAATTATGTCATTCAATGTGACGTTTTAAATAATTTATCATATTTTCTCTTTTTTAAAATATTATTCATATCATTTCCTCATTTATCTAGTTGGGTTCTAGTATTTTTGTTATAATTTTGTATGTACTCTTTATGAAGTAAAATATTAATCTTTTGTTTCCCATTACATCATTGGCATTGTAATTTATATAACCTCAAATACATGTTTTATTTATCATTACAATAAAAACAATGCTTAATTTTGAAAATTTATAATATATAGTTATTAGCTAATTAAAATCATAAGTTCACACATGACAGATTAATCACTACTTTAAAAATAATATTTAATCACAATCTAACAAGAATTTAATATAGTGACTAGATTTTCTTTGTAGGTATATACATTTTCACTTGTTTTTTAAAATATTGAAAAACTAAATGAATAAATATTTTCCTTTTTAGCTCAATGAAAGTGTCTGTATTTCCTTCTGAAGAGCTAAAGGAATAAAACTTTTTTTTATTAAATGTATTGGGGTGACATTGGTTAATACAATTATATAAGTTTCAAGTGTATAATTCAATAATATGTCATATGTATACATGTGTGTTCACCACCCAAAGTTAAGTTTCCTTTCGTCATCATATATTTGACTCCTTTTAACCTTATCTACCTCTCCCCTCCACACTTTCCCTCTGGTAAGCACTAATTTGTTGTTTGTGTCTAAGAATTTTATTTGTCTTGTTCATTTGTTGATTTTCGTATTACATCCTACATATAAGTGGAATCATATGGTTCTCAACTTTTTCTGTCTGACCTATTTCACTTAGGATGATAATCTCAAGATCCATCCATGTTGTTGCAAATGGCAGTATTTTACCTTTTCTTATGAGTGAGTAATACTCCACTGCATATATGTACCTCATATTCCATATATGTCCAATCATCTATTGAAGTGCCCAGAGGGATGTAGCTCATTGGTAGATGTAGCTCATTGCTTACTTCACATGTAACTTCACTTTTATATTTAACAATTATTAGGCATTTGTATGAGTTTATGTATTTATGTATTTATTTATTTATTTATTTTTTTGCATTTTTAAGTGATGTTATAATGAGCATCCTTTCATGCAAACATTTGTGCTGTTTTCTGATTACATCTTTAGGTAAAATTTCTTTTGAGAGTGAATTATGAATTTATATAAAGAGATTTCCTGCAGAGATCTGGCCTAATGCACTTGTGAGCACTAATTAAGTCATCACATAAGGCTGTTGTCTGCACGTGTGATGCTGGAGCTTGAGTCTTCAGGGCCGGTAGTCAAGAAGGGAGAATGAATGTAAAGAAGTCAGGGAAAGCAAGCTCTAAGATATGTGTACACATGTATTCTAGTGGGTCTATTTCAGTGATTGAAACCTGACTAATATACAGAAAAATACCAGAGAAAACAGAAAGGCAAGAAATGTGATGACAACAGTGATAGCTAATTCTTGCATAGCATTATTTTAAATGTTTAATACATAATAAAACTTTTAATCCTCACAGTAGCTCTATGAGATAACAACAATTCTTTCTTTTTTTTTCTCATGAGAAAAATTGAGCCACAGTGATATTAGGTAACTACAGAAGCTTCTTGAATAATATACTTGTGTCCTAGAAATTTCTTTTTTTAAATTGGAACAAAATACTGATACTTTCATTTGCTATTCTGCTCTTGTTTTTTTTATTATTTTCTCTTGGTACATCTTGTTTCCAGAGCTCTATCCTAGTTGAACATCTGCTGTCGAGCAATCTGAAACAGTCAGAAGCAGGAGGCAGGGCAAGTTGACAGTCATTGTGAATCTGCAGTTTCTAAAGTGACCTCTGGCAGCTCAACTTTCTAGTGTTTAGTTTTCTTTATTGTTAATTATCGAGTTATTTAACTTATTGGCTCCATAGTCATTCATTATGTATGAGTTATTGTTTTTAACATTTTGAGTTTAATCTCAAATCTCAAAGATGTTTTCATGACGAAGAAAGCTGTACAGTTAGATTGTAAAATTGTAAAAAATGAAGCTAAGAGGGGAGAAGAAAAAGCCTCTTTTTGACATGCATGAAAGCATTCATTAAGCTTTTAGTAGATACCTTTGAACTTGCTTTGTCTCAATAAAGACAATCTATAGAAAGAGGGTTGAAATAATCAAAAACAATTTATTACTTAACACAGAATAGTAAATTAATTTGTCTTGAAAGCAGAGAGGCACCCAGACTAGAAAAAAAAAGGATAGAGTGTGAAAATCTATGGTGATGCCTAGGGATTCTAAATCAATAGATGGAGGTAATGTGTCAGGAAATCTATATTTTCAAAGTGCCCAGATACATCCAAAGTGCAGCTGATTCGGGAACCATCACTCTGGGCATCAGTAGAATCATTGAAGTTTTTAATCAGTAATATAAAGGGCCTAATTTGTATTTCAGAATGACCTCTTTTTGCTATATTGAAAAATAGATTAGAATAGTAAAGAGAAGTCTAAGCAACTTTGTAAATTAAAGATTTATATTATATCTTGGGGAAATGAGATATAGCAGATTTACCCATATTTGAAAACATTAACATGTGAAATATACATTATTTTTTATTCTAAAAATTAAGAATAAGGTGAATTTTTATATTAACCTCACTTTACTAATGAACAAGGCCAGGCTTTCTTCTGTAAGACGCATCTGCCCATTTATCATCAGGAATCTTGTCAGATAACCCAGGTATGTATGTTGCTATCATCCTTTAAACTTCATGCCTTAAAGAAAGAAACTTCAAGTCCTCAGTTTCTAACTTTAAAAAAAGAGAGAAATAAAAGAATATATTTTAAATGATATATAAGAAGTAATAAAGAATATTTTTAGCAGGTTTTTGATACAAGTTAAGAATTATTACTATAAATTATATTAAATCATAGCGACAAAAGGAAGAAATACAATTTTTCAATGCTTTTGTTTTATAGAAGTTTTAGAGTTATAGCAAAATAGAGGGCAAGGTACAGAGCTATCTCAGATGTCTCCTGTGCCCACATGTATATTGTCAACATTCATTGCTCACCAGAGGGTATATTTATTAAAATTCATGAACTTATATTAAGGTATCATATTCACACAAAGTCCTTAGTTTACTTTAAGATTCATTTTAGTGTACGTTCATTGGATTTGGACAAATGTTTAATGACATGTAACCATCCTGATAGTATCATGCAGAGCATTTTCACTGCCCTAAAAAATCTTGTGTTCAATCTATTATTCCTCTTTCTCTTCAAACCATGGCAGCCATTAATCATTTTACTGTCATCATAGTTTTGTTTTTTTTCCATAATGCCGTAGTTGGAATCATACAATATGTAGCTTGTAAAGATTGGTTCCTTTCACTTAGTAATATTTATTTAAGATTTCTTTATGTCTTCTCGTGGCTTGAAAACTCATTTCTTTTTAATGCTAAATAATATTCCATTGTCAGGATGTACCACTCAGAGTTTTTAGCCATCTACCTACTGAAGGACATTTTGGTTGCTTCCAATATTTTACAGTTATGAATAAAGCTGCTATAAGCATTCGTGTATACGTTTTTGTGAGGACATAAGTTTTCAACTCCTTTGGGTAAATATCAAGGATGGTGTTTGCTGGATCTTATTTGGTAATAGTATAATTAGTTTTGCGCGAAACTGTCTACCAAAATGGCTGTACTATTTTGCATTCTGTCAGCAATGAATGAGAGTTCTTGTTGCTCCACATCCTTTCCAGCATTGGTGTTGTCAGTGTTCTGGATTTTGGCAGTTCCAATAGGTGCATGGTGGTATCTCATTGCTGGGGTTGAGGGAAGGAAGGGAGACATAAGCAGAGCATAGAGGATCTTTTAGGACAGTACAAAATTTTGTATAATAATTCAAGGTTGGATATGTTTCATCTACGTTTGTCTAAACCCATGAAATGTATAACACCCTATGAGTGAGCTCTAATGTAAACTATGAACTTTGGCTGGTAACAATGGGTCAAGGTATATTCACCGATTGCATAACAAATGTACCTCTGTGTTGGGAGATATGGATAATGAGGAAAGCTGGGTGTGTTTGGAGGTGAAGTGTATAAGGAAAATCTTTGTACTTTCTATTCAATATTTTTGTGACCCTAAAACTACTTTACAAAATAATAACTGGTAAAAAAAAATGAGAGCAAAGGAAGCAGGCACAGAACAGAGATACAAAGCTAAAAACTGTATAAAAATAAATGAGAGTTATAGTGTGTGCATGTGTATGTGTGAATACTGTATATGAATACATACGCATCAATATATGAAATGTATACATATGAAATATGTGTATAAATATATGCGTATATATAGATATAAATACATATATAGAGATACACATATATAGATATGTAAATATATGCATATATAGATACGAACGCATTTCCACAATTTGTAGAAAATCATATAAATATCATTCATTTTAAGGTAGTCAGGCCCCTCACTGTCCTTCTGTCAGGATCTCTAACAATAGGTCAGTTAGCTCTGCTATGATCTGCTTTGGCTCTAGACACTGATCATAATCCAGTGTTCATATTGATAATCTTTTTAGTTCATTGTAGAAAATTCCTGCTTAAGATACAGCAAAATCATACAGGTTAAGGAAAACCCAACCATTTTCCTCGGGCAACATCTTAAAACTGCTGAGGATTGATCTAGGTTTAACTGTGGTATAATTCAAGAGAAAAATATAAATTGAGAAAAGAGGAGTAATAAAGAAGATGAAGGAAATGAGGAGGAGACAGGGAAGAATAAAGGAAAAAAAAAGGGAGTGAGTGGGAGCAAAGGGTGATGTGGAAACAACTTTGACAATGACCTTGAAGGAAAGAACCAAAAAGAAGTTACATTTGTCTCCGCTTTGCCCGTGACTCACAGTAGCTCTTACCAACACAGTTTCATGGATTTCCTGTTACCATGATGTAATATGATGAGATGTTGGTGACTTTTGGATTACAAATATGTATTTTTCAGACAATAATACATGAACATTTAGACTGAAAGTAAGAAAAACTTAAAATCACAAAAGATACAATATGTAAATAAGAAAATTTGACACAATTTGAATTAGTAATGTAATCATTGGAATATCCTGACTTCAGTGTTCATCTTTGTCATTGATAATGTTAATCTTATCTGAGCCATGTGTTCCTGAAAAGCAGGAAAGATCTAGAAATCTCCCCAACATTTTTGTGCTTAAGGACTGCTCTGCTCTCACATATCTGTTTACCACCTCCTCTCTTCCTCAATTATTTTTATAAAACTCACATATGAGACTCACCTTGCTTCCTCCTCATGACTCCCATAAAATTCAGTGATAACTCTTTTATTTATCTGCCTCTATATAATCCCAAGTTCCATTCCTTTCCTTTGAGATAGTCCTCACTAATAAAAATTACTGTATTGCAATAGCATATATACAATCATCTCCTTAATTTAGGAACTAAATTTTGTCTTCCACACTCTCTCATCTGTTTCTTTACTTAGTATTTTCTGGAACTCCTTACCATATCCTATTATATTGCACTATTTACCACTTCATAGCTGCTCCTTTCTTCAGGGGGCAGTTCTATTTATTTTGTTTTAAGCATTTACATCATTGTAGTATGTACTTTCACATGTTTTCTGCCCTCCCCCACCATAGAATCTTAAACTTCCCATTTAAGATACTACTTTGTATCTTTGAAAACAACCTAATACCAAAAAATAGGTGTTTTATAAACATTTTATGAATAAATTAATGCATAATGCACAGATGCAACAAGACGATCTATGCAGTTGATGGGAAATGTGGCAATAAGACATGTAGTCCCCAGAGGTGTTTTCAGTTTTCCTTTGGAAGTTTTGGTTACCTGCAGAAGAATTTATTATCCCAAACAAGTCTTTTACTGATGAATTTAAATTAAAAGCATTTTTATGTGCTCTGCGGTTACTTTAGATATTAATTACAGTTACCCTCTCAACTCCTAACTGAACCTGTACAAAATAGTTGAAGACAGCTAGAAATCATACTCCCATCCTCATGAATCAATTATCCTGTGTAATAGACTAAAACACAACTTAATGGCTTAAAATAATAATATTTTTTTGGCTCAGGTATCTATGAGTCTCTTTGGCACTTCTATTTACTACCTGTAAACTCACTCCTGTATCTGCAGTCACCTATGAGTCATCTCAGCATATCTGCTGCCTGTGGCTGGGCTGGGCTGGGCAGTTCTGCCTTCTCCTGGGAGTCACTCTCATGTCTGATAATTGGCTAGCTTCCATTCTAGCGTGACTGGCATGACTAGGCCTCCTGTCTCGCATCCTACAGTAGACTAGTTTTGTTTTGTATTCATAGCATGGCAGGAATACAAAAGGGAAACCAGAAATATATAGATTTCCTGGGCCTAGATTTGGAAATGACGTAAAACCATATGCTATTGGCCAGATTAAGTCATGAGTCCAGCCCAGAGTCAAGGCTTAGAAAACAGAACCACCTTTTGATATTTTTTTTTTAAATAAGCTATAAACTTACATTAAACAGGGTGTGCATCTAGAGTGGAGTGAAGCATTGGAAATATATCTGCAATCAGTCTATAACACGTCATTTGTATAAATCTGAACAACTTTGCTCTCTCTTGGGGTAAGTAAATAAAAGCCAATCTTAGAGAAGTACTTTAACCGAGAAGATATTTAAGACCACAAAGGAGACAGTAAAAATAAAAAAGAAAATGAACACTAACATTTTTGATTGCCTACTTCGTATGAGGGTCAGTGTATGCTCAGCACATTTGATTTATAAGGTTATAAGATTCTCACTTTAAAGTCCCCCCCAAATAAGATATTATCCCCATTATTTTACAAATAAAGAAACTGAAGTAACAGAATTGTAACTATATTTCTCAATGTCACATTACAAATAAATGGCTGAGCCATGTTTCTGATCCTATTCCAAAATTCGTGTTCTTAAGTTGGACACAACTGCAGCTCTTGCTTGCTCTTCCATCATTTTGATTTTCTTAATTCCCCAACAGTATAATAAGCCTTAGAAGAAAGACCTTACATTCTTTTCAATCGTTCATTACTTATAGTAGAATGATGCTATTGGTTTAAGAGTATGAATATACTTGTGTCCTATTATTAAAATAAGTCTCAATTAGGCTCACAGTGAAAAATAGAAAAGTCCTCATCGATGCTAACAATAATAAACAATAATAAAATATTCTTGGAATCAACATGAACACAATGACAATAATTTTCTTCTTATGATTATAGTTCCAAAGCCCAGGAACTCTTTTATAATTTCCATGAATAAAAAGCAAAGTAACCAGGAGGGGTGGGTGGATACAGACTTTTGCTTTAGTCCTATAATGAATAATTCTGTAAGAAGGGAGTAAATAAAAAATACTTTTTCATCAAGTTATCTTATCCACAAAAGCCAGATCTTTTCAATGTGGTCCCCAGGAGGATGAAGTAGCTGTAGGGAATTCTGGCTTCTGCCTTTTCACTGTTTTGTTCTGGAGACAAACACAAATCTTCGCAAAATGAACATTTTAAAATGAAATGATCACCAGAGGCTAATTGAAACAACAGACAATTGAAACAAATTATGCATTCTTTCCTCAGAAAAGAGACTTAAATGATAAATTCTTCAAATCTAGAAAGTATGAAATAAATTGAAATGCAGTTAAGTGTCACAATTAATGACATTTCCAACTTCTTATAAAATCTCTAGAAATGCTTTAAGGCTTGGTGAACTCTGTATTTATTTTAATCAAATTTTCTCGTTTTGTTGGAAAAAAAAATGTGGATCTTAACATCGGCTTCTCAGTCTCTACCTAAAAATGTAAATCTTTTTTTGTTGTTTTGTTTTTCCCTCCCACACTCCACTCTTTCTTAACTACCATTTAATTGAGAAGTAAGCAGTCTGACAAGTATGACTTGTTTCGAATTATCAAGTCAGTTTAATCTTTCTTGGTTATTATTACGTGAAGTTTATTGAAACAGATAATTACATTGAGTCTCATGCTGGAAATGGTACAAAGTTGATAATCTTAGAAGTAAAGTCACCTCCAAGAGATGAGGAACTGCTGTTGCTGATGAGGATGAATTCAGTTTGAATGGAGATCAAGATAATTTGTTTGGCTGGCACTTTGTTTTACAGCCTGTAATGGCTAAAATGACCCAATTTATCTATGGGCTTAGGTCAGTGATAGAACCAAGTGAGGAGCATTGTGCATTTGTTCCCAATGTCCTATTCAACAGGAATCAATTGTTCCTTAATACGTTCAGATACTAAATAAACTAATATCCCTACCATAAAGAAAAATGTCAGGGCTGATGAATGGCATAAAGTGCCAGCGTCTTCCTAAACAAATAAACCTTTGTTTCTTAGAATAGGACATACATGAAGACATGTGCAGATGCCAAAAGCTTTGTGGAACAAAAGAAGTAATTATAAATGGAACAAATATCTGCATTCAAAGTCTAAAAATCACTGCCATTACTTTAATGACAACAAAGAGAAAACTGTAAAAAGACAATTTATAAAACTTAGAGAAATAGAGTACTCATCTTTTGAAATTTCAGGGAAATTAAGTGAAGTCCTGTCTTTGAGAAACTCTGAGATATACCACGTGGTTTGTTTGATTTTTTTTACTTATTACAAATTAAAGACCCTCTGATCCCAATGCTACTTTAGAGAAATCTAATTATCCAAAAATACTAGAAAGAAATAAAGAAACATGCCATATTAAAAAAAAAAAGAGTTTAATTTAGAGCTAGAAACAAAGAATATAGACTTTAAGTCTAACTCAAGGGAATTCCTATATTTCCATTTGAATGTTAGGCAAGAGTTCTTTTGAGATAAAACCTGTGACTTTATAGAAACTAGTGTCATGTTGCTCTATATGTAAATCCACCAAATTAATGTCATCAGAAAGCTGTGTAACCTCAAAAGAATTGCATAAGTAAACAACATAACTCAGAAATACACTTCCTTACTCATAGACAAGATCAAGTCTTATGGCTGGAAAATCTGTTATTCTGCACGTTATAAAAACTTCGATGGTATTTTTTATTTCTAAATCATACTATTAAGAAATGTCTGAGTGGCTCTGTCTGGTTTGTTGGTTATATATTAACCCATCTTGACTGTCTTATATTCATTGTCTAGACTAGTTTATAAATTCCAAAAGAGCTGGGACACTATCATTATAAGTTGAAATTCTTGGCTCCTCTAAAAATATTTAAAGAAAAGAGCCTTTCTTAATTACAACATAAGCAAATGTTCCACCGGCATATCTCATTTCATGCTGGTCCCCTCCCTGGTGCCTCCTTCTCCTCACGACCAAAACATACTATCACATAGGGGACTCCTAAGCAATAGTTATATCTGTGGCCCATATGCCTTATGCTTTATTGTACCCTTACTATTAAAGAGAACCAAAAGGGCAAGAACAACTGAGAATTAAAACTTTACATTATATCTTCAGCTAACATTTATTAAAACTTTATGACGAGTGTATGTATAATCTGGTGATATCCAAATATGATCTCTAGTTTAGTTAATAGTCTCTTATCATTTTTTATTTCCTGGTTTTGATCATGTAAAATCAAATATAGTTACACTCCAACATAATACCATCAGTCAATCCAAAATTAGGCAGTGTCTCTCCATTCAAATTCATCTTATCCTGCCCAAAATAGCAGAGTTCTGTTCTAATGAGTAATTGATTCCTCTTGATTTCAAACAAGATTTTTCAGGTCAATCCATTTCTCTACCTTCTTCATAGCTAAAGACTTAGTTTATGGTATCATCAAATTTACCTAGAGATTCCCTCTAAATTGACCTTCACACGTTTCGTCTGTCCTCCTTTATAATTGCCACCTCTTTCACTACACTATAAACACCTTAAGGACTGAGGCATGCATTTATTTTAGGTTGTGTTCCCCAGAAATAGGCCCTGAGACAAGAATATGAGTTTGAGGTGGGCCCGCCCCCCATAGCACCAGCAAGGAAAATGGAAAAGTGAGATAGGAAAGAATGAAAACTGATAAAGAGTACATATCTCTATCTCTCTGTAGAGGGCACAGTTTGGAATATACATCAGAACTACTCACTGGGAGAGAAAACTTGAGTGTATGTATTTATATATTTTTTGGCATTTTGTTTTATTAGTTTTAAGTGTACAGTACCTTGGTTAGACATTTATATAGTTTATGACATGATCCCCCCAAGTACTTTATCACCCTCTGGCTCTGCACACAGTCATTACATTACTGCTGATTACATTCCCTATGTCGTGCTTATTTTTTAAAGTTCATCCAGCATTTTCTAAAGACCATTCCTGGGGAGGAGGGGAGTAATTCCAGGCTCTCCCAGCCTGCTGCTCAGTGGGCAGAATGGACGAAAGCCATCAAGTAGCATCAAGCAGAGTCATATAAGCACTTAACAGTAGAGTTGCTGTTGGCAAATATTTGATTGGTGAGGGCTGAGAGGAGAAAGTAGGTCAAGGACAGTATTTGCTATTGTATTATTTTTACCACTATTACCTAGTCAACATTATGCCTAACATATATATTACATAGTAGGCAGAAAAAAAACTACTTAAATAATTAGCTCAAATAATAATCCTTATATAAAAGTAGCTTAGAACACAGTAGAAAAATAATTACCTTGGCTTGCCAGAATTAAACAGACATTATATTGGCCCTGATCATTACTAGATTCATTGCTTGTCTCCAAAACAGCTAATGTTCATAAATTTCCATCTTATTAGGAAGATAAACATTTCCCAAGATGGATGAGTTTAAGCTTTTTTTAAATTACAGAGTTTGAAAAGAATATAAATAATATTTTACTTAATATATCTCTTTTCAACCTCAGGCATTATTGCTTTAAATCATACCTATTTTTGCCTCCAATTTTATATTGAAATGTAATTGTTGACAAAGAATTATAATAATGTAGCTTTCTCACAGGTAAAGATTGCATCTCGTTCCTCTTACATTTTCAATGTGTTGTACATACTAGGTTTTCACATAAATGCGCTTCAAAATAGGTTGTTGTTATATGTGGTTAACTATTTTTGACATGAATTAGTTTCACTTAAAAACAAAATAGCCATATCATTCAAAGACACACAGATTAAAAAAAAATAGTGAAAAACACCCATATTTCTCTATTTATTTCTCTGTTATTCTATAATTAGCCAAGCACAGACTTTTTTTTTTTCTCTCACCAAATACCTAAAGATCTTAGCTTATGGAATATAGGTATCTAACTTGAGCTTTTAATTTCTTCGCAAAACCTCCTTGTGTTACTGACAAAATGAGAGATGGGTTTCTGGGAGAACTGGAAAGTAATGTACAACTTGACAAGGAAATTCTGAGTTATCCTGTCATCTGGATGGTGTAACTGAGCCAGTCCAGCCCGGTTCCCAGGAAGGAATTGGCTCTACTGACTTTGGTTTGAGACAGGCTCATGTCATCTCACATTAAGGTGAGTGGGGCAGGGAAGAAGGATACAGGTTTGTGTTGGTTAGTTCTATCTTAGATATTGTCTTCACGACTTAATGGTTGCATGACTATCACCTAGATATTCCTAAGTGACACATCATCTGTAAGTCACATTATTATCTACCGTGTGGTGGCCTGAGGAAATGTGAGAAAATACACAAACATTTGTAAAGTGTTGAAATTGTATCAGAGATGCACATTGACGTTTTCTTCACCTTAACTTCCTGAGGTTATAACAGTGTATTTTCAAATAAACATCTGCCTATCCCTATTCACTTTTCCCTGCAGTCTCACCTCAAATCTCCCAGTACTGGTTCTTTAACTTTTAACTGCTTCTACTTACATCTCAAGTTCTTTGGAACATGCCTTCAAAGTGGCTGCCTGTCTGAACTCACATGAGCCTGCCAGAGGAAGCCACATTTACTCCATCATTTTTCTTTGTCCAGCCTGGTGGCGGCACTGTGAGTCCACCCACCATTTGGGAATGGATTCACCTTAAATCATTGCACTATTTAATCTAAGATTTTTGGATAAAGAGCATTGGCAGCTACCGGCACAACCTCATTTTGTTTTCATGGACTCTTTGTACCCAGGTGACTCACAGTTTGGCTAGTCATTTTTTTAAATACTTTTTTAAATATACACATTCTGTAGAGTAATGTTCTTCAGATAGATTCTGGGAAAGATTTCTGACTCCCAATGAACACTTGATCTTTTATCTTATGACCAATTAGCTGTTCTCTGCTGGCATAAAATCAGAAATCAACTTTTTTTCTGTGAATTCTCACTGCTGTAACTCCTACTCAAGGCATCTGTGGGTCTCACAGACTTTACTCAAGATTCGGGGTATTTGAGAAATTATACATTACCATTTGACTTGCTTCCATCTCCCATAAATACTTTACATCTTCTAATTTGACAGGTGATCTACCTTTATCTTCCAAGGAAACCCAAACCTCAGATCTTATTATGCAGATCTGCTCGGCTTTGTACCATCTATAGCCTGGGGCCTTCCTTAGCATATCTTTCATTAAGAAGCTCTGAAAAATCATGAATCACTTTCTCCAGCTTGAGAGATGAATACAGATTTTATGGAACTTAAGATATACAATTTTATGGGTAATTTGAAAGAAAAATAATTTAAGAAATACTACTTTGGAAATTTTTCAAAAATAGGAATATGTGTAGACACAGTTATATCTCTTCTCTGGGAATGTGCAAGTTAGAATTCCTGACACCTAAATTTCTTTAACTTCATGATAAACCTTAGTTGAATAGAATCACTGGCAGCGGACTTCAAATTTCCAATTGGTTCTTTTTCTTCCTTCAATAGTCTTTGGGGATAAGCAGACATTAGTAGAATATTTATTTCACCTTGGATTTGAATGATCACATATACTTTGGAAAGAATAAACAACTATGGTCAGTATTATTTTCTAATTATTGTCATGTTTAATTTTCCTTAGACCTCCAACATCTTCAGGCATGTTTAAAAATGTCAAAATCTGTCCTATATCTTGAGCCAGCACCTTAGAAATCCGTGAGTCCACTTCAATCACTAAATCAATACATATGTTTGAAATGCCACAGACTAGAAACTGATGCCCACGATGAGAACTTTGTAAATGCCTTTTTGTAGTATGAATATCTGAGAATCCAATCTTGACATTCTGGCAAACCCCATCTTCCTCTTGTAATTTCAAGTTCCTTTTCTATGTGGTCCAAAGTTCCTGGGTGAAATAAAGTCTTGCAATGGACAAGGATTACACTGTTGCCCCTGACATGTTGATGAGCTGTCATAAAATTTAGCTGAGGTATACCAGTGACCTTATGTTTTTTGGGGGAAGAGTTAATAGTAAATCACTCAAGTCCCGATTAAATGTGTCTGATTTCACTTTTAACATTTCTCTGCCACTCTCTTGGTTTACCTAGACCTGTAAAATTGAAGCAGGTACTTCTTCCTTGTATCACCTGTGCCAGGAGCCTCATTAGGGAGCCTGTTGTAACATAACTAACACTGCACTGGGAGTCAAACACCTCGTGGTTCTACTACTTTCTCCCTATGAGACTTTAGACTCTGCCTCCATTTTTAATCAAATCATATGTGAATAATATTAACTCTATAGGCCTACAAGAATAAATGTGGCAATTAAATTAGATCATTTATAAGGGTAATTTTAAATATCAGTGATCTAATAGTTTTGCTAAGTGCTGGTCAGTATATTCTGTAGAATGTACCCAATTAGAATTTGTTTGATGTGTTTCTCATGATTATACTGAAGTTTATGGTTTCAGGAAATAAAACCACAGAGGTAAAGTGCTATACTCATTATATCATATCAAGGGTACATATTCATCACGTGATTTATCAATGCTGATATTAACCTTCACCACCTGGCTGAGCACACAGCTGTTCTTAATTTTTTTTTTATGTCCTTGGGGAGCTAGTTTGTAAATATAACTATTAATTTATGTGTATACATATGTGGGTTTAAAGAATATATGTGTGTATGTGTGTGCGTGTTTATGTGCGTGAATATATTTTACATATTATATAATGTAGACCATACTATAGAAACATATACAGAGAAGGGACATGCCATTCTTAAGACTTGCAGAATATTCTCTTATACAGATGAACTAATTTTTTAAAAACTATTATCTGTTTAAGAATATATAGCTTTTTTGACTTTTTTAACTCTTACAAACAGTGCTGCAATGAATCTCTTTGTATACATTGGCCTCATGGTACAGAAAATCAATAAGATGTATTCTGAAAAATAGAATACTGGAACAGGTATATGCATTTTTAGTTTGATGGATATGGCAATTTACAGTGTGTGCCTGTTAATATAGTTGTCAACACAGTATATTATCAGCTCTCCTTATCTCTTCCAACCTGATAGGTAAACATAAAATATTTAATTATGGTTTAAATTTGCTGTTCTTATGAGCAAAGGTAAGTACCTTTTCATGTTCTTGAAAGACATCTGCTTTTCTTTTACTAAGAAATGTCCTGGACTTTTGCCCATTTTTCAGTCAAATTATTGATAATTTTCACATTAATTGGACAAAGAAAATCTGCATATTATTTTATAATTTGCAAATGTTTTGCAGCATGTCAGTGTCTTACTTTTTAAGATCTGGTTTTAAACATTATGCAGATTTTTAATATATTTGAAAATTTTAAAGAAGTTCTTTTATATTTTCTATACTTTGGATGATCCTTGTTCACTCTTAAAATTTTATTAATCTGTATTTTAGAGTTACAACTTAGATCTGACCGAAATTTATTTTGGAGAAAAAAATCGGGTAGTGATCATCTCTCAACACAGATGGCTGCATAATCATTGTCCATTTGTTGACCACCCCCATCACTTCTCTACTGATGTGCATTGCCAATTTTATCACATTATTTTCGGTTCTTCATTCTGTTCCATAGTGTCTCTACCACATAGTTGTAATTGCTCCAGTTATGTTACACAACATGTTTTGGCATCTGGTAGTTCTAGTGTGTGTGTATATATATATATATATATATATATATATATATATATATATATATATACACACACACACACACACACACACACACACACACACACACATACACACACACACACACGCACACACACACACAATATTCGGTATTCCAGAAAATATTTCTCTAATTGTTGTTAAACATCTTGAAAAAATAGCATGAGTATCAAGTATTTATTCTGAACCTTTTGCAATGATATGAATAGAAAGGGTGCTATTAAATTTAGAATAAAGCAACAAGTCATTACAAACAACAATAAAATATTTTAAAACTAACCTTATTCTTTTTTAAATGGATACTGAATCTTTAATATCTTTTCTGTGAAAGCTATAAATTTTATGTTTAAATCTTCTTTCTCTTTATAGAAAAATAATGTTATTTAGCAAAGTTTAAAAACTAAGTCAAAGATAGAATTTGTTTCGCAGGGTTTGCCTCAAACCTTACTAAAAATAACAGCAGTTTTTTGCCAGGGTGGTTATGGGGAGAAAATGTGCTGTAAAGTCAAAAAACTATTAGTCATTCCATTTGTGTTCACAGACTGCATAGGTCTTTGGTATTTAATACTGAAGATAATAGATTGACAATCATGAAAGCTAAGGAGTCTGATAAAAGCTAAACCATCAAATAGAATCTTAAAATTATTTTTAACATAGACATTAATTTAAATAATTTGCATTTCCGAAAACACATCATACCTTTGCTGTTGATTTTTTTCAAAAGACATTCAGCTAGATAACAACATATGTTATCAGTTTTTTTTTCCAGACTACTCTTTCAGAATAAGAATCATCCATTACTCTTTTAAAATACAGATTTGACTACTTCTCTGAAATCTACCTGATCAGACTTTCTAGGAGAATATCAAAATCTATGTTTTTAAAAATGCATCCAACCGAACTTTGTAGTAAAAATTTAAGAACTAATGCTCTAAAGATGTCCCATCACACTGCCAAACTTTTGGTAAATTGTTTATTTAGCATATGATGATCAAAATTTATCTTTGTTATGGGTATTTTAATTACCATTTTTTCTTTTGAGACTAGTATTGCCCAGGATCCCTACTTGCACCACCTTTGTTTTGTTAAAACTAGAATGAGAAAACTTAGGTGTCAAAGAAGTAGGCATATCAACCTCAAGGTCAAGAAATTAGTATTAGTAATGAAGATGCCTGACATTTTTGAGCTCTTACTAAAAGCCAGATTTACATATTTTGATAACTGGATTATTAGTTTCTAGTATTACCTTAATTTTGAAAACAATTGAGACAATGCGACTAAAGTCATATAATTTATGTTAAAGAATAAATTGAGACATATTAAAAAATTTAAGAGTTTATTTCAGCAAAAATGGATTCAAATGGGGCAGTGCCAAAGAGAAAGTGGTAAAGTGAATTCTACCAACAGTAGCTAAGGCTAGGACTTTTATAGAGAAGACTGAGAATCAAAGTAAGAAAAATTTTTTATTGTTTTTAGCTTAAGTAGTTGCCTTATTTGGGAAAGCTTAGTTGACTGTGATTTGTTATCTTTAGATTTTAATTGCTTAACCTTGAGGAATTTACAGATTTAGGTTTTGGGTCACTTAGGTAGGCTGCCAAGGCACTAGAACCACCTTGGCCTAGTGGCCTCTTTTGTTTAACTAATTTAACAGAGTAATAGGCTGTGCTGGGATTTGAACCCAGAGTTAAACTTCAGGACCCACATTTTTATCCACGAACTGTGATGTATTAAATTCAGCTCCAGGGAGATACTATTTGGGAACATATGAGGGTTGTGTTCTTCTCGGGTTGATATTGATGGCTTTTTGTTGTTGTTGTCCTGGTGTATATTGATGGCTTTTTGTTGTTGTTGTCCTGGTGTATATGTCTAAGAAAGTGATGATAAGAATGACAATGAATGCAACTTTATTACACAGATAATCTAAGAAGAAAACTGAAAAAGCTTTATGGTAGGTTGTTCAGCAAATTATATGTTTTCTATCACAGATGGTTATTAATAGAGGGAAATACACATTACATATGTACACATACACATGTATGTTATAATATAAATACATCTACATATACATTACATATATGTACACATGTAATATGTACACATGTGTGATATTACATATACATTTATATGTAAAATGGTGAGATTTCTCAAGTCTGATATAGCAATCAGAAATCTCCTCTATCATATTTGTTATGTTAAGCTATTTCACTCATGTTTTCCAACTTGTGGGCTGAAAAGGAATTATATAGATGGAATTTTTGAGCTTTTCTTTGTGAGTATACTAGGTTCATTGGTCTTTTCTCTCTTGGGTGTTATAAATAGAAGGGTGAAATGATAGCACACACATGTCTGGAATCAGTTTCTGGTTTTACTAAAAATGCAGTGTTGACTGTTTTCATCAGAGAAATGATACTATTTTAGCCGTCCTTTTTATGCTTAAAAACACACATAATAATTTCTAAACAACAAAACTTCAATATCCTTTACATAAAATTAGAACATTTTCTTTATTTTTCTTTTGATTTAATATCCTGTCAGAAACAAGTGGTTACCTGTAATTGAACAGACCTTATCTGTAGTAGTAGGCAGACAGACACAGAAAACAGATTATGTGATTCTTCACAAAATGTCCCATGCTGCCAGCATCACAGTAAGAAACCTTTCATTTTGGCTTATTAATATTTTAAATGGCCAGTATATAATTCTTATTTTAAGGAGCCTAATTATTCTTGAGTAACAGCTGTGCAAGCTGTGAAGTAAATAAATTAATCTTTTGCAGTTTTGCTAAAAGTTCAACATCTTGAAGTTGGCCTGGAGTATGCACAGTTCTGCTCATTGCTGTAACATCCGTGTGCTGTGGTCCATTTTAAGCAATGTTAAAAATGTGGTTATTGCCTAAATTGGCTTTATGTCTTTTTCCTTTCAGCATCTATGTAAAACTAGCCCCTTATTTAGCAGATAGCTCCTTGTATTCTGTGTTTTAGCTCAAGAAAAATAAAGGGCTTATCTATCATTAGAACTCTGGGGTATTGAGGGCAGATGAAAGGCCAACTGGCTCCAATTTTACCACATGCATCATTAAAACATTTGCCAACTACAGAGCCTTTGCCAGCAATTGCCTACTACTGGTTCACATACTGATCTGATATGTTGGAGTCATTCATGCTTGGGCCTGCCAACGCCTTCCGCAGACGCATGAAATGAACACCAAGGATTACGTCACCCGCCACTGAAGGGCAGCCACCTTCCTGACAAGACACAGGCAACTGTGCTTTGAATAGGGTACAGCAAGAACTGAATAGCTATGGTTTTCCATCTGAGAGTACAGGAAACAAACTCAAATTTAGAATAAATATGGGCAATCAAATGGAATTTTTAGGATTCTGGGAAAAATAATTTTATAGGGATTTTTGTAGTGTTGTTTTCTAAATCTTAAAATGAACCTTTCTTTTCTAAAATTCAGTGTCTAAGCAATTTAAGGAGGAAAACATTCCAACTTTCACATAAGGATGGATGCAGGGAATAAAGAGAACAAGAGTGCGAAAAAGGAGACTGAGAATTTCATTTCATATGTTAGTTTATTTCAACAACACTTGATAATCTCCCTCATGCAGTGTAATAAACTTTTCCTGGCAACACAAAGAAGCACAGATAAGAACTAACCAGATAATTCATTGGGAAGCTGAAAATAAATTCAAGTAGTGAACTTTAGTTTACTAATTAAGAAAATTTGTTTTTGAAGCTTTTTTCTGCTGTAATAGTGAATCACTTTGCTTTTAAGCTAGTTGATAATAGGTGTGTAATTTCAAAAGAAAAATAAGTAAAGTTTTAGTAGCAGTAGTTGTAGAAGAGTTTTAATATTCACACAATAGGCATACTTTTAAAAAACAATGCTAATTTGTGATGTTTAAGTCAATGCCTTGAACGTGGAGAGCATAATTTTTTCAGCATTCTTGTGCAATGAGTATATTTGCATTTGAGCTTAGACTATGTTTTTTACCCTTTTTAAATCTTACTTTTCTCACATGCAACGTTAAAAAAAAAGTCGAGGAGACCTCTTTATAAGGTTGTAGATTTAAAGTATGCAAGGTACTTTAAACAGGAAGGTATGAAGTGCAACTTGACCCTTGTGTTCTCCCACTGAGGGAGACACTATCATCACCATGATCAGAATTTATCCTCATCTCCATTCTCTGTTTTCTTTCAATGACCTTCAGCCAAGATGTGATGGTTAATTTATGGGAGGACTTTTTACCTTTCCCAAAATATCCTGAGATACCAATTGATTCAATAGAGGCCATCAAATTACATTTGTCTGAGATAAGTTTTCTAAGTGGTTGGCATAATAATAATAGGTACACGTATTCTATTATATAGTCAACGGAAAGATATATTTTGAAATATGCAGCTCCGAAATGAAATTTTGTATGTTTAAGAGTGATTTCTCAAAGATTTTTACATTTTACAGTCAGAGATAAATTCTGACATAAAGAAGAAGCCTGATATTTAATTTTACCTTATTACTCAGTGGTCTGTAACAGGCACACTCCCTGTTTCCTCAGAAGAAATGAATCCTAGACCATGGTGATCATTGAGCAAACAGAAAGAGTAACAATTTTTAATAATAGAAGTTTGCAAAGCTTACAATCATAATGTTACATCTTTCAAGTACAAAAGGACATTTTATTTAAATGGCATTTTTTTTGAGAGATATAACTACTTTTGACGCTTCAGTTTTTGAGGAGTGATGGATTCTTCAATGGTTAAAATTATAATGACTCATAAATAAATAAATCTCAAATCTGAGTTATTTTTTCTTGTTCTGACTAGTTTCTCCACATTTTGAATATTATTTTCTTGTTTGACATTATGTTTTACTACTTACCTTTTAAAAATAATTTTGTTATTTCTTATCAAATAATATATGTTCAGTTTTTATGTTATTGCTTTTAGACATTAATGAAGCTCTTCCAGCTGTGACATTTATATTTTGTAACATTCTTTATCACTTGTCCCTTTCATCATAAAGGGTAAAATTTTCCCCATGACTACTAAAATTACTTATCTTGTTTTTCCTGTTGAATTCTCAGAAGAAAATAAATGATTCTATGCAGATTTTTATCCTTTTGTAGATCATCGCACTCATTTAACTTTTGTCTCAGACCTTGAGTCTCTTTTTAAGCTTAAATAAAGAAAACTAAAAATAAAATTCTCCTAGCTATTGAGTAAGGCAGACTTAAAACAGAAGAGAATCCAAATATGTGACATCGTGGTTCAATAGGCAATTGCTCTGTTTGTCATTCTTGTCTTTACCATGCTGTACCTCAGCAGAACCCAACAATTAATTTTGAAGAGATGTTGAAAATTCATATAATTGTGGTTTCATTGTCCATTTGTCTTTCCTTTCTGTCTTGGGACCTTTGAGCATTCTCCCTTTCATCATCCTCTGAAGTGACCTAGGACCAAATGACTGATTATGTTTTAGTGAACTGGTCCCTGCATTTCTGGAGCCACTAAATACTCCATTTAAATGACAGACTCTTATCCCATTTTTTATCTGTACTGTGCTGATGTAGGAACCTTCTAAGTGTATCTTATGAATAGTTTAGCATCCTCAAGAGTAAGCCAAATTTCTGTAATGCTTCATATGTCATCCGTTCCTTTGTCACACACATGGCTCCAATTTTAGTAGTTTATTTCTAGTTGGCCCAACAATTTAGTTTATTTTTCCCTGATTGTATCAATTTATTTTAAGTCTCCTATTTCTGTGTTTGGATTTCTATCCCTGTCATTCCCACACCCTTTGGTTTGTAATTTTGTTTTTCTATCAAAATATTTGATCTGGTTCTTCCCTGTACTTTTTCTCCTCATCTGGGTTTCATCTTAATATTTCTTTTTTTTTTTTTATTCCTACAAAGTATTTTCAATGCCCCATAAACATCAGCTGGCTCTTTGTGAACTAGCCATTTTGAAGCAGCCTTTCAGATTTTCACATCACAGTAACTCCTTGTAAAAATTCATAGTCCTTATAATGTAGGCTTGGAATAGGGATGAAGACTCTGGTCAGTTTAAGTTAGGGTTAGCCTCCAGTAATGACGACACTCAGATTTTGCCATCCTAAAGAGTGATCCCTATATAGGCATCAGTCTCAGTGTGCTCACAGAACAGAAAAAGGAGAAAGAATGTACAAGAGAAAAGAAAGACCAAAAATAGCCTGATCTCTTTTTAATCATTTTCAACTCTTGTTTTTCAAAATCCTGATTCAAAAAAATAAAGTTTTTTTTTTTTTAAAGAACATTATGGCATCAAAAAATTTCAAAGAATTCAGTAGTTGTGTACAAAATGAAATAGAGATATTCTGTTTACTTGAATATAATAAGAGTAATAGTATTCTTTAGCTACTGCTGCTGACAATGATTTTACTTATTTATTTCTTATCACATGTAGGTTTTGAGATGAAAACTGTCAACTCGTGAACAAAAGAATCAAATTCGAAATATTTATTTTATTTTATTCCACTTCCAACTCCATTACTGTTTCTCCTCATCAAAAGCATTTATATACATAAACTATTTTTCTGTATTTTTAACGCATTCTGATATCCTTATTTTTACATCAAATATATTTTTCAAATGCCTTTGTTATATGTAAAATAAACTCTTAAATTTAAATAATTTGATTTGTTGCATTTTAGAAAACATCGCTGTAAAGTATTTAAATGCAATTCAGTTTAGGAAAATGTGTTTCTCTTTCTCTCTCTCTCTCTCTCTCTCTCTCTCTCTCTCTCTCTCTCACACACACACACACACACACACACACACACACAAATTAGCTACTCAGTTGTAAGCAAATTCAAATATTCTGATGCATAGTACTTACTCATTTAGGCTCACCACAAAAAAGACCCAGCACGCATTTGGTGCTTAATATTAGATTCTATGCCATATGTTGGTGATACTCAAAATCATAAAACAGCAACTCCTTGCTAGTAATGAACTTTCAGTCTAACTTTGTATGTACCTTGGTCCATTAAAATCATCTGCCTGTGTGTCTAAATGCTATAGTATAAGGAATGATCAAACGTCCTGAGGCCTCTCAGAGAGTAGAGAATCTCCCTTCCTCTCTGGGGAATTCAGGTAAAGAACAAAGTACAATTCTGTAAAGAACTTAGCCATAGAATCTAATTGATTTGGCTCTTACAATCTAACATTTGCATGACCTTGAACAAAATATTCTAATCTCTGCCTTAATATTCTTCTCTGAAAAATATAATAGCTACCTCCAAGGAATGAATTGCTTTGAAGTTTAAGTGCTCTGATATAGAGAAAGCTTCTGAGAAAGTTTTGAAACAGTCTCTCTATCCACCCCCCCACACACCCCATCTCCTATAACAAAACTGGGAGGTGGGAAGGCACCTGGTTATGGCACGGTAGTTTACTAACGGCTGAAACAGGAGGGAGCAAGCCTGGTAGTGCTTGCCACAATGATGAAAGTTTGGACAGGGCTAGATTTTCTGAGTCTCACTTGCCGTATTAGAAATTCTGGACTTGAGAATTGAAACTACATATTGTCATTCAGTGTTTGGTCTACTGCATAAACATAACTTTGTATTTCAGGAACTTCTTGCTCAGGCAGAAGGAGTTAAAAGTAACTATTATTTGCTTCAGGAACTTCTTAAAAATGCTTTTATCTGAAAACCTGCATCATTAAGGGTAAATTGCACCTTCTTAAAGCACTTGACGCGTACAATTGTTTACGCTACTAAAACGCACTTTAAAATACCTGTCTCCTGTATCTTCTGCCCTAAAGTAAAATATCATGATCTCTGTTTGATCCCAATCAGATTCTTGCATTGGATGTTCCACCTTCACTTCCCCCTGAGTTCATAAGTATTCTCTTTTTGACATCCCTCTTTTGAGATGCTACTAAGACTGTCAAAGTAGTGACCCCCCGCCTTTACTACAGTAGGAGAAACTTGGCATGCCTTACCTAAAAATTAATCTGGCATTTTTTTTTCTAGGAGTTGGCAGTCAATCGGTTTTATCTCTAATTGCTTTTAAAATTGTTGTTTTGCTTTAAATTTGCATGGTTTCATGAAACTTGAATCATTAAGAGTGCAAGTTTGACAGCTGGGAAATAATAAACTAAAATAGAGAAGGAAGGCAAAAAAAAAATTAGGACAAAGCCTATTTAAAGTGTCTTGGCCGAAGTCAATAAACTGAACTGAAGTGTTGGTAATAATACAGATAGTAAGAGGAGACAAAATTAGAGAAACACGTCTGATGGAGAATCAGTAGAACTTTGTGAGGGATACAATTTAGAAGTAAGGAAGAAATGGTGTTACGTGACTCTGCAGTTTTGAATCTGAGAGACTTGGTGAATAAGTGGATTCACTAACTATAATAAAGAACAAAGATGTAGGAGTTGTGGGGTGGGGAGGGCGTGAGTGGGTAATTGCATTGGTGTTTAACTGCTGAATTTAAAGAATTTAGAGCAGTAGATCTCAACTGAGAACACTTTCCCTTCCTCAATCCCAGAAAGGGGGCAATGTCTAGAGACATTTTTGGTTGTTACAACTCAGACTGTAATGGTCTTGGTATCTAGTGTCTCAGAACCAGAGATGCTGTAAACATCCTACAATGTACAGGACAGCCCCCCACAGCAAGGAATTCTCCTGTGTAAAATATCAGTAGTGCCACGTTTGAAAACCTTAGTCTAAGGACAGATAGAGAACAGAAATTATTTGTTAAAATATTTGTTGAATTAATTACTCCATACCAAAAGGTAAATCCAAGGCAATGCAATATCAGCAATAGAAAAGTGGTATCAAAGACAATGTTTTATTAGGAATAAAGAGCAAGTAATTTGTTCTCTAAGAGTTTTCTGATTCTCCACATTGCTTCTGTCACTAAGGGGAGCCTCTATCTCTAACTAGTGCCTGCTGAAATCCTACCCACCTTTCAGGAGCCATACCCATATCCAAGGCCATGCTATTCAAGAGACTTATTTGCATGCACACCTTAGCTCTGCCCCAGTGAGCAACAGCATTTCTTATAGTGCTTTATTTAAGCATCCAGTTCAAATTTTCTTCCATAATATAACTAACAGCCCTCCAATCTCTAGTCTATTATGTTTTCAATTTCCTCCTCAAGGCACATTTATAACTCAGCTATTTATCCCCTCAATCTTCAGCAGGGAGTTTACTCTCACACAGAGTCGATGTGTAATAAATGCATTCAGGATTAAATGTCTCTTCCCCAGATGGATAACTGAGTCAAGCAAGATGCATTGTTCATCAAGAGTCTGCATAATTATTACAGTTTATTTTTTAAAAACAGATAAATTCATGACTTTTGCACAGATATTAAAAAAACACGAGTTGAAGATTTTATTTAACTAATTAAACGAGAGAACCAGGCAGATATTGTAACTGGTTTGAAAAAATCAAAGAAGTATAAATTCATATGGAGAAAAAACTGTTAAAATGAATTTACAAATAGATGAACACTGGCTTTTCCAAGGGGAAAGTAGAGGAAAGTCAACTGAACCTCCATCGGACAGAATATATTTGCGTGTCTAGAGCCAATAATTACTTTGCATTGCTCTCTGTTAGCCACAATTTATACGGTTATGAAATAACTCTTAGAGAATCTAATCTGATAATCCTGAAGGGTTTGTTCTAGACAATGCATGGTTTTCCTTTAAAACACACATTTTTCTTTATAATTATAATAATTTATTCCTAATAAGACCAAAACTTTTTAGATTTTAAGAAAAGTTTTCCAGATGAGAATAGCAAGTAGATTTATTCTAATCTGTTTTATGTTTTTCACTTACTTTCCCTTTTAATTTTGTTGCAATCTTGTTCAATAGAATTACTTTAAAATCAGTAAAATGTCACTTCAAGATCTGATTTTTGTATAATTGTGCAATTTTGTGGTATTTTAAAAATTTCACTATTGAGTGATATAATTTTCCTTTATTTGTCAAATTATTTTGTGGTACCTGAAATGTAATTTGCTCTCATTTCTTTAAAAAATATTTTCTCAAAAAATATTACACTGACTATAAAAAAGTATTGGAATGTTTATATATATATATATATATATATATATATATATATATATATATATACACACACACACACACACATACACACACACACACATAGATATATATATATACATATATATATGTTTGTAATTGTATCACATATCTATACTTATATGTCCTATTGCATAAATAATAGTTTTGAAATAAGTAAAAATATTGGTCAACCAAATTTTAATGAAAAGTATATTCTATGTAGTTTCTGAAAACATTCTAAGTCTACATTAGACTTTAACAGATTTTCCTTCTAAATGTTCCCAATTATTTTTTGGCCTGACAATTTCATCTACTGCTTACATTAATTTCTAATTTCTCAGACAAAGCTCATATCCTACTGTTTACTCCAATGGTAATTTCCTCCAGATTTTTTCTTCTAAGCCAGGGACCACACAAAAGCTTTATTTAAGATTTTTTTCAAAGCTTCTGGCAATTGCAAATTTTAGTTTTAAAAATTTCCAAGGTTGGTATTATACCTCACTGCAAAATAATCCTTACTTCCCTTTTCTACATTATGCTTTTGTTCTTGAAGATAAACCAAAAGCACTTGGAAGATTATATTTAGGCTTTAAAAATGTCTCCTCTTTATTTCAAGAAGTGCCAGACCTTTTCAGGTGATTATACTAGTTTATGATCAAAGCTCCTAGAATAAGTAAGTTTAAAAATTAAAAAAAAAAAAAGCATTCAAAGAGACTGTGACAAAAACCAAATTACTTAAAATTCTCCAATGACTGAAAGATTTGACAGTGGTAATGTTGATAATAAAAGTCAAGTTTATTGGGTACCTCTTGTATACCAGAAACTGGTCTACGTGCTCCACATGCATTCGCCGTAATCCTTTATGTGATAGAAAAATATTTTTAAAATATTAACCTCTGCTTTTTTTAATTCATTAATTATTCTTCTATACTATTGAAATAATATTCTGTACTTTCCTCTAGTTGGGGTAGAACAACAGGCATGCAAGAAAGAAGACTGTTATATTTTAAATAGACACTAAATTCTTGGCAGAGTTTGTATGAAAGAAAGGATTATAGAGTTGTTGATCTCTTTTTCTTTAGAGGCAAAATCCAGAGCCCAGAAAAACTTGAGGAATAAAATTTATGTCATAAAGAGGAGGCATCAAGGAACACATGGTCAGCAACAATAGCTAACCCATCTTTCTGCACACTCAGTGAGAAAGCTAAAATGCACCACACAATTGAAGAGACTATGTTATTCAGGCCGTTGCAGCTGGGAAGTTCATTAATGAGAAACATCATAAAGAAAAGGGAGGCTTGAGGTCTTATGGAGACAGGGAAACAAGGGCATCAGGGGGAGGCAGCTCTTATTCAGGAATTCTCAGGAGTGTGTGGTTCTTTCCAATTAGCATCTTCTGAAAAAGAAAGGAATGGAGGAATTTTTTAACCTTAACTGGTTCCCAGAAGCAGACGGTTTAACTTCATCATCACATTAGCAAAGAATATCCCATAGGTTGTAATTATAGGTAGAGAAGTAAACAAAAAACTTAAAATGCTTCTTGGGACTTTGTGAAGGTAGCTCATACCTTGATTACATACCCTCAGGTACCATTAGATCAAAATCAAGATTTGAAATCTGCAAAGGACAGAACAGAGATGAGCATGAGATTGTGAGAGAAGAGACAAGCATCAGTGCTAAATGTAGGCCTGGGAAAGCAACAGGTCTCACAGCTACTCCTTACTCAGTCACTTTCTCTCTCCCTTCCTACTCACCAATCTCCAAGCCCTTCCTCAGCCTTAGCTCAGCATCGGTATTATGAGACACAGTGTGTCTGCCTAGAAAGGACACACAGCCTCTGCGGCCTTAGCACACTTCCAATGAAATGCAAAGGCGCACACATTTCTTGGCAGTACTAGATGGGAATCTGGTCTCAGGTCAGTAGTTTACACTGAACACCTGAAGAAATGGCATTCATCTTTATGTGTTAGTATATCATTAACATTCAATATATGTTTAAATACAAAGCATGAACTATCTGGCCATGTTTCACTTAGATCATGGTTTCCCAACCTCAGCATTATTGACATTTGGGGCAGGATAATCCTTGCTGTGAGGGGCTGCAGGGCTGACTGGTTCATCGTAGGATATTTCCTGACACCTTTGACCTCTACCCACAAGGTGCCAGTAACACTTCTCTCTGAGTTATAAGCTGTGACAATAAAAAACAACTTAGTCAGCCATTGCTAACTGTCCCCAGAGGACAAAGTTACTCATGAGTTGATGAAAGACCTTGAAAGTAATTGGCATAGAAGAGGCCTGTGACACTCTTCTGGCCAATGAAAATAAGGGAGAATCTTCTGGGGGGACTTCTCTCTGTCTCAGTCTGCTCAAGCTGCCTTTACAAAATACTATAAACTAGGTGCCTTAAATAACAGAAATTTATTTTCTCAGAGTTCTGAAGACTGGGAAGTGTAATATCAAGGTGCCTGTTGAGTTGTTTCCTGGTGAGAGGTCTCTTCCCAGCTTTCAAATGGCTGCTTTCTCACTGCTTCCTCACAAATGGGGAGGGTACAGGTGGGGACAGAGAGAGAGACAGGGAGAGAGAGGGGTAAAAGAAGAGAGACTCTTTTTCTTCCTTCTTCCTTGTCTTAGAAGGCTAGTCTTATCAAATTAGGGTTTCAATCTAAGACCTCATTTAAACTTAATTATCTTCTAAAGACTTTATCTTTAGATAGAGCCACATTAATTATGAGGGCTTTAAATATAAATTTTGGAGCAACACAATTCAGTCCTTAGCACTTTCTGTGAAGGTTGTTTTTATTTCTTCTCATTCTTATAAGGGACTGCAAACAAAGTGGCCCATTCCCTATTTTGCCTTTCAATATCACCATTTGAGGAGTTGATTCATGAATCTACCCACCTTGAGGGGTAGATTAAGGAGTAGAGAGAATTTTTAATTTCTCTGCTAGAATAGATCTTTTCAAACTCACTATCACTTATAATTTCTCAAGCTTCAGTTCTAAACTTCTTTGACTCTTAACCTTCTTATGGACTCAATGAAGTCCATAATCTCCCATTGTACATTATTGGACAAAAGGTTAAATCATTACAGCAGGTTTGAGTAGCCTCCAAATATTTGGTTCTAAGGTTATCTTTAGGAAACACAATTCATGGTTTGTTCTTTTGGGCTGCAGGAAAGTCTTCAGTCTATCTTTAGTCAGTAAGAAGAGGAGGGTACATTCATCAGGAAGGGATGAGAGATATACCTGTGCACTTCAAGGACAAACTCAAAATAGATTACCTTTTTCAAGAGTCAACATGTCTTACTGTGTCATAGAAGAAAATGAAAGCTCTCTATGAGGGAGTGTGGGCATTTTACAAGGTCCAAATTTTCTGTAAAGAAAAAGCTTAGGGAGAAGACTTGCTGGGAAGGATGTTAAAAAAGAGTTTGAAATTTACCTCAGAGCTGCACTTTGGTCTTTTAATTAAGAGAATAGGATGCATGGGAAGGACCATCATAGGGCCCAGAAGTAAAGTTGAAAAAAAAAGTCCAACCCTGGTGCAGTAACTTGAGGATGGCTCTGCTGCCCAACAACAAATTAGTGTGTTTGTGTGTGTGTGTGTGTAGGGGGAGGGAGTGGCTGGGAGGAGATCCCTAGGACTAAAGACCTTGCAGACTCACTTGTTTTATCACCATGGAAGATGACTTCTAGCCTTACCCCAGATGGTCATGAAGTCAGAAGATGGCTATAAACCTAGAAGTTTACAAATATATTTGTGTCATTTTGGTGCAGATATGTAAATTGTTCATTGTGAACTGAGCTGAGCTTCTCTTCTTGAAAGATAATGACCTCCTGAGAAAGAAAATATTCTACTTTATTTTAGTGCCCTTCATATTTAGCAAAACAAGTCAACAACTAAATTTTTCTGGAGATAAATGAGAAACTATGCAAGTGTGTCAGTCATTCTCAGTCAAGTTGTAGACAACAATGCCAAACTCAAGCCAAAGGAGTAACCAACGTTTGGAGAAATGAGAATATAAATTCCATTAAAGACCATGCATCTTTTGGTCACTACTGTATCCCCTTCCTGATGGTGTGACCAGGGCCTGGCTGGTAGATAGCTCTCACTCAGTATGTATTTGTTAAATGAAGTAAAGAGTGGATAAATTTATCTATTTTTCTTAGACTATGGCTGCTAAAAGTGGTATGTTTTTTATTTTTTACTTTTCTAAAAATTTTATTTTATTTATTTATGTTTATGATTTACTTAGACTCACCAATGGATTTAATTCTGTTTTTTTTTTTCATTCTCTTTATCAACAAAGTATCTGAAAAATTTCTGTAACAAATACTCCATACATTCAGAAGCAATGAAGGTAAAGCCCTTAGAGAATCTGGATTCTAGATCAAAGGCAAATTTCAAAGAAAGTGTAGATGCCTGGTCCAAAACTCAGCCCTAAGGTAAAACATATAACTTTGCGCCTGCTTTAATTGGCAAAGTGTGCAGATAATTGATATGGGGGATTGTTAGGGGCAGAACATTTATTTCAATGCTGATCGATACCAGATCTGCCTCAGGGGAGAGAGATCCCACTAAAGTTATCCCACCTGCTCCTAAAAGCACTTCAAAAGGAAGAAAGGAGGGTTTCCTTCACAAAAGCTGATTTCTGAGAAGGTAAATATAAGTTGGAAAAAAAATCATACCAATATTTTTCCCTAAGCATCCTGGATGATGAAATTCATTGCATTGTATCTAGAGGTTTTCTAGAAAACTACATGGATGAAAAACAGACTAAAAAATATTATATTCAATTTAATTTATAAAATTAAAAAAAGTTATTTAGGCAATTTAGAGTTAAAAAATTACCAAGGACAATAATACCATATGTGTAACTCTTAATAGAATTCAACCTGTTTTGTCATGTGTTATAATATTTAATTCTTGAGAGTTTTACTGGGAAAATTTAGTGAGTATGATCAATAAAGAATTGTTATTCCTATTTGACAGACAAGGAGAGTGAAATTCATAGAAGTTGAGTGATTTTTTAAAAGTTGTAGAGCTAAAAATGTAGAGGAAAGAAAGAAAAGTAACGTTTTCTGTCTATAATGGGTAAGAGGAAATGATACCAACTTCAACCAAAAAAATAAATAAATAAAGCAAATAAAGTGCAGAGTAATATAACAAAGGAACTGATAAAGATTAGATCAAAAATCAATGAAACAGGTGACAGAATAAAGACAATCAATAAAACAAAAAGCTGATTCTGAGGTCAATAAAATTGATAAGCTTCTAAAGTCAAAATTATCAGGAGAAAAAGGGAAGACAAATTATTAAAATCAGGAATGAGATAAATGACATCACAGACTATACAAATAAAAGAAAAATATATGACTCTTATGAACAATGTTTTATCAATAAATCTGACAAGTTAGATTAAATGGGAAAATGCTTTGAAAGAAATTAATAAAGCTCACTTAAGAAGAAAGATAACTAATATCCACTATATATATACATATAATATACACACAATATACACATACACATACACATATACTTATACATATACATATAATTTATTTGTGTTTAAAAACTCTTGTAATGAAAATTCTAATAATGAAAATTCCATTAAACATGGATATCTTCTGTATTGTGTTATCTCCGAATCATGATGAACTTACAGGAACCTGATTTTTTTCTTTTCTCCTCTCAGTGCTGATTATGTAACCATGCTCATCTGACAATGTAGTTTTATATATAGGGAAAATAATGAGTAGTCAACTTATTTTCACCTGAAGAAATTAATAGAGTGGAAACAAAGGAGAGATTCTTGTCAATCAATCATGAATTAAGATAGAGACACTTTTCCCAATTTACAATCTTAGGCCTATAATTAGGTGATGAAAATCTTTCCTATGGACAGTAAAATAAATCCAAAAATTTCAGTCCTTTGTGCTGTTCTTACTGGTCCAGGATACTCAGTTCCATAGACTATGTTGTTTTTTTTTTTAATAAATAATTACTAAAGTACATTATTAAGATTCATTAAATGTTTTTAAAGAATAAAACAAATAGCTTGTTTGTTGATTAAATACATTGACTTAAATGAGATCTATGGGTAGAAACTCTATTCCTCAGTGGAGATGATCATTTTTATATTTGAGGTTTTGAATACCCTTTAATATACTTTGTATACAGTTTTATATATAAATACCACATTTTAAATAAGAAATTTATGATAAAATATCCACAAAACATTTGAGACTAAATAGTATTTTTAATTTACTAAACTTTTTAAAAATAAGTGACCATCACAGTTTCTATATACCACATTAAAGCAAATTAAATGCACTTACAAAATAACATTTAAATGTGCTCAGGAATCACCAGAAAAAGAAACTTTTGAAAGTTGGTCTTAATAATTAACAAGATTATAAAATATCAAAAGATAAATTTATATGTGGAAGTTGCTATTTAAGATGTAAACAGTTGATTACAGAGGCTTCTTGTGTGATTTCACTGAAAATGACATCAGTTTCATGAAAATTATCAAAAAGTAGTCAAATATACAGTCATTAGAATCTGGTATTTGTAATATAGATTCTTGCTGAATTATTTTCTTTACTAATAACCTGTCTAAAAATTAGGATATTAAAAAAATGGTCCCATATTTTATACCCATTTTTCATCCTTTTCCTGTCTAGGCAGGCATTGCTCAGTTAAGCATAGAGATCTCACTGACCTCTGAAGGTCTCTGGGTTTTGATCAAGTCTCCAGGGTGGAGTGCAAAATGAGAAATTATTCCTCTTGACTTCAAGTTCACAAGAGAGAACAAAATTCTTTAGTGAAACAGTGGGAAATGATCTCCCTAGTGTCAGAAAGCCACACCGTTAGATATATTTCTAATTGTTTTTGAACTTGGTCGGGAAAATTATGGGCAGAGTAAAAGAAACACATTAACAAAATTCTTTCTAATGTCTAATTATGAATATTTATCTTATCTTTGAAATAGGATCTAGAAATATATGCTAAATCACTAAGTTTTAGAGTGGAACAAAATATTCAGAAACAGATTTTTAATCTTTTACAGAGACATAAACACACAATAGTAGCTTTGTTATTCTCATATCCATTATTTTAAAAGAGAAGTTAGCATGAGAAGTACTTCAAAATAAATTTGGAGATAATGGAGAATTGTATGGATTTTCCTAATAAGATATGCCATCTTGTTACGATGAGATTGTTGCCCGTACATCGCATAGTGATATCTGAGTTACCTTCTTCATTCTGAATCCTGTACCAGGCTGAGAGTTCCTCAAGGCTCTTACCAAACCCTGTTTTTCTTTGTATCCCTGGTTCTTGGCACAGGCATATAGTTCAACGGAAGGAAATTTAACTTAGGGTGGTGAATACACAAAGCAGTATACATACAATGTATTATTAAATTGTACACTTGAGACCTATCTAATTTTATTAGTGTCACTCCAAAAACTTTAATAAAATTAAATTAAAAAAATTTTTAAAGTCTTCTTAAATTAAAAAAAAAAATGAATGGAGGCCACTCTGCCTCTCTTTACTGGAATCAACTATGGTTGCATATTCTTCCAATAACCATCTCAAAGCTACTGATTGGATTGGAATTGGGGTGAACAGAATTTAGAAGCTCAGAGGAGAAGCTCTGCAAAGCACAGCACAGGTTTTTGGGGAGCAGGAACTAATTTTGCAGTTGTCACATCTGATAGGACATGATGAGTTGCTACCTATCTGTGTGCTGGAAGAAATTGAAGGCTAAACTCAACTTCTGGGCCTATGGGTCATGCTCTTATGGGACAATACTGCCAGGAATAAGAAGTAAGATGGAAAAGAAAAGTTTTGGTTTTTTCCTCATCTTCTGCCTTTCACCCCTTTCTAATAACTCCCTGGGGCAGAGCAAAACAGGAATCCAAGTGAAAAAAAAAATTATAAAGTCTTATTGCCAACATCACAAAGCAACAAACAGAAGAGCTAGTATGGATCTGAGAGATAATACCTTAATAACCAGCACACAATGCTATATTAGATTAGCAACTCTATTACAAACTCCTTGAAAGCTCACACTTTCTCTAGTATCTGTCAAAATGAGTGGAAAATTAAAGGTGCTTGAAATTCTGTTGAACTGAAATAATTTATTCATTTTTAAATCCATCCTACATTTGTTGAAAACAAATATTTATTACAGACACTGCTGGATACTTCAGATAAAAACAGGAATAAGACGCCATCTCTCCTTACAGATAATTTACAATGTAATGAAAAAAAATAGATTGTAGGCAGTGTGGTATTCGTACCATGGGGACCAAGATATCGGAAAGGAGGAAGAAGAGGACCCAGTGACAGAAAAAAAAAAAAAGGTTGTTTACTTCATTTGGTCAACAATAATCAGTTTGCAGCTATTGCTCTAGGCTTAGAGAGTACGCTGGGGACTCTGATAAACATACTCTCTGCCTTTCCTTTGCTTACAGACTAATAGAGTCAAAGGTCAATTCCATCAAGTGAATTTAGCCTAATCTGCCACAGAATGGGTTAACAGGTCAGGTAATCAGAGCAGGTCATCTTTAGCGGCCTTCTAGTCCCCATGAAGGAGAGGACACCCATGTTTTTGACTTAGCCTCAAATATAGCATGAAGGCACAACGACTCTGCAGTGGCCCCAGTGAGCAGCAAAATTAGATTGTTCTAAAGAATAATAGTTTGTGATTCAATTGATCCATCAGCGTTGACACTACCTCCAGACCTGGCAGGAAAGCCAGAGAACTGCCATACAGACAGATTAAATAGCACAGTACTTTAAAAATCACAGCTATTCTCCCACTGGTGTGTGGTGGGGAGAGGGACTTGGGCTCTAGATTTAGACAGACCCTGATCTGAATTGTGAAGCTCTCATTTACTAATTGATAAACTACAGAGAAGTTGCTTAAATTGCCAAAATCACACTTTGTGATCAGATATGAATAACATAGTACTAACTGTGTGTATTTGGTGAATAAATGAACACTTTATAGCCCCCGAGGCCCCTCCTGGGCTATTGTATATGTAAAGATGATAAGCCCCTACATCTGACTCCCTACATTCTTCAGATTGCTTTAAGGTTGAATTCCACTATCAGGACAGGTCTAAAATTACATGTGCATGGATTAGTTACTAATTCCACTGTATTGCTGAAGGAAATAGCAAATGCTTTTTATTTTTATCCTTTTTTTTTCTTTCTTTTTTTTTTTGCCGATGCCCTATTACAAGTCAGTGGCACAATGCAGCCTGCAAACCTGATCTCCTGATTACTAGCAGCATTCATTGTAGATGAAAAAAAGCAGAAAGCACACACATTTTAGAATATGTGAACAGAGAAACAAATTAACTGACAAGTCAATAAATGAATACATTAATAAGCTGGTATGTATTTACTAGAGAAAGGTTTAATCACTTTAATTAATATATGAAATTATAAGACCTTCAAAATAAGGCTCATCAGTAAGAGGTCCAATACAATTGCTATCAACCATGGCACACTACCACGTATAATGTTCAGGGTTTACAACAGACACTATGACTTTTCATGTATGTGTAGAGATGAAAACACACACCCACTCTCACACTCACAAAGTGAATGTTTTCCAACACTGAAGCAACCATCATGCACATATTCTCAGAGAAGCAAAGCAGAGACCAAACCAGAAAGAAGTATGATGTCAGGGAAAGCTGGTCCTCCAACTCAGTTGCCTCCAATTATAAAAAGAGAGAGTTTGAGCCTCCAGGGGTTACTTTGTTTAACTTTTATTTTAAAAAAATGAATAAAAATGCAATAAACTCTAATAGAAACCATGTTTCTTTTCTGGTTCCAGAAGGGATTACACTATTATTCATATTTCTATATGCTTCACTCTATGAAAGGGGAATATGAGTAAGAAAAGGAAGAAAGAAAACAACTATAGATTTAACATTTCAGGGCAGAAAATGGTAACAAAGAAATCCCCATTCGAAAAGAAAAATGCTTTTTTTCTCCCAATGGCTAAGGAAAACCACATTATTGATCTTCACAGTCATTCAATGCAGTTGGAGAAGGAACGCTTGGTGGAAACTTTTAAACCTGTAACTAGAGGTTCCTGAAAACACATGATAACTTAAGAAGAGAATAGTGATCATCCGATGGAGATTGACAGCCTTGAATGAGAACAATTACAGAAACTAATGGAGAAAACTTACATCCATGAAAAGTTGCCGAGCTTTGTAAAAGAATCAAAAACCTTTACTTGTATGAGGCAAGTCAATTTTTGAGAAGGCCACTGTAACTGTGTAAGGCCACGTGCTAAAAATGATGAGAAATAATAGTATGTAGCCATGCTCTATGAAGTCACCATCATTCACTGTCTCATTCTATTTGACAGTGGCAGATCCTACCTAGCTAAGAGAAATACAAGTTATGTGTCATGGTACTCTATACCAGTGAGATAATGATATCATTAGAATTACACATACTCATTCTCCTTTTCTTAAAAAATAAATCTAAAAAATTGTTTTGGCTTATGTGTTTATCTTTCTCTTTCTCCATATACGAGGGGTTGGTGGAAGGGTTGTGGTGAGCTAGATCACAGTATACCCTGAAACCAAGACACTTTTGGCCCTAATTCGATTGACTTCCTCTGAAACTAAGCAATCCAGTATGTCCTTTTACTCTTGGATAAACCTGCCATCATGGGTATCATGGAGATGTCTCAAAATAAAAACGTTCACAAATTTACTCATTTTTTTCTCTTCTTTCATGCCCCTATTCTTCTTGTATTTTCATATCAATCAATATAACCAATAATCTCTGGAATTACCCAAACTACAAAACTGGTGGCACCATTCATTAATCTCTCTAAAACAACTCAAGTATTTGCTTATCAATATTTTACATCCTAAATATCTCTGAATGCGTATCCTCTCTCAATTCTTTATGCCAATATTTTTACTCAGGCAACTATCATCCCAGTCTCTATAATTAAACCAGTGTCCAACCAGTCTCCTCATCTTCTATCCTACTCCCCATCTTGCTTGATTTCCACATAAATGCCAAGTCCAATTTCTAAGTGTCAATTCCTTGCTTAAAACCCTCTTGTTAATTTCTTTTGACTTTTGATTAAATATAAACTATTTAATGTGGTTTGTGAGAGCCCATGTCTCATCATTATTCCTTCTCACTGTCTAATAGAAACCTATGTCCACTCATCCCATTCCTGGGCAGATTCTAGCATGAACATATACTCAGGGAATTCTTGGGTCTGACATGGAGAGGGTAGTAAAGCCAGAGAAAAAGAGAACTTAAAATTTCTATTAAGAGACTATTATTTCTAGGAATTAAGCTGAGTGTTTTCACCATATTCTCTTTCAATCTTATGAACTTTGAAAGATGATTATTGTTCCTATATTATAGTTGAGGAAAATACAGTTCTAAGAAAAGGATCTAAAATTATTCAGAGCTTATTGTTGCCTGAACCAGGGTTTATATCCAGATTAGTCATAGCCTAGTTCCTATCTTTTTTTCATATATCAGGTCAGTAGGAGAAGTCAGTCATATCAATAATTTGCATGCTTTTCCTACACTTCACTGGTAGAACTCTCACCTTGTCTGCTGCCGGGTTTTTTTCCCCTACTTCTTTCTGTCTCCATGAAGAACAATGGGCTGCAGAGCCAGTAAAATAGATTAAATGATTATCACATCTTAGAGACCCAAAGAATAAATTCTTGAATTATTTTCTCTTCCTTTCTTCAGTAATTAGGGAGGGGACTGAGGACTGGAGGTGTGATATTTTCTAGGAGAGACAGAACTATAAAAGCCTAAAACGGTGCTGTCTTTATGGAGGCTTTTGGGAGGATCCTTGGCCATGTTTTGGATACAGAGTGGAGTTTTGGAGAATGAAGAATTTCTGATGACACTTGGAGCCTCCCTGTACTCCAGGACAGTAGAGAGGGCCAGGTTACAGCCATTGAGAGCACTCTATGGCCACTGGCTTATGGAGAAATGCCCGTGATGATATTGGGATTTCTTTTTACTAATAATATCTTCCATTATTGGACATGTTCTTTGTCATCTCGGGGCACCATAATAATGAAGCATAAATGGAGTGGCTTAAACAACAGAAGTTTATTTCTCATAGTTCTGGAGGCTTGGAAGTTCAAGGTCAAGGTGTGTGCTAAGTCAGTGTTTGGTGAAATACTTTTTCCAGGCTTGTAGAAGGCTGTCTTCTGGCTATGTCTGTCCTCACATGGTAGAGAAAGCTTTTGTCTCTCCTCCATTTTTTATGAGAACACTAACTTCCACCCTCAAGACCTCATGCAAACCTAGTTACCTACCAAAGGCAAGGCTTTTAAATACCATCGCACTGGGGTTTAGGGCTTTGGCATATGAATTTTTGGGACACATAAGCATCCAGTTCATGACAGACACTATGCCAGGCACTATGTTATAAATATCACATATATTGCCTAATTTGATGTTTACAAACCAGCCCCTGAGTTTAAACTCATAGAGATGTCCAGCACTGTGATCCAACTCTCCTTGAACCCAAACAGAACAATAGCAATGACGATTATGTTTTCTCCCAATACTAAGCTGTTATTCAGTATGACAGTCTTACTAAATTGTGGCCCTGGAGCCTTTGAAATGTCCTATAACTCTCATCAAAAATACATTACCTTTTCTCCTCTAGAAATACAACTGTAATCTCATTTGCTCATTTGTAGTGCTTATGTGTCTCCATCCTTCCTGTATAATGCTGCTTAGATGAGGAAATATTCTAGTCCTGGTTGTCCTCAACTTTGCCCAATTGTGTCATTGAAATACATCATTTTGTCATCTTCCTCTTTCTATCACAAAGCCTACTACTTTAATAATTCTGTCCCTCCCACTTTCTTCTGGTATTCATAAGGAGTACCCCATTCTCCATATCCTTAATTCCTTCCGTTTGCCTCATCTTCTATTACTTGCAGCTCCATCACAAATATAGTTGCTGTGGGAGATTGAATAATAATTACCAAAGATGCTCATCTCCTGATCCTCCAAAATGGTGAATAAGTAACTATCTATAGAAAGAGGAGTTTTCAGATATTACTCAAGATCTTTGAGATGGGAAGATGATCCTGGTTTACCCAGATAGAACTGATATAATCACAAGGTCCTGATAAGACGGAGGAAGAAGGATCAGCAACAGAAGAGGGAGATTTGAAGACAGAAGCAAGAGGCCGGAGAGATGAGTGGAAGGAAACAAACACCAAGGCGTGACCATCTTTAGCAGCTGAAAAAGAGAAGAAAGTGGATTCTCCCCTTAGAACTGCCAAAAGTACCCAGCCCTCTGACATCTTGACTTTAAACCAATGACTCTGATTTTGGAATTCTGATTTACAGATCTACAATAGAATAAATTTGTGTGGTTTAAAGCCACTGAGATTGTGGTAATTTGTTACAGCAAAATTAAAACTCTAATATACTATTCCACAGACCATCATTTAAAAATTCTGAATAAGTAAGTCTCCATTCATCACGTTCTAAATTCTTGAGCATATTAAGTGTTTAAATGTGAACCTGGGCTAGAATAAAAAATGCAGGTAACCTTGAAAGGAAAATAACTTGAGCATCTTTCATATCAATGATTCTTACATATTTGTTTCAACATGCATTTAGTGAGGCAAAAACAATTCTCTGATAAGATGTATTATATTCTTTTTCTTGCCCAAGTCTTCCCAATGCCTAGCATGCAATATCATACATGCAGCCCCTGAGCAATATTAATTTGTTAAATGAATGAATATGATCTTTTGAAATAAAGAATTTAAATAGATTTAAGACTTTTAAATATAGATGATGAAATGTGCCACTTATTCCCAGTAGTCAGTACTATGACATACTTCATTTGGTTTTACAATGTCAACTGCTCTAATTACCAAATTCATACCAATTCAGGATGCCATCAGCTGCCTATCTCAGGGTTGAGGTTATGGATCTGTACCACACAACTTGTGGAGAACCACCAAAACCTTCTCCAAACAGATAAGTTGGCTCTGAAATTAAAAAATAAATAAATAAAGGATTATGTTTTAAACAGGCAAGTAAAGCGGAAACAATGTCTCATCAATTAGAAGGATTACAAGTGAAAAATGAAATTAACTGGATTTATGTTTCTGATTTATATCAGTGATATTTCCTTGTTCCTTACAGACTAGTACCTGTGGGATATTCAGCTACTTGTCATTATCTGCCTCTGATCCCAAAATACTGCTAAATGCAAAAGGGGCTAATCTTTGCATCCAAGCCAGCAAAAAAAAAAAAAAAAAAAAAAAAAAGCTTTCTCAGGAAACACTGTGTGTTCTTTCACATAATGAAGAAATAAAGCTCCTTTTTTTTTAATCATTCAAAATTCTTTAGATTCCAAAGGTCTTTTATTATACCAGCCTTCTCTTCTCCAGGTTATCAATGAGATTTTATTAAATATACATGACATAAAAGCAAGAAAAAAAATCTTTGCTGTGAGAGTTAAGAGGCAGGGTTTCTGATCTTGCTTTGGTAAGTGACTTTCATGTGAGGCAAGATACAGATGAATATGAGTATGAATGTCAATTTATATGGGTGCTGGTCTAATCTTTGTCACCAAATTCCATAAACTTTAGTTAAATCTTTACGGTTCAGAAAATGGTCCCTAGTGTCTGATGGACACAAATTCAATTCCAGGCTAACCAGCATACTAGACAAATAAATTTGAATAAATTATTTAACTGCTCTGAAACTCAGATATTTATTTATTAACTGCATTAAAACAAAGATCATAAAGAAAAGTGTTTATTCAATGCATTAAAACATTCAGTCGATATTGTGTGTTGTAAGCACCTTACTAGGCTCTCCAATTAGAAGACTACTACTTGATCTCTTTGGGGTTATCTGATGAACCAATGAGATAATTCTTGGGATGTCTTAGTACCTGGCATCTAACAGGTCCTGAATAAATATTAACTACTAATACTAGTTGACCTAGTAGGGTTAAAATTATAGACATGTCAGAGAACTGCTCTATTCCGTGTTCGGTGTCTTTCTCAGGCCTAATGAATAACATGACAGTGATAATTACAAAAACATTTTAGAAGTAAAAATGTTATATAAAAGCAAAGCATCAATGTTCACAAATGCTGCAATTCACTAGTCCTGAACAGAAAGCTCAAAAATATTCACTATGTTTTGTTTGTTTGTTTTGTTTTGTTTTGCATTTCATGAATTTTACTTCATGCAAAGTTTTTATTAACTTTCTAATAAAACTGTTACTACTTTGGATTGATGTGCCTGGGTTTGTATTGGGTACTATTCAGAGAAATTATACAGGATCCTTAACTTCTGACATCTTAGAGACTGAAGCAGAAATGAATCTAGCAAACCAGTGTAACTGAATACAGATGAGGTATTGCTGCCTGTGAACAAACAAACTTGAAGAGTAGAGATAATTCACTGGGGGAAACCTTAGTAATAGGAACTTAGGTTGTGTTTTAAGTAGATGTCTCTCAGGAATCTGGAGCAGGGAAAGAATAATCACTGTCATAATCTTCACTCCAGAGCATTGGCAGTAATAGTGTTGGTTTCATGGAGTTTGAGCTAAGGAAAGAGGGTGTTGTAGAGAATCAGAAGAACAAAGAACCTATGTCTATAGTAACACATTCTTTTGTTTGTTTGTTTCTTTCTTTCTTCTTACCTCCAAACTCTAATCACAATATTTATTGTCTTTGATCTTTCTAATGGCATGGTCTCTTCTACATTACTACATTATGAACTCAAATTTCTGGCATAAATTAATCTTTTTCCTGCTTAATAAATCCTCCCACTTTTTCTAAAATAGTAAGTTTAAAACGTATTACTTTAGTGCAAGAATGCTTTAGGAAATTAGTAAGATGATTTGGGCATCACTTGATGATATATTTTTGCATAGTTTTTAAATCCATTTTTCTGATTTTCACTCTTCCTTGGGAAGGGATTAACTTTACTTAATGGCAACACATATGAACATTAAGAAGAAATATATTGAGACCACAGCTTGATTATTTAAGCCTCACCACACTGCCTTTTGCTTTTCAGCCGAACTCTTGTTTCCTTCAGTCTAGTCTCCTCTACTGTCTCCCAACCCTTTTTCCTACATCTTTTGATTGCAATCATTCAGAGAAGTCCTAAGCAGTTCTTCATTACAGACTTCATTTAATACTTTAAATATTTTGCCATCAACATGCTTTCTCTATAAAAGCATCTAGAAATGCAGAATGAAAAATATCAAATTCTACTTACCACTTTTGTCTACTATAAAGTAACATTATTCAATAAAATCAAACTTAAAATTTCTTGCAAAAATCTTGAAACTTAAATTGGAAAACTTTTAAATTGTATTTAATGAATTAAAAATCTCAGCTATCTGAAAAACTTACCCCAAAAGTCAGTTTTATTCGGTTTCTCAAGGTGCTCTTCTGTTGCCTTTTTTAAAGGGGCCAGGGGCAGTAAAAGGTAATAAATATTGGACCAACAGAAGAGTTTTGAAGGAGAGAGCCAGTCATTACCACAGAATAAACGAGATTATAAACATGCCATTGGACTGTAGTAGAACATCCTTCTCAGTAGAAATTAGCATACCACAAATGTGCAATTAGTACCCAATAAATCATGCTAAAAAGAGTGTCAATACAGTAAGGTGTACCCAGTCATCACAATTAAAGCATGTGTCTTATGTCGCAGAAGGCAAGCTGTTTTCATGTTACAGTCATTAGGGATGAGATTGTTTCCGCCACCAAATTGTTACAAGCAGTTAAGTATCTAATAGAGATGCTGCACTTTGAGCAAGAACCATTGCTTTTAAATTCCACAAAGTATGGGAGTTGATAAACCATTTTAAAGAAAAAAATAATAGCTGCTATTTTATCTGGAATAGAGCAACTTTGCAAGAGCATTTCATTAAAATAAAAATAGATGGCTTGGATGAGAATGACTTTGTTTTCCTTCCTGTTCATAATTCTCAACTTTAGCCAGAGATATCAAAGTTAAATATAAAATATTCAGAAGAAGACCATTCTAAACAGATGCACGATTTGCAAATGAATTCTAAAGAAAACACAAACTGGAGAGGGGGTGTTTGCCTGCCTTAATTCTGGAATTTTCAACTGTGAACTGAAAGATGAGTCTTTTAAAATGGAAAAATGAAATCAAGTAGGAATTAGGAAATTTGAGTTGTAATGTAGAACTGCTATAAATTTTCTGATTAGTCCACCTTTAGATGGGCATTTAATTTACTTATTAATATTCCTTTAGTTACTTGGGAAGGAAAACAGAAGAACTTGAAGATAAGCTTCCATTTAAAAAAATGCTTTAAGGGTAACAATTACAGTTTGGAGACAGAAATGAATTCTATTTTGTTTATAGTAAAAAAATGAAAGGCTTTAAAAAAATTAAATGATCTGAATATAGAGCACAGACCATTGGACAATCAGCATCTTCTGGATGATAAGAGATAATGAATGAATTGGACTGATGTTGTGGTAGTGAAAATGGTGAGAAGTGTTTGGACTCAGGTTGTACTTTGGAGGTGACACTTAGGCTTAATAATTAGAAGTTGAAAATTAAAGAAAGTGCTATCAGTATGTGGTGTTATCTGTTGGGATTCAAAGGCTTAGCATGGGAGTGGGAAAGGCAACCAGTGCCTGGAGAAACACAACTAGCAAAAGTAGATAGTTAAGTATGAGTCAGCACTCAGGGTAAGATGTCTAGTCTAGAATTGGAAATTTGAGGTTCATTAATGTATAGCTGACATTTAAAGCCCTGGGGCGGGTTGAGATCATCTGAGAGGGAACAAAGATGGAGAGAAGAGGAGCTGGAGGAGCAGAGCCCTGGCTCACTTAAAACACTGTAACATAGTCTAAAAAATGTGACAAAGTTCAAAGACATAGAAAAGTACCATGGGAGTGGTGGTGGGCATAGAGAAAAGGGAGGCCATTGTTTTCTTTCCCTGTGTTTTCCTATGGCTGGTATGAAGGCTGTTTGTATGTTAATGGGAATTATCTGGTAAAGAAGGAGAAATAAATGGCTCAGAAAAGATGGAAGATGCATTCAGGAAGTAAATCCTTCAGAAGGAGTGAGGAGAGTATCCAAAACACACAAAAAGGGAACTTGGTTATTTGTTAGATTATAACAAGAAAACAAAAAAATAAAACTGTGACTTTTTTATTTTGAATCAAGATAAATTTTTTTCCTGATTTAATTTACTTTTTCTGTTATCTATGTATTATTAAATTAATTAAACAAGGAGGCCACTAGACTGAGTGGGCTCTAATTCTTGGTGGCCTAAGTAAACCAAATTCTAAGCATTTTGATGCCTCAAGATCATGAAATCAAAATGGTCAAAAGGGCAACCAATTAGTCGTAGGCTCTAAGTTATAGCCAATCAAATAATCCCCTTTTCTTATTATTATTATTATTTTTTTTTTGCTTCTGTACCTTTTCCATATAAGTCTTTCTCCTAGCTCCAATTGGCAAAGTGCTCCTAACCACTTCTGGTTTGGTGCTTTGAATAGGAATGGATTTTATGCTCAAATAAATTTTAAAATTTTCTAATATGCCTCAATTTATCTTTTAACGGTAGCTAAGAAATATGCATACAGTGAGGGGAAGAAGAGTTTTTAAAGACTTGGAGGAAAGACGAGAAAGGATAAGATAGTTGTTTTTACAAGTGTAAAAATAAATTCACAAGGGAAAGGATTGTCTGGCAGTAAGGCAGTTTTGTTGAGAGTTATGGTTCTAAATTTCAAGGGAACTCAGACAGCCTGCCTAGATTCTTGATTGTTACATTTTTTACCCCCAATAACATTCAGTTACTTGGATGCAGGTACAAAGTTAAAGAGGCAGTTGGTTTTAACCAGGACTGAAGGTTTACCAGAGAGCCAACGCTGAGAGAGAAGACTAGCAATTAAAGGTATTAGCAACATAGAAGCTGTAATATGGAACAGTGGATTCTAAGCTGTTAGAATTATTAGGCAAATAATATAGTGAAGAACTGGTAGCTTAATGAACTATCAAAAAGCATTTAAACCTGTAAATTGGATGTATCAAGGAGGTCAGATTGCAGAATATTTAAAATAGAGATTGCTGAGACAATGGGTATTTGTTGGTGGATCCAATGACTAGATTAGAAATGTTTGAGTTACTTTCTAGGATGGAGGAAGGAAGATAAGGTACTAAGAGGACAAGGAAACCTTCATAAATGTTGAAGTCAGGGAGACTACATACTGTGTGAATATCAGGCAGTGAAGATCACGATGAGGCATTTTGGAGGCTGGCTAACACAAAACACAAAATAACAAGACAGATTTTTCATATTTATTTTTAGAAAAAACAATGGAAGAAAAGTTAGGCTTTATTTATTTGCTTTTCTCAACTTTGCAGTATTCATGGAAGGAACATCCTACCTCAAGCAAAATCCAACTGAACCAGACATGGTGACAATTGGATAGTCTTGTTGGAATATTGAATCTATTCTTTAGAGATCAAGATTGCCAGAGAGATGATCTTTTCTATGGCATTTAGAGAATCCGATTTAAAATATTGCTTTAAAATTCAGGTCCCTCCTATTCAGTTTTGACTTCTGGTATGGAAGGAGAAATTGAAATGGCTCAAACCAGCTCAAAACTTGCCAATTACATGAAAATTGTTTCTATTCTTTTGTCCAATGAGTTTTTCAGTTCTTCCTCTTATCTTTTGTCTTAAAATGATCCATTTATTTGTATGACCATAGCCACAATTTTTGGTGATACCATGCAGTGGTCATCAGCATTTCATAAGCAGCATTCCAACTTTAAAACTGTGTGAAGTATCATGAAAGAGCTCAACAGCAGCACAGAGGAAATATAAGCCGTGTTAGATGATGATAAACAAAGGTTTTGTAGAGTAGAAGTTCAGAGAATTGAAATAAAACCACCAAATGTCTGTCAATGATGGAATGAGCAATTTCACAAAGACTTAAGTCTTTTTTGTATTTGCCATATTTACTTTATGTTGAATTTAGAAATTTTCCTGGGAAATGTATTGCATAGTATTAAAACGACAATTTCTATCCTGTAGCCCTGATAATGCAGAGACATTATCCTAAGTACTGGCCCCTATTGTCTTACTTAATTCTTTCAAAAGACCTCAAGGTATAGAAAGCATTTCATTCAAATATGTCTGACCAAAAATTCAAAGTAATTTTTAAGCCAAAATTATCTTTAGAAATCATTCTAGTACAAATTTGCTATTTTAATAGGAGTAGAGACTAACGTCCAATGAGATTAAGATATTTGTTCAAATATACAGAATTTAGTAGTAGAGTTACTATTAAAAAATTAGATTATTTTCACATTCTACATAAGTACACTTGAGAATGTATAATAAATTCAACAGAAGACTCTTCCATTTGATACTACAACAAATGAAACTTTATTGATTGGCATTTATTTGGAACTCTTCCATACCTACAATTGTATATATGTAGCTTTAAGAAAAAATATCTTATGTGAACAAAATTGAAAATGGAAATGAGACCTTTGGACCGAAATCTCTCAAATCCCTATTCATCTTGTCAGCTACAAATTACAAATACCTAAAATATTATTGGTTTTTGTGTGTTTCAATGGCAGAATCCAAAATCACTATGTTTAATATTACAGATTAAACGGGACCTTTCTTAAGCACAGGATGAGAAAGATCATCTCTCTTGAATATGTATGTGAACTTATGTGTATATTTTAAGCATAAACATAAAATGATGACAAGTAAAACTCAAATTTGAAAATTTTATTTGAAGTCTCTAAGTTTTCTTCCAACTCTAACACTTTATGATTCTGTGGCATTGATTGCAAATTCTTTTAAACTGATTATTAAATATATAAATTCTACAGAGAGATGTGTGTGCGTGTATAAAACTTTAAACATAATAGCCTTATAATGTCAGCTAAGATAGTATACATGTAGAATATGTAAAGGATACTGCTGCCTGTTATACATTATTATTATATATAATGTATATATTATACAAAGCCAATTGTAAAAATATGTGTGTACTGAAGCATGAAAATTATATTAAGCCATGTGAAGTTGTTTTAATAACATTCTAGATATTTTTAGGCCAAAACCATGAAATATTGAGAATTTTACATAGATCGACCTAATAGTAATAGTGGCTATTGCTAGGTAGTGAAGTTGTAAAATATTTTAAAGTTATTCTTATAGCTTATTGTATCATTTAAAAGCATGTATTCTGTTTATTATCTACAATAACTAAAATATACCTGGATTTGAAAAGAAAGAGAAAAAAGAAAAGTTGACTTATAAATATGGCAAGCCTTCTAGAGCCAATTCAAGAAGGAAGCCCACAGAGAAAGGACAAGCAGATAGCAAAGAGAGATCAATATTTATAAAGAAGAACTCATCTATTGTTGCAGTGTCAGAGTTGGCCAGCAATCATAAATAACAAAGACTTCAGGAACCTCAGGAACTCTCTCCTTCAGAGCATCAAGGCAGAGCATCTGGGAGGCAGAGCATCTGGGAGGCAGAGCACTGGTCTCCCTTTATCCTAAACACCACACACATCTTACATGAAAACAATTTCTACTAGATGTAGAGAACCAACATAATTTACTATCCTCACAGTTAGTGGGACTTGCTATTGGCTGTGGTGAAGATAAGAAGGGTTTTGCCTTGTCCATAACTGTCCACTCTTTCCTCCTCAACAGAAGGAACTAATGTAAATTGAGTTGACATTGTTATACAGGTAGATTTCTAGTCACCAAATCTTTTTATAATTTAGCAAGACTCTGGATATAGGTAAATTACCCAGCTGGGAATCTCTAGTTGCAATTTTTATGACACTATCAGCTGTCAACTTCAGACTTCAATGCTGTAGTCCAGTGTGTCTAACAAACTTGGTCTGACACATATCAGACTTCTCCAAGTGGTCTCTCAAGCCCCCCTTGTTAGGTTTGAGATGATAGGGAAGCAATCTCTTCCTCCTCCAAGGGTGAGGGGAGGGCCCAGCACTCTAATAACTGACTGCAAAGTACTTCCCCCTTGATCTCTTTACCTTCAGTCCTTTGACATTCTCCTGTGCTGAGGGTCACAGAACCAGATTTTGTTCATCTTCTTAGTAAACCCTTCATGTATGGGCCAGTGCCCCCTTAGAACAAATATTTTATTTTTGTCCTTTGGGGCTTCAGCTCAAGGAACAAAGGCAAAGAACCCATTTTAGCTTCTTATTAAATACATTAGTTGATAAAAATGAAATGCTCCTTAGACTTTTAAATATTTTATTTCTCATTTATAACAGCTTGGCACATGCATCACAGACAACTGTGGCAATATACTTTGTCATAACCCAGACTTAAAGGTTAGAGCTTTATAAAGGAAGGGTCTTTTCTAAGAGAGTCTGGGACTCCAAGGCCAGAGGTTGCTGCAGACTGCTCTCCATTTGCAGTTTCTGCCATGGTCACTTAAATTCACAGAGGCTAAATTTCCAGCAGTTTCTTTGTTTTCGAAATCCTGATAAGGTATTGGTATTTGTTTAAAGAAAATTCTATCTTTAAAGGTCTATAATTTTGTCTTGGGCTGATGCCTATGTAAAAAGCTTTTAGCGGTCGCCATTTTTTGAGAATATTGGTTTAACTAGAGAAAAATATTCCTACAAAGAGAAATAGCCCACTTTGCTAATCTGCAACTTCTGGGGCCTTTTAAATTAGGAAAGATTAAACAGGAGTGTCACTAAACATGGTGATTTAGAAGAGATTTAAAACAAAAGCACAAATGGCTAAAAACCAGGGCAACAATACAAGACAATACCATAATTATGGTGATATCATTACACATATTTATGGTTGATAAAGCCCATCTAATTATTCTGACCCCATCTTCTCTTAGGACATGATAATTTCTATCAATTTACAGAAAATCTGATAACTACATGAGAGAGAAGAGTAATGGCCAAGGAAGTTGGAACAGAGAAGTAATGGTAATCAAGTGATGCTTGAAGTTAAACCTTATAAATATCCACTCTGTGGAATTCTGGCAACTCTGAACTCACCAGTATATTCCACTATAAGTAGGAAAGTTTCCTACTAACAATTATCAATGAGCTGATGATGGATCAGCTCCCAAGGAAAAGGAGAGGAAGAAACTCTACAAGACAAAGCTCTAAAAACAGCAGCTTTTTACTAAAGACCTACTGTGTGCAAACTGTGGTGTCATATATTACAGATAGGAATGTAGTACCCCCAGTACTGAGATGACCTATATAGTACTTATTGGGTGGAAACAGAGATGTGCATGATTGAAAATAATAGAGAAAAGATTTTGCTAGAGGACAGGCTGTGACTAACTCTGAGTCTGGAATTGTCAATCCTGTTAGATATACGGACAGATTTTAAAAGTCCAACTCAGAATCTCAGTGGAAATCAGATAGTCCTGGCTACTGGTGAATGTATGTGGCAGTAATAAAGCAAGTCTAAGCAGATGCATATCCATAGGTGGCAGAGCATGCAGATACTATGCCTAGCCAGGCAGCATTTCATATCAGGCATCTTTACTTCATCCATCACCCTAAGAGACAAAGATAAAAATCATCCATTTGATTTGCTAATTCTCAATCAAAAAGCTGTATATCACCAAACAAGAAATGGTCTACTTAGTGTAAAAAATCCATTTAATTAAAAAATATTAAAGGACGATGAAGTGCACATGATGTGTACACAAGCTTGACCTTCAACAGATCTGTATGAAGAACTTAATGTTTTTAGGCAGACCGCTTGACTTCTCAGTCTCACTTTATTCATCACTAAAATGGGTTATTGTGAGGGTTTATATAACATTCTTAGAGCACCTATTACAGTATGTTGCACACAGAAAGTACCTTCCTTTTGGTGCTCAAAATGAAATAAGAATGCCAAATTTATATTTTATCCCAAATTTAATACATATACTGATTTAGTTGCTTCTAAACATTCATTGAGTTTTTATTATCGCTAAATACTCCTTCAGGTGTTAAGGATTCAGAAGTGATAAACTAACATTTTTCTTAAACATGTTACATGCTAGTTGGGGAAAACACAACAGCGACAAATAAATAAATGAAAACATGATATAGATAGGAAGATGCAACAAATATACAATAGCTGGACCTGACATACGTATTAAGTAATTGTGAATATATAATGTTATAACTATTGTGTAAGTCTTGTGTTAATTGAAAATTTCTTTTCGTTAGGCTGGTATTTTGCTGGCCAATATTTATTTCTTTTTTCTTTGTTCTATTCTCCACTTGCATGCCCCAATTTCACGTTATGTTCTATTCCTCATTTACTGTTATCAGACCTGGAAAGCTAATTATTTTGGTCTCTATTTTCTTAAAGTGCAGACTTTCAATATAAAATAATTTTGCCAGATGATGCAGACTATTACTATTATCCCACTAGTCTATCTCTTAACGTCCTCAAATCCTGTTGTTAAAATCTATGCACTGTTGTTGACTCTCTCTGGTAAAAGTTTTCTTTAAAACATTTTGCAAACTATGATGAAGGAAATTGTATATAGTATTAATGAAGCAAAATAAAATGTATGTTTCTAGCTGGGTTAATCAGAATTAACCTACCATAAAATCCTAAAAGACTTTTATGTCCATCAAGTCACACCCCAGTAACTCTCCAATAAAGCAGCAGCAGCTGTATTTAAAAACTAGCATTTGAAAACAAAATATTACCTGGTTAAGCAGATTCTACTTAAAGTCACATATTTATGATATGTTAATATGAATGCATTTCTCTGTTACCTTGAATAATATCTACTTTCTGGTTTCAGGTGTCAGAACAAGCTATAAATCCATGACACAGACAGATATAGGAATACTTGATAACTTTTGAGGAATTATGTTTTGTTAAAACTAACACCCATTGTGGTGTGTCAGAAAGAGATGAAATATAGCTCAATAAATTTTGTGACATTTCTTTTGCCAATATTAATCACTACATAAGCAAAATTAAGAAATGTGATTGTGGTGGCAGTTTTATTTCCCGAGTCTTTTAGTCAATCTTCCTGCCTCCAGTTGTACCCACCACTAAGATGTCCTCCATAACTGAGCCATTATCTTTCTTTTTATTAATGTATGAATCTAACAATTTCAAATATTAGAGGAAGTTTAACACTTCAGCATATTTATATGTTTAGCACTTTTAAAGATAGGTGATCCAAGACAAAATCACAGAACTGGCTATGTTTAGAAGTACAGTTATTTGGGTTCTATGTTTCTATACTCAGGAAATAAAATAAAAACACATAAATATAAAAGAAAGGTGTTCACTGAGTTCGTTCTTGATGAGTAGAAAATATTACAAAAATGTTGAAATGGAAGAGGAATTATAAATCTGGGCAATGAAAAGACCGTTCAGTGGCACATCCCAGACACTGGCTGGGCAGTAGGGCCATAACATTGCTTAGTCACATCGTGGGTTCCTTTGGTTCCAACAGAATAATTGTCTGTACAGGACATCAAGTGCTTGTGTAGGATCTGCTGCTTAGAGAGTTGACAATATCCATCCCAGTATATTTGCATTCACTTATTCCTTTTGCTTGGTTGATAGGCATTGCTGCCAGTGAATTCCCTATGGCCTCAGTGATTGTGTTGCTCTTTTTATTAAGAAAAAAAGTCTCCTTGGAAGCCTGAAAATTATGTTTTCCTTCTACCTCTCTTCCTTGATTTTCTTTCTGAAAATTAAGTTGGATTATTTTGATCTTTATCTAAAAGTTCTTGAACAGTTCTCCAAGATAAAGCCCAAACAACATAAACTGGACATTCAAGACTCTCTAATTTCCAGTTTTGTAAAAACACAATTTTCTATAGGTGTATAAAAATTCTTGCAATTTCCTGAAACTGTAAGGGAGTTTGTGCACAGTCTGGTTCCTTTCTGGCTCTCCTCTCCTGTTCCTTCAAGATCTAGCTTCATGCCACCCAATGATGAAGTCTTTCATAAGGGATTACTAGCTTTTCTGTAATCCTGTAGTTCATGCCTGTAGAAGACAATGTTTTACAGTCAACTGTGGGCTTTTGCCTACAAACATCTTCCCGCCATGCTGTGAATGCCTAGAAGCCTTGACAAGGCTGTCATTTGCTTTGGTTGTTTTATACTTTATCAGGTGCCTGATTTTTCCCCGACACTCTCCCCCTGAGACCCTCTTTGAGAAATGCCCATCACCTTAGAATCAGATAAGTCTCTAGGTGCATAACCCTGGTCATTTCTCTCTCTCTCTCTCTCTCTCTCTCTCTCTCTCTCTCTCTCTCTCTCTCTCTCTCTCTCTCTCACACACACACACACACACACACACACAGACAGAGGCAAAAAAATTAATGTGATTAGAGAAGAAAATATTCAGAATCTTGGAAAAATAAATGCCTTCAACTTTTAATTATCATTAGAATGATACTCAATTGTATATTTATTAAAGGTGTAATTCTAGGTTATAAATCAGTGAAAAGATTTTTTTTTCAATGTGAGTTTTAAATCAAAGTTCAGTGATAATACCACTTTAGTTTTTATAATGAATATTCCAAAGTGTTTATTTGCTGTGAATTTAGTGACAATGTACTACATTCTGCCATTACTACACATACTACAGTAAAAGCATTTGGCAGAATATGGTCCAGCAATAATAATAATTTGTACTTATAGTTCAAATCTAATAGCTCAAAGCACTTTCCAATGTGCTGTTTAATTTCTTCTTGTTCCCATATGCTACTTATTTCATCTTCATTCATCCTGCAAGGTATGTGAGTATATTACTTTCATTAAAATAATAAAAATAAATGAAATGTTTAATATGAAAAGAAAACAGAATAGTCTTTTATAACGGTCTAGAATTACTGGAGAGCTGGTGGCAGGGGAGGAAAACCTAAGGACTATTTGTATTTTCTCTAAGCTCTAGGATCACTTGGTGGTGAATGCAAAAAGGTCCCTGTGGATGATATGTTAATTTGAGTAATTAACTTTACCTAGAGTTCTGAGAGTCAAGTTTCTGAGGACTATTGAGGAGTTTTTTTTTCTTTCTTTTTTCTTTATTTTTTTAAACATTTTCTCTAACAGCTTCAGTAAACAGTATCCATAGAAAAGAGAAGTTGAAGATTTACTGGCTATAATTGGCCTGAAAATCGTCTCTTAGGTATACAAGATTTATCATAGAATGTCAAACTTCTTTTTGGGGAACTCTGGTTTCCTCCGCCTGTACCTGGGTTCTGAATATTATCTTCAGGCAGAAAGCCAGGGTTTTTGCCATGCTCACCTTGTTTGGTTCCCTTTTCTCAGAATCATGGTTCTATACCAGATTGAGTGAAGAGGTAGTGAAGATCTTAATTATTGCCTAAGATCTGAAAATGAATCATTTCAAATACTCTTGTCCAATTTTCTAGTTGTTTTACAGTGAGAGAGTACATTTGTCTCTGTTATTCCCTGGTCATAAATGAAAGTCAATTTCTTTTAATAAATATACATTTATTCAGATGTTCTTTCTTTTTATCTTAGGCTTGGCAAACCATGTTTTGCAAAAAAAATTTTTTTCTTCAAAATTGTCATTTACTTTTGTATCATTTTTTTAAATATGCTCTCATTAATTTCCTAATGTCTACTATATTTATTGTGATTTTTCTATTTTCGTTTTTGATATTTTAATTTGTACCTTCTCTTTTATTCTTTGATCAATAGGTCTAGAGGCTTATTAATTTTGACTCTGTTAACCTAGTGTGTTTCAGTTTTCTATTTCGAAAACACATATACTTTGGGTAAACCCAAAGTCAGTGAGGAGGAGAGGAAGACAAAGAATGTGAATGAATGTTTGGGGACTCATAATTCAGTCTCTTGCTCTGAGCTGTTTCTTATTCTGATGCTTAATCCAAATTATGTTGATCACCAGTGATGACTCAGATATGTGCACCCCTGACCACAGGATGGGTACTGTTGTTTCTTTGTTTTTATTTCACTAACATTTTGGGATTATAGAGGAAGAATACAACTAAACTTGGAGAAAAATAACATGCTATTGCCCCAAACCCTCCCACTTAGAAAAGGTTTCTTGGACATGAGCACCAATTTATCATTGTCTTTTGGTTCCTTTTTCTCCTCCTTGACATTCATTTCCATCCATCTTTACCTCCCAGTCTTCAACCTCAAAATTTTATTATTATTTTGGTAAGAACACTTAACATGAGATTTAACCTTTAAAATTTTTAAGTGTACAGTGTCATTAATTATTGGCACAATGTTGAAAAGCAGATCTTTAGAATTTATTCATTATGCATAACTGAAACTCTGTACCAGTTAAACACAATTCCCCATTTCCCATACCCCCAACTTTCTGAATACAACCACTCTACTCTTTGTTTTTACGAATTTGACTATTTTACAGACTTCATATAAATGGAACCATGCAGTCTTTGTCCTTCTGTGTCTATCTTATTTTACTTAATCTCCAGGTTTATCCATGTTTTTGCATATAAAAGAATCTCATTTTCTAAGGTTGAATAATATTCATTGTATGTATATACCATCTTTTCTTTATGCATTCATGAGTGTGTAGGTTGTTTTTATGTTTGCTATAGCCAGCATGAGAGCCAAAATTGGAAGAAGTCACAACCTGAAAATCTAGTGACATTCTTATGCAGGACAATCTAATTCTCTACTTGCCTTGTCCTTTACATTCTATGTCTGTAGCACTTTCTCAACCAAAAATCTCATCAAGACTCATTAAGGATTCCCTCAAAATTAGGGCAATACACTTCAGAAGTGTGTTCTACAAATATGCATGTGTAAGATTTTTCCTAAATATTATTTTGTATTTTATTCTAAAAAAATGGTTCCTTTTTCTCTGTCTCACTTAAAATTTGTCAATCTCTCTTTCTCACACAAATATGTAAATACATGTAGAGACACATACAAACAAATGCAAACCACCCATACACACACACACATCTGTGTGTGTGTGTGTGAGTGGGTGTGTAGTCATATATTGATGTACATTTATCTATGTCAATATATTTTAATAGAATAAATATGGAAGGCATAAGTATAGTTTTAACATTGATTCCTCAGGCAGAATAAAAGTGTGAAAGGTAATGAGAGGAGGACTCATATTCTTTTATTTGATTTACATTTTTTCCACTTATATCTTAATATTTTTTACTTAAAACAAATATATTCAAATCCAAGCCTATTTTCTGTTCTGTTTCATATTTTTTGTTTCTTTCACGATCATTAAAGAACACATTGAAAGTTTAAATTTTTTTATACTCTAATCTTGAAATTATATTTCTGACCTGTGTTTTGTGGATTGTCTGCTTAAGGTATAATTCATAATGACATTTGCAATATAATACAGAGTCCTCAAATCTACTGGATTCTAAGTTATCTCATGATGAAACATTTGAAAATGATCCTGTTTGCTTGTAGCAAGTTCAGAAATCTTCAGCCTCTTCTCTCTTCAGCATAAAGATAAACAAGTACTTAATCCATTCAATCAGATTGGTCATTGGGTTGACACTCTACATTTGGATATCAATGTTTAGCAATAAAATTTCCTGGATTTTAACGAGTTTGATATAATTTATTGGTCAAAACCATAAGTAAATAATTATTATATAAGCAATTTCACTTTGTTACTATAGTAATGGAAATATGAGAAGTTCATTTTATGTTCAGTGTGGAAGCTTAAAAATAAAAGACAGTCTTTAAAATGTCTATACCAAAGAGAAAGGCAACAACAACTCATTTTCAATTTAGTCTTGAAATTCCAATTATCATATTATTTGCATCATGCAGATTTCTCTAAGCTCCAAAAAGCAGATATTAGAAAGCAATAATAGTTACTTATAATAATTTTAAAATACCCATGCACCTTTTATTTGCTTTAAGTCTGTCCCATCCTGTGTTGAAAACTACGGGTAACATAATACTTAGCACCTAAGACAGGGAGATAATTGTCTAACTGGTGCGATATATGTATATATTCATACATATAATTACAAAACAAAGCCCAATGTTCCATATAATAAAACTCTAAAGTGTGTTGTATAAATAAATGAGCAGGGGAGAAAGGGAATTTGAGTATTAGGGAATTCTCTAGAAAGCCTTAGTTGAAAATGTGAGAAATTTTGCTAAGGCATTGTGGATATTTAATTCACTGAAGATGCATTTTAAAGACTGGATTATGATTTATAGATATAGCTAGGTACTTTAGGGGATACAAAGATGAATAAATTAGGACTTGTGTTTAGATTCTTTACAGTTTAGTGAGACACGTAGATGTATAGCTAAGCCCAGAACAGATACTGTGATAAGTACCACATCAGCTGAGGAGAATAGGGAAATGAACATTTTAATTTATATAAGGAATCAAAGACAGTTTTTTGGAGAAGTTGTATTTGAGTTAACTCTTGAGGTATTGATAAAAATTCAATAAGAAGAATTGATGAAAGGTACAAGAGAGAGAGGAAGATGTGGTATAGTTATTGGATACGTGACTTAATTAAAATATCCACTCTGTTTCCATGCCCTTTGCCCATTAACTCTGTAATTCTTTTCCATTCTGGCTCTGGTCTCAGCAAATGACTTTCTTATGCCACTGAGATTTTAAAAAATTTGGCGGAAGTAGAGGCTTATAAAAAGGCAAGTTCCCAAACTAGTGTGTGTTTGGCTTTATTCCAATGTAGTCGCTCAAATCAAATTCATGAAAAACTTACAGCATTTTTTAAAGGAATCTGTCTAGGGTAAAGAGCCAGGATGCTAAACTACACTTAAAGGGACAGACAGGTAAATTTTTATTAAGGCCTTTGGGACTCCAACTTTATAAAGGCAGGAAACAAACCGATAAAATTTTCCAAAAGACATATTCTCCAATATTATTTTAAGAAGTGGTTAAAGATCATGAAAAGAGAATAATTCACAGAGGTCAGGACTAAGACAGCAGAACTTGGCCAATAAAGTAACAATATTTTCTATAGAGGATATGAGAAACCTGGCAACACGTGCTTTATTGTCTTCAGATAGCTATGTATAAGTGACTGTCTCTTGCTTCCTAATCTTTCACTTTGTGAAATGGTGGTGATGATTGTGGATGTTTTGCCTCTTTCTCACCACTATATTTTGGGTGATAAGAGAAAGGATTACTTTCATTTGTTCATAATGTTCTGCATAAAAAATAATAAAAATAAAAGCCAAAGCTGAGAACCTTTCTGTAGATGTGACATAAATCACAAGACCCTGGACTTTGATAGCAGTGCTATGATTAGATAAGATTCACAGGTGTCTGGGGTATAGAAATTGTTCTAGGTAAAAGGAGATAAGGAATGTATGCCTGTAGTTGTTTAAAGACATAATAATAAGAAATAAATAATAGTATTGAATAGATTTCTATGTTAAATAAAATTCATTTATTTAACATAAAATACTATTCAATACTCAGTTGCCTTATAAGTACTTAGTCATTCTTATAATCCTTATAACAACTTTTAAATAAGTAAATGCTATTATAACCCCAAGTTTGTTAATGAAGAAAATAAGACATATTTTAAATAATTTCCTTGAAGTGTTCACATAGTTGCGAAGTGGCAGGTATAGTGAGAATGCTATAGGAAGACATAATTGGTACAGTGTGAAATATGAGCATGGATCTATGACTCACATTGAATTTTGGAGTCAGCAACATTGTCCATTGGATCACAGTTTTAATTTAACAATGTAGGAAAGGTCAAGATTATATATTGAATTGGTGAAGAGCAATATAAAAGAAAGGCAAAGGAATAAGACCTGAAGTAAAGAGCACTAAGAATTATAGAGCAAAAAAGAGCTGGATAGAGTAAAACATCGTCATCATCATCCTCATCATCATCTTCATTCTCATCCTCATCATCATTAATGGTCAGAGAAGAGGAAAAAATATTTTAAAAATGTTGGAGGAAATAAATGGAAGAAAGGGAAAGTGGGTGACAGTGTTCCATGACCCAGAGAAGCTAGAGCAACTTAAAAACTGTTAGTTTCCACTGGTTTTATAATTTTAAGAGAATGATGGAGGCCAAGCTGTAGTAAATTCAAAAGGGAGTGGTAAATCCAAAAATTAAAGATATAATTTTGGTCTCTTCTATCCTAAGAAGGAAATGGAAAAAGAAAAACAAAAAATTAAAAATAAAGTTTTTATTATTAGAATAAATAGAAAATATATAGAAAATATATAAAAGAGTGATGATTAATGTTATTGAATTATTTAAAAAGTAGGAAAGATTGTGATCAAGAGTAAACTGGAATAATTTGTCTTGAATAGGTGAATAACAATCTCTTTCACAAAGAAAAATGGAATGTGGAGTTGATTGCCATACATGTAAATAAATGTGTATATTGGTAGTTTGGAAGGTAAAGAATTTTATAACAGGTGACTTGTGATCTCAGTGAAGTAAAAAATGTTTTCCTTTGCTAAAAATATAAGCCATCAAGGGTGGATAGAGTGTTTTAGGAAGATTGATATAGAAAAAGAGTTTATAAAATTTAAATAAAATCATTACTTAAAGTCCTAATTGTGTACAGGAAGTATGAGTGTGTATGACACCAAAATTCACAATTGTATGTACCCAGCATTAGATGCAGAATCAAAAATAATTAATCCAGGATTTGGAGTGGTTGGGAAGGAGTAACAGAAGGTGAAAGACATGAGGCAGAAGAAGTTGCAAGTGAGATAATGGTAAAGTAGTCTAGGCTTGAGTCTAGGCTCAAATTGAGAGGAATCTGAAGGAAATTTCTAGGAAACACAAATTCCTACCCACCACCAGTGGACTCAGGTCACATTGGATTTCTCTGTCCTTTTAAGGCATCAAGTATATTTTCAGTCTAGGCCTTGTTTCAGTTATTTCCTCTACCTAGAGTAGCCTTCCCGAGCTCTTTACCTGCTGATTCTTTCTTATTCAAATTTCAGCGCAAATGTCACCTGCTTGTGGAGGCTACCTCTGTGAACTTTATCCCAATTGCTTCATTAACTCTCTTCTGATTTATTTGAAAAGTTCATTTTTAATTCTCCAAAGTTCAACGACGCATTAGAGTATGCATGCTAAAGGTAAATGTTGCAAAAGGGATGTAACTTTCTCTCTTAGTGATGCAGGCATACTTAAGTTTCTAAATAAGCAATGCACTAAGTCTTGCAGTTCATCAGCCTGGAAAATGAAAAAAAACAAAATCAAAATATGTTAAATATGCATAGCCTTAAAAAATCTTATTACTGTTCTTATATTCAGAAAAGAAATGGTATTGCACCAAATGGCAATAAAATCTTGACTCTTAATTTCCTAAAACATGTTTCCAAAAATCAATTGATTTAGAATTTCAAACTTTACTATTTAGCAAATAGTCAAAATAGTAATAAAGATTATACAATTTAAGAATCTTCTTAGCAAAATACAAGTGACCAATATTATACAACTGCACTAACATATAATGAAAGAAAGTGGTTCTTCTTTGAGTCTTAAAACATGAGACCTTTGCTGGTTTCTTATATTTGCTGTTTGGTAATCATCAAATCTAGATAGCCTACTGTAAAGGTTTTCTAAATAGAATTAGAACATAATAAACATATTTCTTTGATTTGAATAATCATTAAGAATAAAGTAAGAGCAAGATTAAAGATCTTGCCTGGATTCTAACAGTTCCGCAGATGTTACAAACTCCTTTTTTCAATAATCCAGCTGTTTACAAATATGGTCTGCCTGGCTTCACATGAGCCCCATTTGTAGTGCAGTGGAGAAATTTTTAATTAAAAAAAATCCTATGTTTTCACCTTGCAGAGATGCAACCTCTGGGTAGTTCCGATTAACAGCAGTGTAGTGAGTTTGTATCCGTCCCAGGGCCAAGCTTGCATTCTTGTCATGGCAGAGCTAGACTATCTACAACACACACTAGAATGCCTGGGGTAACTGTGACCTGCACTAATGAATTGTGGAAAGATAATTTCCTCTGCCTATTTTTCCTTTTAAACAAATTGCAACCTCGTATTTCAACCAAATGACCTTTCTAAAACTCCACAGTGTCTAATTATAAAAGAATGAGAGGGCATTTACTATTAACAGAAATGAGATTAAGTTTTGCCATAACCTTGGGAGGCAACATAGTCAATGATGTTTATAATCTAGGGTGATTGGAAGGGGGGGTGGTCTCCTCCAAAGGCTATTGCAGATTCCTCCTGGCGCCATGCTGCTGAGCTCAGTCTGTTCAATGCCACAAAGTCAGCATCTTAAAATCCCCTGTCTAGTTTTACGTTGCTAATAATCTTCAATTTAGTGCTGTCAGAAGGGAGGAGAGAAGCAAAGAGGAGAAGAGAGGAAGGGGGATAAAATGACAATATGAGAAAATAGAAATAAGAAAAGGTAAGAGAGAATAAATGAAGTATAACCATTCATTCCTCAAAAATGTATTAAGAACCTACTATTTATGAGGCACAAAGCTCTGAGTTATCAGAATGCAGAACGAAAGAGACACGCATAATTCCTGACTTGGCCATGTTTACAGTTAAGTTGAAAGACAAACCAAGAGAAAAGAAACAAGTAAATAATAACAATCACAACTTGTGAAGTATTCTAAGGAAAATGAATAGGGTGCAGAAATAGACAATACTAAGAAATTCCCCAAAATAACAAAATGACTTTTAGATTTAAGTCGAAGAATGAGAAGGATCCTGACAATCCAACATCATAGAAAACAAGAAAAAGAAACAATGTGAGTGAAGACTTGAAATATGAAGAAAATAAGCACATATGTTAATGGTACATAAAATGCTAAAGGAACTGAGGATTAAAGCAGCAAGGGGAGAGTGGGAAGGGGAACTGCTGAAGATATGTGTTAGATCCTCTAGAATCTTGAATGGCAAATGGATAAGTTTGATTCTATTTGATGGAATTCCTTCAGGATTTTGAGTACATAACCTGTAAGATTTGTGTTTTATGGAGAGTAAATGGATTGGAGATGGACAACATTGAATGGATAGAGATCAGTGAGATGTTTGCAATAGTGCAAGCAAGAGATGGTGGTAGCAGTGGAGGTGCAGAGTGAAAGAGACACAGAGAGATTGGCAAATACTTTAGAGGCAAACTGTAGTAGATTTACTGATGAATTGGATGGGGGGAAATCTGAATATTTAGAGAAATCTAAATATTTGGAGAAATTGAAGATGTTTCCCAGGTTTCTGACTTGAGCAACTTGGTTGATGAATATAAATATGTCAAGTAGGCTATTGTAGGTTCTAAAGCTTTGGAAAAGGACCAGTGTGGTATGTTAGTTGAGGTTCTTCAGATAAATAAAACCAATAGATACGTATCTATCCATCTATCTATATCTATATCTTTATCTATATCTATATCTATATCTATTTATATCTATCTATATCTATCTATCTCTATATCTATCTCTATATCTCTATTGCTATCATCTATATCTCTATCTATATCTAATCTATCTATATCTATATCTATATCTATATCTATATCTATATATCTATATATCTATATCTATCTAATCTATATCTCTATATCTCTATATCTATCTACAAATATATCTATATCTCTCTATATCTATATCTATCTACATCTATATCATCTATATCTATATTATCTTTATCTATATTGTCTATATCTATATCAAGAAAGAGAGAGAGAGGGAGAGAAAAAAGGTATTTGCTATCAGGGATTGGCTCAGAAGATTATGAAGGCTGTCACATCTCAAAATCTGCAGTTGGCATAGTGAGACCCAGAAGAGCCACTGTAGAGTTTCAGTCCCATTCTGAAGGCCTGAGAACCAGGAGAGTTGATGGTATACTTCATTCTGAAAGCCAGCAGGCTCAAGACCTGAGGTGAACCAATGTTTCAGTTTGAGTCTGAAAACAGAAAAACAGGGAATTTCCAATTTGAAGGCAATCAGGAATTGTCTCTAATTTAGCTTTTTGTTCTATGCAGAACCTCAATTGATTGGATGAGAATCTCACATTGAAGACAATCTTTATTACCTGCCTACCAAATTTGTCTTCCAAATTTGATCAAATGCTAATTTCATCCAGAAATGCCCTCATAGACACACCAAGAATAACATTTGATCAAATATCTAAGTACCCATTGGCTTAGTGAAATTGACACAGAAAGTAACCAGCACAGCTAGAAATGGAATTTTGAGAGCTCTAAGCATAGAGGCAGTATTTAGGCTGTGGAGATGAGTGAGTTTACGTAAGGAAATAATACATAGAGAGAGCAAAGCAGAGAGCCTAGGACTTGTCCCTAAGGAACTGCACATTTTTAAAGTTGGAAGCGGTAGGAGGAACCAGAAAAGGAGACCAAGAAGTAATATCCTACTTCCAGAAAAACCTGAAGAAAGGGTACTATACAAGCCAAGAGAACCACCATTAGCTCCTCATTTCCTACTCTATGAAATTCAAATGTTCGAACCATTATTTTTTCACATTATCCATGAACTTTCAGTCTTCTCCCCCTTTTTTTCTATTGCTGTGCTCCAAATAACATTTTCCCCAGTGTGAGTACACATTTAACCTTGTTTTACTTTTCTTATGGTATATAATCTTTAAAAATTATGTGCAGGCATCTTATTCCTAGCAGAAGTTCAGCTTTTTGAAAATTCAGATTATTTTTTTATTAGACTATACCCTTTGTATATGGTGATGGCTGCAGTCAATGAATACCATCTTCTAAGAGATTTCTTGTGCTATGATTTTGAGGAAACTAAAAATAGCATTTACCAGACACCTTCCTGCTGGTTCCTTCTATAAGTTAGATTTTTGCCAAATAGAAGCAATAGCTTGAGAACTGGGAAGTATAAGTGCAGTTCAGGTTGTCTTCCTGCTCTTTTTCCTTTTGACAAAGAGAGCTGTAATGTTAAACACAATAATGGTGGGGGGACAGGCATGCCAACATCTAGACACAGGCTCTGTGGATGTTGCATGGTAGTGACAGCAGTCAAGGCTCTTGATCTCTAGAACATGACTGTAATCATAGAGCTTTGTCTTTCATGATATTTTAGCAATGTCCATCTGACTTCTCCGACATTCCAACAGTTTTGTAAAAACTTAATTGCCTCTTTAAATCAATATTTGCTCCAAATACCCAGAGATATTTCTGTTTCATTCATTAAACTTTAACTATGGGGCACATGGTAAGAATTTAATTATAGAATACTTAAAGGAATAAATAAAATAAGAAGCCAATTATGACATAGTTGTGACATTAGCTACAATGAATTCTTAGTCTCCCCTACTAGGCTCTGGGATGCTCTAAAATTCAAAGGTGAGAAATGAGGTCCAATAATGAGACAAAGGCAAAGGAGCGAAGAGAAGCAGAACCTTAATGAGAGCTTATCTGGGGAGTCCGCATCGGGTGGGCCAACGAATATATCCACAGAGAGCTAAGAAAGGATAATTCCCAGGAAATTGGGACAAAGGAACTTATATCAAAAACTACTTTTAGAATATTTTCAATACTCAAATAAAAAGAGTTGAAATGCTATGTATATTTTTCTCACATAACAAGAGCCTGAGCATTGAACATCTCAGATATGGCTTAGAGGCTACACATCATTGGGCTCTAGCACTTTCCATATTTTGCCTATCCTTTTGCAGTGATAGCCCTCTTTATTGTAGCAAGACATCTGTGACAGCTTTAAGCATCATGTCCTCAAACTACAAAAAATAAAGGCTACGACTTTCTTTATGCCACTCTCTTTTTATATCAAGAAGAAAAATCCTTTCCAGACTCTGTTGCCTACTTGCTCATGGCAACTTCAAGAAGGCTGAGCATCATCTGTTCTTATATAGAGGGAAATTCAGTGTTATAGGCTGACTAGTGGCCCCTAAAAATTTATAGGTTGAAATCTTAACCCCAGTACCTCAGAATGTGCACTATTTGGAAATTGCATTGTTATAGATATAATTAGTAGGTTAAGATGAGGTCTCTCTGCAGTAGGGGAGGTCCTAATTCAACATGACTGCTGTTCTTATAAAAAGAATACTATGTGAAGATTGTAGGTTAAGTTACCATAAACCAATGAACTCCGGAACCTCGGAGAATGCCTGTGATAGATCCTTCGTGAATGCCTTCGGGGGGAGGAGGTATGGCTGTGCTGCCACCTTGATTTCAGACTTTTGACCTTCAGAACTGTGAAACAATACGCGTCTGTGGTTCTAAGCCATCTGGTTTGTGGTACTTTGTTGCAGCAGCTCTAGAAAATAAATACATTCAGCATGTGTAAAAACGACATAGTTTTACTTAAATATGGTTAGTGATGTTTCCTCCAACTTAGATAATTAGTACAGACAACAGATCTATAGTCAGTAATACTTTTAAAGAATTCTGAAATATAAGGCAGAGTCATCAAAAAACAGGGAATGTGTTTAACAATTTTTCTATGGATTTTTTTTAAATAAATTTTTAGTTCCAATTATAATCTATGTTTATGGGGATAATTCTATTTTATGTAGTTATTATTATGTGTATTAATTGTCCTTAAGAATGAGGTCTGACAATACCATATACTTTATCATCTTTGTACTGATAGTACACGTAGAGGCAAAATATTTTGCTGAAGTTAAGAGATGTAAAGGATAAGGAACACTCAAGCAAGATTTTTTGAAAAGCTGTAAATGTTGGAACTATGAATTCAATTATATGGTAAATCCAGATTAACACTTATTTAAATTTAGCACCACACCTTGTTTTTCATTTCTAAAGGAGAAATTAGAAGAGATACAAAATTGGTTAAGTAAAATCTGATTCATTAAAGCTGTTGTATTACAATGGCAAAATGTATGATGAGATCTGGAAGTTGTCATGCCATCTTTTTTGGAAATCTAGTATATTATCTGTACTTAATATCAGAAAAAAAAAATACTAATGCCACCCAAGGAATTTATGATGAGAGTGTTTGTTGGCTTAAAAATAAATGACAAGTTTCTAAGTTTCAACCAAGTAACAAAATTTACACGAAGCATTAAGTCATAAAAAAAAAAAAAAACACAGAAAACACACACACATTAGAAATCTACTAGTACATCAGAATGGAAAAGTCCTACAAGACCAAGACCAAAAAAATCTTTGCTGCGGCAAAAGAAATGTTAAGCAATTCTGAGTAAAATAAAAACATAGTGCCGGGTTTAAACGAGTTACAGTAAAGGCCTTTCATTAAACTGCCACACTTTATGTGAGAGGAATATTATTAAGATAGTTTCTGTAGCTATTAAACTTATTCACTTTGTTGTCTTAATTTTTTTCCATAAGTTTAAATTCTGGATAGGCACAATAACGAAAGTAAAACAAAACAAGACCAAATTCACTTGAAGCTAATTTCAACTCTACAGTTTTTAACCTTCTACAAAGAGAAACTGGTGGCCGAAATTGCTAATAGGTGACCAGACAAGCTTGGATGTTTAATTCACACCCATGGTTCTGGCATTTCCTTTTAAGTCACAAAGAATTGTGGCTCTCAAGTGATTTGTCGCAAGTGACCTATGAAGGTCTTTTCCACCAGTATAAGAAACAAACTCATTCTTTTCAGCTCAGACATTGAATTCTGTGATGCAGGGCACTGATTTCAAATCAAGTTCTTTAAACACCTAGTGGTTAGAACAGGATCAAGGAACATTAGACCCACTTAAAAGAGAGAGGTTTCTAAAAATGAACATCGTTGTTCAGACAACAGACTTGAGAAAAACAACAAACAATACGATAAAACAAAATGTGGTTGCAATGAAACAATTTATTTAGAAATCTATTTGCTACCCCTGGCTTCTACCCATTAGCTAGCATTTAACCTTTTTTACAAAATACATTTTTCCGTGTATGGGTAAAAAGACCAAGCTATAAACAACAACAACAAAAACAATAATGATAATAATTAATAAAAATAATAAAAATAGTTTAAACTTTGTAAGCAAATTACTAAAAAGTAAAATCTTAGAAATGGAAAGGGACCTCATAGATCCTCTAATGCTCATGCATAGATACCCAGACGCTCTCTTTGAGCACTTCCTCCAGCCTCTGCTTGCAAACATCCAGTGGGAAGGAACTCACCATTATGAAAAGCAGCCCTCTGAATTGAGGGGCAACTATCATTGTAAGAAATGTCTTTTCAATATTTACTCTAAATGACCGCTTATATTTTCCTTCTACGGATTTAAGTTCAAATTTCTTGTCTCTAAAAAAATCTGATTCCTTATAAAGTTAACTGACCTCCCAATATGTGAACTATAGGTAATCTTTTACAAGAGAAATATGCATTCATTTCAAGATACGTCATCCTCATTTTTTTGATCTTTTATCATACTTGGTTTGTCAACTTTCTTCTGAATGTCTGATCTGGTAGAATGTTCAGGATACAGAGTGAAGTCTTCTTGGTTGGGGATATCACATTTTGGTGAATGTATTTGAGGCCCATGTTACCTTCAGTGGTGACTCAATCACCCTGCTGACTCACATTAATTTTATACTTGGCAAAAATGCCCTAACACTTTAACCCGATTTATTGCTCAGCCTTGCCTCTCCCTTACTTCTTTGAACCATATGCTTTCTGACCCAAGCACTGGATATCACATTTATCTTTATTAAATGTCATCTTCCTAGACTCAACCTACTGTTTTAACTTGTCAAGATGCTTTCAAATCCTGATTCTGTCATCCCCTGTATTAGCTATCTCCCTGAGCTTGTTGTCAGCCACAGATTTGATAACAGGCCTTCTTTGTCCTCATCCAAGTAAATGACTTGCAATGAGGACAATGGCTTGCCAAGGAAAGCAAGTGCAATGCTGCTGGCTGTCCTCCAAGTTGTGAACGCTGTGTGCATTTGAATTTCATTCAACCAGTCAAAAACCTACTCAACCACATTAACATTTCATACATGATTCTATCTCATATGTGAAGAAATTTTGAATCTGGTCTCTACCATCTTTCTTGTCATTATCTGGTCCTTTATTCCCAGCACTCATTGCATTCCAGCCAGATTAGCAATGTTTGCTGTCCTTTATGGATACTGGGCTCCTTTCCCATCTCAGAACTTTTCTAATTTTTGTTCCCTTTATTTGAATTACTCTTCTCTGAGATATTTGCATAACGAGTTCCTTGTCATTCAGGCCTTAGCTCAAAAATCACCTTTGAAGCAATGTTTCCCTACATCTAATTCTTGACTATTGGCATTTGGGACTGGATAATTCTTGTGGGGGGCTGTTTCCCTCATTAATGTTTCATTATTCTTATTGTGCCAGTCTTGTATTTCTTTTATTCAGTATATTCTAAAATGTGTTATTATTTTGATACTATTTTGAGTGAAATTATTTTCTTTGAAATGATCTTAAACATAATTATTTAAAATACTGTCTTTCAATCTTTCTTACTGAACATCTTTAATTTTGATTGTATTGTTAATCAAATAAAATCAGATGCAGATCTTTTTTAAAAAAATACTTTCTATCAAATAAAATCTGCCTGTGTATTTGTTGGATTTAAGACTGCTTTAGGCATTTCACCTGGGTATTACATTAAATACAAATAAATGCTCTCATTTTGCTTAAATGAATTTCTATTCTCCTTCCACTAATATAATTCCTAAAACAGAAATGCTATAAAATCACACTTTATAATTCTATTCTCCCATCTCCAAGTAATACAGTGAGAAATCAAATTAAAATGCCTGGCAGGTATTCTTACAAAACAAAATAGAAGAAAAGAAGGGCAAAGATAATTTTTCTCTCATCTGATCTGGGACTGAATAGGCAAAGTAGAAAAAAAGTGCTATGAGTCAACTGCATATACATGAACCTCCTGTCTGTTTTGGCATGAGTGTCAATATAAATGATTTTCCCTTCTTTTTCCACCAATTTACTCCCTCCCTGAATCACTCAGTTGCCTCCTTGAAACAGCAAAATAAGACTGAGGCTGTGGATTTTTACATAGCTGCAATAAATTAACTTACCCTACCTCTATTTCTCATTACAGGGTTATTACTCTATCTAAAGTATATTGAAGGCAGGGATTCTTTCTTGTTCAATTTTAAATTCTGCATGGCTTTCATTTTAATTATGGATTAATAAAACAGGTACAGACAAGTGTGTCCCATTTGCTTTTTTTTGGTTTCAGCTTGTGAACTATTAACAAGCGTCAGTCAGCAATAAGGGAAATATACAAATATCAAGATAATAACAATTCTCAGCTGGAATCTTACAAATGAGTAAAATAAGTCACGAAGAAAGCTATAGTCAGCATGTGACAATCTGTCTAAACAATTTATAATAACTTATTAGAGTTTAGATATAAATGTTAATGAAAATGGTTCAGATTTAGAAAGACTATTCCCAAGGTATTGAAGTACAGATTGGGTTAGAGGCATTAGTGGACAGCTGTGTAAGGTAAATTGCCAGCCCAAATTTGCTGAGATCCACACAACCATACAACTAAACAAATAAACTTTATCTTGACATTAAATTGTACTTATCTAGAATCCATGCTCTGTGTTCTGCCAGTGTAGTTCATAAGCAGAATTTTATTGCAGCTACTTTTATGCTATGGCAGTTTGCTTCAGTCTTTGAATATAATAACTTTGTTTTAAAAAATCATAAGTAAATAAATATGTACACATGTATGCATATACTCATATATAACAAATTAATATCCATGCTTTGCTTCCTGAATCTATTGCATGAGCAGTATGCATGTTAGTACATAAAGTTTTTAGAAGTTGCGCATTAAAAAGAACATTCAAACGTGGTTCAACTCATCATTTTATCAAATGATTTGACCATGAGTAATTTTATTCAAGCAACACATATTAATGTTTCTGCTTCACAAAAATAACGGCTTGAGGTACATTAATGTGGAGCCATAGTGATAAGTTAAAGAAGACTGTACAACTTTCCATGTGGTATTACAGCCTTTGCCAAAAGAACAAAACTGTCATTATACAGATTTCAAAATGATTATCTTTAGCTAGAGTTACTTCCTTATTATTGCTATTTAATTTTTCTGTATATCTTCTTTTGAAATAAAACTGCATATATAGTATATACATAATAAAAAAATCAAAAGATAATCAAAAAGTAATAACCTAAAATTTATCTATACCTCCTTTAGAATATCAGGAATTGTAATTTCATGCCATTTTTTAATATGTTACTGTTTTAAAAATGAGATCCATTTTAATTCAGTACTCATCATTATGATGTATATATAAGAAATGTATTTTTTTTTGGTCTTTATCCACAGATCCAGGCACATAGCTCCTAAAGCCCTTATAATTTTCTATATGAGAGCTGTAGGGACATATTTAGTTATAATATTTAGTTTTGTCTTCAGTTCCTGAAATAGCTTCCAAGTGATAAAGGTAAAGAGAGTGTATTTTGTTAGTCATAACAAGTCCCTTTCAAACACACATGAGTTTATATTAATGAGGTGATTTTTGAATAACCTTTAAGGATAGATTCATTGACAAGTGAACCAAAGCCATGATCAGGGACTGAACCTTTCAACCCTAATCCCAACCTCCCAAGAAGGGAGAAGGGCTAGAGATTGACTTAATCTCCAACAGTCAATGATTTAATGAATCATGCCTACATAGTGAAGCTTCCATTAAAACCCCAAAAAGATGAGGTCTGGTGAGTTTTCAGGTTGATGAAGAAGAAAGTGCCCAAATACCAGGAGAATGATATAACCCAAACTCCAGAGGCCAGAAGCTCCTATGCTCGGGACCTTTCCAGACCTTGTTCTACGAACTCTTCATCTGGCTAGCCCTTTATCTTTCAATAGTCTCTATAAAAAACCACTAATCAAATAAGTAAGTTTTTTTTCCTTGTTTTGTGAGGCACTCTGGCAAATTAATCAACCCCAAGCCGGTGGTCATGGGAACTCCCAATTTATAGCCAGTTAGTCAATAACACAGGTGATAACTTGGACGTGCAATCAGGGGCAGTCTTGTAGGACTGAGCCCTTAACCTGGGGTTTAACACTGACTACAGGCCGAAACTGTCAGAATTGAGTTAAATTGTAGAAGACCCAGCTGGTGTCACAGAATTGCCTGGTATGGAGGGAAAAAGAACTCACATATCTGGTGTCAGAACTGAAATATTATATTAAGAATAGAAAAGCCAAACGAGAGTACTTTTTTTCTTTAAAAATCAATGATAAAAATGATTACAAAATTTAAAAGATTTTCTACTGACTACACATTTAGACCTATCTAAAGTTTTAATCCAGCATGTTCTCTTAAAACAGAATGAGGAAAACTCCCATTACATGTATGAGCAGTGTGTAGCATCTAGAGAATTCCATTAGTGTAGATGTTTACTTCCACCCTTTTGTTCTGTTGTGTCATATCAAAGGGATTGCTCTAATAAAACTTCAGGTTGTGGAAAAGTCATTGGAGCTAGAGTGAGGAGATAAATGTTTTGGTCCCAGGTTTGTAACATGGGAGCAATGTCCTCTGGTGAGATTATTCAGTCTCCAGGGGACATGTATGGTAGTTTAAATGACAAAAGTAACATGGCTGCAGAGAACATTCTAATATTTTAGTAGCATTCTCAGGGATGCATACTAGAGCCAGAAGTCCAAAACCTCAGTAACACAAGATAGGGACTCAAAGTATCATTATATCAGTTAAGGAGTGAATGATGGGTATGCTATAAAATGAGTTTCTGTCCCTATCTGTTTAGATGAATATTCAAATATGTGTTTGACCAGAGTACTTCCTCAATACCGAAATTACATGTAAAGGAACAAACTCATGTTCCCCAGGAGTGGTTGATGGTCTTTACAATATTATACTAGGATTTCTGAAGAATGGTTTTTGAGTGCAGCAGCCATGTGCTTGAAACTTTTTATGACAGTTTTATTTCATTTCTTGAGTAACATATAACTCAAATTATGTTACCTGACATTCCTAATTTGGAACAAATAAATCACTTCAGTCAAGTTCTCATCAGGGTTCTAGCAAAGTGAGATGGCCACCACAAAGAGCAATGCAGGACAAGGATGAAAGGGGTTGTGACCAAATCGATAATGTCATGTCGTGAGAAAAAAAATCATGGAATTATGAAACAATTCTCCACACTTGAGGAAAAGTGAAGTCAGGTCATTTCAAAACTGACACAGTTATCTTTACTATCAAAGCATTTATAATTTATTAATCTCATATAATTTATACGAGATGAAGGGGATACAATCCTTAAAGATTTTAAAAGATATATTTTGCACCACTAATGAAAAACCAAAAATAATATGACTGAAGAGTGCCAAAGTAGGAAACATTAATAAGAATCAAATTTACTTTAGATAAAATCAGGATATCAATGTCATAAATTCACTGAGACAGCCTGGATGAGGCAAACTTTCGAAGGTGAAGCAGAGGTTACTTAATGATGCATTCTTTTGTAGAAGGGGAGGAGGAGGCCGAAGGTGAGTGGGTGGTAAGGGTCTGTCTGGGCAGGCTGCCACAGTGGACAGAGTCCAGACTCTAAGCAGCCTGTTACAAACATCATGGATTTTTTTTCCAGCGGTAATTCCAAAATTTACATAACACTTTGCATTAGAATATGTCATACTCAATCCTTATATATACTTCTAGTATTGAAATGTTAATAAAGAAAAGTTAATAAATCACACCTATCATAAAAAGGGAAAGAGACCTAAAGAACTATTAACACACACAAACTATTGATGTTTAATAATTTCATCTGCCTAGAGAGAAATTGAAACAGAACCTTTTCTAAGAACCTAAATCAAGCCACATTGACTTTCCAAAAAGGATTTTTTCCCCCCACGAGCCAGACTGTGTATAATAAATTGAAAGCACTATATAATTTTCATTCAAATACCGACACAATTGAGAAATTGCACAAAACATAGTTGAATAAGTCATTTTGACATCTGCATCAAGATCTGAATAAGTCTACAGGCCCAATTCATTATGTTTTCTTAGAAGATGAGAATTATTTGAGAGATGGAGCTCATTGGTTCACACAAGATTTGCATGTGGCATATTTGGATTCTGTGAGGAAGTTTTATTTCATTTTACTTAAAATTGAAGAGAAGTGTAGTATTCAGCAATCCACAGTCTCTCATATTTTCTCTAAATTTTTAGTTGTATTTTTTAATAACTTAATTTTATTGGAAAAACACTGATTAGCAAGCACAAAATAAAGGATACAGATGTTGTAGTGAAAAATGTTCACACCTGAAATTTATGCAACGTTAGTGACTTGGGTCTTAGCCTGTGAAACTTGTGTACACTGAGGCTTTAAAAAGAATTCTCTTTTTGGCTCAAGGTGATCATCAGCCATCTGGAACTGCATCCCAAGCTTCATCCATTATGCAAATAATATTTAGTATTCGTCATGTTTCATCTACTGGTACTAATACGTTCATGTTGGATGTTACAGCAGAAGCCCCTGAGAAGGCATTGCCTTTTCATTAGTCATTGGCTTGAGCTCACAGCTCATTACTTTTAATGGCCCTGTGGCACTTAAGGTCACCAGGCTTCTAAGTGCTGCTGCCTAGGGTGTTACCAGTACAACCAATAAAAGCAATTTTCTATATTTAAGAGAAGCAGTTTTCCTATTTAATTCTTTTCTTCCTTTCCTTTTTTCTTTCTTTCTTTCTTTTTTTTTTTGTCACCGTGGACTTTCCATCACTTGAAAATAGATAATGACCATTTGAAAAAGTGGAACTGTTTTTCAGAAATTTAGGTAAATGGAAGTATTTCTGAAAAGTGTTTTAAAAAGAAAATGAGCAGGCATGCACGTGTGTGTGTGTGTGTGTGTGTGTGTGTGTGTGTGTGTGTGTAGCCAAAGAACTTTTTATAATATTTTTCAATTATCCCTCATTAAAGTGTTCTTCCTTCCAGCAGAGTAAGTGTTTAAAGCAATAAAGCACCTTAGTGACACATGGCTCTGTTTATTCCACTTTTTAGTCGTGTGAGTATAAACAAGTTACTTAATCTCTCTGTGCCTCAGTTTTTTCTTCTCTAAAATAGAAATAATAAAAAAATCATCTCATAGGCTTGTAGTGAGAATTAAATAAAATAATATTAAGTGATTAAACACTCAGGTGCATAAAAAGTATCAAGTTGTTGAAGTGAAATGCAATAATAACAAAAATCTACAAATTTAGAAACAATTTTGAAAACATAACTGAATAAAAGTTCTAATAAAAGTTCTAGCCATTATCTAAATAAAGTTTTTAAAAATTAAATGAGAAAGGCAGCTCTACTTAATTCTAATAAGCATAAATATTAATAGAATATTGAATGTTTAAAGAAAAATATCTTAAAATTTGTCCAAAATTTAATTAGAAAGCCTTATTAGACTTAGACTAATAATTATGAAATAACTGTATATATTTTAAAAGCACCCCCTAAAAAGACATCAGATGTGGACAACTGTAGAGACAATCCATTCCAAAAAAGTAAAGAACAGAAAATTCCAGCAAAACTCCTAAAGTTTTAGTATGTATGTATGTATATTATATAACAATCTTACATAAGTACAATTTTTAAATTCCGAAAACAAATTAGCAAAGTGAATCCAGAAAAAAGCACAAAAAGATATAAAAATGACACTAAGTGGATAGTGAAAAGGAACCTTCTTTATAGTATGAGAGCTGAAACAAAAGGCAGAATGTCACCTTGTTTGACTTCAGCTGGGAACATGCACATGAGGCTGCTCAATTTTTTCTTAACTCTGTGCAAGTCTGTGAATGACCAAGAAAATGCCATGAGTGTTGATCTGGGGATTACAAATACCTTTCAGCAAGTAGACAAATTTGCAAATACAGAATTCCTGAATAATAAGGACCAACTATATGTATTAGTAAAGACCTTTCTGGATGGAAGTGACATGTCAATTTAAATTAGATTGAGTTCAAAAGAAATTTACTGAATCATGAAACAGGGAAATTCATGGTATGAATCTTGCTTCAAATACAGTAGACTCAAGGTTTAATGAATAGCCATTTCTAACTTCCTATTTCTCTTACCCTCTTTTTTGCTTTTCTTTCTTTGATGATGCAAAGATGGTAGCAAATGCAATCTTCCATTCAACCAGCTTAGTGACTACACTTGAAATAGTGTGTCTCTTCACAATATCTTCACTAAGAGTCACAGGCTGTAATCATGGGAGGATTCTCCATCACAAGATTTTCTCCACAACTAATTAATAGAGTAAAACTGTAAATAAGGAGCCTGCCTGGGACTGGAGCCACATAAAAGCACCCTCTCTAACCAATAGAGAGTGGTGGAAAGAGAGAGAATCTGAATACCCTCGAGGCCTTGGATCCAATGTGCTTGAAGCCAGTTTTACTCCAGTTTCCCTATATTGCAATCCAATAAATTTTTTTAGCTTAAAATTGTTTAAATTGGCATGTTGTCATTTCCATCTAACCAGTTCTTTACTAAAATTATAGACTGTGGGAAAAGAAATGCTTCTTAAAGAAACAGGAATGATCTATTAATATATCTTTTCAGATAATTTCAGTGCACATGTGTACACCCGAAGACATAAAATATGAGTTGCTAATTTGGAGGGATTATTAAGTCACCAGTCTCCTTTCATTATTTATTTAAATTAACTCTCATTTCTTTTTTTTTGGTCTACAATGAGCTTAAATTATTTGTGTATTAGAAACACATTATTACTAAACTATACGAAAATTAAAATTTACATTAAAGTTAGCACAGAAGGAGTGAAGACTGAGCTATGCTGATTTTTACAGGTTAGAAAGTCAAATAATGTCACATATTCACTTTAAAACTAATTTAAAGCAAACACAAGATATGTTTTCAAAAAACCGTTAATTTTATTCATTGTTTCTGAACTGGACCAACTATATTAGAATTACTGAAGTACTTGTTAAAATTAGTATTTAGACAATACATTAGACATAGTGAATTGGAATATTTGGTGTTGTGGTTTTGAGATAAGGATTTCTAAGAAGCTTAAAACCTTCTAATTGTATAAAACAATTGTCTAGTGTGATAGAAACCTACTGTGTTTTCATAATAATATATCCTGAACAAAAATGTATTTAAATCAATGTTTAGAAGTTGAAGACATTATTAGATAACCAACCGAAGTAAATATATTTATGTGCACATACTACAGGAGTTTTGAACTAAAAGCAATATATTGTCACATCTGAATCAAGAGGGAAAATTAAAGCAAATTATGTGCTCAAAGATAGAACAAAACTTTTTTTATTTTCAGTCATATCTTAAAGAAAAAATATATTGATAGGCTTTAGTATTAAAAAAATAATAGAGAAAACAATATTTTTTTCTGTTTTCAAACAGAAGAGTAAAGCATTTTATAAGAACAGCAGGAGACTGAATTAGAGGTAAAATTAAAGAAAATTGACCTTGGGATAAATTTTAGCAAATAAGAGCACTGAATGCTACTGAACTTGAAAACTAATTTTCATTACAATATATTTTTATTATAATCCATGCCCTGTGTTCGTGCATTGCAAGAATCCATGACATCAGTTTTCAGGTCATTTTTATATCATTCCACTAAGCTGGACATGACATCTGAATGGTTTTAGAGGATTGTCAACACAGAGCTGTTTGTGAGAAGAAATTCAATAAGAAAATATATGGAAAAACACTTTATAAAGTGTTAGATATTTTTTGAACTATTATGCAACATTATTTGTTATCATATCTGCTTACCTGGCCCAAGGCAAGTCTATGTCTTAACAGTTTTCAACGCATTGAAACGAAGAACTTTTAAATAAGTGTCATTAAAATTTATTATAGGAAAGGATTGGGAATATAAAGACACAAATAGCATTTATTCATTAACAAACAATGCTGAGTTTTTCCAGTTGGCCAAGCACTATTAGTGTTTTGAGAAGCAGTTTAATAGGGAGACAAAAGTAATAGATAAATATATTGCAATATATATGTGTTTTGATGGGGGCAAGTGCAGAAAGCTCTGGTTTTGTATATTAAGAATGCATACCATATACTCACAGGTCATAGGAATTGTCCATAAAAGGAAATATTGCTATCAAACTATACAAGGTGAGAGGTAGTTTACCAAACTTTTAATGGCTGCTGACTGGAGTTTCCGGTAGGATTGCATCAATTTTGAATAAGAAAGTGTTGAGAGCTGAGCCTGAAGGTTGTTGTGAGACTTCTATCCTGCAGACAATGGAAGATCTTCATTGAATGCTTTTAAGTGGAAGAACTAGATGATTTAGAATAAGGGTCAATGCATTTGTTTTGCAAAGGGCAGATGTTAACTACTTTAAGCTCCTTGGATCATTTGTTCAACTCTACCTTTGTAGCACAAATGCTATATAGATCAGATGTAAACAAATGAGCATAATTGTGTCACAATAAAATCTTATTTACCAAAACAGGTGGCTGGCTGGATTTGACCCAGGGCCATAGTTTTGGCAAACATTGATGGTCAAGTTCAATTGGCTGAAGAATGAAGAATAGATTTAAGAGAGGCAAGGATGAAGACAAAATACATGAGATCCTACTGGAAAAATCCAAGTGTAAGTGTCTTAACTAAGATAATAACAACGAAGCAATAGAAGGGGAATGTAGGAAATCACAGAAATTTAAAAGATATAGCAGTTGGTGATATGAAGAATGTAGGTGGATGTCATGGATGAAGATTAAGATTGTTTTGAGTCACTGGGAAGACAACAGTAACATTAATTGAGATAGAAAACATAAGAGCTGAGGTAAGATTGGTGTTAAGTGGAAGAGAAACAATTTCTATAACTTATGACATGAAATCTATGACATCCAAATAGAGAGTGATAATATCTAATAGGTCGGAAACTCAGAGCCGAGATCTGGGGTGCAAAAGTAGCTTAGATGCTCTAACTCTGGAATTTGGTCCATTGGAATATTGAAACTATATATATATATATATATATATATATATATATATATATATATATATATATATATATATATATATATTTAAGTACAAATTAGAAAGAAAAACAACACCATCAAATGGAGAAGCCTATATCCAATGGCACATCAATGTGAGAGAAAAGGTAAAGGAGGCTTCCACTGAGAAAATAATTGAAATGATGTGTGACGTCTAGTAAAAAACCATTTCACATTAGTATAGAATAGAGCGCTTGAGGACAGGCTTTTTTTTTTTTCCTTCTAAACTTTATGGTGCTATGGTGATCTTGTAACTATTATAAACCTGACATAATAATTTGAGAATGTTAAAATGCAATTATTTCTCATGGATTCAATCTGAAAATGACAGCCTGGTGGTTCTGTACTTAATGAAACAGCCCAGCTATTTCACCGACAAGCAGCTTTGGATATTAAAGTAAAGGTTTTTAAGCCAGTGATGAGAATAAAAGGTGTTCTCTCACTGATAATGCCAACGTCTGTTAAAATTATCTCTATTGGGCAGTAATACATTAAGCCCAATATTTATTATTCTATTGTATGTACTCTTCCTTTTTACTTTACATGGTAAAAAAAATCATATTAATTTTCCTAAATACTTTTTCTGTATGCTAGAGTTCTATGATAACATGTTTTGTGACTATATAAATTTAGGACAAATCAGAACCCACCCCCCCAAAAAAAAATCAAAACCCAATTACATTCAGGAAATACCAAAACTATGTGTATTAAGCTTATTCCTATAAAGATATACAATGAAAGTGTTTCACCGTATCTGTTTAGATTTTATTTTAGATAAGAAAACAATAGCAATATCCAGGGACGTTTTCTCAACTGCTTGCTACTTAAATAGCAATTGCATTGCTATTTTATTAAAAGTGCGAATGTCATGATCCTAAACCTTTTATCTTGAGTGTTGTGATTCTTAACATTGTGTGATATTTGAAGACATACTTGTTCATAACACAGAATATAATTTTATCACCTCCTTAGTAAAATTTCCATATTTTACATTACATATATCTAAATATTCAAGAACAAAGGTAAAGGGTCAAGAGAAACATTTTAGGGATTATTAAAGTGAAGAACATTATACTATGTTTACCTTCTGTGATCATTATCTCTATTCTCACATATTCTGAACTGAAAGGTGGTATTTGGTTTTCACTTTACACAAGACAGTCAACTATGATTTTGTGTAAAAAGGAGAGCTGCATCTCATGACTTCAAATTAAAATGTATGCATAAATAAAAGTCTGAACTCTCATTGTCAAAGACACTGTATTTTATTCTGGAAATTAAGAAAATAATGGAAGTGAAGAATGACGACCAATGCATGTAACTGTGGCCCTAATCTGACACTTATTCACTGAGAATGGGCTCACTGAGTTAAATGTGCACACATACTACAAAGGCCTGTGCAACTGAATAAGGTATTCCAGATGGAAAATTAGCACGTCTTGGTGAACTTTTTATGACACTATTAGAGTAAAAAGCCAATGAACATTGAGCACTAGAAGAAAGAACTTATCTGTAAATCAAAAACAAACTATAATGAATGATAAGAAAACTTCACATGATAAATGCAGTTAAAATGTGCCATCTGAGACTGCATTACAACCAAGGTTCATGATTACCACCCCGCTCACCCCCCATTTTTCTTCCCAAAGCATGCCTTTCTGTGATCCATGAAAGCTCATCATTATGGAGTTTATCATTCACTGAATGCTGTACTTCTGGTCATGATTTTTCATGAAAATGAAGCTTGGATGGATCAGTCTTCAAGAAATATTTGAGAGTTACATGTTATAAAGTGGTATAAAATTCTATTAGGAATAGCAAACTTTTGCCACATTTTTATTTATATTTTAACTAATGAAGTATCAGATTTTCTACCTTCCAAGTCATCCACAAAAAATATAACCTACCTCAACTATGACAGTAATTTCAAATTAGCCACCACAACAACCTCCAGGCAGATATTCATGCAAAATCTGACCTCTATTCAAAGACAGAAGATCTTGAAACTGGTCATCATGACTAAACCTTGGGAAAAATGATGTGCGCCAATCATTTTTCTCAGTTGTTCTGCTTCAAACTATCTCCCTTTTAATTTTTTTCTTGCTTCAGTTTGAAGTATTCTTTATTTAGTAAAATATTTCTGAGCATTGAATATGAGTTCAGAATGAGAAACAAAAATCTTGAAGTGGAAATACATCTTTTGATGTCAGTAATTTTCTTAAGCAATATGAAATGGATCAAGTTCACTGCCAAACTTTGTTGCCTGTGCATTTCTTTGTCTCTTATATATAATTCATCTGGCTATTATTTGTAAAGGAAATTTTGAAAAAAGCATAAAAATTATAGTCTTTAAAGTTTTATACATTTCCTACAGAATATCAGAGTTAATTCAACTTTATTCATTCTACGAAAAGTTAAGTTTAGTTTTATATTAGTGCTTAAAATGAATTCTAACTTTGAAAATCAAGAAGAAACTAATAATTACTCTCTTACTTCAAGTTCTAGATAATATTGGAATTCACACTGCACACATGGGTTGTTTAATAACATTCAAGTGCTGTGAGAAGCAGTTTAATTTCTTGTGAACTAAAGGGAAACTGTTTACAAAATAATTCAGAGTTAATTTATGTGCCTGGGAAGAGTAGTATGTGACCAAGAAATCTAGGATGAAAGAGAAATAAAAGGAAATGTTCCAAAAAAATAAATAAAGAGCGAGATCAGAGTGATTTAGTGATATTATCGTTTAATCTTTTACCTGTGCGAGCTTGTGCTAAAATCTTTTCCATTGTTTTCCAACCCTTCAAGCATTCTTTATTGAAACTAGATTATTTACCCAAATCATAAAAAATACTACCTACCACATAGTTAGGTACATATTCTGGCCAGCAATCTTCAGGGAGCAATGGTTTACATGACTCCAAAGGAATGAAAGGGTATAATTGAGATACACACAAATACACACACAATTATATATATATATATATATATGTATAATTGTGTGTGTATATATATATATATATATACACATATATATATATTACATATACATATATATGTATAAATATGTATGTATTTATAAGAAATAAATGAGATAGATTAATTAAAATAATCTTCAAGAAGTTTTCAATTACAATGAGATTAAATCTCAAGCATACCTTCCTGGTTAAAAGCGCATATATTTTATTTACTTTTGGATAACAATAAATGTTATTAAAGCATTCAATGTGAATGCTTTTAAAGTGTAAATCACCATTACCTATGCAATAATACAAGCATTAGTTGTTAACCTTGTAATTATTAATAATGAGGTCTGTTGGGTTGATTCTACAAATCATCAATTTTTATATTTATTTAATAATTATCATTAAAAGTGATGACCCATTTTTAACAAATTTCTTTATATAACAAAAGAGTTAGAACAGAGGTGTCTTTTTATGCTTTAATGTTGACCAGAGGTAAATTATCATGAAACATAAATCATGTCTTTGACTTCTTCATTAATCTTCTTTTTTTTGATATCACAAATTTCTTCTAATTTTTTCCCCTAAGCACAAATTTTTTTCCCTTGCTTTAGTTGCATTTGACCATGCCCTCCTCTCTCACTCTCAGGCACCTTGGAGAGTTTGCACACCTGACTCATAGGTGAGGTACATTTCCTCACATCAAAGAAGAGAGAACTGAGATGATGCAGTTATTGACTTGTCCAAAGTTGTGCAGCTACTAAGTGTCAGAGATTTGAATCAAACACAGTTCTGTCAGATTCCTGTCCTCAATCCAGCCTGGACATCTACTGTTAATAAATGTTATGTCATAACCATTCAACAAAGAACTAATGGGTTAATCGCTGAGGATTTCTTTCATAAACGAAACACACATACAATTGTTTGCAGTGTGTTTTGTGGTAAACAGCTTTGAGGTTATTTATTTCTACGCTTTAGTAACTATCTTCCTGACTCATTCACCCAGCTTCAAGGTTGCTCTCTTTGGAACACTCTAACTTTTTAATACTAGTTTATCCCCTGAGTGTAGCTGTCAAGAACAGCCTTCCTGGTGGCTGAGACTGATCCCTGAGTTGGCAGAGTGTCACTGAGGGATGTGGTTCTCCTCTTATCTTGCACCTTACACTTACAAAGGTGTTAGCAATGTCATTGCCTCCCCATGCTCACAGACACTCCAATTGTCAGCTTCTTGATTGACAAGTTTGCAAATCTTTCACCATGTATTTCTTGTCCCACAGAGTTAGACAGACCTTGGAAGGCAATGCGTCTACTGAATGTCATCATAAAGTTTCTAAAGGATGACTCGGGGACTTGATTTTCTTCTTGATTTTATTTTAGATAAAACTTTTTTAAATCTATTAAAGAAAAACCTGTTTTTCAAGACCCACGTCAGTCTCAAATTCATTTCTATTTCTTCCAATTTTATTGCTGAAACTTCCATGATGCCTTATCATTGTATTTCTTTTCTACATCATAAATTACTTTTATTACTTTTAAAAAATTGTCTCCTATCATTTCTGCATTCTAAACAAACAGAAAATGAGTTGACCCTTAGGAGATGATTTAGATTTGGAGTAACTTTTAATGTTCTCAGAAATTTGAACATTTGTGTTTGAGTTTCTCCCTTTTTAGGCACAGAGCCTCAAAATTTCTTTTTACCTATGTAATAGAACAGCAGTGATTCTGTATTACATCTGTTTATCCCACTGCTGGTGCCTTCACTGACATCCTTGCTGGCCCTTGTCAGCCCCCTCATTTGACTGATGCAGACTCTACCCATACCGATTCTTCCTCCTGGACTTTCTAAAATAGTTGATCATTCCACGACCCTTGCTCATGTAAAAATTCTAACATAATATTTTTTATTTCCTATAAGACACAGGTTATAATCCTCCACAATTTGTCACTTAAGACATAACAGAAATATGTCAGTCTTTTTCTTATTACTTTCCTGTTACCTAACCCCCAGTTAACTATTCTCTCCAATTTATTATCTACAAACAAAGAGAAGCTCCAATTGGTAGATCTGGCCCTGACAGTCTCTTACCTAAAACATTCCCATAATTCCCATCCACAGAAGGATACCTGTCCATTAAGTATTCAGGATGGCACATCAAGGGTTTCACACTCCAGTGTTTCTCAGCTCCAACCTACTCTTGCTCATTGTTTACCATTGAGCTAAGCTGAACCAAGTGAAGTTTCGTAAACTCACTTTCTCTCAGTTCTGGTCCCACTCATGCACATCTTGTGTCCACATCCTATGTCCTTTACACACACCACACCCTCATCTGGATGACTTCCATTCAGCTCAACAATGATATCCTCCAGTAAGTTTGGTTGTTATTGCTGTTCCTGACGTGTCCCTGTGCATTTTCCTTTCAGCAGTCATCACATTGGATTATAATGACCTGCACTTCATTAGAGCATATGCTCTTTTAGGGCAGGCCTATATTGTGTTTTTGTAATTGGCTCCCTAGAGTCTGGTATATCTATGATATCTAAGATAGTACCAGTACCTAGGAAGCAATATAGACTCAATTACTTAAAGGAATTACCGTGAAAGAAGGAATAATCTCTATGCTCTAATTTCACATGTCTATGAACATGACCTCCCTTTTGTCTCCATCTGGAAAATGCCTGTGCACTCTTGAAGACTTAGCACTAATGTCATCTACACCACAAAAACCGCCCTATATGTGAGAACATCTTCCTCCTTTGTGCTCCCACAATGTTTTGAATATGTATTGGCACTTGTGTTTTATTTACTGATTTATCTAAGTGTCTCTCTCCCTTGTTCAGCTTTAGAGAATGCTGTGTCCACCACAGAATATCCATTTCTAGCACCGTATTGGATATACCTTAGGTATTCAATACATAATTAATCAATAGATGTAAACAAATCTTGATGGCTTCTGACTTGAGATCAAGATTTTAATTTTGTAGTGTTATCTACATGTCTAACTATCCTCACATGATATGGGAGTTAGTATTAATTCTTTAATATCAAATGCATCAACTATTTAAAATAAGCTCTTCTCTTCTATATATTTTACTTCAGTTCTAAAAGGATTACCTCTTGTCTTATAGAACCATTTAAAAATATGTTTCTGCACCAATTTTATGGATATGCACTCATGTTCCCATACTACTGGATTTTATACCTGTTTTTAATTCTTTATCATTTTTTTAGAACCTTGGGCTACTTATATTCTTTTATTTAATTACTTTTTCTAACCTCCTAGAACCATGGAAACCATACCTTGTCCATTAATTAATTCTATGTTTTAAGTACTTTTTTAAATGCTAGAGAAACATTACAAAAATATAACTGATAAAACCTCTCATTCTTGTGCAGTTTATATTCTGGAGGAGGGAAATAGACAATAAGCAAAACAAATAAAGAAATCATGTTGTTTATTAGAAAGTGACAAATGTTATTAAATATAAATGGAAAAATGGAGTAAGAAGTGACAAGAGAGCAAAAATGAGCTGGTGGTTGAATTTTGAATGGAATGGTCAATGAAGTCCTTTCAGAAGTTAACTTTGATCAGTGAATGATTCTAAGGGAGTGATGTGGGAGCCATACAGATTCTGTGAAGTTTACAAGCAGAGAATATTATGTGCCATTGCACTCAGGCAGCAACATATTTATGCTATTTTAGGAAAAGTAAGTAGGTCTCTGTGTCTAGAATAGAGCAAGAGAGGGAAGATTATTAAAAATGGGAATAGAAAAGTGACAAGAAAGTAGAAGATCATTAAAGGTTTAGAACAGAAGAGTTACATCATTGGGCTTACACAAAGGACTGAGGATGTGTTGATACAAGACTCTAGGGCAGAAGCCAAGAGACAGTTAGGGAGTGAAAGTAATCATCTAGCCCAGAGATAGTGGTTGCTGGACCATGGTGATTGCAGTACAGGTGATGAGAAGTAGGAAGAATTTGGATATGCTTTGAAGCAAATAAAATTCTTTATAAATTGAATGTGAGGTGTGAGAAAAAGAGAAGAAAGTCAGGGACGGTTGCAAGTCAAATTGTCCAGAACAATGGAGAAATTAAATTGCTATTAAATGCAATAGAAGTGTTTTTGAAACACGTGAGTATCAGAAACTTCGTTTTAAATATTGTGAGGTGAAATGTTTATTAGATATTTAAGTAGAGATGTCAAGTGGACAATTTTCTATGCATGTGGAGTTCAGAGAAAAGATACAAAATGGAGGTAAACTTGGAATACACAGATGGTATTTAAATCCCTGAGATTAAATGAGAGACGATCCAAGGACTAGAAACTGTCTTATTTGAAAGTGAGAGGTGGTTGAAGAAGAACCAGCATAGTGAACTTGACAGAACAGTAAAGGAAGAAAGCTAGAAAAATATGTGGTGTCATAAAAAGAAAAGAGCTAAAAAGTGTGTCCACGTGAAATGAGGACTGGAAAGTGGCCATTTCCATGAGCAGTTAGGAGGTTATTGGTGACTCTGACAATGCTGTTTAATGAAGAGGTAAAGCAAAAGCCTGATTATAGTTTCTTCCTATAATTATTTCATTAATATTCTGGGAAATATTGAATCTTAGCAGTGTTTTCTCACACCTTTGGTCCTGCTCCCGTAAGTGCTCTGCAGTTCAGTGAAGTAACATATTGTATGCAATTGTTCTGTTAAAAATAGTACTAACGATAAAAGAGGGGGAAGTGGCTGGGTAGTATTTTTAGAAAAAAAAGAGAAGAGACAAATGTAAATATTTGAAGGTTTGCTTCCATCACCTCCAATGAGACTATTCTCTGGAGAAGGAAGACAGGGTACAGTTGTACAGGTTGGGCACTGCATAAATCCTGAAGCAATGCTTCACATCATAGTGTTCGTGAATGGCACCCTTCAAAGTTATATATTTTTAAATCTAAAATGATTGTATGTTTTAGCTCTGTTTGCCATTGGCGTAGAATTGGAGACATAAATCTATTGTAGTCTTAGTCTCAATTTCTGTTTCTCATGTTTGTGCATTTCGTAACACAAAATGAGAGTTACCAGTTTAAACAAATATATTTTTCAAATGCCGTGTAAATTTAACCCTACTCCTTTTGGAATAGACAAAACCACATATTCATTTTTACTCCAAGTATTTAAAATTTGTTAAGAATAATTTTTGATGATACACCTTATATGCCAACCTTTAGGACTTGACTCTAAGATACAGGTCTCTATACCTCAAGCCTCCAAAATGATCAAACTCTGGAATTGAGATGGTTCAATCACATATTTCATCCAATGATTCAATAAATAAGTCTCACCCTCATGCTTATGTATATCTTTCTATCATTCAGTAATCTATTTATCCTCTATTTACATATTCACCCAATAATTCCTATCCCCCCGACATTCAGACTTTGAATACTAGAGATTCCAAGAATAAAAACATAACATTTACTGCCCATGCTGTTAGGTTACCCACCATTGTGCAGCAAACTCTCTCCAAACATAGTGACTTTTAAAGAGCAACCATTTTACTATATCTTATGATTTGGTGGATCAAAAGTGTTTGCAGTATTCGGTTGGATAATTCTTCTCTTTCATACTTCAAAATCTGATCACTTGATATTTTTCTGCTTGGGGTCTATGTTTGTCTAGAGGGTCCAAAACAGCTTTAATCACATTCCTGGGAGGGACAGCTGGAAGGCTGGGTATAGCCTGGTACCTCTTTCTCTTCATGTTGTCTCAGACCCTTTCCACATTCACTCTTCTGAATGGAGGGTAGAAAGATTTTTTACATCATAAATCAGGAGTCTAAAAGTAAGTGATTGAAGAAAAAAGAGTGAAAAAGAAGTCTCTTAATCCTCAGACAGGAAACTAGCTCATCACTTCCATAGTATTTCTTTGGTAAGAGAAGTCAGACACAGTTCCTTATTTAGGGCAATGTTACATAAACCACAACTCTCAGTAGGTTGCGTATTGAAAATTATGTGGCCCTTTCTAATCCACTACATATGTTAATCTTTTAATGGAGAAAGTATATTTATTAACACAATGCATCACTGTGACTGAGAAAAGAGCTACTAACATTTTAAGGGGTGGTTGATAAGATCATTTTCTTGGGCCAAGTATATCTGGAAAGCCTATGTTGCAGCTTAAGTGACAAAATATTTGCTTTGCCAATCCAAATATGGATAAAGACTTAGGAAACTTGAGCCCTAAGTTCTTTCCAGTTAATGCTCTGCTTATTAAAGGAAGTGTTTCTGAAAAGGCAAAGACCACCACCATAATCAACAAAAATGTGACACTTCATTTTCAGGTTCTCCTCTGGCTTCAAATAACTCATCTCTCCTTATAGTTTCTTAAAACGTCTGTATAGCAAAGAAATAACAAGATGATGACCTAAGAAAATCAAGCAAGCAAAATACTCATGAACAGTGACCCTGCCATGGTGTAAATGTGAGCTGGGACACAAATATTGTTCCCTTGGTCTTTCATGGAAAAGAAGAGTCATTTTGTGGCTATTTAAGACAAGATAATTACAATATTATAGTAGGTCCCCATTGCTTTATACTGCCTAATCACCCAAAGTCATTCTGTGGAAGAAAAACCAGTTGAACATAAATGTCAAGAGTTAGTAATGGTCTATACAAACTGTCCATGATCCCACTCAAGTGCTGTAAAAGAATTTCTAGAAGAGTTGTTATATATCACATATGTAGCCATGTTTGGAGCAATTGTCATTAACAGAAAACAGCCTCAGAGTAGAAGCTTTATAATCTTAGTAATAAATGACTTACTGCATTCAAAAGGCAAAAATTTCAAAAATTCTCTATTCGAAAAGCAGCAGCACAAAATTATTTTCTATTTGCTGCTTCACTACCCAGATCCTCTTTTCAATACCGACTAAAGATTTTGTATTTGCATGAGGAATTAAATGTGTAGTGAAGAAAGATTGATTTTTAAACCTCTTCTTGAATTTTCGGAAGTGAGGGAGTAAAAGAAAAAAATGAGATAAAAACTCACCAACAGCTCAGATATCCTTAAATGAAGTGATTTTTTTTTTGAGGTATTCAAATCCTTAAAACATTAACTTTACCTCTCCTAAGTATACTATTAAAAAAAAGAAGAAAAGAAAAAAAGAAAGAAGAGACCATGGTGTGAAAGAGTCTATTAAAAAAAGATGGCTATATATTGTCTTGTAATAAAATAAAAATTATTTTAATAAGTTATGCATTTTTAAAAGATATGTCTTCCCAACATGAATGGTCTATAAAGATGATCTATTTGTTTATCAACATGATTACGTACAGAAAATATATGTTTGTAGCAATGCAAAAATAATTTTAACTCACTAGTTTTCAAAATTAGAAGTTTTATTATGATTATTTTTATAATAGAACATAAATTAGAAACTGAGAATTGTTCTCTCTTCATAAAAATATATTGAATTTTAGCTTAAAGGCATTTGATATCTAAACCATAGCTCTAGCACATAGCAGTCTTTTTACTTTGGTCAAGAGACTATAAACAATAGTGAAAGGTTAAGTGAGAGAACACTAGTGGTGTCATCAGAACATAGTATTTTATATTTATCTGGTGTTTACAGTTTCCAAAGATTTTATTAACTCTTTGATTTTATTTACTCTTCACAAATCTCTGAAGCCAGTTACAGTAAGTGCTGTGGTGAGTTTTATTTTTCATATGGAGGTACTAAAGCACAATGACACAATCAAATTAGCAGAGTCAAGTTTGAACTAAAGTCTCTCCCATGCTGCCATGGGTTCTTACCTGTGTAGACGAAGTAAAAACTCACATCCTCATCCTTTTGAGTCAAATGGACACTTATGCAAATTGCCAGCTGGCTGTTCTATATTTAGCACCAAATGTTAAATATATGATGAACTCATTCTAAATCGCATCTTATGATTCTCAACTAGAGGTTGCTACTGTCCGGATCTGATTGGAACTGGGAAAATCCTTCAACTGAGAACAGAAACCATATGCACTTTATTTATATTCCAGCCAAAACCCAGATACATGGCAGAAACATTTAATATTCACCAAATATCCAGGAGTTTTTCTACCTTTTGCAATCTTCTTTGAAGTATAATTATGATCATGTGATGTATCCATGGCCAGTGAAATGAGAATCAAATGGACACGTGTGACTTCTGGATCAGTGCCTTTAAGCAGGTGGTGAACAGACCTCCTCCTTTAGTCTACCTCTACCATGTGTTCCAAGCTGTGTCATGTCAAGATAGAGGAGGATGGCCACACCTGCATCAGACTAGCACATGAGCAAGAATACACCAATATGGTGTTAAACCATTCAATTTTTTCAGGAGTTAGTCTCATGCAGCAACTAGCCTCGCTAATTCTAATGAATAGAACATAGTATTTTCAAGAAACAGAAAATGATTTCTGCACCTGGTAGAGTCTTCATGACTGTTACCACAAACTGATTAAACAGCAACCTTTCAGCTATAGCCTGTTAAGAGTCCCAGAACTTCTGTACAGATGCGGGACTTAGAATTCAGACTTAACCTGGAAACCTCGCACTCCCACCACATCCAGAGCATATAAACATCTCTGTTGTACAACGTGTGAGTTATTACAAAATATTTATGTCAGAAAGAAACTGAGAATCACAGTAGAATGTGGCAGTGCCAATCAAGACAGAAAAATGGCCAGTCACTGAAAGATATTTTGAAATGCTAATAGAGGAAGGCGTTAAATATATATATTTAACAATACAAATAATTACAGATTTAAACATAATAGCAGGAAGTCTCTGAAATGACATTTTGCAGTTCCATCAGTCAAAGATTGAAAGGTAGAGAGATCATCGCTCCGGTGAGTTTTAAACCTGAACACAAGAAAGGTTACTAGCCTTCCCATTGCATACTCACTTGAAATATTGACATCATGGGATATGTAAAAAGGATTCACAAAAGAAAAGGGAATTCAAAGAAACATTTTTTTCCTTAAAGGACACCTGGACAGTAATTTTTCCAAGTCTTAAAAACAATGAAAAGAGGTTAACACCTGAACACGCTTTGGGTATTCTATGTTGTTTTCCCTTTGCATGTGCGTGTATATGTGCGCATGTTTAAATTTCCTTTTCACTAATAGATTATTCATTTTAGTTCCATTTGTTGATTTAGTGATCTTCAATGCATCATTTCTTTAAATCCCAAACATAGAGTTCTTCTGGAATTTTGTTTTAATTTAGTTAAAATTTCCATCTAGAAATAATTATAGAATCAAAGGAAATTGCAAAGAGGTATACAGGGAAATCTCACTCTGGATATTTTAAAAGTCAGAACACTAATTAAGTGGGTCTCAATTAATAGTTGAAGACATAACCTTATAAGCAGAATGGGTATTCCAGATAACCTGGTATGTCTCCCATCCTAAAAGGATGCTGTCTCCATCAAGTTCCTTTCTGTCTGCACATAGGACCCTTTACATTAAGGCCCAGTAACTGCTATCATGTCCTCATCAGAACATTCATCAAGCCCGTGGTTTTGATCTACACACGGAATAATAAGGAAATCAGAATGTTTTGGTCACAATGTGTTTCAAATGAATTAGAACTCTAAGTTATCTAGAGCTTAAGAATCCATTCAAACACCCACAAAAGAATATCTGTTTGTTTGTTTACTGGATTGGACCAAGAGTAAAACTTCATCTTAGTTCAAGATCAAGAGTCATCTCCTGTTCTAATTAGATGAAGAAATTTCTATGGCTGGCTTGGCCGAGCAGCAGAAGCTGAGCAGGGCTTGCTTTTGGTGTTTAACCTGTAGCTGTTGGAACAACTGGGTTGAAACTTCAGTGTTTTATCTCATTCCTAAAATACCCCTAAAAGCCATAGTGAAGGATGTTGGTCAGTGTCATCTGGAAGGAGAAATCCACAGTTCGTTTTTTATCACATTTCAGACTGTAAAAAGATGATTATGTTTGCTTAATGAGCAGAGTCCCACTTGGAAACCAGCATAAAACTGGTTTCAGGAACTTTTCCTATTTCTTTAATCCTGAAGTTATCCACAAAGCAAAGGAAACTGAGTCTCCAAACAAAATTACACATAATCTAATGTAATCTTAAGTATTTCTTTTCTTCTTTGAAGCACTTCTAAACACACAAAGGCACTGTGTGCTCACTCTTCCCCCTGTGTGTGCACACATGCACATACGCAGGGTTGAAATAAGAACAAAAACTTAGGAGGGGCTACAAGACCTTAAGTGTTCATGTTCCCAGAAAAAGAGGTTTAGATCATCACTGGATTAGCTTGAAAATTTTGGATTCTCTTTCTGTATCTCTTTGTAATAACACACACCTTCCTTGCCAATAAATAACGTATGCATGTTTTATTACAGGTGTTTAAAGCTGTGTTGGATATTTGAACACCAAAGAGTTATAAAACCATGACACACAAATGACCTGTGCTGCAGTAATCAGTCTTACATCTCAAATGTCATAACTGCTGTGTATGTAAATGATTCATCAATGGTATTTAACCAAATTTGGGAAGCTTTTCTAGCATTGCAAATATATTTTTAAAATTTTCACTTCTATCTTCTAGTTCCTGGGTTTTTTTAATTTGAATTCTTTTATTGTATATTTGTTTCAATCCAGACCTCATCACAGTTTCCAACCTTACACATTCCCTGTCCTTGATAAATGAGTGTTCATTGATTGCTTTTCAAAGTGGTATTTACAATTTAATAAACAAGACATTTACTGTGTGACCTTAGGAAGAATGCTTAACCTCTCTGTGCATTACCGTCTTCTTGTGTAAATGTAAAGGAGAGTTAGAAATCACTCAGTGATTTCTTAAGTTCTGTTATTGGATAACATTTTAATGCTTTTCTCAAAGCATATTTTTATTTCTTCCAAATATATGTATTAATGCATACTCATCTTGATGAAGAAGAACACAGTAAAATGAATATATTTCTGAGAGCCTCTCTCATAATCCCAGATTTTTTAAAAAGATATTTGCTTAGACTCTGCTTTCAAACTTGTACTTCAAATCTTCTCTTGAAGTTTCTTTCCCCTTGGGGAAGGGAACCAACGCTTGAAAGAAGCATTTTCATCCATTGCAGTCCTTCCTAAAGCCTGCCCAAGGACTAGACTAACTCAGGAGGGAAGATGTCTTTGTCCTAAATTGAGGTTAAATACTTACCACTCCTAGGGAAAGCTTACATTTCTTTTGTGCTATGTGTCTGTGAATGTTTTATGAATCTAATTGAGCTTAAGAATCAAGTTTCTCCGACAGACACAGTTGATTTGGAAGAATAAAGATACAGCAGAAAGTTATCGATTTTTGAGAGATGTACACCTTGTGAAAAATTAACCAGACATTCCTTCAAAATCAATACAATTACCCTTGCTGCTTCAGAATTGTTACTGGCACAAAGAATGTCTCCATCACAGAGGGCAATGGTTGGTTTGGTGGCTCTTATGAAAAGCCACGGGCAAGTTATTTTCCCCTATGAACAAATTTCTTCTTTCTCCCCACTCTTTCTAATCTTCCACCCAAAAATGCCCTCATTTTTTTTAGGATCCATCTGAGGCTTTGCTGCCCTCCATAGCAGTGGCATGGAGGCCTGAAGTTAACCATTGAATCCACTTCCAGCCTAGATATCTAGTGAGACATAAATATTAAAAGCTACCTTGATTTTAGGTTTCACTGTTGCTTTCTGATTGGGGTACCACTCTACTCTTCCTGATATCACTTCTGATCTCCCCTTTTTTTGGACAACTGAAAATATGTGGTCCTTTCCCACCTTTCCTCACATGTAAGATTGTTTATTCTATCTACCATCGAATCAATATAAAGTCCTACATGTATGAGTTTCTATATTCCTTTCCAAGTCGCTGGCAAGAAACTGAAATCTGTTCCCAATATGCATTCACTGCAGGTCAAGCACTGTGCTTACTGCTGGAATACCCAGGGGAAGAACATATAAACCCTGTCATCATTGACTCACAGCATTTCTCCAAAGGGTTGCCTTTGTTATATAGGGAAAGCACATCCTTTATTGTGTAGAACTGCCCTGTGCCTTTGCAGGGTTTGACATCCTTACTCCCTATTCACTAAATGTTAGTAACAACACTCTATTACCTTGGCAACCAAAAATACCTCTTTGTATTTATAAAACAACATTGGCGAAATAACAATGGTCCTGTTCCAGCCCCTGGTAGGCTACGTAAAGTCTGTTTTTTGATGCCTGGGTACCAGATATTTAACCTGCTTCTGAACATAGACTCACTGGCTAAAGTCTATTTTGATCTTTTGGTTCTCAAAATCTTTGCTCCCTGAAGCCCCTGATCTCTATGGGAACCCTAGTCCTTGCCAGGTCAACGTTGCCTCTGGATCTCTTGTCCACAATTCCCACCTGTGTAGGCACTGCCTAATTCACTTGGTCTCCTCTTGATGGGCAAGCCGTGGTCCAATAAATCTAGTTCTTCAGGGCAAATGTCTTATTCAATGCTACATTCCTATCCGTGATTACCCTAGCAGAGTATCTGAGATATAGGGGACTCGTTTTCAAGATTTTCTTAAACAGTCAATCATATAAAATATTTATCAGGGTGGTATTACTTGGAAAAGCTGCTTTTTTGTTTTTTTATTAAATCATTTACTTAACTATTATTAATTGAGCTGCTACTAAGTGCCAGGTATTGGACTGGTCTTTGGGAATACAGATGTAAGCTAAAAAAATATGACTCCTTCCCTTGAAGATTGTACTTTCTGTTGGTAAAAGATCCTCATCAAATGATCACACAATAAAAAAAAAATTATAATGATGTAAGGTGTAAAGGAGAGAGAGAGAAAAATCATGGGAGAATCATCTTTGTCAGAGAGCACCGTGACAGTTATCCAGAAGAACTGTTACTTGAAATGGTATCTAAACTTTACATTCTAAAGAAGTCATAAGAAATAACTAAATGAAGAAAAGAGAGGGGAGCATTTCAGTCAGAAGTACTAGCATGGTCAAAGGCCTCCTTCAATGAGAATATCAAAATTTACATAAATTAAAAACCATGCATACATGCAGACGATGTAAATGGGATAAGAACTTTCAATATTTGAAAAAAATTATCTGAATTCTCCTCCCCTCCACAAGTCTGGTTTAAATGTTCTTTTTTATTTTAGGCAAATCACTAGCCCCTTTAGACCTTAGTTTTCTCATATGAAAGTTAAATTGTGAAACCTGTAGTATTTTAATGGTTTTTTTAAGTTCAGGCCTACAGATTTGTTTAATAAAAATAGTCCGGAATTTGAGGCCAAGCATCAGCTCAAAGCCAGTGCTGCCAATTGTGTAACGACAGAGATGGGCAAGGTATTGACATCAGCAGAACTATAGTTTCATTTAAACAGACAAAACAATAAATCTACCTTGTAACTGTGTATGTATGATTTCTAGCTCAAACCAAATAATCAATAAGAAATAATTATCACTGCTCTTTAAAATACCAAATATGAAAATTCAGGCAAAGGAAATTTTAAGTTATTTTAAATACACCTAGTTAAAAAAAAAGTCTTTTTATGACATTATACATTTTATTCCAGTTAAAAACATAAAAATTATTATATTGTGTTGAGGATATTTTAATGAGCCTTTGATTTTCTAGAAACTATAAAAATATTTTAAAAGCCATAGTAAAATGTAAATGTTAATGAAAAATACCTTATGCTAAATATTTCCTCTCCTCTACTATTTTTCCAATTTATAATTGCTCATTATGCATATCTTTTGAGAGTACCTACAGTTATTTCTGAATATGTCAATTCAAAATTGGTGCTACATTTTTGTTTTCCTTTTCATGTTCTTGCCTCTTTAAATCTCTCTGTGTTACAGAGATTAATGAATACAAATTTAGCTTTCAATCTGATTGTTGGACACATTATATGCCACATGCATGTCAAGTTAGTTTGTGTATCAGTTGGTTAAATCCTAATCTCAATTAGGTGCTCCCTCATTAGTTTAATTAGCTCTACTTTAAATATGTGGTTTCAATCTGTCTATTTTCTATTCCTAAAACAAATCTAGCAGGAATGCTCTTGAGAATAACTATTACTAAAGAGAATTGAATTGAATCAAACTGATTCTTGTCCCAACCAACTCTGGTTGCTTCAGTTCATTGTATCATCCTTTTTGTCCCTTATTTCCTCACTTATCACAATATTGTTTGAAAAGACATCAATGGTTTTTCTATAATGTTTCTTAGTGCCTTAGGGTTTTAAAGAAGCACTTCTGAAAATGCCTGGAGGAAGGGTAAAAAAAAATAGTTTCCAGAGCAGATCTACTTTTACTGATTTCTGGTTTGTCATTACATGGAAGATTTCATGTAATGAAGAGTTCTATGGCCACACAAACAAAAACTACACAGGTTTGTCTCACATAGTGCATTAAATATAGTGACCAGAAACTTGAATTTTAATATTTTCCATGGGAAATCATTGGAAAGTCTTGAACAGAAGGGTAACACAATTCAGATTTTAGAAATATCACTTGCCTTCTGGGTGAATTGAACTTTGGGGTAAGAGTGGAAGCAAAGAAGAGAGTTAAGAGATAATTCCAACCTTCCATATGAGAACATTACAAGAATTAGATATGGTCTTGAAGAAAGATTAAGAGGTAGACTGATTCTGAAAATATTTTGAAGGCAGATTTATAAGTCTTGGTGGTGAATATGACTGATCTGTTGCTCAAAGAGAAGCATTATTTTAAGCATGAAAAACAGGTTGGGTGGACGTCATTTACAGATAATGGAGGAGACCCAGGGACCTCTTTGATAGAAACTTGGGAAATCAGGAGATCTGTTTTTAATCTGTTAAGTTTGAAATGGTTACTCAACATTCAAATAGATTTGAAAGCTGAGCAGTTAGATATTACAGCTCAGGGAATGCATAAAGTCAAAAGCATTTATTTGGTCTTTAAAGCCACTGGGCGGTCTGGTATTACTTAGGACATAAGTATAAATAGATAAGACGAGAGCTGAGGCTGAGAGATTTTGACTCCAGGAAGAGGAGGAGGGACCAGCAAAAGACTAAGAGAGAAAAGCCAATGTCTTCAAATTGCATTAACAAGAACCTTTGCACCAGGAATGGCTTGAGACAGGTGAGGCAGGCCCCAGCAGCAGGGAGACCAATTAGGAGGCTATAGACACAACACAGGGAATAGAGAAAGTCTTAAATCTAGGGAGTAGCAATGAGAGGAGGAGAATTAGTGGTTAATTAGGGAGAAAAATAATAGGACTTGGTGGCCTACATGATACGGAGGTACTGGTAAAGTTTTTATTTTACTATTTATTTTTTTTCTTTACAATTAGGGATTCAAAACTGGGTCTACTAGTACTTAATTAAAGAATGAGTTATTTGAAAACTTATGGAAATGACATTGAACATGGTTTGTATAGAAACATTGGATTGCTGGAGCAGTGGCTACTCTTATAACCTAGGTCAAGATAAAACGATTAAAATACATGTTCAGTAAAGTTTGAGATGTCTAAAAGCATTGAACTATACCCAGAAATTTTCTATCAGCAGTTGTTTTGTTGTTTTCTTTTGTTTTGTTTAAAGTCAACATTTTGTCAAATCCCATTTTTTATTTTTTTGTACACCCTATTTTGATTGCTTAAAGTCTTCTAAAAGATAAGTTCAGAGTGGCATCCATGGGAAAAAGAAATGTAAAAGAGAAATAATCACTACACCCTTTTTATGTTACTTCTAGTATGAGTTGGAACCTTAGAGAATACTTTGGTTTTACTTCAGGTGAAATAGACTGCTGCTGCCTCCTGGTGGCAAATTGTTGGGGAACAAAATCTCTGGGTCTCGTGTTTATTTTGTGGCAGGAGGATGCATAGGTGATGACACCTATGGTAGATGGAAAAGAACTCTAGAAACTAAGGCATTTTATAGACATCAAATTTCTGTGGTCATACTTGCATAAAATGTACTGTCTGTTATTGCAATTAATGAAGCTCTTAATGTATAAGATTATTCCATGATGGCACTACCATGTCATTTGTCAGAAATTAGTCATTTCTTCATGGTTCTAGTAATTTATTATTTTTAATTATTGAAATCCTGGATCTTTTTATCCAAAACCCAGCCATCACCATCACCACCACCACCATCATCATCGTCGTCATCATCATCATCATCATCATCATCATCATCATCATCGTCATGTGAACATAGGAACTTACTGACCTTGAACAGGCATTATAACAAAGGAGGGAGTGTTCTCCTTGCCTTGTAGTTTAAGATCCTACTCCTCGATTTTTATTTCACGATTGCCTCTCCTATGTTTGAACTCTTCCCAGGTTAATAAACTATGAGGAATGCCATTTCTTTCAGAAGATACCCAACTCCCACTCATAGTGTTGGGATATTGCTTTCTGGCCTTAAGAACATAATCACATCAGGACACGATGGTAGCTTCAGTGTTTACCCAACTCTTGTTCTTTTTCATCTTTGGATAGTATTTTCATGGTTGAAATAAAAATGACCATCATCTTACTAAGGTCCTTCTAGTACAGCTTCTCATTTACAAATAACTACTCAAAAAAGACTACATACAAATACACAAGAAAAAATCCAAAATTTATAAAAGTAAGAAATGTATTCTAAATCAAAGAGGAGCATGAAAACAATTTGCACTTATTTTCTCCTAGAAGATGCTTTCAATTTAATTTACTGTACAGAATAATTCATTTGTAAACCTAAGATAGTTGCTAAGGTAAATGATGACTTAGGTGTTCAAGGAGCAAAATTGTGAGTGACTGTTTTACACTCATATAGTAAGATTTCTTTTGGTTCTTTTTTTGCAAAACAAAGATGCCTGTTTCTTTCATCCAGATAAATTCACTTCCAAGGAGACAGGAACTGTTAAAACAGTTTAAAGAAGAATGTTTGCTATTTAATTTGTGATTTTTTAGTGTAAGATTTTTCCCTCTAGATTTCATACCCTCTAAAATTAAAAAATATAATAACAATAAACATTAATACATCTCATTCTTAAGATATGGTCATGTGGGAAGTTGACATAATTTTGTGTCCCCTGTTTACCTTCCTCTTAGATCCTTGAAGTTCTTAATAGTAGAAGAAATAGCAAATCCATCTGTGTGATCCCAGTACCTAGGAAGAGTCTGGATGACCAATGAAAGTTTGTCTAACAAAACCAAAAAAAGAAATTAAATAGCTGGCAATAACAACAAGAGACAAAACTTAAGTTGTAGCCACTGAGAGGATGTCACATAAGGGGAAACCTAGGAGATGATTTAATATTTATTGATGAAGAATTAAAATTCCTCAATTATACTTTGAATTAAGGACTCCTGGCCTATTCATGATAAGTTTTTCAATGTGAATTTACATTTGAAAATATTGAATAAGCTATAAAGCTGTTAATTCCAGCTGAATTTGAGACTGAATTTGAGACAAAGTTTGCTATTGGTGTTTTCTATCGATTATTACAAAATATTTGATTTTATTTTTTACGTTGGTTGGGAATATCATGTCAAGAAAGGGAATTATCTATTTTATAATCTCCATTGTAAAATCTAAACATTTTAAAAGACCCTAGAGAAGAGGGTGATGCTAAACATACTGTCATACTATTGTGATAGAGATGTTTTAGGCATGGCAGAAAGCACATTTTGGAAGGAGGTTTTGGGAAATAATGTCTCTCAATTATGAGATATAAGTATCACTTGATATCATTTTCTGAGTCTATAGGGTAGGCTAGTCATAATTGTTACACCTTATCCCACATTCCTCTGGGGTGTTTAACTCAGGGCCTTGATGGTATCTAAATATGTACATTAAAGCACTAGAAACTCAATATCAATTTTTGCAGTAAACTTCCTCGTTAATCTTATTTTCCACTGTAATCATCTGTTTGCATCAATTTTTAACATTCCTAAAACATACACTACAGCTCATAAATAAACAAAAATATCTGAATTTACTTTGATATTTCAAAAGACATGTATTGAAAGATCTTTTAAGTCAGGTGCTGAAGAATTCTTGCAGTTTATTCAAATCTTAGTTTTCATCATAATAATAATGGCATAGCTCCATTTATCCCAACAATTAAGACAGATAATAATAAGAATCAATAACTCTTTTCCAGTAATTTCAAACCAATCCATCTGTTTCAAACTCTAAGACTGATTTTTTAATCCAAAAATAAATTAATTGCTTTAGTTTTGATTTTAATTAATTTTTAAGTCCTCTTTCATAGGTGGCACCTTGTGTGACACTTTTTTTTCCTCAGAGATTTCTGTAACTGGCATTCTTTCTTGCTATTCATGAGGTAATTTCTCCAGATTATATTTAATTTTAACTGCCTGCCCAAAATGGTAATTCCTGCAGAATAGGGATAATATAAAATAATACAAAAAATAAGACAGACAAAGTTAAACCAAAATCTCACCTTTGGAACTTCCCAGATGCATGATTAGACAAGTTATTTCACCTCTTTAATTTTCTTCTGCATTTATTCAATTACGTATGTCTTCTTTCTAGAATTCTTTTGAGTATTAAATAAAATTACAACTTACTAAGACCCAGATTCAAGTAAGTACAGAAAAAAATCAGTTATCACTATTTCCTATCCAATTTGGCTTTAGTTATTGTATTCAAGTTTTACTCAAATGTTCTATTAAAAACTTCCAAGTGAGCATTTGCAGCAAAATAAATTATTTATTTAATATATGAAGAAAAAATATAATTAAGACAAGGCTCAAAATATCTTCAGTGTATTTCGCATTTAGGTACTTGCTCTCTAATATAACATGGTGAGAGATAAAATAAAAAGAAATTTAAGAACATGGGCAGAAGCTGAGCTAGAACAGGATGCTTGATGCAGTATAATGCATTAACAACAGTAAAAAAAAAAAGAGCTGTAATGGATGTAATTAGGTACCTTTCTGTAAATAATGCAAATAATGTAAATATATACAGTGCTAATCAAATTATCTAATGAAAGACTTTTAGTTATAAGAAAATTATTTCTGTAATACCTTAGGCAGTGTGTCTTTAATATGGTTTTCAGTATATTGTGTATATCAGTTAATTGTTCAAACAGTTGAGGTTCATTTTACTACTTTTTGGGACACAGTTTTCCTACCAGCTAGATGAGGAGATAAGTGTTAACTGAGTTTTTAAAAGATGGATAGACATAAAAGAGTGCATTAACCAAACTCCGCTGATGTAATGTTTCAAAAATGATTTAGGCTGTGTTAACTGAATGGGATAGTATTAGAAATAAGCAAAAGGGCTCATCAATGTTTGAAGTTAAAAAGAATTTCCTTCACTTACTGAGTTTTCATATATACACATCATATGTTTTAGTGAGGTTGTACCAAACAGACCAAACACGCAGGCATCTCTTCTTCCTTCCAGGAATTTAAAATAATAAATAGCTTCATTGGATTCCAAACACAGCTGGTTATTTTCTAATAATATTTGTAGAAGCTAACATCAGGCAATGTCATGTGATTGCTTTCCCAAATATAAATATAGCATCAATAAAGTATAGTTTCACTTATTTGATAGAACCAGAAGCTGGAAGGGCGATGGCAGATGTTTCAATCATTTTATCATTGACTTGCTCTGTAACTGTCTGTCAGTCAATACGTTTTTGTTGCTTTCTGTTGCTGAAATGGTCAATGGTAATGCAGTTATCCGTATACTTTTTTGTCTCAGTTATTACCAGGCAAATTGAAAAATAGCATTTATTAAACAAGTTTTGTCAAGTACTTATTGCACTATCAAAAACTAAGTAAGAGAAGACTTGAAATGCTGTCTGTAACAGTTCTTGATGAGAATTATAAGACATCACATGACAAAAAACTATAAGAATACTTTTGCTTTAAAAATTATGATATATGGTATTAATCTACTACTCACACAGGTTCTAAATCTGGTCCTCTAATTAGTGATGCTGCTATGGAAACATTTGAATAAAAGAATCCCAAAGTTTAAAGTTACCTTTAAGAAAACTTATCCAAGTATCTATAGGATATTCACATCACCTCTGGAATATCACAGTGAGTGGTCATCCAAGGGAAGCTTGAACATTTACCACTATGGAGGCCACTGATTTCACCTGGGAAAAACTTTGGCAGTGAGAATAAATTTCTTTATATTAATCCCAAATTTGACTGCAACCTAAAACAAACAAACAAACAAACAAAAACAAGAATTATGTACCTGCTATAAACCAGGCACTCTTTTGAATACAGAAAATAAAATAACGAATGAAAGGGGGTTCCCAGTCGCATGGATGTGTTGCTGTGGGATGGCTGAGATAATAGGCACATACAAAAGCAAGTGTATTAGAGTAATATGCACTAAGATAGGTATTTGCACAGAATGTAATGGAATTGCCCAGGAGGTAGCTGGAATCACATGTGATGCCTAAGTGAAGAACAGAAATGTGATATATTGTTTCCTGCTAAGAAATAGATAGCATTTACATATGTAGCAAGTTCTTCAGCTGATAATAAATATTGTGGCTAAACCATACAAGGCAACTACCATATAGTAGCTACTTAGCCAAACACCTTTCCTAGACCACGTCACCTAATACTCATAGATGTCACATGAGACAGACACTCATTAGCTCCCTTTTGCAGATGAAAGAACTGAGATATGGAGAGGTGAATTTAATTGCACAAAGTTACCCAATGAGCGAGTGGCTAAGTGAAGTTTTGAATCTTAATCCCTGAATGAGCACCTCTTCTTGGTAGTGCTGTGACAGTACATTTCACATCAAAGAAAGGTGATGAATTAGATTTCTTCTTTGTCAACATTTTTCCTTTTAGATAACACTAGATAATTTCTAAAAAATCCTTTACTTTCTTATTGTCTCAGATCAAATATAGGCAGCCAGCTTTGCTGCTATAGAACCCCAGGGCTCTCTATGCTCACAACCAAAAGTGCCCTCCATCTTCTAGCCTACGCTATTTCCTTCAGTGTATTTACCATTTGAAATAAGAGTATATATGTATTTGCTTAATAATTATTGTGACTATTCAAGGAATGTAAACACCAGGAGGTCAAGAGCTCTGGCCCTTAGAGTTACTGTGTATCCATAGCAACTAGAATAATGCTTAACATCTAGTGAGACTGGAAGAGATGAAAAGATGATGCATTCACTTTTTCAATGGATTTTTATTAAGTGCCTCCTATGTGATGAACTCAAATGAAAATTTTTAAAATAGAAAACTTGCTAATACCAAAATAATACCAAAATAATACTATGTTGAGAAATCTCATTTCCCCAGTTTAGATGAGGAAACAAAGGTTGAGAAGTTAAAAAAAAAATTGGGCCAAAGCCCATCCAGCCAGTTAGTAGATGGATGAGCTAGAATTAAAATCAGACTCTCTTACTCTAGAGCACTTGTTTTTGCTTCTATATTTCAGGAAAAAAAAATGTGGTTAGTGCTAAAATAAAAGTGAGACAAGAGAACTAGTAAAGAATAGGAAGCAACTGATTCGGCCAGAGCAAATCAGAGAAATGTCTCAAAAATGATTTTTTCAATAGGTTTGGAAATTTGAGGAGGAATTTGACAGGTGGAGAGGAGCACCAGCGTGAGATTCCTGGCAGAAAGCAGTGTGCAGAAAAGCATGGGTGTGCAAACAAACAAAGGTCCATTTAACACCTGCCTCCTTGAATATGAACCCTGCTTCTCCCCAACCCTAGTGGCAGCAAGGCTTTACAAGCTGCTTGTAAGAATATCTACAAAACAAGATTTAGCCACTAAAATTCAAACCAAGACACTGATAGCTATCATTCAGCCCACTGAAAGTGTAACAAATCGGCACCTGGTTCTGTCTACCAAGTGCAGACAGACAAATTGAACGTGGCAGCATGGACATCAAAACCTGACTGCAATGAATGGGACTGGCAGCTGAGCATCAGAGGTCACTGGCTTGCCCTCTTAATATATTAGGTTCTCATAAGGGATGCAGATCACAGTCTTCATTTTCATATTTATGTTCATTTGAGACTCGCCATCAGATCTACAAGGTTAACTGCCCACTGAACAATAGCATGAAGTCTGCAACAGAGAATTTGAGTATCAATTGTCATGCTTCACGAGATAAACAGGAGTCAGAAATTCCTCTGAGGGCAACACACATATTTGTATCTAAAGTCATTGGGAAATTGTTCCTGAGACAAGTTTAAGTTATGATTCAAGTAATTGTCAAAAATATGACATTATGACATAAATATGAAATAGAGTAGATTACCTATGGGTCTGTGTTTTAGCATCAAATCCCACTCTGCAGAGAGAAGCCCATTCCCTATAAGAAGAAACTGTCTAGTGGTCTGGAAGTGCTAAGGCATCTCAAAAACCAAAGTGTGTATTCCTTCCCTGCCAGTCACTGACCTTACTGGGCTTGGAAAAAGTTAGGTTTACTTAATTATTTAAATAAGTTGTTTGTTGTGCATTTGTGTGTCTGCACATGTATGTCTGTGTGTATTTCTCCAAAGAATATTTTATTTTATTTTTATAATCAGAATGAAAGCAAGTCCCACTTATCAGAAATTAAACAGTACAAAGGAGATTTTTCTGATAAATTCTTATAGTGGTTTCTTTTTTAGAGGTGTCTCCTTGAATTGCTTGAATTTTAAACATCTGTAGTAAGTTATGTATCATTTCTAAGTGTGTTAGCACTGAATCATTTACTTTTCCAGAAAATAAAATCCTTTTCTCTGTTTCATCACTTTTTAGTTCACGATCATGCACATGTAAATGTCTTAGGTATTTTTTACCTTCAGGGATTTTGCAAACCTAAAAGGAATAAAAACGAGAAGAGTATTAACCAACCCATCAAACACCTCTCTCTTCAATGGCCTATAGGAACATATTTGTGAGCTAAAAAAGTGGTGTGGTTTGAACTAGGGGAACTGTTAAATGTACCTTTAGAACTCTATGTAGGATATAAAATTTTAGAGATATAGCTCTGTTTCTACTTCATCTCAACCAGCTTTAATTCCTACAAAGGGAATACTAAATCTTGAAAAGGCCTAGAAAAGGACAAAGAATATTTCTTTGTGAGCACATTAAATATGCCAGGCTTCTATGGGCAATTTATTTTTCCAGGCCAAATTCACCAGTTCTCTCCCCAACAAATCATTTATAGATTCTATCAAAATGTGAGTTAATGAATCATAGCACTGAATATCTATTGGCTATACAATTCCACTATGCTTTTACTTTTCTTAAATATTCTGCTGAACCAATTTTAGATGGAAGGAGATAAAGAAATGAGTATATTAGCAACAGGCCTATTAATAGTTTCAGAATAAAGTTGCAGAAACTCTCATTTTTTATGGAAAATAAAAGGAAATATATATAAGAAATTGCTATTGTATGTAGAGAAATTGTGTTAAATACATACAAAAATTGACTCCCAGGAACATATTCAAAGAAGTGATATTTATAGAATTAAATTTGTGACTTGAGCTACTCCTTCACAAGCCTTGATTTCATAAACGTATGATACAGTAATTGTCTTCTTTTAATGTAATTTGTATTCAACTGTAGATATATGATAAACAAAACCAATTGCTTCTGGGTTCTTTTGTATTAGCTTAGCTGTAGAAGATAGGACAAAATAGAAATGTGAATAAGCTTATTAAGGATGTTATGCAGCTAGAATCTACATACATCCATTCACTGATACTAACCTACCTACATGATTTCTCAGTGGGCATCCTAGAAATCTAGGATCAAATCTTTCCTTAAAATAAAGAAATCTCAGATTCAAGGTATACACTAGATTTCAACCCCACGAGAACTTGAAAATGTTTCATCTCCTCTTGGTTTAGTGGAGAAATTTGAGCTTGTTTGGGCTTGTAGTTTAAAACAAGTAAAAGCCCCACCACCTCTAAGAGGAGAGTTGAGGTTAATGGTAAGTGTGCTTTCAAAGGTTTGAACCTGAAAAAAGGCACCTCAGAGAGCGATTCACAGCTATGTTTGGAACTATAGAAATGAACTTGAAATCATGAGAAATCCATGAGAAATTTGCTTTTCTTCCAATATAGATGGCACTATTGGCTTACCATCAAATTCGCATCATTTGGAAGATATCTTTGTCACTGCATTTCTTACTTCTTCAACTAGAACTTTACCAAACTGCCTACCAAGACAGAACTGTACATATACAATCTACAGATGTTCTTCCTATGGGAAGATAGCACTTCTGTCTAGTGATTCATGTAATAGAAGAACTGAGAAGAATCCTTTGCCTCCTTTCCCTCAGTTATTTATAAGACCACATAATGTGTACACTGCAGAGAGCAAAAATGACCTATTAAAAGCAACCAAAGCTAGACGAATTCTACTATATTTTAAAATCATTGAAGCACAATTTTCTTGTCATATGGAGTAATGTGTTAAAAAGTTCTGAGATTATGAAAAAGATGACCTTTTAATTTTGAAAGCCAATAAAATGAGATTTCCTTAAAAGCTCTTTTTGTGGGGAAAAATTATGAACTTATCTGTATTTGATTGTATTATTATTCCTTTTTTTTTTTGTCAGCTCCATGAAATAACCTTTAAAAATAGCCATGTGGTAACAGTCAATAATGTAAATGGTTTTAAATCTCTTTATTTTTTTTTTGGAGGGGGGAGGTGCTGTGCAGAGAGGCATCTAAATTGATGTAGTATTTCTTATGTTTAGGAAGCCCTTTACCCTAAAACTGTGTATATGAGGATGAGAAGAAAATAAGAAAGAAAATTACATTAGAAGAGAATTCAATAGATTGAAGATTAAAAACTTCTCATGTGCAACTGAGGTCAAATCTGAAAAATTTAGTTGTAGTTATACATATGTAATACATTTATAAAGCAATCACTCAAAAACTTTAGTCTACAGTATATCTTCATTGTTATTACCCATAGGCAAGATTTTTAGTTTGGCAGCAAGTAGAATTTTAACTTGGCAGCAAACTTGCACTTAGCAGATATTCAGTGTTCTATTCAACCCTCCACAAATCAACTAAGTATGAAACGCTAAGGGAGAGGCCAGAGAAATGAAAAGAGATCTGTCATTGCTTTACACTAGTCCTGAATCCATCTACATTACTTTGCATCCATTCTTCACTTGCTGGGTGAGCATCAATGTGTTAATTATTCCAGCTCAATCTCAGGATCTTAGTGTAAAAGAAAAATAGTACATTTTTTGCTTTGCTACATTGATATGAGACCTGGAGTTGGCATGTTGGCCTGATTTTTGAGCCACCCAACATAATGCAAGACACAGAATTTAGGCAGAACAAATAATAATGGTATGGTTGTTTCTCTCTTTACTATGTGAATAAATAAATGTTTCTTTATTTATGTTTCTCATGAAAAGTAAAATACATCATCCTTTAATTCTACTTTTACCATAGTCCATACACCAGCGAGATTCTGTTACTAAGGAAGAGTTAAACTTGAAGTGATAAACATTCTATTATCACTACAATCCTACTCCAATCAAGATGTTGACTCTGTTTCTCTCTTGTTATCAACTCTCTTGGGTATTTCTATATACTCATGTTATTTGTCAGCATCTAAAATAATAAACCAATCTCTATTTCTTAAAAAAATTTCTCCTGGCCTTTTGATACACTTTATTTCCCCCAATTTTCTGTCTATCATTCTGGCCTTTCTACCTCAGAATTTTTATAATGTTCTTACTTCTAAATAAATACATTTCTCAGTTTGCTTGTGCTCTTTTCATTCCTGTGTTGTATAACTACTATGTGGTATCACCAATTCTTATGGCTTTAAATATCATATGTACATGAAGGAAAAAATAGGAACCATATGCTTATCTCTAGATCAGAACTCTTCTCTGCATGTCAACCATCAAACTAAGAAAACAGACTTTTCTTGATTCAGCACTTCACTTCCACTCCAATTCCCTAATTTCTCCATCATTCTCAATGGTTTTACTGTTGCTCAGTTACTCCAACCAAAAAACATAGATATCAGTAAGGTACAATGTCCAAGAACATGGGCCCTATGGTTCAAACCTCTATGTCCTCACATGGCAGAAGGAACAAGGAAGCTCTCTGAGGTCTCTTTTAGAAAGACACTAATTCCATTCATGAAGGCTCCATGCTCATAACCTAATCACCTCCTAAATTCCCATTTCTGAATAATGTCACATTGGGGATTAGCTTTTATTATGTGAATTTGGGGTAGGGGACACCTTTAATCTATAGTAATGACTTTGGGCAATTTTCTGCACCTCTGTCACAGTTTTATCAGTTGTGCTTTAGTCAGTATGGGTTGCTTTCACAAAATACCATAAACTGCATGGTTAAAATAACAAAATTTTACTTTGCATAGTTCTGGAAGCTCGAAACTCCAAGATCCAGATGCCAGCAAGGTCAAGTTCTGATAAAGGTTTTTTTTTCTGGTTTGTAGGTGACTGTCATCTTGCTGTGTCTTCACATGATAGAACAGAGGTCACCCCTCTCATGTATCTTCTTATAAGGTCACTAATTCCATTCATGAGGGCACCACTCTTGTGACCAAACTATGTCCCAAAAGCCCCACCCCCAAATACTACCACATTGAGGAACTAAGGAAGAGGGCTCGATATGAATCTGAGAAGGAGATAAACATTCATTCCACAGCAACTTATAAAATAAAGATGATGCTAGAAATTCCCATACGTTGAGAATATTGTAAGTGTAAAATTAATGACTTTTTTTTCCAGCAATGCTTTGCACAGTGTTCCACCTAAAGAAAATACACAATAAGTACTACCTATTATCATCACCATTATCGACAACAGTGCCTTCATCATCATTGCTGCTATCATTTTTCTCAGAACCTTCATCTTCAGGATTATCACCATCATCAACCTCATCTCTGGTTGTTAACTTTCTATCACCATTCACATTCACCCCATGAGAACTCTTGTGAATTTTCAAACATATTTGTAATATTTTAAATCAACCCAGTCTCTCTTTCTCTGCCACCCCTCTAGGTTCAAGCAAACATCGCTTTTTACTTGGACCATTGCAATATCCTTCTAGCTGGTCTTGCCAGTTCTTTTCTTATTGCCTTCTAGTCCTCTGCTGGGGCTAACGTGAATTTCTAACATGTCAATAATTTGTCTTTAGTTTTTCTACATTGATATTTAGAATAAAATTAAAGCTTCTTGACATGTCTTAAAAGTCTTATACAAACTCTTGCTATATAACAACTCACCATTGTATCTTTTACACTTTCTACTTGGTTCATCAGGAGAGTAATATAGTTTTGTATTTTTAGAAATTATTTAGATATTTGTCACCTCAAGGCTCTTTCCTATCTTTTTCTCTGTCTAGTTTCTTCTGTTTATCATAGCATATTTTTTTAATTAAATAATTTGAAGTTTTTCATAGAAATGAAAATGTATCTATTTATATACTAAATGACAGGATGAAAGTTCTCAAATTACTCTTATAGTGTCCAAAATTCAATCTCAACATTTTTATAAGGTTCTTACTTATAAATAATATATTTCTCAGTTCTGGTCATGGCTATCTTTTCTGTGGTTTCCACAGAACGTGTTTTCAAACACAAATTTTGTAACTTTTAATAGTCACCCAAGTGAAAGTTCAAAACTTAACAAACTAGCAAATAAAAATAAAAATAAAAATTAGAAGGAAAAGGAGAAATGAAATAAAAAAATACAGCAAATAGATAAAGGATATTTCTACTCTATTAAAGACAGTATTACATGGCATAAATATTAATCCACAGCAAATAAGTTTATATGTATTTAAATACATATATTATGTATTCATATATTTTAAATATATATATCATTCTTAATATCAAGGAGCAAATTATAAAGTCCATTTTATTTTTAATGCAAAGATGTTTTCTTTCTTAATTGAAGAAAATATTACTTAGGCTTTCATACAAAAAAATACATAAAAATAAAAATATTAAAGAAGAAAATAAATCTCCAAAGGCCAAAACTTAAATGCAGCTACTGTGATCATTTTGATCCAGAGGCCTCCAATTATACTTATTTTAATAGGATGAATGTGTATAGATTTTTTGAAGATTCCTGCCAAATATTAGAAATTGCCATTAACTCAGCACATAGTAGCCTAACTTCCACTAGAGAAAACTGTTCAGTATAGTGAAGAAGCTGGTTCCAAATTTTATATATATCAAAAAAAAAAAAATTAAGTGAACTTTTTGCAACAAGATATAGAAATTTTAGGAGAAATGTTTTTTTGAAGTTACGTAGAATGGTATTTACCTCATCTGTAAAACATGCTTTTCTCTCAGTAGTTTTGTAGCCTACAGTGATACCAAAAGATAACTATTTGGGGAAAAAAGAACTAACATTTAAAACAAAGTGATGTCTCACTCTGTTTCTTGGATTTTTATAGTTCTTTATTCATTACTCACTTTGGTAGATAATATATGTAGTTTAGTGAATTTGTACTGACAGATTTTATGTTTTTTCTCTTAATTTTTTCTTTAACAGTAAAATTTTATTATCTTTTGATTATATCAACAGAGAAATTTGAAGATAATTAAAAGCTGCAAGCATTTGGTGAGTTTTTTTGAGTTCACTGAAGCACAAAACAGTATTTCTTTAGGGGGTGCAAAAATCTAGGCTAGCAAATATGACTTCTCGGATATCTGCACCGTCACTACATAATTTCAGAACCTGCTAAAACACTTGCATTTGTAATAGTTTTGGCACAAAACACTGACATACATACCTACATATTATGTGAACTTAGAAAAGACTACAGAGGCAAACAATACATGAACGATGGACTCAAATTGAAACAAAGCCAAGCAAGAGTAAGCACACTATATGAACTAAGGTTGTGTGCTACTTTATAATGAGAAAAATGGTAGAAAAACTGAATTACCATGCAATGCATAGAAGTAGCAGTGTACTAAAATAAAGAAAAATAAATTGCATTTTATCATTCAGAGTCATCTTCACATTGTAATTGCTGATTTAGCATCAATAAAAAAAAAACAAAAAACATTTGTCACAGTAAACTAATGATGTTAGTTTGAATTTTATTGTTTCTTTAGTGTTACTAGCATTTAATTTTTAAATTCTCTTGACTTTATAGCTTCATACAGCTATAAGAAGTTTAGACACCTGTTTATGTTTGTACTTATTTAACTAACGCTATAATAAAACTATCAGTCAACAAGAAAAGCTAACAAATGCCATGAATTACAAAATAAATAGATAAAACTGAAATATTTGTTACAATATTTTGTGTGTTATTCACACACAAATCATGTACAACAGAAGGTAAGCAAGAAGTCTTTATGCTTTTTCCCTTCATTCATTTCTTCTTTAAATTAAACTTTTTATTTTGAGATATTTGTAGTTTCACGTGCAGCAATAAGAAATAATATATTGAGATACAGGTTACTCTTTACCCAGTTCTCCTCAATGGCAATTGAAATATATTATTTTCAGAATGTTATACAAATGAAATCATACAATATATAACCATTTAGATTGGCTTTTTTTCACTGAGCACATCTCTCTGGAGATTCATTCAAATTGTTGTGTATTAAATGTGAATTCCTTTTTATTGCTGAGTAACATTCTAGAGTGTGGATGTACCACAATTAGATTTACCATTCACACACCGAAACACATTTAGCTTAGTTCCAGGTTTTAGCAAGTGTGAATAAGGTTGCAGTAAACATTTGTGTACAGAGTTTTGTGTGAGCCCAAGTTTTCATAAATGCCCAAGTGTGCAACTATTGGGTTAAATTTTAGTTGTGTGTTTAGTTTTTCAAAGAACTGCCAACCTGTTTTTCAGAGTGACTGTACCGTTTTACATTCCCACCAGCAATATATGAGTGATAAGTTTCTCCGTATCCTCACCATAATCTGGCATTATTACTGTTTTTATCCTAACTTGTGGTTTATATTTGCATTTTTCTAATAGCTAATGGTGTTGAACACCTTTTGATGTGCTCATTTACCATCCTTATATCCTCTCTGCTGAAATGTCTCTTTGTTTACTTTTTCTATTTTCTAATTGGATTTTTAAATTGGTTAATTACACACACACACACAAACAAACACACATGTATAGTTGATATATTCTAGATATTTAACCTTTACTGGATTTAGATGCTAGTCTTTTGCTAGATTTGTGGTTTGCAAATATTTTCTCCCAGTGTGTACTTTAGATTTTTATATTCTTAACAGAATCTTTTGCAATGCAAAATATTTTAATTTTAATAAGCTCCAATTTATCACTTTTTTATGTAGTATGATTTTTGTTGTCTAGTCTAATAAATATTTACCTATCTCAAGATCCTGAAGATGTTTTTTTATGTTTTTTTTTCTAAAATTATTATGATTTCGTGCGGTACTTTTAAATCTGTGATCCATTTCTAGTTAACTTCTGTCATTCTGCTACAGCTTAAGTCATCATTCTTGTTTTTGTTTTCGGTTGAATATTCAGCTACTCTAGCATCATTTGTTGAAAAATCTATCATTGAATTAATTTTGCATCTTTGTTAAAAATCAGTTGGACATGTTTTTATACATCTATTTCTGTGTTTCTTCCTTTTTTTGATCTGTGTATCCAACATTTCACTAATATCAAACTTTATTACTGTAGTTATACAGTAAAACTTAAAATTGAGTCAACTGATTTATTCCCTTTCTTAATTCTTTAAAAAATGATTTTAGCTATTCTGCTTTTCTATTCTGAGTGTGTGTGTGTAAACTCTCACTTGGGTTCTGATTTAAAAAATTACATTAATCCTATAGAACAACTCAGGGAGAATTGAAATCTTTGCTATCTTGGGTCTTTAAATCCTAAACATGGTATATATCTTTATTTATTTTTGATTACTTTAATATTTTCTTTTTTAGGCTCACTCAGCTTCTTAAATCTATACAATTATTTATGTTGCTAAATTTGAAAACTTTTCAATCTTTATTTTTTAGTGTTTTTCCTCCTCACCTCTTTATCTCCCTACCCTATTCCATACCCCCAAGGATTGTGATAGCATGTATGTTATCCTTTTCGTTTGTTTTGTTTTATTATAGTCCCACACATCCTTGGGACTCCGTTTACTTGTCTGTTTGTTTGTTTGATTGCTTATTATTTTATTCTATTCTCTCTCTGTGTTCAACTGCCCAATTTCTATTGTTCCTGCATCCATTTCACTGATTCTTTACTCTTTCCCCTCTATTCCTCTATTAAATACCTCAAATACTTTTAATAGCAATTTTTTAATATTTTAGTTTTAACATTTCTATTGGTTCTTTTCTATATATTTCATGTCTTAGCTGACACTGTCTTTTTAATTTAAGTACATTTGTAAAGACTCATTTAAACATTTTTACATTTGTAAAGACTCATTTAAACATTTTTATGACTGCTTTGAAATTAATTCTAACATCTGTCACCTCATTTTAAAAAATTTTGTTGATTGTCTTCTTTATTCAGTTTGAGCTATTTCTGTTTCCTCGTGTGACTAGTGATTTTTCTATTGAAATTTGGACATTTTTGTATTATATTTTGGAGCACTGGGTCTTACTTAAACCTTCTATCTTAGCAGGTTTTCCCTGACCATGCTCTCCAGGAGAGGAAGACATTGTCTTTTTATTGTCAGATGCAGGTGCCATTCCAGTGTACTTACTCACTCTCATGATGACTGATGGGTAGAACTAGGAGAACTGGCTCTGTCTAGACCTCTAGCAGGAATTCCCTGGCTGAGAAGAAGTGAAGCATCTCATTGCCATTCCCCACATGCTCTGCTCTGACACTGGGGGTGGGAGCTTATTACTGCTGATTGGTGGTAAAAATCTCGATTGTTCACTAGGCTTCTTTTGGCACCACTCCAGTGAAGAGAGTGAAGAAAGTCTCCCCTCTGTCAGGCAGGGTTGAAAATCCAGGCTTCCCAGGTCCTCTACATTGACACTGCAAGGGGTGAGGATTCTTTAATGGATGATTCAGGTGAAGTTGTGGCTCCCAACTTGGTCTTTCCCCTGAAATCACCTAGTCAGGGGAGTTGAAGCACCATGTTACAACCCAGGAGGGTGGACATCTGGGCTTTGCTGATGTAGGTGGTGAGGGGTTCAGGGTTTTGTTTTTGTTCCCCACCCCTCATGGTGTTTGGCTAGAGTAGAATGTTTATTACCTAAGTTTTTTTTTTTTCTTGTTAGGCTGCCCCTATCCTGGTCCTTTGGTTAGAGAGAGTAGACTTTGGGGGAACTGTCATGTCACCACCCATGAATATTTCCAGGAAATATAAAGCAAAAAGAAAAAAAAAACTCAATATGTCTTTCCTTGATTCCAAGGTCCTTAGCTGGTCTGCCTCCCTTTGCCACCTTTCAGAGTTTTCTTATGTTTGCTTTATATATAATGTCCAGGATTTTTACTTGGAGGCTTAAGAGGAAAATAGAAAATAGTATATTTACCGTATCTTCTCAGAAGTGGGAACTTCCTTTCATTTAAAAGCAAAGTAATATAGTGACTCATATAAATAAGTCATGCTGGTCTCAACAATATGTTTATTTTCTAGTATCTCCACTTTCACCAACAGGGTTCACTAGATCTTTGTACTTACCTTACCTTTCTTTTTATATTTTTCTCCTCAATACAATTGCTATCCCATTTGAAAGAGTCTGACATCTTCCTTCCCAACTCTGTATTCTAAATCCGAACTAAAAATCTGCTGTTATTTTCCCCAGGATTATCTTCAAGTTTTAAGCCTGGAACCTTCTATTCACTATTTGTTGACTTGTTTGATGATTTCTGCTACCTCTTGCCTTTCATTCCTGTTTTACATTGTATCTGATTGAGCCAAATCTCGCCTAATAGAACAAACTCTAAAGCTGTGCAAGACGCAGCCTCAATCTTTAGCTTCGTTCATTGCAAACCCCATAATCAACTGCTGCTGAACTTAAGAAACTCAAGACAAAAACCATCTCAAAGAATGATGACTCATAAGGTAGAAAACAAAAAGGTTATGCCCTGATATTGAACTCTAAGCTGATTTCTGGGATTCAGCTAATTCTTGCACTTCCTTATATCACAAATTTTGCTCTTTCTTCTTGACTTCTGGGGCTTAGAATTTTGACTCACTCTTGACCAAATTGGGTCACTCGAATTAATTCAGTTTTTAATAAACACATCCGCGCAACTTAGTCTTTGTGATGTTCAAAGCATTTTCTCCGACAGCTTATGCACTCTCAGCCAAGCACTGAAATGGTTTTGTTTTGATTATTAAATCTCAACTCTGGAAACTTTATATTCTGGTAATCCTTGTATAAACTAGTTTTCTTTATGAGGTATGTGTGAATGTACTTAGAAAAGTTAAAGACATCTGTATTGAAATGCAGAGAATTTTTATCATTAGGAGTTTGTTTTAAAGTAATTCACTACCCAAATATATTTATGGGATCAAAACTAAAAAAAAAAAAAATGGCCACTACTTCCTGTAGGAGATGGTACATAGTCACCCCTTTCAGGATGACATGAAGTTAAAGAGCATATCCTTTGGCAGTCTCCTTTATTAACATAGTATACATTTATCATTTATGTACATGTTTGTATATAAATGCACATTTTTCTCTGTAGAATGATATCATTTATTATTATTTTATAAATGATGAATTTGCATCAACTAAATCTGTATTTCTCAGTTGTTTGGAAGAATCAGAAAAGTCATCCAAAGAAAGAAAAAAACAAAGAGTAAAATATTTTGCGCATTGCCTAGATTATGATAAGCAGTGGTATTTAAGGTGCAATTCTGTTTCAAATATAATTTCTCACATTTGATGAGAATGCTCTTTTTAACCAGTTCCAAAGGATGACACAGAAGCAGAATGCAATTGAAATTACTTCCTTCTTGATTCTCGATTGGATTTTCCTTCTATGGAGAAAGAAGCAAAGAGGAATGGTAGATATAGTGAAAAACCATTGTTTTCTCCACTCCAGTATTTATTCCTTTTACTTTTGGACCTCTGTTTTCCTTTAGGAACCTCTCTCCTTTATTGTTAATATATTGTAAAGAAACTTATTTCATTTCTGGTTCCAAGCTGCCCATTCAACTTACTTCTGACCAGGCAGCACACTCCAGCTATGTAATTAACCTTGACCAGAGTGATTGGCTTAACAATGACCATGTGGCCCTAATCATCCAAATAAGTTTTATATTTTACATTTTTCATTGGAAATATAAGGGAAGTCATGGATAGACATATGAGATCGAAGAAGCATAGTCCAATGGCTATGAGCACAAACTCTAGATTGTCTACCTCCAAAACTGTGTCATCATGAGTAAGTTTCTTAAGCTTCCATGCCTCAGTTTCCAGTCTGCAAAATAAGAATTAAAATGGTTCCTACTTCATAGATGTTTACAGGGTTAAATGAGTTATTGCATCTAAAATGCTTAGAATAGGTGTTTATTTTATGATTTTTTACTGCATTTTTTAAGCTGATGGGACATAAACATGGAGCTGCCAATAGTCATTTTGTCATAAACACCCATTAGAGAATAAATTCAACATAATGGAAGAATCTATTTAATAGATGAAGGGATAGGTCAGTCAACATCATTTGATACTTGATTATTTGATTTACCAAGCTCATGAGTCAGTGTGCATTAGGTGTTTGTCTCTTGTAAGTAAAGAAGCCCTGAGGAATACAGAAAAAAGAGATCTACTGTTTCTGGAGCAGTCTGTCCATTATCTAAAGTGGAACAGCAAAATAAAAATCTCTAAAAAAAAAGATCTGGGTGCCAAATTTAGTCAATGCATTAAAAAGTATTTATTGGATGCCTACTATGTGTCAGGTACAAGGTGGGCACTTAAGATGCCAAAGAAAAAGCTGTCCCCACATCAGAGGAGGTTACAGTCTCATGAGAAGATAAGTGTATTTGTCAGCTCAGGCTGCCATAACAGAAAACCACAGACTAGGTGGCTTAACAGAAATTTATTCTCTCACTGTTCTGAAGTCTAGAAGTCCAAGATTAAGATGCTAGCTAATTTAATTTCTGGTATGGGTCATATTTCTGGGCTACAGATTATCTCCTTACTTATGTCCTCACATGCCTTGCTTTTTCTTGTTTCAGCCATGAATAAACTAGATGCCTTCCCATTTCCTATACTTTTATAGGAGTGAGAGAGAGTGAGAAAGAGAGAGATCTGATATCTCCTCTTTTTCTTATAAAGACACCAGTCTTACGGTATTAAGACACCACCTTTTTGACTGCACTTAACATTAATTACCTCCCTAGTCCTTATCTCCAAACATAGCAACATTGGAAGTTAGAGCTTCAACATGTGAATTTAGTGAGGGACACAGTTCCCTCCATAACAGTAAATCACAATTCCACACGTGTTCAAGAGATGAAATGGTTTCATAATATATCATCATTTTCTAAAAAGATTTGTCATTCAATGAAATGTAATTCTTGAAGATAAATACCATCAAAGGCAGCCTCTCGTAAGTAAATGACTAATATAAAAATATAGAATGTAAGGATAATTCTTAACACAATTAGTTCTGCCATTCTAAAAGAAATATTGTAGGAAAATGTTTATTTTACAAGATAAATAGGAATGCATGTTCATTGCATATGCACGGCTTGAGTTGTGGGTACTAAGACAAAATGATTGCAAAACAGTCGATTAGAACATGTCTGAGCCTTGCCTGTATGTGTTCACTTGACCAAGTGATTCTGCTGTACTAGTCAATGGATACAATAAAAAAAAAAGAGAGAAAAAACCAACCAAATCAGGAATTTGACATTTAAAAAATTGATGTAAAGAAGCAGAAAACCTATGCACTGATCTGACAACAGATAGTGTTGACAAATGATTATATCGATTAATTGATTTAAGCCTTTTTAATTCCAAGCACTAAAAAGGTAAAGCTTCCAAGGTCAAGTTGGCGAGTTATAGATGGAAGACCCTGCCTGATGGGTGGTTCTTGGTTAGCACAGTGCCAACAAAGAGCCAGCCACTCTCTAGGCACTTTTGGCATAGAATTGCTTTTGATTTTAAGTACAAACATAAGAGGTGGGTATTGTTGGTCCCACCTTATAGTCAAGGAAACTGAACAAAATCTGTTGCTTTGCAGGCGTGGCTCAGCCACAGAACAGTCACAGCTCCGCCAGAACACACAAAACTGAGCTTTAGACCTAACTCTGCCTCAACAGATACTGTGCTAGGGTCAGACAAGCATCAGCTATGACACCATCGGTTGACATGTGTAATTAACAGTGAGGGAGAAAAGTCATGATAGGTCAGAAAAATGGACTCCAGGACCCCACACTCAATGCCCATTATTTTGCTTTTATTTTCACAATGTACATTGAAAATTCATGGTCTTTTATTTGTTTATTTTAATTATTATTTAATTATTTTTGTCATGCTTGGTTTATAAAAGCAGAACATTAAAAAAATTATCATTATATGGTAACAAAAAAAATCACAATTATCTGCTTCATTTCTTGCCAGTTCTCAGTCCCACTCACCAGAGGCAATGATTGGGACTTTTAGCTCTTCCTCTGGTGTTTAAAAACAATTTCTAAATAATGTATTTATGCTTCTATATCTTGATTTAATTATTTAGGGATTATGTGTCGATGCCTTATAATGGTATTTAAGGATTTTAGCTCTCTTTGAACCTTCGATCAATTCCACTTTCTCTGCATATAATCAATCCTTATTCGATATGATAACTATGTAATTATGTTTTATTCTTGAGCCAGGTAGCGTACAATAATTACATTTTATTTCTTGTACAGTTCTTGTTTTGCTTTGCTCTGCTTCATTTTACCTTCGGTATCGTTTTCTTTAACTCTGTAAAAGTTAGCCAGGCTCTAGCTTCTCCACTTTCTGCCGGGGGCTATCCTGCCAGAGACCTCCATCAACTGCTGTGGTCAGGATTAGTTTATCTCTAGTGAGCTGTCTTGAAATTTCTCTGCCATCATCCCTAGACCCCAGTGTTCTTCATTTGGCTAAAGTGTACCTTCTAGTAGTTTTTTTGGGGAAAAAAAGGCATAAATGTAAGAGAGACATTTTTTGAGGCTATAAAAGTCTTAAAACATCTCTACTGTACCCTCATGCTTCATTGCTATTTATCAGGTTATAAACTTCCAGATTAAAAAGCAAAGCTTTTAAAATTTTGGAAATAATTCTGTTGCCTTCTTACTTCCAGGGTCTAGAGAATTTTGTTGCCAATTTTATGCCAGTTTCTTATATGATATTTGGTATTTTCTCTAAATCCCAGAATTTAAGATGTTTGTTTCTGGAAGCTCAAAGTTACATAATTATGCTCTTGGAGTTATATTTTAATGTCCTGTGATGAGCACTTGATGAACTCTTTAATCTACAAACACATGTCTGTTAAGAAAATTTTTTTTCTATTATACTGTAACATTGCTCCTGCTTCTGCTGTCATTCTTCTCCCTTTCTGAAACTATTAATTATTTGGATGAAAACCTTCTGACTTAATTCTATAATTGTTTTATTTTTTTCACTCATATAATTCACCTATTTGTCTTTTGGTCTCAGATAAGTTAAGGTATTTGCCTTCCAAATCTTCTACTTTTTAAAATTCTGTCATGTTTTCACTTCACAAGAATTATTTTTTATTTTCTGATTTTAATAGTATTCCATTCTCATAGTATAAATGAAATATATTTTCTTATCTCTCAAAGATAGTATATGGAAGTTTTCTCTTCTTATATTATGGTTTGGAGATTAGAGATTTCCCAGCTTCATCGATGATGATACTTCTGTGACTATCTCTTGATCTTTTATTGGTTTAGAGATTACTTTCAAGAAACAAATGATTTGAAGTCTTAGTCAGGAATTGCTTTCAACTCCAAGAAGTCATGTGTATTCCTTGACACATGGTCCACTCCAAAGTCGAGCCAGCAACAATGCATAAAATCTGTCTGTCATATTTTGAATTTCTGACCATTTGTGTAACCAGCCAGAAACAGATCTCTGTTTTTTAAAGGCTCTTGTGATTAGTCTCAGTCCACCCATAAAAATCTCCTCATCTTAAGGTCAACTGTGCCAAATAACATAACCTAAATATGGGAGTAAAATCCATCATATTTAGAGTTCTTTGGATGATGCAGATCCTGAACACCGAGGGTGGTTGGGGGGGCGGGAATTTGGGAGGTCATTTACAATTGTGCCTACCACAATAACACAAAATCCTGTTTTATTCATCTTCTACTAAGCATATATTTGGAGCTACTTTTAAACTTATAGAAAATTTCACCAAATAGTCCATATTTCACATGTCACTCACCCAGCCTCTTCCAGTGTTACTATCATAGAGAACTGTAAGAAACTCATTAGAACCAGGCAATTAGCCTTGGAAAATACTTTAGCTGCCTCTTCATCTCATAAAAAAACCTACCATGATCATCTCCATGCTCCACCCTTCCCTCCTAAAAAATAATATGTTCTTTTCTTTTAAGCATAATATGTTCTTCCTGGGAACCTCATTCTCCATCCTCTGAATACTCCATGTCCCTTTGAGAATACTTGTATTATATAGCATTTACACAAATAATTAAAAAATAATATATTTATTAGTTTCAACTACCTATAATTTATTCATCAGATATTTATTAAGGTTCAATATGCCAGAAAGGGAGCTACTAAAAGGAGAAATCATATATGTTTTCTACTCTTTCTAGTGTAAACTCTAGAACGTAATATGCCAATTATTAATATTTGGTTAAATAAATGATGTGTAAGATTCACAAAAATTGTGATTAAAAATTCTGTGGATATCAAAATATACTGAAATGACATCTTTACTATATTAACATACACAATATGTATTTTTAAAAATTTAGGTTTAGGGGTTATTCATTTATTTTTCCTTCAGGTTTCTATACTAACGTGTTAATTTTATTTGTCTGACATGGGTAATAAATAGCCACCTATACAGTCATGTGCCTTTTTAACCCATACATATTCTCAGAGACCTTTTTCTAAAATTAATGGAGCCCTTTTATTTTTTTATTTCTAAATGCTAAAAATGAATCTCTTGATAATAACATTCTTAAATTCATCGACTAGGCCATCAAAAGCCAAGGTTTGGCAGAAATCTCTGGGCAGTAAAAGAAAATGCACAACTGCAGGATGTAATTTCATGACATTCCACTCTTCCTTGAACACACAGAAAAATGATGGAATAATGCTGGTCTCTGCCAAGGACAGAACCAGAGAAAGGGCGCCCATTAGAACTCCACCCTGTGAGAGCAGAAGCACTCATCAGGAAGGACGGCAGAGCTGAAGGGCACTTTCCCATGAAGCATATGGAGAGCATCGCATAGCCAGCAGGACAAATTAATGGTCCCATAATAAAATGTGTTTCACATGCTATTAAAGTTGTTGTCACACTTCATTGCATAGATGATTGGAAGCTCATGGTGGTGGAAGGTGAGGTCAACTTCCTAAGCCAGCCTGAGTTATAAATGGGCAGTTCTTTCCTGTAAAGTCCCCTGGAGTTTGGGGAGTTCTCTGCATTCATCTGGGTCACTTAAAAAAAGCAAGCAAGCAAGCAAGCAAGCAAGCAAGCAAGGAAGAGAGAGAGAGAGAGAGAGAGAGAGAGAGAGAGAGAGAGAGGAAAGAAGGAAAGAAGGAAAGAAGGAAAGAGAGAGAGAGAGAAAGAAAAGAAAGAAAGAAAGAAAGAAAGAAAGAAAGAAAGAAAGAAAGAAAGAAAGAAAGAAAGAAAGAAAGAAAGAAAGAAAGAAAGAAAGAAAGAAAGTAATGGCCCATCTACACATAGACTTGAAAACAAATGTGCAAAATGTTCCTTCTAGGTAGGCACTGCTAACTGGGGTTCCATCTAGATGACAAAAACAGAAAAGGTATTAAATCCCCTGTAGGAAAATAAGTTACTCTACTTATGGAATGTCTGGATTATGGCAGATGGCTTATAGTTTCTTTGAAAGAAAGAAGGGATTGACACTAGATGCTTCCAATATGTATTACATTAGCATTCCGTGTAAAAGCAATCTACAAAAATGTGCTTAGAACATCATTATGGACTACCAAAATGTTTCAGTAAAAGTCACAACTTGTTCCACTCAATGACTAAATACTAAGGTTACATATCAGAAAAGCATGACAATTTCCATTTCTGATAATGTTTAGTCATAGAGGTTATACAATTTGAAGAGCTGAAATAATCAAAATAAAATGGTGCTTTATTTAAATTTTTACTTCATGATAGTTGCATGGATGCCAGAAGCAATGTAAATGTGGTGATGTGGTAATGACACCATCTTAGGAATCAGAAATCTTTGTGTCAGCACTGGGTCTGTATCTACCTTTCTATGTCACCCTGAACAATCATCTTTCCTTTCAGAATAATGGTTATCTTATATTTTAAAATGAGAAAACTAAACAAAATAAACTCTCATCTTCCTTCCTTCTTTTTCAAGAATTCCTTAATTATTCTCAGTCATCAGCCAATAGCAACTTCCTTAGTACAGAAGTTTCAATTAGCTAAAAGTGTCATAAAGAATAAAATGAAAATTATAAATACTGACATCATTATAAATATTATTTCATCATTGCTTCATAATCTGTCCTTTATTTCAGGATTCTTTACATGCACTCTGTTTCTGATTAACTGCAGACCAGTTAGTCCCCCAATTATTCTGGCTCCAGAGCTTGTCTTGTCTTACATGGATCATAACCACTGCAGTTAACCCAGCACATAATTTATCACGGTAAACAGAGGTGGTAATCTCACAAGAACAGGAGGTAAGCTCCTCTTAGGCATTCTAAGCATTAACAGCTTTTGCTTTTTGCATCTTCTCTCAGACTTTAAGTCCTTTCTCTCTTTTACTCATCTGAGACTTCATTTCCTGAACCTAATCTTATAGATGTCTGCATTCACCTGTGACAAGACTGTAAATGTATTGTAAGGTCGAGTTATCAGCAGTCAAAGTATAAGCCGACAGGCTGAAAAATCAAAGAGTAGGTTTGCAGACCAATGTGTAGTTTAGTGGACAATTACTGTGGACCCTATACAGTCATCCAACACAAGGACATACAAACCAAAGGAACAGTGAGGAAACGTGTTTGCATTTTATTAAGCTGTTGTAGCAGTTTCTCAAACTACAAGAGGAGTGCAATATTTACTTCTGTACACACAAACATCATGCATTTGAAAGCACAAGATTATGTTCCCCAAACTAGGTTTGGCAGAATTCTGTAGGTTCTCAAACTAAATGAAGAAATCTTCTAGCTATTCTCTTTATTTCAAAAAGTTGAATAGTCATAAATATAAAATTCATAAATAAAATTAAACAGATGGCTAAATAACTATATAAATTTATTCCCATTACACTTAAAGTCTGTACATTAAAATGAACTAGAAAATATGATTTTGTAGTTTTGCTCAAAAAAAGGCATTTAAAATATTTAATGTTGAAGACATAGCAACATGAGCACATTTCTCTCACTCTAAAACATTATCCCACTAACCAGTGATGGATTTGGGTGCCTGCTTATTTCCTTACATAGATCTATAAAATCCAAACATGTGTAACAAAGAAACATTCATGATAAAAATAAATATAAATAGAAGTTATGTAATTGTAATTGATAATTTCTCAGTGAAGTACAGTTAATTAGATAAATAGTACATAAATAAAAGTGTTCTTGAGATGTTAGGAGTAGGGGAATCACATCATGAATCTAAAAAGACAAGTCAAAAGTAATCCAAGAGAAGGTTAAAATGATGATCACATGCAAAGTAATCATTTCTTCTGGGTAAATTCTGTCTTTCTCGCCCCTCTGCTCTGATGAAACGAGCTAGTATTTTTTTTTGTTGTTGTTGTTACTCTCTGTGCTATGAACCTCTATCCCAGTTCCAGAAATAATCTATTAAACATATATTTACCTGGCTAATTCTCTAAACTTGGTAAGGTCTTCCAATGATTTGATCAAGTCTTATTTGTCTCTGTTTCCCAGAATTTAGGAAGACTGTATTCCAACTTGTCTAGTAAAGAAATCCTCTGAGTTGCTTGCTATTAGTACCTATTTGTAACTGGTGCTGACTGCATCTGAATCTCTGGGAAGGGGTCCAGGAATCTGTGTATTAATAAGCATCTCAGGTAATTCTTACGTTTGGGTTAATTGGGAAAATAGTACCATAATATATAAGAAATATACACATTTAGTGAAATATGCAATGTAAATTTGAGAAAAATATGTCAACTATAGGAGAACTGATCTTTAAGTGACTCGGCACCAGTTGACATGGCATCAAGATGGATCAGCTTTTGAGTGAATTGTGTCTTATCTACCTGCCTTTGAGAGAAGTCATTTGGTAGACAAGAGCTGCTTTGATATTCTGTCCATCTGGGGTAGTATGTGTCTGTTCTCTCAATGGTGATATGCCTGGGCATCTTTGGTAGGTGAGTTTCTCCAAGCTTTATTTCTCTCCCGCTCACCAATTTTTTGTCAGATAGAGTGAATAGAGAGACTGATCATACCCTCTGGCTTCCAGCTTCTGAAGTAGCATTAAGGATGTGATTGACACTGTAGTGTGTCAGCTTGGTACCATTAAACAGGCAGCAGTAGAAGAGACATCACGTGTGTAGTGATGGCGAGTCTGCATCTGATCATTTAAGTGAGCATTTAAGTGAGCTCCAAGGAGTGCACATTTCTCACTCTGCTCCCTAAGAGGAGCAGCTCCAATCCTACCCATCTCTTTTTTTATTTTTTAGACTATTAGGTTACCTTGACTTTGGACACCTTATTTTGTTGCCTTTTCTTTGTGAAAGAATTCCATTATGAAGTACTTTACAGTTTATAAATTCTCCTACACTTCATAATATTTCAGACTAATATAACTTATTATCACCTTTTAAAAAACAAATAAAGTATAGAGAAGTTAGTGACTTTCCAAGACCACAAGCCTAAGATGTGTCAGTGGAGCAAATGGCAGGACCTATTTGTCTCAAAAACAGCTACCGGCTCTTTGTTAAAATGGTCTGAACAGTTGGAGAGGGATCCGAATCCTTGCTTGGTTATTCTGAGAGTAATACCCCTGTGTAATTCTCCATATGTTATTCTGCATTAAGACTATAACAAATTAAAATTTGTAGATTTTAGTCTTGATTAATTTAACAATTGAGGCACTGGGAAATGGAGACTTAGGTTAAGTATGAGACTCTGGAGGGAAAAGAAAAATAACCGATTTGATAAAAGGTCTGGAAAACATTTAAAGAATTAGTTCTTTAGTCGATAGTATTGTAATAACTTTGTATGGTGTCTGCTGGGTACTAGATTTATCGGGGTGAATATTTTATAAGTTATATAAATGTCTAATCACTATGTTGTACACCTGAAAGTAATAGAATATGGTATGCTAACTGTAATTGAAAAATAAAAAAATATATATTTTTAAAAAGTATTTACATACACATAAAAGAACTAGTTCTTTAACTCAGAATAATGTCTAATAAATAGTGACACTTTTTTTTTGCTTGTTTGTTTCCTACATCAGGATGACTTCATAGTTCCTATGAGTCATGAAAATAATTTTTTTGTCTTTTTCTCTTTTCAAATCTTATAGAAGAAAAGAACTGATTTCTTCAGAAAATACTTTTTTCTATCAGATATATTATTCAACATTTAAAGTATTAATCTATTTTTTTACTTGGATGACTAACATTACATACCAAAGCCCAGTAACTATAAAATTATATTTCAATTGTTCTTTCTTACTAAAAATTCACATTAGATTAGTGCTTATGTAAGTATATTTTAATTCGCCAATCGATAATTGACTCTCTCCAGTACTTAAGATCATGAATTCCAAGGGACATCCCTCACAGCAGAATTTTATGGTATTTTAGCCAGAAATACTACAAGTACATTAGAAAAAAATGCCTTTCCCAAGTTCATATTCCTGTAATTGTTGTTACTTCCACCAGTCTCATCTCATGATTAAATCAAGCTCGGATTGTGCTTTTCAACCCTCTCTGATGCCATGCATCATTCTGTAGAAAAAAATATTTATAAGTGGAATTAAATCAAATATTTGCACACACCCCAATCATTATGGGTGATTAATTTTCTTTTCTAGACTCCATTAAGGGCCTTCACTGGTATTGTTACCAGAGACTGAGTCTCTAATTTATTTCTCTCCCCCCCTCCTTGTAATACCACCCCATTTAATGGTCTAGGGTCATGCTGGGATGCTCATTAGTTTCCTGCTAGCTATTCTGCCAAGCAGCCTCCAAGGCCTCAGTGTCACCTCAGAAATCATTAATGTAACTGGTGCTGTAATCTTCCCTGCCAAGCATAGGCTAATCATTTAGAGACTGAAACCTGCTCCTCCATAAATGAGTATTTGGCGGGAACGGGGGTGGCAGGAGAGGTAGATGTAGGGAGGGAAGTTCACATGTTGCGATCATATTCTCTGAACAAATGAAATTTCAATAACGGAAATGAGAAGCCAGATGTTTGCAAGCATCCTTTCATGTTCAAGAATACTTGCAAACATCCACCACATTGGGTGTGAAGCCAGCATGATTTACTCTGAGGTAAAGAAGTCAATACAATGACACATTGAAGGTCAAAGGATGTCTAATCACATTTGTGATGATCTAGAGCTGTCTTTCACTTCCACTGTGTTCATACATGGCAGATGTAAATACATCTATTTACAGATGTATTCTGAAGATGTGATGATGCTATTCTTAGCAAAGATATGAAAAACCCATTCAACTTCCAATCAAAGAAGAATACCTATACATTTATTTGCATGGGATTTATAGGTTTTATGGTTAAAGACACAGCTGCTGGCTTTGTTCCTATGTCATCATTCAGAATTATGTCTCCTGCACTCAGGAGTGCAAGCTCCATATTTAGAATTGCTGACCCTAAAATATAGTTCTTCTAAGAGAAACAAGAACAGCAAATTAAAACAAAAACAGAAAGTATAAGCCAACATAGTTACTCCCTAATGAATGCATAGGGAATATGAATCTTGCATGGAAAAAAAATGTAGGGACTCTGCATATAGGTGATTCTACAGAGAAGAGCTCTGTCTCCCCCTAGCACCTCCTCCCCTTTTATGGACATTGGGAGTATTTTATCCACCTTGTGTATTTGGTCACTTCAGGAGCCTGGTGGGATGGAAGAAGGGGGTTAAGTGTATGTCAGGATGGAAACAATAACGTGTAGTTGAAAATGTGGACTGCTGGATCTCACAGACCAAGGCTGAGAGTTTGCTCCCTAGCTGTGTGGTCGTAGGCATGTTGTCTTAACCTCTTCAAACCTGGTTTTCTTTATTCATAAAATGTGGTTAATAACAGTGTTTCAAGAACGAGTTATTATAAAGGTTGGATACTGTTAATTCATGGAGAAACCTAGCTAGCATTCGCACTTAGCATATTAACCAATCAATGAATAGTAACCAGAGATTGCTACCTTAATTAAATTATCTATAATCTTTTGTTTTTTTTGGGTCATAGACATCCTAATGTGTGAGGTGGTTTTACATTGTGCTTTTAATTTTAAGAAGCTTACCTGAGGGCAGGGACTACCCTGTAATTATCTTTATAAACCTCGTAGTATGTTGTCCACAGAAGTATGCAGTGAATAGATGCTAATTTACATTCAGTTATAGCTCTTATTGCTATAGCAAGATCATAACTTACTTAGGGGAGAAGCCGCATCTTAAATTCTCTTCAGGGAGGTAGCTCTATGTAATAAGAAAATGGGCCCTGGAATTCACCAATATGGGTTTATGTCCTAGGACTATTTTCTGCCTGCTGTGTTATTTGGAAATAAAAACTCTCTGAGCTTCTAGGCTCCACATCTGTAAAACAAAAATAAAATACCACGCTGTTTAGGAATTTAATAAGTTAATGCATATTGGGTACTTTATGATACCAGGTGAGTGTTTTATAAATGGCAGTTCTCTTATTAAAATTTAGCTACAATATGCAAATTGTCTTCATCAGAGTTAACAACAACACAAGCCTTAATATTATTGACTCGGCTATTTTATTTGTGTTCCTATTCCAATGACTTGGATGGGGCCTGAATAAAGTGTCTTCATTACTAGATTCACTATGATGTCCTTGGAAGCCATGTGGTGTTTAGTTCAGTGTCAGGTTTTAAAGCAGTTTTATGTAGCATTCATGTCAATGGTAGGTATTTCCAAGCCTTCATGTGCAAGTAGGATTGAAAATAATATAATTAATGGTTGATCCACTCTCTGCGCAATTATTTATCTAGCCTCTTACTTTCTGCTCACACTCCTTGACCAGAGAGTCTTTAAGAAATTCTTCCCCACACAGGCCACAGAGAGCCATTAACCTACTATTCCAGGAAATTCTTTAGGTCAAGGAAGAGCCCAGCCAATAGGTGATAAACCACTTTCTTTGACTTCTTTTGTTCTCATCTCTGATGAGACACTGACTACTTAGTAAAACAGTTATTCCCATGGTGACACACTTGACAGCAACAGAATGATCTTGGCCTGTGATGACAGATGTTGAAGCTGGATTATGATTTCCAGTTCCGCAGTCAGTGATGCCTATGAAGTTATTTTCTGACTGTTCAAGTGCTAAGGTATTTAGGCCACTAGGGTAGTGTGAAGTATGTGGAACTTTCTCTTAGCTTTATCATGCCTGTTCTTTATAATCTGGCCTGGTTCACAAGAAAATCAGCTTGATAGCACACTCTTCTGCAATTAAATATTCACTTCTCTATCAGTCTCATTAGACAATAAGCTATATGGAAGCATAGCCCCATCTATATATTTCATTATTATATTCTTATTGGTTAATTCAGTCTCTGGCATAGGTCATTTAGGAAAGAAAGAATATAGGAATTATAAAAGGATGGAAGAGAGTTTTATGAATTGCTCCTTATCAATATTTAAAGAGAATCAACTGCAATTTTTATGATTTTGTCCAAACTCTAAAATAGGTTTGAATACTTCCTCTACTTGGAATAGTAAATGTGACTTGATGCATGTGAAAAGAATATTGTACAAAAAATGACATACTATAGATCCAGTTGTCCTTTAAAAATAAATAATAACACAGCCATATGTATAGGTAAACTGTTGTGTTGATACTATGTTTGATATATAGAGCACAGTCGAAGACCTCAGGGAACTTCTAGTTTACTGCAGGATACTTGTGAAGACTTAACCACAGCTTAACACTTTTATTTTTCTCTTCTCCAAGTAATTTATTAGTTAGCAAGTAAGAATTCAGCTGGAAGAGGTACAAGAAACTAGTCTCAGCACAAAGGGAAGCAACAAAGTGAAAAAGACATTTGTTTGTAAGGAGCTTTATAAGTTATCAGTAAATAGTACTCAATGAAATGGTAAACATTTTTGAGAAATGCCAGCCAGCCTGGTTTCTTATCTCTTGGTTATCAATATGTTCCTTTTGGCCATGTATATGTAATGATGAGGTGTATACGTGCATGTAACCCATGTAAACTAAATAACTCAACTGGATAGGTTTTAAAATTACCGGGTTTTGCTGTGGGCAGGTCATAGGTGACAGGAATCACTCAAAATTGGGAATGAATTTCCCTTCGGCTGAGGGATGTTATGCAATAGTAAGAAAAAATGGTGCATTGAATAATGAAATAATTATTTTCTTAAGAGCACTACAGATTCTACTAGTCTCTGTGGCAGGATCCGTTGTATAGCTTTTGCATTCTGCTGAGCCTGCACGCGGCCTGTGGCAGTGTGGTTATGCTGAGGTTACTCAGTGAGCAATGACACACATCGGGTTGCCAAAGATGCAAATACAGTCAGATCAAAACATTGAGACCGCAAATTAAGTGCCTTGTCTACACATTTGTGAAGACTGTGAAGAGAGTAAAAATCCTCACATGCTTGCTTTTTTCTGAGAATGTTTTCTGCTGTTTTTATCCTTTACCTTTTTTTTTTTTTTTCCTGGAAGGCAATAAATAGAGCTCCAAGAATTCATCTCTCTCTTCTCTCTAGAGCAAAACAGTGGAGACAGCTGATATTCTGGTATTAAGTAATCCCCCACCATAGCTAATAGAAGAACATTCAAATTTAGTAAACATTAAAACAGGAAATGCTATGCAACTAAAATGATTTAGGGCTGAAATGCTTTCATAATAGCATTCTGAAAGTAGACAAGAATATGAGATCTGAAAATAAGGGAGTGTTAATACCTATATGGTGAGTTATGTATATGAAAATGATAAAATTCTAAAAACTTTATAAAGAAAATGTAAAAATAACTGCCCCTTTAATTTGGAATATGATAATAAACAACCATTTTACCACAGACCCTGTTAAATTTCCTTCCTTCCTTCCTTCCTTCCTTCCTTCCTTCCTTCCTTCCTTTCTTTCTTTCTTTCTTTCTTTCTTTCTTTCTTTCTTTCTTTCTTCTTTCTTTCTTGTATCAAGCAATTCATCATTATTTATCTAATTCTTATTATGGAATAGTCACTATATTAGGTCCTTAAATCACAAATATTAATAAATCAATAATCCTCATATCAAGGATCTCAGACTTTATATGCTAGATATCATGAAATCACTGTTTCTTTATTTTCTGACATTTTAAGCTCACGAATGAATTGTTCAAGAGCAAATTTTTTCTTATAATTTTGCTACCTGTTAATATAATCACCATTGAGTTTGGTGAAGGACCTGGAAAAGCTCAATTAGATTAACATGAGCTAAAGATAAGAGAATGCTTGTCTTAGGAAACTTCCACTAGATATGTTTATGCTGAGTATAAAGACATGAGATGTCCTCAGTCCTTGACCATCAATTATGATTATTAATCCATCTCCAAGACAGGAAGCATGTAAAATTGCACAGGGTTTCTAAAGAGACAACTCCAGCATCCTCCAGCAGAGGCACTTGGTTATCCATCTGAGAGGCAATGTTACACTAAATCCTTTACTTCACAGCTATTTAACTTATCTCCTAAAGGCCTCAGTCTCCTCATCTGCCAAATTGTTATAGTAACATTAACATTTGCCTTGCAGATTATTATGAGGATTATGTGAGTAAACATTTATAAAACCATAGGACAGTGTCTGGCACATGGCAAGCGTTATATAACATTAAATAGTGCCCACCACAAAAGAGAATAGTCACCTGAATATATTTCAAGAACACTTTATTATTCTTTGTTGGACTATATATATTTTTTTAATTGTTAAATAAATCAATGACTAAATCTAAAGAGTAAATACGAACTGAGCTATTTTAGAAAAAAAATAAATGTTTCTCTGATGACTCCAGCTGTGTCTTACTTACTAAGGAATGTGCTCCAGGCAAGTGTGACATTCTATCAACAAAAAAATTCTCAACAATAGCATCCTAGTACAGCTGACTGCATTTCATGAAATTCATCCCAATATATTTCTTAGAGGAAACTCTCAGATTCAAATTAAGACTGTAGCATAAAGACAATGCTCAAAAATAGTTTCACACATAAACTCTGGCCCCAGTTTAACTGGCTTAAATATATACATTTGAAGAAGGAGAAGGAAGATGAGGAGGAAATTTAAAAGCTACAAATGTAATGTTAACATTATTTAAAAACTATATCTCCCCTCATTTACCTGGTCAGTTATCTGAAGTCTTTATTTTTTCAGATTAGTCTTCTAGATCTAATCTAAAGAGGAAATATCTAATGAACTAGAATTAGAAATAGCCAAATAAGCACAAATGACTTTTTAGATCTGAAGATAATAAATAATAGATACTGTATCATATGACATTTTTTCCTCTGTCTAAACTTCTAATTATCTTTCATAATATAAAAGGGTAACATAATGCTTCAAGTCCTATTACATACATATGTGTACTCAAAATGATTTTTTTTATATAATAGTGACATTGGTTAATGAAATCCAGTAAGTTCAGGTATACATTGTGTGTTCACTGCCCATACTTAGATTTCTTTTTGTCACCACACTTTTGACCCCTTTTACCCCATCTAACTCCCCACCACCTGGTAACTACTAGTCTATTGTCCATGTCCATGAGAATATGACATTTTTGAAATATTTATTTATGGAGGAAGAAGGTAGGTTAATAGCGTATTGTAGAATTAAGAATTCATATATAATTCTTTGTAGAATTCACTTGGAATGAGTGACCCTGTAGACTAGCATTGAAAGAAATCTAATTATCTATTGAAATAATAGAAAAATCATGAATAAAGTCATTCTTCAGAAAGAAGATAATAGAATTATGGAAAACATGTAGCATGAGACTATAGCTAATAAATCATGTTACACCAACTTCATAATACTGCTGAAATTAATAAGATAATAAATATAAAAAGAACAGTGTTAAGATTGCATGTGATTTTTGCATTTAAAAAAAGCATTTTGTGTTTTAAGAAAGCAATTGAGGTTGCTCAACTATGTTCTAATTTTAACATATTATTTAAAAAAAGTGATAAATTCTTTTTCCTGACTAGTTTGTGTGATACATATAGAAACATAATGAAAGAACAAATATAATAATCGAGAAAAGTAGTCACACTATAATTCATTCACATATCAACATAGAACCAGAACATAAATTACTTGGGTTCCTTTTTGGCTCTACACTCATGAGATGTGTAAATATGATTATAGCAAAGATATTATCTGTATCTAATTGGGCTATATGGTCTATAAAATTTCACCTATCTCTTAAGTTCTAGCATTTATATCCACTCTTCCATCATCAATGTCATTTCACAGTACATGGTGAATGCTTATACAATAACTGGTCCTACATGATGTAAGGTTTGAATCCACTAAGAGCATCAAGATCATATGAACTAGCAATCCCTCTTCTGGGTATCTCCTCAAAATTTTTGAAAACATTTATTTATAAAGCTATATGTATCCTTATGTTCATCGCAACATTATTCACAGTGGCAAAAACATGGAAACAACCTAAACTCCCTTTGGTTTGTGTGGGTATATATAAATTTCGTGTATATAATGAAATACTACTCAGCCATAGAGAAGATGAAACACTGCCATTTACAACAACATAGATGGAATTTGAGAATACTATGTGAAGCAAAATAAGTCAGGCAGAAAAAGACAAGAACTATATGATTTCATTCATACATGGGATATAAAACAGATAGTGACAAATAAATAAACAAAAAACTCATGGACACAGACAACAGTCTGGTGGTTATCAGAGTGAAAGAGGGGGTTGGGGAGGTAGAAGAGGGTATTAAGTGTATTAAGGGTAGAAGAGGGTAAGAGAGTCAAATATATGGTGACATCATGGACTTGACTTGGATTGTGAACACACAATGTAATATATAGATGATATATTACAGGATTGTACACTTGAAATTATGTAATCTTATTAACCAATATTACCTCAATAAATTTAATAGTTAAAACAAATATTTTCAACTCAATTCACCAATCATCCACAGCTCCTCAATTGTATTGTGGATTTCTTTTTTCTTAAATTCTCTTTTTTTCTGTTTCACAATAAGTTATAGTTTTGCTGTTCTTCATTCTAATGAGATTAATTATTAATCTATTTTATTTTGACACTATTGTGGTATAATTTTTATGCCATAAAATATACCCTTTAATCTTTTTTTATATTCACAGATTTGTGAAACCATCACCAGTAGCTAATTTTAAAACATATTTGCCACCCCAAAAGGAAACTGTGTACTCATTAGTAGTCTCTCCCATTATTATGTATCCTGAGTTCCCTGCAAACACTATTCTATTCTCTTTCTCTATCAATTTGACTATTATGGATATTTCATATTAATGAAATCATATAATGTGGCCTTTTCTCAATTACTTCTTTCACGCAGCCTAATGTTTTCAGGGTTCATCCATATTATAGCAGGCATTTTTTTATTTTTTTTTGCTGAATAATATTCCATTGAATGGATATACCATATAATTTGATTTACCTATTTATCAAGTTGATATTCATTTGGGTGGTTTTCAATTATTGATTACTAAAAATAATTTTGCTATGAACATTCGTGTATACTTTTTTGGAAGGCATGTTTTCATTCTTTTTACTATGTATTTAGGATTATAATTTCTGCTTATATGATAAATCTATGTTTAACAGTTCCAGGAACTGTCAAACTGTTTTCCATAGTTGCTGCAACATTTTACAATTTCACCTGCACCAATGTTCTAATTACTCCAAACTACTTGTTATTGTCTAGCCATACTAGTGGGTTTGATGTGATATCTCATTATGGTTTAAATTTGCATTGTCCTAATGACTAATGCCTATCTTTTCATATGCTTTATTGGTCATTTAAAAATATTCTCTATGGAAATATCTATTCAAGTCCTTTGCTTTTTGAATCAAATTGTCTTCTACTGTTAAGTCATAAGTGTTCTTGTATGTTTTGGCACTAGTTTCCTGATAAGATATATGGTTTGCAAAAATTTTCTTTATTTGTATAAGTCATCATTTCATTTTCTTGATGGTTTCTTTAAAAGTACAATAAAAAATTTATGGATGCTAATTTATCTAATTTTTTGCTGTTGTTTTCACTTCTGTCGTCACAACAATCATTGCCTATACCAGTGTCATATTTACTCCAATGATTTCTTCTAAGAGTTGTAGAGTTTTTGTTGTTATATTTTGAGTTAATTTTTGTATATCATTTTAGGTAGGGGTCCAATTTCATTCTTTTACATGAAAGTATCTAGTTGTTCTGGCAACATTTACTAAAAAAAAACTATTCTTTCCATCTTTTAATTATCTTAGCAATCTTTTCAAAAGTGAATTAACAATAATATGAAGTTTATATACATATTTCCAATTCTAGTCCAATGATCTTTTTCCTTATCCTTATGCCAGTCCTCCACTGTTATGATTACTGTAGATTGTAATCAGTTTTGAAATTAGGAAGTTTGAATCCTCCAACTTTGTCTTTTTATTTATTTATTTAGGCTACTCTGATCCCTTTTTATTTCTGTTTAAATTTCAAAATCAGTTAGTAAATTTCTGAAAAAGCAAGCAACTGTGTTTTTGATATACACTGTGTTGTATCTGTTGATCAATCTGGGGAGTCTTAATAATATCCAGTCTTCCAAACTATAAATATGGGGTGACTTTTCCGTTTACTTATTTAATTCTTTAATTTCCTTTAATAATGATTTGTGATTTTCAGTATACAAGTAAGTGCTACACATCTGTTGCTAAATTTATTCCTAAATATTTAAATATTTTGATGCTATTAGAAGTTGAATTGTTTTCTTGATTTCCTTTTTAGAACTGTAAAATTATTTTAATTTGAGTACTGTGCTCAGTCCTAAAAATTTATGAAGTAATTGTAAACATATAAATTACAGTATTTCTTGATTTAAATATAATAGTTAACACATGTAGTATTTATTATGTGTCTGTCATTGTTCTAAATATGTTACGCATATTCATTAATGTTATCCTCATAGCCACACTGTGAAGTACATAGAGAGGTTAAACGATTGTTTCTTATTTAAAAAATACCAATAGTTTAGTTCTTTATATATCTCAGAATATCAATTATAGTTTTATTTTAATTTTTCTTCTGCTTCCAGGATTCTCTCTGTTCTTATGAGGTCATTTTTTCATGTTAGTTTATTTGTCTTTTATGTCTCAGAGGCTTGACTGTTGACTGGAGCTCTTTCCTCATGTGTAGGACTTACTAACTGGTGGGCCTCAGTGTAGGGAGATGCTGGCTTTTTAGAGTGAAGCCCTTTTCCCCAGACAAAACTATCTATGGTTTTTCTCCATTGGTTCTTCAGCCTTTTCAAGGACAAATTTGCTACTCTTACTTTGGAGAGTATGTGAACTGCTTGCAGGAATAGTGGAAATAAATTTTTAAAAAAGGATATGAGCTGTTTCATGGCCTATATTTCATGGCCTATAGACTTTTCAGGGAATATTCATTTTCTGGTTGAAGTCTTGCTTCATCCTTTGTTTTGCCTGTGTTCTTGAACTAGAAAGCTCTGGTGCTCATTTTTTTTTTTTTTTTTTTTGTTCTGTTCTCTTCTGTTCTGTTCTGTTCTGTTCTGTTCCATTCCATTCTGTTCTGTTACATTCTCCCCTCCCCTCCTCTCCCCTCCCCTTCTCTTTTCTCTTCTCTTCTCTTCTCTTCTCTTCTCTTCTCTTCTCATTTCTTCTCTTCTTTTTTCTTTTCTTTTCTTTTCTTTTCTTTTCTTTTATTTTCTCTTTTTTCCTTTCTTGTGAATAAACACATTCCCTCCCAGGAGCATATGGCTGGCTCGGAGGGAAGAGGGGACAATGTGAGGGTTGCTTTGTGGAGCATCTCTTTCTTATGGATTTTTACATTGTCCTCTGTTGTTATCATGATGTGTTTTCCACAACTTCTGAAATGTTTGTACTTTCAAATTGTAAGCCACCCTGATCTATTGGCTCAAAAGATCAATGACTTAGAGTTCTACTCTGTTTAAGGACTTATGTTTCAGCTTTTTTAGATGTGCTGTCAATTACTATGCCTCTACATGTTATCTACTGTTCTGGAAATACATTCACCTTACTCATTTACTGTGTTTTCCCCTTCCTATTCTTTATATCCTAGTGGACTTACACACTTTATTCTTATGCACTATCCTTTTGGTAGTTTTTGAAGAAATCTTAGAGGCCATTGTATATAATCCATCCACTGTAATTAACTATAAATATCTCAAGTATTTTTTTTACATACTTTTTTTTCTCCTGAAACCATCATAATCTTGGCACATAGTAGGTAATTAATACAATATTAGTGAAACCAATTGAATCGAAGGGAATTAAAAGAAGCATAGTTTAGAAAAATCATATTTAACCAATGTAATTAAACATTAAAATTAGTAAAATTACTACAGAATTGTAAAAAACATATTTTGCTTGAATTAAATAAATTAACTGTTAATATAGCCAAAATATATGAAGTCAGAAAGCCCCTGGAAATACGGACCCTTAGTCAATAAATTCTAGAACCCTAAGGCAGTGATAGCTAGATATTCACTGACTTTTCATGTTGCCTTCCTTGTGGTAAAATTATGGCTTGAAAGCCACAACCCAGCTATTGAATAGATTTCAAGTACTTCTTGCATCCCACTTGAGACACTGTGACTCAGTCCTAAACAATGAAGTATAGAGTGAATCAATATGTAATACTACCAATCTTGGCCCATTAACAAAAAAAAATCATCCCTCCTTGTGAGTAGATATCAATGTCTAGGAAAAACATATGTTGAAAATTGGAGTCTATGTCATATTTGGTCTATAATGACAGCATAAAAGAGAATTCCTTCATCCCTGATTTTCTTGGCAATTAGATGTCATAGAAATAAGAAGTTAATTTATGTTCTATATGACACTGAGAACTTAAGAATCTATTTGCTACTTGAATTATATTAGTAATAAAGTAACAAACACATATAAAGCCATCACTGTGTTATTAATAGAAAATAAATAAGTTAGCTTAAAAATGTTATTATATAGCACAATCCTTAAACACTTAGCAAAGCTCATATCCTTTTCTTAGTAATTACTCCTACTAAGAAATACCTGAAAGCAAAGTATTTTGATCAGGTTTTTAAAAATATGTATTTCCATTTATTATCGTGTCTTTGTGTGTGTTTTTTTTCATAAAGTAGGTTTTCTTAGTCTAAAAAGACAAGATCATTACTCAATGGTTAAGTCTCCTTGAAGTCAAGGTCACAAGTTATTGGCCCAAAATCTAGATACAGACTCTAATTATTGTTTAATTGAGTAAAATTGAAAAATAATTAACTTCACATAGAAATGGAATTTTCATCTTCTGCTGACAGTCAGATGCTCTGACAAGTGTGTTGCATTCCAACACGGTCATAATCAGCTGGGGCTGACTGGCTTCTCCTCTGATAGGGTGTCTGCTTTCGATTCTCTTTAGTTGCAGCCTTTCTTTCACTGTATGTATGTATCCTTATACCTGGTCTCACTTATGTTACCTGTCTGGTTCCAATAGAAATTGAAATCACAGCCATTTTGGCAATAATGATATTAAATAATAATAATAAATATATTAAGCTTATTTAGTAGCATTTAAATTTTATAATTTTACAGAGATTTAGCATCATATAGAGTGTTTGAATCCTTATCTCAGCTAAATGTCAGAGAGGTGGATTGATATGATTACCTTACTTTTACATATTAGTTTACATTTTTTTAAATCTGTTAGTTACATTTGGGCTTATCTACTTATTTGCTAAGGGAAAAGATGAAGCAGTGATTATGTTTCGTCTTAAAATTGAGAATAAATTTAAGAAACATAAACTGTTATTCATATGTTAGTCTATATGAGTTTAATAGGAATAATATGTATATTATGAATCAGACTTCCAAAAGTATTTAGAAGAAATTGTCATCAACTTACACACCATATGCCCAGATTTCCAAATATTCTTAATAACGATTTCAGATCTGAACATGGGAAATATCTTTGCTTGTTTAATTTTATTTAGTGTTTAAAAAGAAATGACTTTTACTTTTTTATTTCATTATTTTATTTTATTTTATTTTATATTATTTTATTTTAATTTCTGGCTGCCAAGGACCTGTGGAATTCTTCATTGTACTAGTAAGAATATGTGCAGTTTCGAGTAATAGAAAACTTCAGTTCAAAGGCCTAAACAAACAGAGATTATTTTTCTTACATTACAGAAGTCTGTATCTTGTTTTTGCTGGCATTGATTCAGTGGTTCAATCATTATCAGTGTTTACATCTCTGTAATTTTTCTATTCTCATTAGAGTCAAAAATAATTGCTATGACTCCAGATCTCATGCCCAGATTCAAAGCAGGGCAAGGGGCAGGGGGACAGATGACATCTCTTGAAACTACCTTTATTACCAGAAAAACAGAAACATCCTTAGAAATTCAGCAATATAATTCAACATATGTCTCATTGGCTAGAAAGAATTTAGATGATCACTTTTAACTCATAAAGAAAGTTGGACTGAAAATATTTAGAGGAGATGGTCAAGGGAAAAGAGACAGAAATGATTGTTCAGTTGCCCAATGATCTGTACATGTCCATAAACCATATGCGTAATGATAGGAAAGCACATCCTAGTCCCTACTATAGAACTGAAAAGTGCCAGATACTAACTTACCCAGTCAGTCTTGTTAAACAGGTGTTCCCACTGCAGGACATTTGCTAAGGAGGAGAGATAGTGGAGCAGTAACATTGAAATTCTAGGACCAGCAGTGTAAAAACTGCAGTAGCAATTTCTGGAGGCAGTGGGGATGATAAGAGCAATGCAAGCATTGGCGGCCAGTAATCAGCATCATTAGCAGTAGACTGGTTTGTGACATGGTACTGCTGTGGTCCTGGCTACCCCGCCTACCTTTTCCTCACCTGTTCCCAATCCCTGATTCTGTCACTTTCCTGGAATGCTTGGAATTGCCAGTATTCTGTTGGTGAACCCTTATCTATTTCATGTATTTGAGAAGCTAACACAGGAATTGGCAGAGTAGTTGCTGTAAGCCAATGATATTCTGAGAAATATGGAGAATCTGGGATGTACTTGGAGTTCATTGAGACTAAAGATAATTAAAAAAAAAACTAATGAGCACTAAGGAACAGAAGACTGCCAACCCAAGGCATGTAATAAAAAAATGTAAAATCTATTATGTTATTATTGATGTTCACCTGGAGAAAGTGCCAATTAATGATAATGTTTAGAGAGCCAATGGGCATGAGAAATAAAATTCAAGATGGCAGAGTGGAGTGATTTACTTTGGGACTGGAAAACTTAAATATATAGATTGATAAGGTCAAATTCGTTTGTCGTTGTTGTTAAAATGCAGACAGAAAACTAGAAAATCTCTATACCCTCTCTAAAAGAGTTTCTTTCTCTTAGTGACACTGAACTAAAGGCCAAACTCTAAATACAAAGTTTGCTTCTGTTGGTTGTCAAAAAAGATATTAATTTTTATTTAAAGCCTCTCATAGGAAACTTAGGGTACTGATAAGGAAAGAATGGGCCTATAGTCTTCCGAAATTTGGTTCATATGAGGACTCAGAGCATCGTGAATATTGAAAGTCAATCTATTCTTTTAGTCTTATTTGGCAGCTGAAGTGACCCCTCTTCCCACTTTACTAAAGTTGAAATATGACCATTTAGTGATTCTTGTTTTGGAAGGGTGATCAGGAACTTATAAGGAATCTATCTGAATGGTTGATGATGTGAGATTTAGAAAAGAATAATGTAGGTGGTTCTCTCAGACTTGATCAAAGTATGGGAAAATTTGTGTCAAAAGGAAACTTTACAAAAATGACCTAACTTCAATGAAAGTAAACAAAATGATTTTTGTGGCATTATCAACTAGTATTCTTTCTAGCCACCCTAGAAATTGCTAAATTGAATCATGAACAAATAAACAAATTAACCATGGTATTAAGAATATATAGACTATATATAGGCTCACCTATTTTGACCTTCCATAGCAAAGGTTTACCTAATGCCACTGCTGACTGATGTAGGTTTTGAGAGCAACACCCAAACTGAGTACCCCCAGAGATGAGACAACCACTTGGTAAACATTTGGCCTTCTTCAATCATGGTGAAGGCAAAAATTTACCCTTATTGGGAGAGTTATATTCTGGATTTGTTTTTGCATGTTTTGGTTAAAAAAATTTTTTTAATAATTATAACATCTCACATTTATTGGTATACTCAGACTACCATAAAAAATACTATGAAGTAGGTGACTTAAACAACAGGAATTTATTTTTCCACCTTTCTGGAGCCTGGGAAGTCCAAGATCAAAGTTCAGCAGAGTTCACATTCTGGTGATAACTATCTTCCTGCCTTTTAGATGCCCACCTTCTTCCTAGATCCTCACATGGCTGAGAGAAAAAACTCCAGATCTGGTCTTTCTTCCTCTTTAATGAGGATACCAACTCTATCAAATTAAGGCCACACCCTTAAGGTCTCATTTAACCTTAATTGCCTCCTAAAGGTCCAATCTCTACATACAGCCACGTTGAGGGTTAAGGCTTCAACACATAAATTTGGGGACACAAAATTCCATTCACAGAAAAACACAACATTGTTGTTGGCCTAGGAACTCCTATACCAATAAATAAACACATAAACAAAGGAATAAATAAATAAAGTCAATACATGGATGCACAATGTTGTTGTGGGTCTTTACATGTACCCATGACTCAGAAGCAGAAAATCTCTATACCCTCTCTAAAAGAGTTTCTTTCATACAAAATGATATGATGTCTTTTAATGTCTCTGTTATGGCATGTTGTCAGATGCACCTCATAATGAAGATGAAATGGTCTGAACTGCAACTGAATTATGGTGCTGTTCTTCCTGTGGCCAGTATTCGTAGACACAGGAACTAAGGGACAGAAGTAAGAATGTCAACTTTTTCCATTATATATGATGATCTATTCACAAGATGCCTGCTTCCTTTCCTCAGGACTCTAAACTTTTGTTGTTTAGAGGTTCTATTACACAAGGGAGAAAACCTGCCTTCAGCAGGGCCCAATTCTATTACACTGGAATCTAAATCACCACTGATTATTTTGGGCTCGTGTCAATAGACAAACAGAACACAAAGGGTTTCACAGTATTGTCTGATATAATTGAAGCTGACAGAGTGAGATAGGATCATTGCTATATAGTGAGGACAGGAAAGGACACAGATGCAACCAGGGTTTACTTTATAAATTTCCAGGACCATCATGTTCAGGGCTAAAAATAATGAAATTTTATAGCAACTCTACACAGATGGGGCCAAGAAGAGTTCTAAAAAAGAGGTTTAGAGCATCTTTTTATAAAGAACAGCAAGTGAAGGTCCCGACTGAAAGCAAATTAAAATAAATATGGACTGTTTAGTTGAGAAGGTGAGTTATAAATTCTAAATATAGGGCTTATGAACAGCTCTGGAAGTGAGTGCTATAATCCATATCTTTCTGCGTGCACACACACACGTGTGTGTGTGTGTGTGTGTGTGTGTGTGTGTGTGTGTGTGTGTTGGACAGTTTGATTTAAATCAGCCTAAAATTAAAATCACAATTGTGTAACAAGATAACCTAATCAATCTAGGTCTCCTCCAGTGTTAAGATTTTCTAATAGCAGTACAATCCAAAAGATGCTTAATTTCACAGAAAAACATGGTGCTATTGAATAGCTGTCAGTGGGATGTACACCCTGAGTTGTTATAGGTGAGTAAAAACATTTGCACTAAATCCTCACCCTTTTAATACCTGATTTCATTATAGCCAACAGCATGAACATAGGAGTTGAGTAGAGATTCAGAGAAACTGGACTGCTCAGGAACAAACCATTTCTCTAGGGAAATGAAACCAAGTGTTGGCTTCGGTAGTGTTAGGCTCTAACCAATAGCAATAACTAATCATAGGTAATTATAGTAGCCAAAAGCACCTTATACTTGTGTGTTAGTAGCTTATATGTTTCTGATGTATAGATTACTTGGTTGGTTCTCCCAAGAAGTAGGCTCACATGTATATGACCTTATTTGTTCTATTGATGATGAAATAAGGTCAGAAAGATTATAATTATAATCACAAAGCTTACAAATAGAGAAGCTTAAACTAGAGTGTGTAATTCAGATCCTATATCAATTTTTCCTCCATGTGACATTATGCAGTTATAGACATATTAAAAAACAATGCAATCGACCCTTATAAATAAACTCAGAATTTTCATAGCTTTGTTACATGAAAGTTCTCCAAAGGTTTATTAGAAATTAAGTTTATTTGAAATTAGAGTATTCATGATTATGGAACACCAATGAATCCTCTCTCTTCCTCGATTAGATGATGATGGAAACCCTAAAAATGTTTTTACCTTGGGCACAGAAAAATGCTGCTTTAACTTCTGCATAAGGGCATTAGAAATCTTTGATTTTCTCTAATTCAAAATAATTCATGTCATCTTGCTTTAGAAGTTATTTTAAAAATACCTAGTAACTAATGTTTTGGGGAAATTCTTTCTAGAATTGTCTTTTGGAGTCATTTCATGGGTCAAATGTGATTTTTCTCCCCCCAAACTTGGAACGGTGATTAAGTATCTATTTTAATTAATATTTGTGGATGCAAAAAGCTCTTTATCATTTCTCCTTTTTCTGTCTCTCTCTGTTAAGGAAAAATGAGGAAACAAAAGACACACTTTTCTTGCCTCTAAATTCTGAGGCAGACATTGTACTAAGCTCTGGAATCAGATAAGAATATTTATGCAAATATTAATGAAATAAATTAAAATATATATTTTCACTTACTATTCTATAATTCTCAAAATGAACAATTCTCCAAATAAACAAGCTAAAGATATACTAATAAAGTAAATAACAAGCAAAGTAAAAATTCATAAGCAATAATATTTCATCTTTCTTTGTAAGAACAGTTCCTTTTCTCTTTCAATTGACACAAATATAAAATGCTCCTTTAACTGAGTAACCATATTGATTTTCCTTTATGATCCATACATCTTTTCTATGACTCCATTCCCCTCACTAAGACCACAAATAAGTCAAAACCCATCTATTCTCTAGAGTAGTTTCAATTTTCATGATAGATCAACACAGTTTTTGACCAGAATACCAACAGTAATTTTCTTCTTTGTCTCTTTTGACAAGTAATTGTATTAGCGCTATAAAAAACAATCCTCATTAATCCACATTGTTCTTTCAAAGCCAGGGGCTTAAGATTTTATGTTAGATGTTGACTGACCATGCATCTCAAATACCCTTTTAATGTATTGAAAAAGGTTCAGAGGATGTTACTCATAAATGAACACCATACCTTGGGGAAAAAAATGTGTTTAAAAAGATAGCATAGATGCCTGGGTGAGACCTGAATTAAGCAGGCATTTTGAGAGTGCTGAACATTTACATTTTCAGCACATCTAATTAACCTTGTAGGTATTACATTTCAGTCAATTCGAGGAAACTCATACACATGCATGAAAAAATCATTGCTACAATGGAATGGTGAGTGTTTCACACTTATACCCCTAGAGAGTTTTTTTTTTTTTCAGAATTAAATATGCATCAAGCTGCATGTTAGAATCCAGTTGTAACTTTTCAGTACTTCCTTTTTCTCATATCTTTTCATTTTAACTCCTTGTGAGAATGGGAAATGGAGACTAAAGAACCATAGAAGAAAAATTCTGACCGTATTCTCAACCACAAACACAAAGAAAATATAGTATTCAAACTTTACAGAACTTTGTTTTTGTCAAATTCAATCTATTACAGATTCGTGCCTCCACTCCTGGTCTAGAAAGCAATATTCAATGTTCACAGTAAAAGCTTTTCTCAGTATTTCCAACAAAGAATACTAATAACATCAACGCATGCATATAGAAAGCCCCATTTATGTGATACTTCCTAAATTGACACTTGAAGGTGTAAATGACCATTTGGAAAATGACCATTTGCACTATGAAATTTTAAAGTCAACTTGGAGTTCAAAATCAGGCTTAATAATGTGACACTCATGATTTCTTGTATCATAAATCCCAGATCATAAGAAAAATAATATTTTCTAAATCTGTATATGAAACTATGGAGTTCAGAATGCAAACATTCAAAATAAACCTATTACAAATTCAAAAAACTGATTTCTTCTAGCAAAATCTCTGGTGATTTTGATACTTTTAAATGACCAACTAAAAAGAACTGCATAAGTACTTGGCTGTGCAAATATTTGTCATTCAGATAGTCAAAAAACTTAGTCACAGAATGCAACATTTATGGAATAAGTAGCCTCTATCTATACTGTCTAAATAAGATATGAGACAACTTCCTCATAGAGAAAATGTAGAAATTGCACTTACACACAAGCAGAGGAGACCATTTCTTTAAGACTGATTTGTTGATTTTAACATTTGTTCACTTTATTTGGATTTTGGTATTGCTAATTTTATTTTGCTTTTTTTCTAGTGGTTTTATTTTTACTTAACTCTAAGTAGGGGCTATTAACCTTTTTGATTACCTACATTTTAGTTCCAAAGCTAACATCACTTTTATTTTCTCCAATTGTCCCTTAAAGATATCCAGGGTTAAACATACAGTGTTAACATTTCTCTGAAACAATGAAGCACTCAAATACTTTCAAATGTAAAAAAAAAAAAGACAAAGAATAGAGAAGAGGCTATGGAGGCTATGTAAAACTGAAAGCAAGCAAGAATTCCCCATCCCACCCCCATCATAATGTGAAAAAATACTTTATCTTTTCAAATTTTAGACAAAAAAATATCTATGAGGGAAACTATGTCTGTTTAATATCTTTGGCATCTGTTCTGTTTTGTTCTTTTCTTCTCTGTTTTTCTAAGATGGATCTAGTGTACACATCACAGAAGTAAACACTATATTCTGCAGCTACCATATTACACACACACACACACACACACAGCCATTTGTATGATAATTTTCCTTGAATGCAGTTTACTCTTTAAAAATGCAAATTGCATAATTACAGCAAAAAATGTTCTCTATGTGTAACAACCAAAAAAGTGCTTGAGTGCTATAAATTTTGCAGAATAATGGGTTTACATATGAAAGAGAAAGTATACTATGTTAGGCAAGTCCATTATAGAAGAAAAACACACTAGGTTGAAAATCTTTAGAGTCAGAAATTTCTCAGTTGTTGATCACTCTCCCGAACCACACCCTAACTCTTCCAAAAACTGTCATAGAAGATAAAATGTTTTTCCCCTATGATATATTACCCAAACTGTATTAATTAGATAAAAAATTATGTTAGAAAATATAAAATTAAGCAACTACCTGAATTATAGGCAATAAAACATCAAAAAATAAGCTATATTCACAATTATACAAATAGTTGAAAATAGGGACTTCAGTAAATACATTCACATCTCTAGTGTATACATTCTGTATATGTCTTTTTTCTTGACAATTTTTTATAACTAGAAAGAAGTAAAACAATGAATTCCCCTAAAGCAGAGTGTCCTCATAAACACCAAAATTAGTAATATAAGAACTAAATTTTTCCTGATAACCAGCTATGTGCCACGCTCTGTGCTCAGTGTGCAATAAAGGACAGATCCTTTACAATTTCTAACTGGAAGGCATGAATAGCATCTCAATATACAGGTAAGAACTTGAGACTCAAAGATGGTGATTCAGAGGTTAGTCACAATGCTCAGCTTTGCCTGCTCTGTGAAAGACAGTGTCAAAAGAATGAAAAGACAAGCCACAGACTTGAAAAAATATTTGCAAAAGACACATCTATAAAAGATTGTTATCTAAAATATAGAAAGAAGCCTTAAATGTCAACAATATGAGAATAAACAGCCCAATTGAAAGAATGAGCCAAAAGCTTTAACAGACATTCTGCTAAAGAAGATCTAGAGATGACAAATAAGCATATGAAAAGACCCCTTACATCATGTTATCAGGAAAATGCACATTAAAACAGCAAGGAGATAGCACTGTATACCAATTAGAATAACTAATAGGAGTTCTCATTCACTGCTGGTGGGACTGCAAAATGATTATCCAAATGAGTTGGAAACATGTCCACACACATCTACTGTAAGCGGATGTTTATGTCAGCTCTATTCATAATCGTCAAAATGTGGAAGCAACTAAGGTATCCTGCAGGATGTGAATGAATAAACAAATTGTGGTGCATCCATATGATGGAATGGAATACAGTGCAAAAAAGAAATGAGCTAGCTATCAAGCCATGAAAAGACAGAGAAATCTCAAATGCTTATAGATAAGTGAAAGAAGACAAAGGCTTAATACTGTAGGATTTCAACTATATGTATGATGTTCTGGAAAAGGCAAAACCATGGAGACAGTAAAAAGATCAGTGGTAGCTAGAGGCTGCAGCTGAGCAGGAGTAAAGAGGTAGAATACAGAGGATTTTTAGGGCAGATGGAATCCTCTTTAGGATACCGTAATGATGGGTGCATATTATTATACACTTGTTCAAGCCAATAGCATATCCAAACCCAATAGTGAATTGTAATATAAACTATAAATTTTGTGTGATTTTGATGTGTTGGTGTAGCTTTAACAATTGTAACAAAAAATGTACAGCTCTGGTGGGGCATGTTGATAAGAGAAAGTCTATGCACGTGTGTGGGAGGGGTGTATGTGAAATCTCTGTACCTTCTTCAGTTTTGCTATGAACCTAAACTGCTCTAAAAAATTTACGTTTTAATTTTTAAAAAAAGAGAGAAAATGATCACCTGGGCTGGCATTTATACATGACAATAGATTACCAGATCTCGGAATGACAGCCACCTTAGATGGGTCCTGTTCTCTTCTATTTGCCACCATCTCCATCATTTCCTGTCAACCTCCACACCCAAATCCCTGTCAGTTATCACTTAAAATTACTAGGGACTGAATATTTGTGTCTTTCTTTATATGTTGAAGCTCTAATTTCCAATGTGATGGTATTTGGAGGTGGGGCTTTGAGAGGTGACTAAGTTTCGAGATCATGACTGTGGAGACACCAGGATAGGATTGGTGCCTTTATAAGAGGAGGAAGAGTCCAGAGTGTGTGCTCTCTCATTCTCTCTCTCTCTCTCTCTCTCTCTCTCTCTCTCTCTCTCTCTCTCTCTCTTTCTCTTATATTCTGAAAGAATATGACTGTCTAAAGGCCAGAAGAAGGCCCTCCCCAGAACCTGATTATCTGGCACCCTGATCTTGAACTTCTAGCCTCCAGAACTATAAAAAATAAATTTATCTTGTTTAAGCTACCCAGTTTGTGCTATTTGTTATAGCAGCTCAAGATAACTAAGATAACCATCATGCTTTTTTAAAGATATTAAATCTGGATTCCAAAGGGTTTTGCATTTGGGACCCTGTAATCTGAAGGAGGTATCAGATTGAGTGTCTGAAATGAGTTTGTGGTTGACTAAAAATAAAGTAACATATTTCAGGAAGAGTTATTGAAACAAATATTTTTAAACTCGTGAGCAGTCTAGGTTTGGTGATGTTTGAAGTGTGAAAGAGAATTTGGCAAGATATGGTATTTAGAAAGTAATTTGGGACCAGATGGCAAAAGATCTGGATTGCTGGTTATATTTAGTAGACATCGGGAAGCAATTGAAACATTTTAAAGAGGTGAGGGAAATGACCACGGTTATGGTGTAGGAAAATCAATCTAGAAGTTGTGTAACAGTGAATTAGGTGGGAGCAGAGAGGTGAAGAAATATCTGTTGTGATGCAGCAATTTTTACTTTATTATCAACCTTTGCATGAAGACTAATTTGGTTATTCTTGCTGCCACTGAGCCACTGCCTTTTCCCCAATTTATTTTGTCACAGAATTTGAAGCTCTAGATGTATTTATCTCTGTGGTTAATGTATAGATCTCCAAGTTTTTCTTTGTTTAGAGGAAACACATTTAAGTTGGTATTCAAGTTCATATTCAACTTACCCAGGCAGCTTGGTTGCCAAGACTATTCTGGAAATCTTGCAAGCACGTTCTGTGGCATTTTAGAACTGCTGCTTTCAGATCTTGGCTGGAAACCATAAAAATAATATTTCATTCATTATTCTGTAGAAGAGGTCCTTAGAGCTTCACAGAGGGGATTTTATGGAGATAGTATCACATTCCTATGCACAGTAAGACACCAGATTGACAAAGAGTTAAGTTATGACAGAGGATATCAAAGAAATGATAATATTACACTATTAGCAAAGAATTGTGAGGTCTCAGGTACATCCTTGAAGTTACTGATTGAGAGAGAAATTATTCAAACTAATCAGACTGGGAAGAGACTTTACTTCCTTTCTGGGTATACCTGTGCTTACTCTAAATAATAAATGGAATTGTGTCTTTCATGAGAAACCCCCAAATCTCAATGAACTGAAGGAATCTTACTCCATTGATTGCATTTTAGAAAATAGAAGGAGAATCAAAGAACTTTAAAGCAACACTGGTAAATATCCCAAAATCTCAACTGAATTCAAAACACCCAACTTCTCAAAATAGAGATTAGAAGTAAACAAACAAACAAACAAACAAATGAAACGTTGACTTACGTTAAATATTACTGAGGTCTCATGCTCCTCTAGGTCGGAAAGTTTGAGTGATGATTGAGTAAAACAATTGTCTTTTAATATGACATAGACATCATGTCATCTTTCTAATGCATGCATATCCGATTTAATTTCATTGATTTTTAAGTGACAGAACTACAGCTAAAGAGTCAATAGATATTATAAAGATGAGAATGCTTTGGTGTTTATAAAATCAATGTCAGGGTAGGCTATATCCTAGAGGTCCTGCACTGAGGCTCTCTGTTGCCATCTTTGGCACTTCCAAGCCTTTGATTCAATTGGGAGAATAGTACCTGCCAGATTTCATCTCCCTACTGAAAAAAAGCTATTTCAAGGAGGAGCAGAGACCTTATTCTATAAGCAAACCTACCAATAAGAGTCTATTCTGCAGTTTCCCAGTCTTAAGACTATTTTTTTTTTTATCCTTACACTTGATTTGAACCACAAATCCAGGCCAATTAGTAATATATAATCAAAGTGTCTTAATCAGCTTGGGCTGCCATAATACCATAACACCATAACACAATATCACAGACTGTATGGCTTAAACAATAGAAATTTACTTCTTCACAGTTCTGGAAGGTGAAGACCAATATCAAGGTTATGGTCAATTCAATTTTTGGTGAGGACCCTCTTCATGATTTGCAGATGGCTACATTCTCACTGTCCTACTTGGCAAGGGCGGGAAGGGGGTGGAGGAAGAGAGAGAGAGAGAGATTTCTCTTATAATATCACCAGTCTTATCAGATTAGGGTCACACCCTTATTACCTCATTTAACCTTAATTACCTTCTAAAAGCTCTTTTTCCAAATACAGTTACACTAGTTTCAAGATATAAATTTGGGGGACACACAATTCAGTCCATAACACACAAGAAATTAACTTCTAAGCCTCAAAGTCCTCATGTTGAACATCAGGATACTGACATCTTCTTCGAATGGTGTCGTCCAGAACAAATGAGAGAGTGCACTTTAACAACTAATAGGTGCACAATAAATCTCAGCTTCCCTCTAATCAAAGCACTCAGTTAGATGTCCATACTACCCTTTAACCTGTACTTTGGCCACATCCTTGTCTGCCCTTCTGATGGCCTTGCATTCTTGGCCTGCATCTCCAGGCCCATCACTACCAGAATTAGACCTCTGAATATCTACCCAAATCTCTTGTTTGTGCCTAGAACTCTTTATCTGTTTACTGATTTTTAGATATGCCTTCAAAAGCTCCAATATAGATAAAAATATATAGATATAAATCAATATACATACGAAATTCCTGATCTTACCTATGTGCAGTTTGTCCTTTCCCCACTTAGCCAGTGGTCACTTCAAACAACTCTTGGATAGGAATATATTTAATATCTGTATTCTTTCTACTTGTCTGGTCCTATCTTACTTTTTGTTTTCATCCTATTACCTGCTGCTTTCACCAGGCCTCTAAATCAACAGTTCTTTACTGATAACATAAAGAAAAAATGGCATTAATTGTTCCAGAGATGCTTTTGTGCAATTTCAGATATAATGCTTCATTTATAAAGAAACTCAGTTCATTGTATAAACATAAAACTCCTTTATATTTTCAAGAATTGCTGTACACTGTGCATTGTTGATCCTTTAACCTTTCTTACTGAGACACTTGTGATGCCTGATATAGCAATTGCTTTCTGGTTTCTAAGATACACATGGTCTCATCTAATTTTTACAAAAAACCATATGGGCACTGAAGCACAGAGAGGCAAGTAACCTGCCCAAGGTCACACAGGTAGACAGTGGGGAAACCAGAATTTGCACTCAAGCCAAATGTCTTCAGAAGCCACACTTAACCATTATCACTTTGAGTCAGAGGGAAGAGTGGAATCACATAACCAGTATCCATGGAATTGTCCATAACCTTGGCTGTGTCTCTCCCTGGGACAGCATACCACCTGTCACATTTCATGTCAGCCTGTGAGTGAATGGTCAATGAAGCAATATTATACTTTTGCTGGATGGTTTCCATCTGCTAGAAAATGATGCTAGGAATACAGTTACCAACAGTCAGGTTTCTGCCTTATGGATTAAATCTGACCAGAAGCAGCAGATTATAAAATCCTCAACTCAAAGCCTACACCTTCCTGTTATTTAAAAAATTTTGTTTAGAGAAATAAACTTCATAAAGATGCCTCCATGGTGACATTTTTAGAGAAAAACTTAATGTGTGCATTTTAGCTTTAAACTTACATGGTATAAACAAAATGCAGAATTAGCCTGTTATTTTGGCATATGCAGAGGAACATAAAAAATTCTCTTTCTCTTAAGTCTTGGACAGATTGGCCACTAAAACAATCTTAAATTCACAAATGATTTGGCAGATCTGCTTGGGAATTAAGCCTTTGCATGCTCACAATGAGAGAAACACTGTTTTGTAGAACTTCAGGCAGATTGGAAAAAAAGAAAAATGAGAGACAAGACACAAATGGCATCTTGATTCAGCTTTTTCAGAGTCTTGTCTTATCCACACAGCATTCCTCAGAGGCTTGATATTTGCCTTCTTCTTGAAAGAAATGCACACAACCATAAAAGGAAAAGTGTGTCTTTAAACATTATTCAGAGGAAAATATAGCAGAGATCTGAAGTCAGCTTTAAGAACTTAGGTGATGTAAATGCCCACCACTATATGAAAAGTAAAGAAAGCCAGGGTAATATAGTAGAAAACAAGAGGACACCGGAATCTGTCAGTTTTAGTCCAATTTTAAGCTGTCTGTATCTGAGTTTCTTATTTCTAATATAGAGATTTATCTCATGTGGTTCTTATGAAAAGCGATGAAGGATCTCACAGCTCTCATGGCCCTGGAGAGGAAGCATAGTATGAATTGAAGGCAGAACTTGGGAACTACAACGTGTTCAAATCTCCCCTTGCTCTCTTATTATAACTGTGTGAGTTCAGGAAAGTTACTTTACTACCCTGGACCTATAAAATTGAGTTGATAATAATAGTGCCTACCATATAGGATTATTATGAGGATTTAATGAGAAACCAGTTGTAAAGTGATTGGAACAGTGCCCAGACCAGAGTAACTACTATGTAAAATTTTGAAAAATAACTAGTATGTTGGCTATTAACAGTCTGACATTTCTCTCTTTCCTCTAATTCCAGAAACAGCATCTCATTTTTGCTTTTGGAAATGTCACCACCTGTCTTTGAATGAAATCTTAGTGATGCTGCTAATCCAGGTGCTTCAACCAATTCTGGCTGAGAGGTAAGAATGTGACCTGCCTAGGCTAATCAAATATTCTCTCCCTGGAATATGACTCATATGCAGACACCACACATGCTGTACTGAAATTTATTCATCTTTACTAGTGTACCCTAAAGTTAGTCTCCAAGAATTACTCAGTTAAGGTTTCCAAGTTGGCCTTAGTGCCTGCCCAGTCTTTACTCATCAATTCTACGAGCCAACCTCTATCCTTTCAATAAATCAGCCTCTCTTTCCTTTAACTGTTCATGCTACTTTTAATCAAATACTCTCCAATGTACACAATGAATTTTATTCATTATTAGAATCAAAATAATCATTCTAAATTGTTTTTTGCATAATTAATTTAATTCTGCAAAATTTAGTTATATCAGAGTGACCCACCCAAATCAGTATATGTTTGTGTTCATTTAAGCTCTAATGAAAGTATGTTGTTCTATATTACATTGATATCCATCCACGGCAAGAGAAAAAGCTGTGTAATTGTAATCTGACAAGAGTTGGAAGTATGTATTACTGGAGAGGGATGTGTCCATGATGACTAGCCATCGATTCTAGCCATGGGATCTAAGAGATAATCTTGGCCAATTAAAGACCCAAGCTTGGCTCTTGATTCTCTGAAAGCTTCAGGCGCTCATAAAACTAGGTGAAAATTTAGAGATTGGAAAGAGTGAAGTCATTGATACTTCACATGTTCTTGTCTGCTGTTGTCTCTTTTCTCACTGCTAAAAGACAGAAGAGAACAAACTATCTCATGTTTAAATAATTTGATAATGGCTAATTGGACTTTGAAAAATATACATATACAGCATAAAAATTTCTAATTGCTAATATTCCAGATCTTGATAGAATGTAAACAACTTCATACTGAGAAGTTAGAGATCACGTGGTAAGCAATTTGGAGGAAAAGAAAAAAAGTCTTTTCTGGACTGTTTAAATCATTTGTCAAAAATTATAAGAAAATCTATAAAGATAGAAAGTACTTTAGTGGTTGCCTAGGGCTGGGAGATGGTTGTGTGGAAAATGATGGCTAATCAGTACAAGATGCCTTTGGGGGATGATGAAAATGTTCTAAAATTAGATTGTGATGATGGTTACACAACTCCATAAATATACTGACAACTAATGAATTCTACACTTTAAACAGGTAAACTTTACAGCATGTAAATTATTCCTCAATAAGCTGTTGTTTTTTTGTTTTGTTTTGTTTTGTTTTGTTTTTTTAATAGTTCGAATTTTCATCTTTACAGTGATTGAAAAACTCCAGTGAATAAAAGTTAGCAGGCTTGGGTTAGGTATGCCCGGAACAGGGTGGAGAACATAAAGATCAGCAAAATGTACCCAGGTCAAACTGCAGGTTTAGTATCAGACTGCTAATGAAAATCAGGGGCTGATTACAAACAAAGCATGAGGCTGAATTAAGAAGGGGATGAACATTGGACAAAGCAAGAACAAGTTCAACTTAACTTGTTACCCTTATCAACTGGGTGTCATGGTCTAGTGGCCATTTCTCAATGAAACATAGTCCACCTATATTATCTACCTCTCTGGTATAGAGTCTAAGAGCACCTTTCAGAATAAAAGTACGCAGGATTCTTATGAGCATCCTACATAGTTTTTTTACTTTCTTATCTCAGTCTTAGTCAGTGCTCTCAGGCTCTTGACAGCAGCTAGCAAATTATCTGACTGTGCTATATAGACCATACACCATAGACCATATAAAATAATAGGAGCAGCCAGGTATTTGAATGTCCAATGGATATATGAGGTTAATTGATAAGAGTCTTCTTTCCTTTATGTTACTAGGTGTGCACAGCTATCAGCTCTTAATGTGAAGGAAAAAATCCTGCTGATTATTTACAAATTATGTGTTTGTTATACACTGAAGGGAATCTAAGAGATCAAACAAATGAGAATTTAGAAAATGATATCCAAGAAGGAAATAGTTGAAATTAGAATGTCTGATTTTTCTTCATGGTTTAGTAAGTTCTGCTTCCACTCACTAGAATTTTCTTTTCAGAGCTTAAGGAGAATTCAAACACAGTCCAGTTCATAAAGTTCTCAGCTATTTTTTCCCACTAGTACACTTGCGATCAATGGCACTTAACACAATTCACATTTTATGAGACATGTGCAGAGAAGCTACAAAGTACAGGCAATTCAGCCTTCTTTTCCTTTCAAGAAATTTGCCAGGTGGGAGGAGAATGAGAATTATATCACAGAAATACTCTAAACAAACATATAGTAAAATATAAATCATTAACAAAAGTTAACTCCTATCAGTAAAAATTAATTTGAAATATGTCTTACAATTGATTTGTACAAATACAAATCACTCACAAATGTCATGTAAGTGCTTAGAGAACCTTCAAAATCGTTCCTTCTCATAGTCTTATAGATGAGGAGAAAGACAGTGCAGAGATTTTAGGTATTTTGCTCAAGTTCTATCATTCTAAATGAAAGTTGACTATTTGCAAGATTAGAGTTGTCTCGCATTGCACAGTTCTCACTGCATTTAGGCTAGTGTGTCTCCTAATTGAATGTGTATATGAAATGCTAATCAAACTGGGACTCTTATTAAAATCCAGAATCTCACTTTGAGTTATAAGGTTGTGCCTGTATTTGAAAACACCTCTATCATTTGCAAAGCACTTTACATAAGGTAATAGCATTTCATTATCATGACACCTACGGAAACAATAAATTATAAATGTAGTTTCATAAATGAGGATGTAATATATCTTACGTTGTACACTAAATGACAGACCAAGAATTCAAACTCTAAATCTTATGTCTTCCCTCCTACCCCCGACAATTTTTCCTTGGTAGAAACGTGTTCTAGGAAGGTTTTCTTCTAGAATCTTAGAGGGGATGATAACCATAACTTTTCTAAACATTGTCTTATTTTATTTATTTTTTTTCATTCTCTGAGATTTTCCTTGACATGTTTTCTATATATGACCCCAGTGTAACTTTTTCTATCAGTGTCCATCATAGCTCCTTTCAAGATAAAGTCGTGTTATCTCACCTAGGTTATTTACATATTTCTACACTGGTTTTGAATCTCTTTTGTAGTCAGGTTTTTAGCCATGGTACATAAAACACATTATCTTCTCAAATTTTATTTTTATCCATCAACTTTTAATTATATTTACTGGTTCCCTAGAACTTTCCTGAACTTTTCAGCCTCATCTTGGCATCAGGGTAAAAAACAAAGCACACAGTACTCACAGTCCCAAGTTTTCTACATTTGAATCACTAGAGCAAAACATTTCTTTGCTCTTTTTAAGATCTTTTTAAAAAATAATAGATATCAAAATGATCTAAAATAATTTTTTGGTGTCTTTTCATTTTTAGATAAAGAAGTATTGGTGGGGAAAGGAAACACACTTGAAAAGCTAACTTACTATAATTACAACCTGAGATAGTTACATATTATTTTATTAGGACCTTGGAAAAATATAAAAGATATAGTACAGCTAATTTTTCCCTGTGGCATTCTTAAAAATCCATAGCATCTATGTTACCTTGAAAAGACTTTCCTATAACTTGTAATAAAAATATTTTGCCATCCTATTAATGATAAAACATGACTCTCTACTATGAATATTTTCTTTTTCTAAGTACAGAAGAACATTGAGTGAAATAATAATCATTCAAGGAAACTCAGGAATGTAAAACAACATTTCTTGATTTGGGAACCATGTTTTTTTTTCTGCTTAAATTTTCTGAAATAATGTGAAAGAAAATCTGCACCATCTATTCTGATCCCCTTGACTAGCTGATTCAGACCTATGGCTTTGATGTCTCCATCCACAGTGGGAGGAAAGAAAACTTGAAATAGGAGAAATAGGAATAACCCCAGAAAGATCATCCATTCTGAGATATCCAGTAGGTTATTCACCACATTGTTGTTTTTAAATATTTGCCACATCAGAGGCCAGCTCTAAAGGTATTATGATGTATAGCACTAGTCAAATCAAGGCCTTTGATTTGTGGAAAGTTTGTACTAAATGCTGATGAGACATCAGATTAGTGGACTGTAGAGACACTCCAAGCAGTTCGAAAACCGGTGTACCTTCTTTTCACATGTCCATTTTCAGAACTAGAATGTGATGCTAAGGTCAGTTATTACTGTTACAATTTCTTCCTGGATAAGGGTTTGTGTCTGCAAGAGAATTCACATTTCTTACAGGCTTGATGAATTCTTTTACTTTTCTGGAGACATAAGAAGGACCCAAAAAGTTGAACCCAGGAACAAATCTGTTGAAGAAGAAGAAAAATCTAAATTCTAGAACAGTGATTCTCAACCTAAGCTAAATACGAGAATAAATAAAGAAATATTTAAAAACTGCAAATGGCCAGGTCCCAACCCTGATCAGTTAAATAGGATCATCTGGGGATTTAAAGCTTTAAATCTTCTCAAATGATTTTAATGTGCACCAATTTGGGGAGATACTTTAGAGACAATCTAGGTGTATAGTTAAAAAATAAAAATAAATCCAAATAAATTGACAACAGAGTTAGGAGGACTACCTTCTAATCGGAGGCTCTTTTTGCTCCAATGAGAATTACTGCGAATAAATTTTAAAGAGGATACACATTATACGACCATTCAGCCAATTGCAATTGAAGAAGGCATGAGTATTAGCATGTGTTTCAGTAAGGTAGGGCAATAGAAATCAAATTTAAAACCCTAAGGGGAGGAAATCACCAGGGTCAGTGAAAGTTTGTAGCCAGGGGAGATTATGTCACATATTTACATTATTATTTAATTGTATGTTAAACAGGATTTGTAAAATGAACTACAAATTCAAATACCCCCACAGAGCCGAGTGCTAAAAACTTTCATCTTAGGTTGACACGGATTAGAGATTTGAAAGCCCACTTCTCCCTTTACCATGTCAAATTATAAAAGAAAAGGTAAAATGCTGATTTGAGTCTCTAATGAAAGGTAACTGTGCAGTTATTGGAAACATACTTTCACTGCACAAGCGGATCTGATTACAGCACAGAGCTAGGCTTGCTTCTTCCTACCTTAAGGTTTTGATGGTAAGACTGCCGTTTACTTTCATCTGGTTTTCATTTGAAAAATCCCATCTGTGCTGAGCCTGAAAGAATTGTAAAAATACTAAAGTTACAAGCATTTAAGTAAGGTGAACAGAATTTCCTGGGTTTACTTTGCTAAAATGATGTTTAAAGAAGATTTGGGTGATGTAGGCTGTGAGACCACTATAATATACCTGCTACAACTAATTATGTGTCTGAGATGAGATGCAAAGCAGAACTTCAACTCCTGAGGGAAAGGAAAAAATATCCTGGCAGCATTAGGCACTTACACTAAGTATGGACATTTTCAAAAGTGAATGTATTATACTTAAACTAATTATGCAAAACTTTGAACGATAGCATATTTATCTGCCATTTTATATTATATTTCAAATACTTTTTTGCTACACACATAAAAGATGTAAATAATGGCGTGGAGGAGAGAATGTTTCCATATTTCAAAAGAAATAAAAATCAAATTATATCAAATAAACCAGAAAGTTCTTTTATATATTACTCATAAAGGGTCAGGTTTGCTATGAGAAAACAATGTGTAACTTAGTTACTCTGGCATCAGCGGATGAAGTGTGTCTCAGAGAAAAGAGGAGACATGAGAGAAGTGGAAATGTCGATGTTAGATGTGAACGTTTTAAAAGACATCTTGGGACTAGGCAACACAGAAGTAAAGGAGAGCGTGTCATACATGACATCTGGGCAAGCAGGACACAGTATTATCCACCCACTTCCACCGCAGGTACACCTGTTTCTATTAATAAAAACAATCCAGGCCAGATATTTGAAAAGATCACTTAGATATTTCTAAGGTGCCCATTTTAGAGTTCAAAGGAGGCACTAAGTGACCATCTGGGCTTTGCCCAATTTGCCCAACACTCGTGGAGGGTTTAGATAAAAGTTCAGACCAGACATTGATCCAAGAAACCTAGCAACTATGTTTAGGTGACTTTAATGCAGCTATTCTAAAACCTTTGCTAGCTCTGCTTTGATGAATGGTTGCCTCCATATGCCTTTGTATGAGTGTAAGCCCAATTGTAACTTCTAAAAGAGACCAAACTTAAACTCTAGTTCCTGCCCAGTTGTACAGTGTAGAATTTACAAAAAGTTCCCCCCTTCATTTTTCATTTCTCCCTTAATCATTGCTCTGTGAAGAATTACTCTACATTTTTTTAAAAAAGAAAAAAAAGAAAAAGAAAACACTAAAACTACACTACAAATACAGAGGCAAATCTAGGGTCTCTGCTAGGTAAGAGTCTTTCCACCAGAAGTCAGATTATCTTTGACATTTTTCTTCTATGGCTGGTGCTTCTTACCAGTCACAACTCTGCTGTGTCACAGTCTCCAGATAAACTCCCTTGACTTCCCCATTCGGGTAGGTTCAGGTATGCATAGATCCCCATAATGTGTTCGTAATGATGCCAAAAGTAGGCATCAATAAACATTTTGTGAATAAATCAGGATGTGAATACTTAAATTGTATTGATTAGGCAAATGTGTAGATTATTACATCTATTTGTAAGAGCTTTGAGATCCTTAAATATTCAGTAGAATCTTCAGAATTTTCATTCTTTCTATTGTCTTACATGATTTATTTTAGATTGGCACTTAACAACTTTGGCAATAGATTATTTTTAGAGCCATTCTAGGTTCACAGAACAATGAAATGGAAGCTACAGAGATTTCTACATTCCTCTGTTCTCTGATAGGCACAGCTTCTTCCTATTATAAATACCTTATACTAGAGAAGCATTAGTACATTATCAGAGTAGATGAACCTACAATGACACATCATAATCACCCAAACTGCATAATTCACATTAGATTTCATTCATGGTGTTGTACATACATATCATGGTTTTTGAAAACTATAATATCATGCATCCATCATTGTAGTACCATACAAACTAGTTTTATTGCTCTAAAAATCATGCATGCCCTGCCAATTCATCCCTCCATCTCCCCCATCTCCCAGCAAACACTCATTTCTTTACTGTCTCCATCATTTTGCCTTTTCCAGAATGTCGTAGAGGTGGAATCATACAGTGTTCCCTTTTCAGAATGTCTTCTTTCACTAAGTAATATGCATTTATGATTCCTTTATGTCTTTTCATGGCTTGATACTTCTCTTTTTTAGCATTGTATAATATTTTACTGTCTATATGTACCACTGTTTCTTTATCTATTCACCTATTGAAGGGCATCTTGGTGGCTTCCTAGTTACAGAATAAAGTTGTTACAAACATCTGTTTGTAGCAGGTTTTTGTGTAGACATAGGTTTTCAACTCATTTGGGTAAATACTAAGAAGCACAATTGCTGAATTGTTTGGTAAGAATATATTTAGTTTTGTAAGAAACTGCCAAACTGTTTTCCAAAGTGACTGTACCATTTTGCATTCCCACCAGCAATGAATCAGAGTTTCTTAGCTCCATATCCTCACCAGCATGGGGTGCTGTCAGTGTTTTGAATTTTAGCCATTCTAATAGATGTATATTGGTATCTTTGTTTGATGAGGTGTCTGATTAGTTATTTTGTCCATTTTTAATTGAGTTGTTAATTTTTGTTATTATTGAATTAAATTTTTAATTTTCAAGATTTATTTGAAAAGAATTTATCAAAATCTCTACCAAATTTTTAATTAATTAATTATTCAAACGCATTTCTCAGATATACTGATCAGTCACTCTTAATTTAATTTTTAGTTTAAGTGTTTATACTTTATACCTATAATTTTGTCTAAAGACACATTTTATTGCCAAACATTTTTTAAACAGGAGTCAGACTGAATAGAGATTCTAATGATGGACATCCTGAACTTCCTTGTGTTAGAGAAAGCAAGATTTTCAGAAAAATTAACAAATAGACAAATAAAAAGTACTATACAGCATCGTTGAATTTACTTTTCTAAAAATTAAATAAATGATAGTATGGATTTAATTCTAAGAGCCAGACCAAAAAAAAATAATAATAATGTGTAATAAAATTAAGGACCACAGAAGGCTATGTTTCCCAGCTTTATTTTCAGCATTATAATCTCTCAAAAATATCTGGAAAGAGAAAACTTTGACAATATGTAATACAAATATTTAGCCACACCCTAAAATTTATAAATGTTATTTTAGGTAATTTTAATAAAGAAAAAAAAGAAAAGGTGAGTTTTCCTCACAATTGATCATTTTCCATTCTTAGGTCTAAGCCTTTTAGATTTCCAAATAATGTTCCTGCAGGGAAAGCAAGGCCTTCTTGCTGTGACTCACTTTCTGGTACAACAGCTTGTTAGAGAACAAAATTGGAATTCCAATCAGAAATATATACATAATGTTCGAGTTATGTCCAGCTCTGCAAATGGAAGGGACAGAAAATAGCAAACATATTCCATTTACATAAAACAAACAGATTTTCCTCTATAAGAATCATCTCGTAAAGGACTCTGCTCAACCAACTGGAGCGCCACACAAATCCAAATAAGCTAAATGTCAGAGACTTCTAGAACCCAGTCCTCCTGGCTTCTGCAATATAAAATTTAATTTTTTAAGAGAAGAAATAAATTATATTTTTAATAAGAATTTTTTATACTACCTGGAGCTTAGGAAGTTCTTTGAATATTAAATCAAGCTTTTTTCGTTAATACTGAGAATATTAACCCACTGAAGGAGGAGTTTTAAAGATATTGATCGTTCTATCATAATTTGCATATTATTATAAATTGACAGTCATCTTTTTTTGTCTTTTTTTTCCAAAGCATGTAATATTAATATTGAAATATTAATCTTGATGACAGGAAATTATTCTATTCCATGAGTAAGACTTGAAGCTCAGCAGTTCCACTACTCAATGCTGACATGTTGCATGAACTCTCTATACATCCAGTTGATTTATTCTGTAATGTTTTTGGAAACATACGTCTGCCTTGCCTGCCAATCAATGACTATTTTATTGAGTGCTCAGTGTGTTTGGAGGAGTGTGTAGTACTTGTCCTCGAGGGGCTTATAACACATGATTGGATGTCTTGATTAATTTAACAGCTATCTAAACTAAGAAATCTCTTGTACTGTGTGCCAGTCCCTAAACTAAGCAGCTCTTAATTTTCTCTATATTCCAATAAGGTGCGTGTTTTATTGCCATTTTACCGATGGGGAAATAAAAGCTCCAAGCCCAAGTTCTTATAGTTAGTAATGCTGAAATTCAAGCCCAAAATGTATGCTCTAAAAGCCAATGCGATTAATTTCACATTCTCTCTTATGCCAGCTGCCCTTAAACCTCCAAAGGAAGCTCCTTCTTCACCTTTCTCTCTCTCTCTCTCTCTTTTTTTTTTATCACACAAAATAGCCCTTTTGCACTTAAAGTTCTTTACATTGACAACAATAATCTTAGTTTATTTTTAGGATACCTCTGTGAAAACTAGGGGGGAGAAAAACAAAGTGAATTACCAAATACTCATAAAATGCTCAATGTATAGACACGAGAAATTTTTGTTCGGTGGATATGCTGAGGACCTTGAATTTTTACTATGCCAACAATGAAAATACGTTCTATAGTGAATAAGTGCTCATAATAGTAACAATAGCAGTAACAGAAGTCCCTCATTCTACAAACAGCATTCCTAATGAAGACATGTATTTGGATGATGTTTTGGTCTCAAAAATAAAGCATTGATGAAAATAGCAATATTATACTTAGGTACATTAGGTTTTATCAAATCACCAAATATATGAAGAACAACAAGCTAAGTAGAAATGTGTCATAGAAATAAGATGCTAAGTAGGCATTCTAAGTAATCGTTGTGGGCTCCTGGAGGAAGCCCTCCTAGCCACACACAGGTCAGAGGGGCTCATGCCTATGTATGTGGCTCAATAAGTTATTCTATAGCATAGAAAGTACTGGTAAAATGTACTGACTGATGGTCCTCTAATGTATTTCTTCCTTTTAAAAGAGTACCTATTGCAAAAGTAAACAACTTTATTAAATAAATATTTGCTAAACACATTACTTAATGATTTGGTAAGAGCTTTTGTAGCATTTACTATATGCCAGTATGATTCTAAGCTTTTCTACAAATATGAATTATTTGTTCCTCTTAAGAACCCAGTAGTTTTATTTATTCCTTTAACTTTCTTAGTCCTTATAACAAGAGGTACATTATTATTCTATTTTATAATTGAGGAAACTGAGGCACAACGAAGCTAAAAAACTTAGTCATGGCCATTTAGCAAGTAGCAGAAATCCAGCCCTGGAATTCACGCTGTTAACCATTATACCATGTGCCTCTCACCTTCTAAGGAAACTATCCAGATTGTTTAGCCTTAAAGAAATACTGTGGTGGAGAGCCAATTTTTTGTTATGGTATAATAAAAGAAAAAGAAAATATTTTATAGCAACGTTTAAAAAATTCACAAGAAAAATAATTTATTGGGTCATATATAAAATATGTATGTCTTTAAAAATGTAATGATCTAAGAGTCAGACCCAGTTGGTCAGACAAATAAACATGAAAAATTCTTCACTGCCTCTTAGCCACAGAAATGTTAACATCTAGGTATATTTTGGAAAGAATTAATTTGAAGGCATATTGTATTTTATTTTTTATTTTGAAATTAAAATGTGTACATTTTGCAAAGCTCAAGAGCTACGTGCTACCTACCTCTCCATAACATTTATCACTGCAGATTTCAGAAGATAAAAAAAAAGCCTTGGTTGGTTAAATTATTTGCAGATTTGTCTCAGTGCTCCATTTTTCTGGTAACAATGTGGGCTGGAAACTGTAATAAACACTTGCAAAAGACATTCTAGCCAACACTGTGCTCCATTTCCCATGTGCGCTCATATTTAATGCAGAGGTGCAGTTAGTGGAAATTGCTTTGCAAATCAGGGGAAGAATGCATGGCACAGGAAGAGGAATCGTTCTGTATTATACTAGAACACCACGACAGCAACGTTACAAGTTAGATGAGCCTTGTGAGGCGCTTGGTCATACTTGACTAAAACCCTATGATTATTTTCAGATTCTTGCATATGAAAAATACATATTTCTTTGTGTTATCAAATTAGCCAAATTCTTGATTTTCACAGTATCCTTACACTTGAATCTGTCTACATAGATCACATAATTTGCACACAATTCAGATGGGTTATCACTAGCCCACTCTTCTCTTTGGAACTCCCAAATCTGTGGTTAATTTCCTCAGCCATAAAGAGAAGTCAATTTCCGAGAATGACATCTTGTTTTATTTACACAAATAGGCACGTTTCTTATAAAAATTTCCATAATATTCAAAATGGGAAATGACTATTTTCTCACCCAATATTACTGTCAAAAATTATATTCAGAAGGTTATGTTTTTAGGATGAGAGTTTTAAATAATGTATAGAACATGTGGGTACCATCAGCAAAAATATATTTGGAGTACATGAATAGCATGTTAGTTTTTTTTTTTTTCCTTTTTAAATAGGAAACGAGTAAAATAGCCACATATCCATCCGAGAGAATTAACTGTCTTTCATTTGCAGAAAACAAGCAATTTGGCTGATCATACTTAATCAAATTATTCATGTGTGAGAGAGAGCATATTTTCTTTGTGGGAGCAGTAAGCTATATAGAAATGTGCCATAATAATGAAGACTCTATATATGAACATACTCTGTGTGGTCATTTTATTGCCTACTGTTTGTTGACTGGAGAAAACAATCAGATGTCTTCAAAGTACTCATTGCCTACTAATTTCAGACCTTTCCTAGCTATTCTCCTCTTCTGCTTTCCTCTTCTCTATTGATAGTGACAGAGGACAGGCAAGATTTTTGATATAAATTTAAAGGAAAAGTGTGTTCTTAAACATACCCTTTAAAGACATTCCAGTGGTAAGTGTAATCACACTGTGGTAAAAATTTCCTTCTCAACAGTTTCTAATTTATTTAATAGCAATTGGCATTCTCACTTTCTCTTTCCTTTTACCCCTCCATCTCACCCCTGAAGTCTTGATTCTTTTCAAACTGGTTTGCCACAGAGAGAGATACAAAAATTTTAGACTCAAATAACAACCGAGAAAGACAGTGGAAAGTGCTCAGCTGTGAAATCTCTGAGTTGTAATGGGAATCAGATGAGCAAGTGACATCACTATGGCTCAGTCACTGTTCTGGCAAAAATCTGTTCTCAATTTTTGAGTTGCCTAGAAGCAAAAATAATATTTAAGCAAAATGGGTTATAAAATCAGTGTGTTGGTTGGGATCATGTAAGTCAGTCATTTTATCACTTTAAATATCTAAAAACACCCATGTACATTAATGAGGCGTTAGAATTTAGAACAGGAAACAGGACATTGGGACATCAAAATAAACAGAGAAGAGTTAATGTCACCAATACTCATGTGCTTTGAAGGGTCATGGCCATAGCAAACTGCTCATGTACCAGTTTATAATGTGCCTTGAACATGGCTAGGAGGTATCCATGGAACACTTTTATTTTTCTTCAACCTTATCTTTGATGAATCATAAGGAATTTCCCCTTCTTTGTCTTTTTTTTAAAAAGTTAGCAATTTCTTAAGTCAATTTTATACTTTTTCTACATTGTCATGCTACTAAATGTCCAATCTAGTGGAATTCAGTATTCACATCTCCAGCTTGAGAGTTCATGCTTAATGCCAGCTCTGTTTTGGTGCCTAACAATGAGTGTTTTTAAGAAACTCTTGAGTAAGCCTTCTATTGGCAGAGTCTCCTCATTTTACCAGCTTCCGTTCCTGTCCTTTGGTGTCATCACTCATAGTCTTTCGGGGATGTGGTCTGCTCACCAGGCAGCCAGCCTTGCAGCTGAATTGGCAGCCAGAGAGTGTGGATGCTGAGCTAACTGCTATTGTGTTCACTGGATTCCAAGGGATATTCAATCATCTTTGCTGAAACAAAACATAGAAGTGTTGTCAGCTTCACCGTTGTCCTCTCTCTATGTTCAGGTATCTCTGTCTAGGTAGGCTCAGAAAGAATAAACAAAGTCACTACCTAAACTACCTATCCAGTGTGGGAGGGAAATAACATGATTCTCTCCTTCCAAAAGCCCTCCATATTTACAAGTGATTTTCTCAGTGCCGCCTCACTAGATATGGGGGTAGGTAGCCCCATCTTGACTATAGGGATCAGAAGGAAAGCTTAGCTCTCCTTAATTCAGTGCCTCTCAAAACTGAACATTTCCTCTATTCTTAACCTTACGAAGTCTGGGAAAGCGGAGGCTGGAGGGAGGGGTAAGGCACAGAACTTGTTCTTCCTAAACCCTGATAGAGGAGTCTTTTCCTCACTTTGGACATCTCCCTCTTTAGCACATGAGCTCCTTTGTGTCCACTTATTCTGGGCTTTAAGCTTTAGTCCTCAATCCCAGGACATGTAGAAAGGTATTTCTAAAAGTGATGTTGTACTAATTTAACATCACCTGCTATAATTACCCTATAAGAGAAGTAATTGTCAATAATAGAACCAAGTAAAAGTACTGTTCAACATTGTAAGCAAAAAGCAAAATAAATACCCATCAACAAATGATTGGATAAAGAAATTATGGTTCACATATACAATGGAATATCACTCAGCCATTAAAAAAAATGAAATCCTACAATTTGCAAAGACATGGATGGATCTAGAGGTTATTATACTGAGTGAAATAAGTCAGACAGAAAAAAATATAAACTGTATGATTTCACTTATATGTGGAATCTAAAGAACAAAAATAACAAACTAATCAAAAACAGAATCACAAATATAGTGGACAATTTGGTGACGAACAGAGGGGAGGGGGGTTGGAAGGCTGGGAGAAGGGGGTGAATGGTTTAAAAAGTACAATTTAGTAGTTGATAGATTGTCATGGGGATGGAGAGCATGGCATAGGGGATGCAGTTAGCATTAATATGTTGGCTTGGTGGAGGACCAGGAGAGAGAGGAAATAATTGGGGGGGGGGTCGTTTTATTAACTATATAGATGTCTAACCAATGTACTGAATAGTTGAAACTAATCTTAAAAAAAAATACTTTTTTAAAAAAGCAAAATGCTGAATTTATTTTGATTTGTTTTATAAATAGGTGAACAAATGCCAGTTTCTTTCTTGCTTTACCATTCCTATCACTCTTAGTCCCTTCTTTTCCTAGATAGGCTCCAAGTTAAAAAGAAGAAGAATTTATTTTATTATCTGCTTGAAGTATTTCCCATCCACCTCGAGTAGCCAGGGCCATTCAAACATGAAGAAAGTCCATTTTATCTATGTGACATCTACTGTTCTGGAAATTCAATGAACGTTTATCAAATCCCCTGTGTAGAAGTAATCAGAAGACTGACGAAGTTGGGCTTATTGATTCATTTGCGTGAATATGATCAATATGACAATAGTAAAAAGTAACACATAAGAATGAAAATAGAGACACTCTTTCCTCCAAAGGAGTAAGGGTTTTGTGAAAAGTATTATGTTTACTACGGAATATTTCAGTTGCGAAGTACTCTTCCTTTTCACATTTCATAGATTTGAAATTTGACAAACGGATACACACAGTGGCTTATTTCTGTGCTCACAATCTCAGTGATTAAGGGAGCCAAATACAAGACTTGGATTTTTGAAATTTTAGGCTGCGGAGCCTGGACTGTGTGAGCTCTTCTCAAAGAGTAGTATCTTGATACCCTTCTGTGTCAGTTCATGCTTAAGATCAGATTCCTTTACCCCAGAGAAGCCTGGCACAGTTGAGAACTTCAACTTGCATGGAAATAATTGAGGATGGCTTACTGTAATCATTCATATCCTATGCAAACCCTAGGAGGGTGGTGAGCTATGTGAAATAACACTGCTGTGTCCGAGCCTCTGAAATTATCTGTATAAATGGTTAGTTGACTGTGTCATTCCAAACCTCAAATATGCATAATGATACTTTTATTCAAGTCATATGTGTTCAGAGTCCCAACTTAGCAGAAAGTTACTGGGAAAGCAAAAGCTATATGTTAATTCCACACTCAACCCATTAGAAGCCATATTCAGGAATTCTTTACCTATTGATGCAGATTCTTCTGAAGATAGCATTTGGCCTTTCCCTGTCCTGTTTGTAAGAAGTGATATTGAAATAAACCATGTCTCAAAACACAGGAGTAAGCTCTGACAGGACACACATTTATCTTCAGCCAGGATCATTTGGAGGATTTCTAAAACTTGGCTTCTGAAAAGAGCAGTGGCATGTACAACATGTAACAGAGCTATAATGATTTCTGAACAAGAGAAGAAATTGCCTTTAAAGGTATGGAAATTTGTTCACGTACACACACATGTTTATACAGACACATTCGTTCACATGTTGATAAATATGTTTTTTTTCCTTTCTTCTTAGTGCTGGAGTAGAATTTGACCAATACTTTAAAATCATTAATTTCTCTGTTTTCAAACTTTTTTATATTAAAACACAAAAAGCATAATGATATCCGGTAAGAATAAATTAAGATACCATTTTTCTCTGTAGCTCATGTTTCTAAATTCCCCACATTCCATCGCCCTCTTAGTAAAAATAAATAGATTCTACATGTTTGCATGTACATCAGAGGCCACGATGTGACTGGCAGCTTTGTGCCATCTGACCAAGAGAACTGTCTTCATTTTTTGTTATTAGTTCTGGTTCTCCTGTTAACTCAGATTCTGGGGAGAAACTTTCTCTGCACTGACAAAGCCAGTGTTCTATCCAGAGAGAACAAATCATCTTTCTTGCTGGAGCTGACTCCTTCAACAATCTGTGGGACTTGTCAAGGACGAGAAGGGTCAAGAATAGCTTTCCCATTTTAAGCTACATGACAAAATAACATAAAAGTGTCCTGTTTCAGCAAGTCTGCACAAAGTTTATTCCTGTCGTTGGTGCAATCAAATCAAATCTGTTCACCAGAAGTCCTATGTATTAGCTCGGCTCTCCTTTATAATTCAGGAATTAGAGAGCCATCTACTGGTCTGATCTTCCTATGTGGTTTTCCAAACAGATGGAGGACTATCATGCAAAATCGAATCCTGGGCAAAATCTTTAAGCCAAACAAAAAATATTTACCTTTTTCATTATATTTGCAGGAACAAGTACATGTTTTCCTCTTCTGAAACTAAAGAAAAAGATGGAACTTTTAATGGGCAAATTCGATAAAATGAAGACTATTATATAAGAAAAATGAAATTATACTTTATATGAATTAACTAGTTAATCGGCAAGTAGTTGTGGAAAATGTGATCCTGCTTAGTTTTATTTTTTTCTGGAATAATTGCGAGACTTGATTACTCCTGTCAGAGAACTTATATTCTAATTTAAAATAAAAGAAAAGAAAAATAGGACATTGAATGGATAATGCAACATTTTTGCATTGAGGTAAATGTACAGAACTTGAAGTTAAAACACTTGAGTCTAAATGCTGCAGGTACCACTTAGTAGGCCGACAATTTGGGACAGCTCACTTAGCCTCAGCTTTTCTGTGTGAAGATTGTAAAAGATAAATAATTTATCATAATAATATATTATAAGATATAAAAAATTATATACACACAGGGTATACAATATTAAAATCATGAAGTCTAATGAAATGAATGAAATGGTAAAATTTAAACACTGCAGGAAGAACACCTAAGGCCAGAGTACTTACTTATGGGGGGTGTTTTAGAGAAGGCCTGAATAATGGCTAATGTGTTCACAGGAGAAAGTGAGTTAGATGAGCATTTTATAAATACTCGAGTAATCTAAACATAAAATATATTAATCTGAAGAGAAAAGAATATGTGAACACACATGATTTTCCCATGGCTAGTAGCAGTTCAATTTGTATTGGAGTGCATAAAGGATGGGAGAGAGGATGGTTTAAGCTAAAATTTTATCTCTGGCTAAGTGAATATAGGTTTTAAAAACAATAAGCAAGGAAAAGAATAGAAAATCGGTATCAAATAAAATGAAAAAAAGAAAGATGATGGAGGTAAAGGGTTCCAGAGGCTATTAAGCTGAAAAGAAAGACTTCATAAAATAGGAATGAAGACTTCGAAGGAGTTGAATTAACTTGGAGAGCAGAAAATAAAAATAATGACAGTAATTACTAAAATTTGGAGGATCCCTAGAAGTTTCATGCAAGCTTAGAAGCCTAAGGTAAGTCTTCCAGAACTGCCTTGTGGTGAAGTGACTCCTAGAAGAGCACTATTCTCTTCATTCAAAGCCCACTGTACATCAGAAATTTGCAGCCCATAGAGAGAAGAGGTCTGAGATTCCTGGGGAGAATTTTTTGCAAAGGGAATTCTAAAACCTGCCTGCTCTTCAGTAGTAAACAAAGGCATGACTGGTTTTTCTTTGCATGTCTTCATTCAAGAAAACTTATCACATCACTTCAGTATATAATAATAAAAAAGCCATCATTTTCTTTTAAAGGATCACACAATGAGAGTGAGTAATACAGCTATTGTTAATTTTTAGCCAATGAGGAGAAGTAATACCTGGTAAACTTGTGTATTTTCCAAAGCCTGTCATATTTTTAGTACCAATTAAAGAACATACTTTCCCCTTCAATATTTCTATTTTTTAAAAAAAGTCTCATTAAATGTGATTTAACATTAATAAAATTAATGGAAAATGCTTAGGATGCTTAAATTCTTAAATTCTATTTTCAGGATAAAACATTTAACCATCCGCATTTTCTATATTTATAATACAGAATTTAAATATGAGCTCCTTTCTTTTTCACACACATCATCTTTAAAGACTCAATTTATAGGCTACTTTCTTCCTGAAGCAGTTAATTCCCAGTACTGGAAAAGTTTGAAGGCAAAATTCACAAGTTCTTAAAGCACATGCTGCTTATTCAAAGGGTCATTGCCTCCTATCGTGAAGTAAACTCAAGAGTTTGTGTCTCTTATTTTGCTTCCGTTCCTTTCTCAATTGCATTGGAAAACATCTCTTTTGAAGATGAACATTTATTTCATCTCTGAAATGAAAATCACTTCTCTCAAAAGCCCCAGAGGTTTTAATGGATTTCTCACTTATGGTATTTCTGTTTTCCTTGCACTTTAATTATCGTTGTCGTTGTTAATGGATCCTAGCATAAAATGTTGTTCGAAATAGGAGTCAAGATTGAAGGATTACCTTTCCCCCATCACATACGCATCTCTTAGCCCATTTCAGGGATGCAGATGTGACAGGAACAAGTGCAGGACACATCACCCACTAGGAGTGATTAGGCCATTTATGCTGGGGATGAAGTCACTGTACCTGATAAAAGACTCTAAGCAGTGGTTCGACACCAAAACTTCTAGGGAGCTTCAAAAAAAGAAAAAGAGCATGTCTATGCCCTATCTCAGAAATTCTGAATTATACTCCCCATCCCCCCAGGATTTAGCCCTATAAATTATGTTTTTGAGAATCCCATTATGATTCTCTGTAATCACCCTGGAATTAGCATCTGTTACTAGTTCAAAAACATGTATGGAATTAACTAAATCCTGAGATGATACACATTGAAATTTTTTTGGAGGTGTTTATACCTCTACTTTCTAATCTAGCCAGCTAGAATTCTTTTTAAGGGTTTAGACTCGAGTGCGATTTAATTTTTTGTTTGCCTTCCTTTGCCTTATTTTGTATGCTTTTACCTCAATGATCATTTGGGGTGGGATACATTTTTGCAAGTAGAATTCTGAATACTGTGTTATAATTCAGTAATAGGTGCGCTGAGCAGTTGGAAATATCAAGCTTCTTTTCTTAGTTTTGTTTACTCCTCCCTGGCACCCTTGTCAAGAAAATCTTCAGTATTGTAAAGTCTGGGTTGAAATTCAACACAAATGAGTGCGCTTACTAATTGGACAATTGCCTCCTACAATGAAATACATTCTTGAGCATGTGTTCCTCATGGGTCTCTGTTTTGCTTCCATTTCTTTCTCAACTGCACTATAAAATGTTTCTTGCACGTGAATTCTAGAGATACAAAATTCCTATGAGAAGCCTGGAAGTTTCGATTGCAGCATCAAAGACTAGTTTGGGGATTATGGAAAAATTATTTAATTTCTCTTCTTATTATTTCATCTTTAAGACAAAAAAAAAAAGACATCTGTTTGAAACATCAGTATCCTTATAGGGAAAATATCTGTGCAGAATCAGGCAATTACAAGTACTGAATAAGATGCTGCTTTGAGATATATTGATGAAAAGCCAAACCTTCAAGAAAAAAGGATTAAGAATTTATGTAATGACCCAGATTTTTACCTCTACCACTTGACTAGTTTTAATCTCCGGCCTCTTTATTGTAGTTGATGGAATAAATTGATCTCTTCTCTGTGGGAGCTGCATTCTGAATGTCTCATACAGTACTTGGTTTCTACGTGTTCCATGGCCTCTGCACCATGCTGTGTGGGGTTTTATCTGTACATATTTATGCCTTTGGAAATGATCTCAGTATGAGATGTTAAATGTTATTGAATCCGGTCGATATTCCAGGTGAGGTGGTAAGTATAGCTCAGCGGAGTCACCTGACAAGTCCCTGCAGTTAAGGATTTAATTTATAACATCTCCCAGAACAAAGGAATAAAAGCAAAGTACCACTTACACCCACATTATTTAATATGTCTGTGCATCTCAATTCCTCCAGAGGCTGAATTTGTTGAGCCTACTGGAGAGAGACTTACGTTTTCATAAATGGAGTGTTCTAAAAATTTCCTACCTCGTAGTTGTAGCATAAGACACAAGCCTTTTTCTCCATGTAACCCAAGCCTTGCTTTAAAGAGATATTTATGCATTTGTCATTGTCATAAAATTTTAATTGTATATGCATCGTTTAGTCAAAAATATAAAAACATTTTTTAAAAGATGAAGTGAACCTCTTAGAATTGAAGAGTAAACATTTTTAGAGATACAATAGTTTATGCATATGAAGGTTCAGTGGTCTGCCCAGAACGATTGGCAGAATAGAAGAGAAATTAAAACGGGAATTCTGGAAGTTGATATTTTAGTAGTTGTTGGTTTTGAGATGTGTCTGATGTGACTGAAGGAGTTCCAGTTGAAATTATGAAATGCAAGACAAAGATTGCAGATTGGAGACTACCCAAACTGGTTCCCAACCCTGCAACTCTGGACAATTTAGTCAAGTTAATTTTCTTATCTTTAAAAGGAGATGTATAGAGAAAAGATAATCTGAGAAATAATTATGATAGTGATGTTGATGATGATGTCAATAGCTGGCATATATCGACTGATAATTATATGGAAGCACTATTTTATTACTTCATTTTTATGTTATTTAAAAAGCAAATACACAAGCATGGTCTTCCTTGCAATAATAAATCCATTAAAGACCTCAGAAATAAGGACTGTACAAAGAACCTTTAATAATATCACTCCAAAGCATCTGAAATGAAGGCAGTCAATGGCTGATTTCTCTCACACCTCACCAAATAAAGTCTTGATCCTTCGTACTCAGCATGGTATATAAGACTCTCTGAATTATCTGGCCCTTGTCTCTCTCTCCAGCATCTTCTCAGCTATTCTAATTGTTACACTTTAGTATATAATTCTTTATTTTGATGATGATATTCACAGTGTGTGCAGTGTGTCTTTGCCCAATCTGTGTCCGGTGGACTTTCCATTTCCCTTTCATCTACCTGCCAATCTCCACTTTATCCTTTCTTTCATTACCAGAACAGGGATTTGCTGCTTCTGTGAAACTTTTTCAACAGGGATGGGAGGAAGGTGAGGCAAGTGAGGCTTAACACCAGGCTAACTCAGGATTGGACATCATTTTTTTTCTGACATCTTTTTATTTTTTTCCTCTTTTTTATTAAGATATAATTGATATATAACATTGTGTGAATTAGAGGTATACAACATGTTGCTCTGATACATTTATATATTGCATAATGATTACCACAGTAGCATTATCTAATACTTCTGTCATGTCACATGATTATCATTTCTTTTTTGTGGTAGGAACATTTAACATATAGTCTCTTAATAATTTTGAAGTATATAATAGTGTAAAAATACTATTTATATATAAAAGTATATAATATGGTGCTATAAACTATAATTACAATACTGTGCATTAGACCTTCAGAATTTATTTATCTTCTAACTGCAAGTTTGTACCCTTCAACCAACAGCTTCCTCTTTCCTACACGTAGCAACAACTGGTAACCACCACCCTACTCTCTGTTTTTACAAGTTCTGCTTTTATAGATTTCATATTTGAGATCATGTAGTATTTATCTTTTTCTGTTTGACTAATCTAACAGCATAATTCCCTCAACATTAATCCATTTTGTCACAAAGAGCAGGGTTTCCTTTTTTCCATAGCTGGATAATATTCTACTGCGTGTATATATATATATCAATCACATTTTCTTTACCCATTCAGTTCTTATTGAATACTTAGGTTGTTTCTATATCTTGGCTATTGTGAATAATGCTGCAATAAACATATGAGTGCAGTCATGCTTTCAATATCTTCATTTCATTTCCTAAATTACATACCCAGAGGTAGGATTGCTAGATAATACAATAGTTCTATTTTTAATAATTTGAGAAACCTCCATATTATTTTTCACAGTAGCTGAACTAATTTGTCATGAGAGGTGATATCTCATGATTTTGATTTACATTTTCCTGATAATTAGTAATGTTGAGCATCTTTTTATATACCAGTTGGCCATTTGTATGTCTTTTGGGGAAAATGTCTATTGTTTCCTCTGACCATTTTTTAATCAGTTGTATGATTTTTTGTTATTGAAATGTATGAGTTCTAGATATATTTTAGATATTAATCCCTTATCAGATATGATTTGCAAACTTTTCCCCCCATTCTATAGATTGCTTTTCATTTTATTGATTGTTTCTTCTGCTGTGAAGACACTTTTTACTTTGATGTAGTCCCACTTGCTGATTTTTGTTTTTGTTGCTTGTACATTTGGTGTCATATCAAAAAATCCTTGCCAGACCAGTGTCACAGCATTTTTCCTATGTTTTCTTCTAGCAGTTATAGGGTGTTCAAAACTTGTCTTAACTTTTTAATTCATTATAAGTTAATTTTTGTGAGTGTTGTAAGATAAGTGTCTGATCTCATTTTTTACATGTGGTTATCCAGTTTTTTTGACACCATTTTTTGAAGAGACTATTCTCTTTCCGTTGAATATTCTTGGTTCCCTTGTCAAATAGTAGTAGACCGTATATGTAGAGATTTATTTCTGGGGTCTCTCTTTTGTTCCATTAGTCTATATGTCTATTTTTTTTCCCCAGTACCATACCATTTTGGTTACTACAGCTTTTTAGTATATTTTGAAATCAGAAAGAGTGTACTTCCAAATGTGTTTTTTCTCAGGATTGCTTTGGCTATTTGAGGTCTTGATTCCAAGCACATTTTAAGATTTTTTTTTCTGTGTCTGTAAAACAAACAAACAAAAAGGTAATTTGAATTTTGATAGTGATTGTAATGATTCTACATGTAGTTTTGAGTAGTTTGGGCATTATAATAACATTAATTCTTCTGATTCATTAACATCATGATATCTTCCATTTGTTTGTGACCTCTTCAATTTCTTTCATCAAAGCTTTTGTTAGATGAATTTTTCACTACCTAGGTTAAATTTATCCCTGAGCATTTTAAATTTTTTGATATTATTGTGAATAAAATTGTTTTTATTTAGATATTTTGTGGTTAGTGTACAGGTTTCTGTATATTGATTGTATATCCTGCAATTATACTAAATTTGTTGATTGTTCTAAGTTTTTTGATTGTCTTTAGAGTTTTATAAATATAAGATCAAATTATCTGCAAAGAACATTTTACTTCTTCTATTCTGATCCCAATGCCTTTTATTTCTTATTTTTGTCTGACTCCTCTATCTAAGATTTACAGTATTATATATTATTCCTGATCTTAAAGAAAAAACTTTAAATCTTTTACTCTTGGGTACAGTGTTAGCTGTGGATTTGTGGTATGTATGTGGCTTTTATGATATTGTGGTATGTTACTTCTGTACCCAATTTGTTGAGAGTTTTATCATGAAAAGATGTTTTTTGTCAAGTTCATTTTTTATTTATTGAGATTATCATATCATTTTTATTTTATTATATTAATGTGATATATCACATTTCTTGATTTGAGAATGTTGGACCATCCTTGCATCCCAGGGATAAATCCTACTTGATCATGCTGTACTATCCTTTTAATGTACTGTTGATTTAGTTTGCTAATATCTTGATGAGTACTTTTGCATCTGTATTCATCGGGGGTATCGGGCTTACAGTTTTTCTTTTTTTGTATTTTCCTTATTTGGCTTTAGTATCAGAGTAATGCTGACCTTATAAAGTGTGTTTGAGAGTGATTGCTCCCTTTACATTTTTAAAGAGTTTGAGAAAGATTGGCACTGATCCTTCTTAAATACTTAGTAGAATTCACCAGTAAAACCATCTTCTTCTGAGCTTTTCTGCGTTGAGAAGATTTTGATTCTTTACCAGTTAGTTGCTAGTTTATTTAGATTTTCTATTTCTTCATGGTTCAGTGCTAGAAAGTTGTATGTTTCTAAGAATTTATTTATTTCTTCTAAGCTATCCAATTTATTGACATATAACTTTTTATAATTGTCTGCTATGATATGTTTTTTTGTGGTATCAGTAGTGTCTCCTCTTTACTTCTGATTGTATTGAGGCTTCTCCCTTTCAATCTCTCTCCTTCTCTTGCTCACTCCTTCCCTCTTTATCTCTCTCACTTCCTTTAGTCTTACTAAAATTTTGTCAATTTGTTTTCATCTTTTCAAAAAACCTTCTCAATTTCATTGCCATTTTCTATGGCTTTTCTGGTCTTTATTTTTTTTTTAATTACACCCTATTCCTTCTTATTTCCTTTAGAAAACTTGGGTTTAGTTCTTCTTCTAGTTCTTTGAGGTATATAGTTAGGTTGTTTGTTAAAATATTTCTTTTTTCTTGATATATTCATTTACCTCTATGAACTTTTCTCTAATTAAAGTACTTCTGCAATATCTCATAGGTTTTGGTATGTCATGCTTCCATTGTCTTTGTTTCAAGATATTTTAAATTCTCTTTTTAATTTTTTATTTGACTCATTGGTTGTTCAATGTGTTGCTTTGTTTCCACATGCGTGTAAATTTTCTAGTTTTTTTTTTTTCTTGTTATTTATTTCTTTTCTATTGCAATTGGAAAAGATACTTGGTATGATTTTAATCTTAAATTTGCTAAGATTTACTGGGTGCCCTATTATAGGATCAATCCTAGAGAATGTTTTGTGTGCACTTGAGAATATATATTCTACTGCTGTTAGATTAAATACTCTATATATGTCTGTTAGGTTTATTTGATTTAAAGTATGTTTCAAGTTGAATGTTTCATTACCGATTTTCTGTATGAATGATCTATCCATTGCTAAGAGTGGTCTATTGAAGTCCCTTACTATTATCGTGTTATTCTCTATTTCTTTCTTCAGATTTATAGATATTTGATTAAAATATTTATGTATTTCAATGTTGCGTGAGTATATATTTTATTTATAATTGTTATATCTTCTTGATGAATTGTTCTCCTTTATCATTATATAATGACCTTCTTTGTCTCTTGTTACCACCTTTGGCTTAAAGAATATTTTGTCTAATATAAATGCAGTTACCCCTTCTTTCTTTTGGTTTCTACTTGCATAGAATATATACTTCTACCCCTTCTTTGAGCCTGTGTGTGTAGCCTCAAACTGAAGTGAGTTGCTTTCAGGCAGCATATAGTCAAGTCTTGTTTTCTTTTCATTTGTCCAGTCATTCTGTGCCTTTTGATTAGAGAATTCAATTCATTTACATTTAGAAGATTTATTGATATGTAAGAACTTACTAATGTCATTCTATTATTTTCTGGCCCTTTTGTAGTTCCATTGTTTCTTTTAGTCTTTCTCATGGCCTGCCTTCATCAATCAATATTTATCTATATTTATATCTCTGATTCCTTTTCTTCTCTTCATCTTTTACAAATCTATTATAGGTTTTTCCTTTTTGGTTACCATGAGGCTTACATAAAACATTTTATAACTATAACAGTCCATTGAAGGCTGATAGCTACATAACTTCAATTGCATACAAAAATTTCTACTCTTTTACTCCCCCTTTTTATGTTTTAATGTCACATCTCAAGTTCTCTTTTGATATTATCTATTTGTTAAGGAATTATAATAATTATAGTTATTTTATTACTTTTTTAAAACTTTACAGTAGAGTTAAGCAGTTAATGCATCATATATTACAGAATTAGATTTTTCTGAATCTGAATATATATTTGCCTTTACCAATGTTTTGCATATTTCTGTATGGTTTTGAGTTGCTAATTAGCATTTTATTATTTTAGCTTGAAAAACTTCTAGCATTTCTTATAAGGCAAGTCTAGTGGTGAACTCCCTATGCTTTTGTTTTTTGGGGAGGAAAGTCTATTTATCCTTTATTTATGAAAGATAACTTTGCCAATAGAGTATTTGTGGTGTGCAATTTTTTTATTTTTCAGCTTTAAATACATCATGCTACTATCTCCTGTTCTGTAAGTTTTCTGCTGAGAAATTTGCTGATAGCTCAGTGAGGGTTCTTTATAATTTTCAATCCTTTCATCTGTAGCTGCTTTTAGTATTCTCTCTTTGTTTTGCATTTTTTTAGTTTTATTATACTGTGTCTTTGAGAAGATTGTCCTGAATTGAAATAATGGAATGACTTATTAGTTCGTGGACTTAAATGTGCAAGTCACTCTTCAGGTTTAGGAAGTTCTTAGCCATTATTTCTTTAAATAAGCTTTCTGCTTCCTTTTCCCTCTTTTCAACTCCTGGAATTCCAATAATTCTTATATTGGTTATTTTGATGATGTCTCATAGATAACATTGGCTTTCTTTGTTCTTTATTATGTTTTTTTAGTTCTAGTTCAATGGAATTATTTCAAAGTTCTTATCTTCTAACTCATTGATTCTGTTTTCTGCCTGTCTATGCTGATATTTATATTCTCTGTTGAATTTTTTAAATTGTATTAATTGAAATATGCTGTTCTGGAATTTCTATTTGGTTTCTTTTTATGATTCTATGTCTTTGTTAAATTTCTCCTTTTGTTCATGTATCATTTTTCTGATCTTTTTGAATTATCATTCTGTTTTCTTATACCTCATAAAGTTTCCTCAAAGCCACTTTTTGTGAATTCTTTAATAGGTAAGTCACAGATTTTGCCTACCTTTGGGTTTGAATACTGGGGGGTTATTTTCTGTGATGTCATGTTTTTCTGATTCTTCATGTTCCTTAAAGTTTTTCATTGCTGTTTTCATATTTGACCTAGCAGTCACTTCCTCTAATCTTTACTAGCTGCCTTCAGGTCAGAAGTATTATTTTGGTCCTGATCATATTCTGGGGCTTTTTGAACCTTGTTTGGATACACCTGTCCCATGCTTTTTGCTCCCTTTATGACAAAATTCTTAAGCTTGTGTGTCTATTCTCAATTTTTCAATGCACCAGGCTAGCTATTGGTAACCTCCTTTTTGTTTTCCCAAAAGTTATCCTCCAGTTTAAGATTATTCTTTCTCCCTTGCCCACAAACCCTGTCTGCATTCTATACGCACTTCCTGTCTACTTGCTATTGCTCTCTCTGATACCCTCAGGAGTATGCACAAGGAGCCAACCACAGAGTGAGAAAAGTAGGTTTGGCCCTCAGGGCATTAAGGGTGCCTACTAGCCTGCTGGGGAAATCTTCACATGAGGTTATCCCAGTGGCTCATGGGCATATATTCCACAGAAACCTTGTCCCTTTAGTGTCTTCTGATATTTTTACCTGTCTTTTCCCTCCATTTCCTCCCTCCTTCCAGTCATGGAGCTCTTGCTTTAATGCTCTGAGTACTGCAGAAAAGAGATCATGTTTTTTATACAACATCTGTCAATACTCTCCCTTTTCCCCTGAAGGAGGGGTATCCAGTCCCTACTTTCTTTAAACTCTGCTGCCTCGGGGAAGAAGTGATGCGAGCAATGTTCCTCTTAACCAATCCAATGTGTCCAAACATGTGTGTGTGTGTGTGTGTGTGTGTGTGTGTACACACACACACATATATATACATATATATATTTGCATTGATTTTGAATTTTTTAAATATTTCATTAAAATATTATTTATTTAGGTTACTGAATTTGTTGATCCACCTTTAAATTTTGTTCTCTATTTTTTTCACTCTTTTTCTCTTTACCCTAGCTTCCCCTATCATTCATTATGCAAGAAAAAAATATGCACCTTCTCCATATTATTTTATACAAATTTATATATTACATATATTATACAACGATGTTTGTGAATTATTAAGCATTACCGATGCCAATTTGATAATCATAAAAATTGAAGAAGAGACCGAATAAGCAAATCTAAGGTAGATGATATTGTTTTCCACATTTCATAGATGTGAACACTAATAATTGGATATGGTATGTAAGTACTAATGTTACATACTAGTGAGTGGCAGACCAGGGACATAAAACCCAATCTATCTAACCACAAATTCTCCACTTTTAAAGACTGTGTTTAACACAGTTTATCCTCTGGAAGCTCCCGAAGGAAGGTGATGATCAAAACTGGCTGTTTCTGCTGCAGCTAGAAAGGCTAACTGTGAAGGTTGTAGACTCTCCTCTAATGTAAAGAAAATGAGCTATCTCATTTAAAATATTGCAAAATCAGTTTTTATAGAGAAACTTAAAAGGCAGCTTCCCAAAACCAATTTCTTTCTCCAAAGTTGTGCCTACGGTTTTGGAATCTTATATTCCAGATTCCCTAGAATTGCTACCTCCTTTTAGGTATTCGAGACTATTAAGAGAAATCAATAGGTACTTTTAACTGTCACTGACAAGAGAGAGTGGATTTTCATTTCCCAATATTTTACAGTACCTTATTCCTGCAAAATTATTAAGTCTGTGTGAGGTTTGGCCAACCTGAATTTAAATAGTTATTTCAATAAATAATGAAAGACCTCCAAGTTCAAGACTAAAGAAAGTCCTTAATTAAATCAATAAAGGAAAAAAAATCTGTAAAAACAATTAAGCACTGAAGTTGACCCCTTTTAATTTGGGGTCTGAAGGTCTTCATGGGAAATAACTGAATCACTGGGGTGATTTGATTTTAGCTGCCTTGAATTAAGCTTTGATCTACTAGAAATTGTCTCTCAGATATCATATAATGTAAAATCTCAAGAAGCATTACAGAAAGAATAAAGAGAAAACAAAGCATTTAAAGAGCTATCTAGATAGAGGAGTCAGCTGTCCTCTGGAATATATGCTTTCAGTTGAAATATTTTATGGGCTGTTCATGGCAAAAAAAAAAAAAAAAAAGATAGTTTGAGCCATTATCTCTGAGAAATAAATTGAAGTTTTAATAGAAATCTAATCCTAAAAGGGGCTAAGCCATGGTCTCAGACTTTTTTCTAGAATTCAGCATTTATTGAAATAAATAAGTCAATGAACAAAACAGAATCATTCTTATGTGGTTTCTTTGTAAACTATTGTGTAAATTACACAAATTTATAAATGACTGTGGGAATAGTTTTCTTGTTACTCATTTTCATTAGCATCAGTTGTTCCTCCTGTCCAATATCTTTTGAATTTCCTTTAGAAAACACCTCTTCCTTCCTCTCTTTGTATAGTTTTTATGGGGTTAACTCATCCTTAGCTCCACTAAATACATGTAATTAAAGTCAAAGTTAATTTGCCATTCTATTTGCCCAGATCAGGCGGGCTCTGTGATTCAATTCAATCCAAAAATGAATAACAAAACAAAAAGCAAATCTAAGACTTTATGTTTAAATAATTGGAGAAATATAAGTTTCTTCTCCCTCCCTCTCTCTCTCTCTCTCTCTCTCTCTCTCTTTCTCTCTCTCTCTCTCTCTCTCTCATGGACTTGTATCAAAAGAACATGAGCCTGAGTCTGCTAGAGTTACCATGTGAAGAGAGAAAGAAGAAATGCAGAGAAACTAACACCTGATGATAGCATTTGGACTCCTGCATCAAAATGATTCTGAAGCCTACACCTGAGCTTTTTAGGATTGTTACTTTTTCTACATAATACTGTTTGGATTTGGTTTGCTCTTGTTTGAAAACAGTGAAATAAATATTTGTAAGGAAACTTATTTTTCTCTCACCTGACATTCAATCAGGTAATACCATTTTATAAATGAAATGTATACCTTTACTTAGGTTACATTAACAGAAAATAATTCTCATTCTTTGAGAAAGGTTCACTGGTGATCAATACTTTTTTAACTCCTTAAAGGAAATATTTGATATTTTTGGAGAGTTTTCTGATTTGCCCCAACTTTGCCTCTGTACCACACTGAATAGATTTTTTTAAAGTCATTTAAATTTTACTGGGTTCTCTCTTTTCTGGAAGTGCAACTTGAACAAATAGGGAATCATAAAACAAGATGATAATCTGAAATTTCATAACTTATTATGTAGAACTGATCTTACTATGGGCAATTAATACTAGTTATAGGCAGACAAGTAGCGAAGAGAGAAAGCTGCAATTCTAAAATAAATTTAAGGTAGCAATGATTGACTAATGGATGAAGATCAGCACACTTTAATTAAGTAAGTTTAAATAATTTAAAACATTATTTAAATCAATATGACCTAGTTTCTTTAATTTCTTAAACCTATGAGCTATTGTCAAGTAAGTCACTATTGTACCACAATCGAATTGGTTTGTTTCTGTGAATAAAATCTCTCTCCAAAATGTTTATTTAGGGGTTAAAAAGAGAGACAGCCAACCTAATGATATCCAGTTGTCTGAATTTTCACCTCCCTGGTTGGGTCAGTCATGGGTAGGACACAGGCTTTAGGAAACCCATGCCCAGAGGCTCTGGTTAATGATGAATTTGCTCTGCAATTGTTTAACTCCCTTTGGCTTTTTTTCCTCCATCTATAATGGGTGACACATTCTCCACTGAGTCACTTTTAACTTTAAATTATGAAATGATGCCAAAGCTCTTTGCAGAAATAAAGTGTTCTGTATGTGATTCATAATCAAAATAATGATGTTAACCTCTACAGAGTCTCCTAAAAATAATTATGCTTCATAAACTTCGAATCAGTACAGCTGGCCTGAGTTTCATTTTTAAGCCCACATTAAATTAGAATCATTTGATCAAGTAAACCCAGCTTAAAAGCAATAGATGAGCCAGAGAGGAGATGGAGTATCTCATTAAGAAGGGACCAAGTAGGAAGAGTCAGAATGTGGCTTTTGGTAAACACAGGCATATTCCCTTAAGCAGGAAAATAAATCCTTGTTAAGCAATAGAAAAGAAAGAAAATGAAGGAGAGTTGATAAAGTCAGAATGGGTTAATACCCTTTGAAAGAACAATGGTAATAGTTTCCATTTATTGAGGGTATTGTCTACTGGAGAAACTAGCTAAGCTATCACATATATTTTCTCAATTATTCTATAGAACAACTTTAAGAGTTATGTATTATTAAATTACACATTTTACAGAAAAGGAAACTGAAGTTTCAAGAGGTTAACTAACTTTACCAGAATTACACATTGGTAACAAAGTAGTTATTTATACCAATCTTGGCTAGTTGTCAGAAACTAGGATATCTAACAAGAAACACCATATTACCATAACAATTTTGCTCACACTTGAGATGAGTAATATAATCTAAAACCTTATTTTAAAGCATTTTATACAGTTTATAGATTTAATTTTTTTCTCTTTTTTTTTTTTTTAGTTTGTGCGTATTTGTTTTTCTACTAACCAATCTCAATTATGATGAAGAAAAATGACAACCAGGAAAGAATAGATTTTTTTCAAAATCCTTCTAAATACACCAAAATGTAGCCAAAGATTGCAACAGAATTTCAAGGAAGCCCAAAAATGCTTAGTGGTATTGATTACATTAGTCAGAACTTCCAACTGTCAGTGACAGGTCCCCAGTGTAGTTAGCTTAAGCAAGAAAAAGGTTGGGCAGACTTACTGGATGATGTAACTGGTAATTCCAGCTTCAGTTAGAACCAAAAATGAAAACGATCATAAAGCCTTTCACATTCTTCCCAACCACACCCACTCAAGTTTTAGTTTGGCTTTCCTGGGTGTATGTCTCATTCACTTAATGAGACGATGACTACCAGCAGATTCAGAATCACAGACCAAACTTAATAGGCATAGCAGAATGAAGCTCATCTTTCTTTCCAGTAGTCGGGAGTGTGAGCAACTTGCTTGCATCACATACCAACTACAGACCAATCAATTTTGCCAACAGGTGGGAACCTGGGGAGATATAGTTCCATAAATGTCTGTTCCTAATCTAACCTTAATTGGAAGGAAGGATTACTGAGAAGACAAAGTGACAAATTTTTATTATAAAGTCTATAGTTTTCCTATGTGCCATATATAATAACCTTATTTAGCCCTCACAAACATCTAACAAGATAGTATTATACTCTTATTTTAGAAGAACGAAGTTCAGAGGTCTTAAGTATTTGGTTCACTGTAACACAGAAAGCGTCATCTTCAATACATGCACATGCTCTTAGACACAATACTATAATGCCTCTAGGAAAAACTCATGTTACCTATCAGAGAAGCAGATTTTTTTCTTCCTCTATGCCGAAGATATGAAGATGCTATAAACCATCCTGGATACCTAGAAATTGGGGAAATACTTCAGTTCATTTTAATTTGACTTAGGATTTTTGCATAGACTTTTCTGCAAGATAAAATCTAGTTCTGCCTAGAGCTTCACAAGCTATAACAGAAGCACATTTATAGGCAGGCGGAGATTAAAGTAAGGCATGTGATGCAGACTTTTCTTCAACCCTTTCCTACCTTTCTTGAGCCCAGGAATAATTACCATGATATAAACTTGCAAGCACATGGAACCCTCTGAAGTAGAAATAGTGAATGTATGGAATGAGCCCCCAGGTTCTGAATGCCTTTCCAATTATTTATCTTAAGAAAGAAGATAATTAAAGGGACAAGGTTCTGACCTTTCAGAATAGTTTTTAATAGCCTTTGGCCATTTGACTCAGAATACAATTGGGTTTCTCTTAGTGCTTGCTCTGGACATGGAAGACTTTATCACCACTGGTCAGTTCTAAGTCTCCTAATTGATTTTGCTACATTTTAAATAAGCTCCTTTTAAATGTTTTGTTCTGTTCTAAGTTTTCTTTAAATTCTTTTTTTAGACTCTAATACTCATCCTTTTTGGCCAATATATAAATGTTGGACATGATTATCAGTACAAAATATTATGGGGTATATGTTAGTCTAGTTTCAATAACACTTCCCCAAGAGATGCTTATATGTAAGCTATCTTCTGAGTTCCCATAACAAAAGACAGCAGCGGTATATAAATAATAACATTGTGAGGTTATAGCACCAAGAATATAGGCAAAGATAATGTCCCTGATTTCTAAAATTATTTATCTCAGAAGATGGTGTCAATTCATCCCAACCAACATTTATTAAATACTGGCTAAAAACTGAGCAGTGTTTTTGTAAGTCTGGGGGTTATTGGTGAAAGACAAGTGATTATCCATCATGTATTACATGCCAACTAGAGCCAGCAGCCGGGAAAAAAGAGAGAAATGAATAGTCACTTTTTAAACTAACTGTGTAGCTAGATCCTAAAATCCCCAAGGGAATTTCTAAAGTCCTATATTTCCAAGCTGAGATAGTTAGAAGCACAACCACAACTTAATTTTGCTGAAGGATTATTTTCCAAAGCAACTCAGAGTATGGTAATTCTAGAAGGGGTCCTTATAGGATAGGGTGAGTACCTACAGGTCTCAATGTGGAACAATGTAGTAGATGGTAACACCCAAATATCAGGTGATGTTTTAGTTATGCCATTAAATGACTATCTCTGTTCAATGTTGGGTTTGGTCTCCAATGCTTCTGAGGGCTATAAACCATTAAAGTGTTACAGTCAGTACATGATGATACTTCTTCAAATGGGACCAAGGACCATTATGTGAGGAACGGAGATGCTGAGAAATCTTTTTTACTAGTCCCCAGATACTAGGAGTTAATTATAAAGAAATGTCATCTTGTTCTTTATCTTTTTATAGTTAATCTCAGAATTAAGGACTGTATAAAGAAGATTAAATTGCCTACATGAGAATTACACAAGGATTAGATGAGTATTAATGTTCTCAGCTCCTCTTCTCACCAAAATCTTAGTAAGACCTCTTAATATTTACCCTTGAAGGATTCCTTGCACTCATATAAATTGTTGCTTTTGACAAGCACAGTAGTATAGTCAAAATGTTATTAATACACAGTAACTTTATGCCAATAGAACAATTAAATCTCCAAATTTAATGGTGTATAAAAAAAATAAAACAGTGTCTGGTTAAGATGTCAACATCACTCTCTTCTTGAAATAATTTAGACGAATATGCCTTAGAGAATATAAAGTCCACATAAAAATAGTTTCTCTTTGTTTTTCTTGTAAGATGTGATTTTTGAGCATATCTTTTCATTTTATTGTTTTCCATTTTTGTTTTTTAGTCTGCTAAATTGAATTATGCTTAAGATATAGCAAGTACGAGTTGGTCCTCACTTGAGAAAAGAATGAAGATATTTTTCAGGAAAATTTTAATATTTATTGTAATTATCTGGTAAATTAACTTGCAAAGTACCTTTTTTAAAACCTTGAATAACATAAATGACTATCTTTTATCTATCATCAATCAATCTATCTATCATCTATAATTTCTCCATTAATCATCTATATTCTATCTATATCTTGGAAGTAACTAAGTTCACACCAGTTCCCATTTACCAATGTGGAATGCTATCAACTTTTTTCTAAAAAATATTACAGATACAGAGATGGGAAGGTAGAAAGGGAAATGCAGTGGAAATTAACTGAATCTTTGTTAGCATTACATAATTTCTTGTTAAAGTCTTTCCTGGAGACAGTTTTAGTTCCAGTCATTATACTTCAGAAATTGTATAACTGTTGTCAAAGAAGTTTAGCCTTCTGCAACCAAAACAATGTCAGACTTCAAAGCCATCTTTATGGAAAAAGATTGAGAGAAGTTAGCTTATTCTCACTTAACAAGAAAAGAATCCACAATGATCTAACCTCAGTTTATAAAGTTGTAGCTGAGTTGATAAAGATTCAAGCAAACATCTCGCACATAAAGTAATAGATCCACATAGAAGAAGACAGAACCTTGAAATTAGGAGTTTAGTCAGTTTTAAAAAATAGTAAATACTCCTCTTCAAATCCTTCTGAATAAGGACATGAAGAAATATTTTGGTGAGAGCTGTTAAGATAGGATTTACAGAACAAAGAGGAAAATTAAGGGAAAAATAATTTTCGCAAACTGTGGAAGTATTGGGGCTTGTGAATTGTGAAGTTCAGATTACATATGTGATCAGCTTAAATGCTAATTAAAAGATGACCAGTAAATTGATAATAAAATAAAAAAGACAGTTGATTGGATGGACTGGTGCTTTGTACACACATTGCTTCAATAGATAACTTCTAGTTGATTGGAAGTTGAAAGTGTTACTGCTAGTAGTAGCTGAAATTTATAAAGCAAGGTAATGCTACCATGAAAGAAAAAGGAACTATATTAATGAGGATTCCCTTTGTGGGTGTGCGTGTTTTGCTGCCCCAACTGAGATAAACGATCCTGCTGTCCAATTATAATTTTGTCATTAATAGGCAATGGAAATTTTCAGGTAGATTCTCCAAAAGTTTTAATTCTGACAGAGATTGTATTAAAATATGCAGTTTCTGTATCTGGAAGAGAACAAGGCATAGGCAAAGACAAGACTTTGCCTGTCCTCAATGACCTTTACGATTTCTCTGTTGGTATGGTTTATGTTAGAGTGAGAAAGAAGTAATTTCTCTGAGTGCTTTATAAAACTCATACCACCTTCAACTGTGTGAAAAAAACACAAGTTTTATTTACCAAAAGTATTTTAGACCATTACTTTCTCTCTAGGCATGAACACAGGAGCTCCCCTATAATAATCTGAATTTTTTCACTTGGTCATATCTGGAACTATACAACAAGGCAGATGATTCAAAACAAATCCACTGCACTGTTCTTTAATTCATATGGGCTATTTGCTAGATATTGTCTTCCCTCAAAAGATCAATTGACAGTAAAATTATTCTGTCCCTCAATTTATTCTACCTAAGAATACGTCATTCATGCATTCATCCATTCATCCATCCATTCATCTATCCATCCACCCATTCAACAATTTGTACTGTGAGTACTAGGTCTCTGTTGGGCACTAGAGATATGTCCTATGAAGGACAGTCACCAGTCCCACTATCGTGAAGGTCTTTAAGTATGTTTTAGTTCTTTTGAAGGTCTAGAAGGGAATGCTAATTCCATCCTGACTTCCCCTGCACTACATAATAAAAAACAGAACTTTAAAGAAATGCCTGATGGCTGAGGGCTAGTGTTGCAATTTGCTTTCCTCTATGAAAAACAATGTTCTTTGGAAAAGTTTGTGGAATATCTGAACACCACCCGAAGGTTGCTTTATAGAATTGTACTTCCCCTGCTTTCTTTTTATTCATACCCCAGAACTCAAGAGCTTTTATGAATCATTTAGTCACTATCCCTATCTCAATCCAATTGGCTCCTGATGCAGAACTTTATGACGTGCCTCTTTATGACATCATTCCTCTAAAGAACTACAGCTAACACCTTTCACCTGTTCTTCCCCAGTCTGTTCCAATCAGGCAGTTTGTCACTCAGCAGTGTTGTCGCTTTGCTCCAGCCAGACAATACTCCTCATGTTCTTGCATCATCCCCTAAACATTTTACTTTCCATGAGCTCACTCCAATTCAACCAGAATAATTTTTATTCTTGATCAAATGCATTCCAGAAAGCATACAGTGTGAAATCTCGCTTTGTGATCTTGGAAAAACATACGGCCATTTTTTCAAAACTAGTCTTTCCTTCAGATCCAAATTCCATAAAAGGAGATTTCATTTTCAAAATGTACTTGTACCAGTTTAGCTTATCTCACTTTGATATTGTAATTTATCTGGGAGTTAGGCATGAATGGTGGGCCTTAGTAAAAAAATAAAGGCTTTCATAAGCACTGGATCAATAGAAAATGCATTTATGAATGTTTAAATTTGATCTCAGAAGCTAAAAAGAGTGAAAACCCTGATTTATGAGCTAAAGATGAAGGGAGAGGTATGGGCAGTAGGAAAGACAATGTTAGGCCCTCTTTTTAAGATGAGTCATCTCTAAAACCAAAGCAAATAGAAACCTATCATCAGATCAAAATGAAGAGTTGCACTTGAATTAAAAGACTAAAGTTATCTCAAATCCTTTCTAATTGTATCACACAATATTTTGATATTTAATGTGAGATTAGAACCGTGTATAATGTGATTGTAGTGCTCCAGAGTGATATATAAATTACAGTTAGCTTCATTAAAATGGAAAGAAACTCTTGCGTGATACGAGAGAAGATTTTGCAAATAGAGATATCATTACTAAAGCCTTGAGAAAATCAATTAAGAAAAGATGTTTCTTGAAGAAAGGGGAATAATATTTAATAATAAAAGAAATTCTTGCTTTTGAGAGTTTCTAAAGTCTTAACATGAATAGATAAAGCAATTATTATGTCAGAAAAGCCTTCAAATCAATTAGTTATAAGGTTTTTCTGTGTGTGTGTGTGTGTGTGTGTGTGTGTTTTTTTTTTTTTTTTTTTGCCTTTTGTAGGTTCTGGTTATGCCCTGAAAAAAATAGAATTAAGGAAAACCCTTCCATATTCTGCTTTCCAACAACTCTATTGGACTAGATGAAGGTAAAAGATGAGATTTCTAACATGGTAAGGAATAAACAAATAAAATTTATTTTAAAGTGCTTTTATCAAGTCTTCAGAAAACTTCTGTCACATAGTTCATTGAATCAGTAGAATTGTGTATAGACTGTATAATCAATATTTATGCAAAGTGAATAAGATCATATAGTTTTGGGAAATAACTATTCATCGGTTTTTGATCCAGTTTCTAACAAAGTCATCATGTGACCCTACAACTAATGCCTCCCCCATTTATGATCAGCCATCACAGTGTAATGTGAAGTTGTCCATAAAGATGATATACTGCTGATGCACTGTTTCACAAAGCATGTAATATTCAGAGAAAGAAGATAGTGTTTTCCTCACATTATAAATGGACTGTATGAATATACTTTGCCAGAGATATTAATATTTTTCTGATTATGATGTCTAGATGAGAGTGCCAAAATATTGTCTATACTGTTCACACTGTGATTAAATGTGACTCATCTAAGAGGAGAAAGGACAGGAGCTGAGACATCAGATTAACAGCAGATGACCTGGTATAAGAGGCAGAAAGAATGCAGGATTCGGAGGGCTTGGTTCTGGCTTATACTGGTTTTGTAACTTCCAGAGGAAGTTACTTCTTAAACCATAGTTTTCTCATCTTTACAGTAAATAAAATGAGAAACATCACCTTTTTAATTTGGGGGAGCTCCTATAAGGATATAATATAGTTTGCAGATATACCACGTGTGTATTTTTAGTTTTTATTTTTATTTATCAGAGTATCCCAAAATGGGAAAGGTTTTCTAGAGCCCTGGATATTCCCTAAATTACCTTTAACCAAACACTGAATTGCATTTATGATGGCTGCCTGTCTTGTCCTGGTCTCTGTTTCATAAAGCTGCCTTTTCTTTCTCTCTGCTTCTTCTAATCACTCCACTCTCTTCTTTCTCCTCTGTGGCCTCTATTTCTGTTTGATTTAATCATATTGTTTTCTATTCAACCAAATTTTCTCATAAAACACATCAACATAATTTAAACAATTAAGAAGAATGAAGACAGTGCATTGTCTTCTCATAGATTTATTTATCCTAGTTCAAAACTCAGAGTCACCATTCCCCATTCCTGGGTCCTTGGAGCCCCTTTATTTTCAAACTGAATTCTTTCACTCTAGAAATTGCATTCTTGCCTGGTGTTCAGCTGATGAATTACAACTCTGTAATGTTTCTACTGTTCTTCAGTAGGAGTTAAGTGACATCTGTTTGGCGTCTCTTTCAATCTGTTTTAGGTGAAGTAACTCTTCCTTGATTATATTTAAGGAAATAAAAGATGAGACTGAAACAAGCTAAAAATTGTAAGAGTACTTAATTTCGTGTCTCCACTAATTATATACATGTAATATCAGTCTCTGGATCAAAGAATGATTGCAGTACCAACGTGATCTACCTCACTTGGAAATAAAGACCTGTTCACAATCCAGGGTCCTCACAGAATAGTTCTTGTGTTTGTCTGCACTGTCGAGATCCCAATTTAAAACATTAAGTCTATTTGATGTTCCTCTTTTATTAAAACTGTACACTATTTTCAGTTAATACCTTGTAATCTATGATGTGATCTTTGAAAGCTCACAGTTTTGGTGAAAATACTTTAGAGACTCCAAGATTAATATTGATGTATCCAAGTGGTGAGTGCCACTTTTCCAAAACAAATAAGGTCTGGGAATTTGGGGTTATCATAGAGCTATGTTAAAACTGTAAAGTATGTAGATACAACCTAGGAACAACATCAGATTTTGAAAACTTAACATAAAAGCCAAATGGACAATTGAATAACTGTGCCAAGTGTTATATTACATGGAATACTGAGAATTATTCTTTCAATGAGCTATTGGTTTCAAGGTTTATTTTTCTTAAAGCGAGTATTTTAGATCATAGTTATGTAAGTAGTAACTCTCACTGGCTGATCAGCCAGCCCTTCGATGGTGTTAATTAGTCTTTAAAAACCAGTGCTGCAACAATACAAAATCAAATCATATTTAATCAATCATAACAATTAGTGCTGAACCACATGGCTGAAGACTTTAAAGAAAATGAATGAACTATAAAATATGGGCAGCCAGGTCAAAAGAAAGTGAACACTTTTGAACATACAAATCTTTTAAAAAAAAATACATTACTTATTACTAGTAGTGGAACCTACTTTGGAGCACAACTAAAACTAATGAATAATAATGTCTCTTTACTCTTTATACAATATTTTGTATATATCCATTTAGTGACACTCAAAAATAGTTTTTAGAGAGCAGAATCTTGCTCTAAAAATATGTAAAACAGAAGACCGATCTGTTTTACAACAGATACAAGCTGGAGATGTTATGGTAATGATGAGCCATTTGAGACAAAGACAAAGACACCAACACATACTTTCCAGAGACTTGAAGAGGCCTCAGGGATCCCTCCTTCTGGGGAAGCATTAGGACTCTGTCCAGAGTCATTTTCAGACCACTGCATTTGAATATTTGGATCTTAAGAACTGCCCCATGAACAAGTGCTATTATCTCAGAGAAAGCGGAGCCTGAGTGACATGGAGATTCAACCAAGTTCCTGTACCAGCACCACTGTCTTTTCCAAATCCAAATTGGTTGTCCTTTTTGATGGCACGACATTTGTCTATAGGAGAAAATTTTAGCTACATGATAACAAATATAGAAGTTGTGATAAAAAAAGAGGTTAGCATAGGTGATTGTTGAACAGCCAAACATGATTAATTTGGTGTAACAACTACACAAACACCTATAAATGCTTTTGGACCTGAATAATTATGAAATCAAGGGGGAGCAGTGTTTTCCACCTCTAAATATACTTTTGGGGATATAGATTGTTTTAACCTAGTTATTTTTAAGAAGCAAAGAATCAAAAAGAATCTTTGACTTCCCCCTTAATTGCCTAATTCAGATGGAGGACCTGCTTCAGGAAGGAAGTTGTTATCATGGATAACTGTAGTTCAACATGAACGAAGTGTGATACGCAGGGAGGAACCTAGAAGTGGCCCTTTGGTCAAAGTCCTCTCTGTGTCCCACTGTTGAAGAAGTTCCAGCAAAAATTTATTTACCAAACATCTGCTTTTTCATCTCTATGTGAATTGACTCCCTTCCTTTTGAACCACCCCCTTCTCCTTAGCTCCAGATGAAATATTAGCCTCAAATGCCTAGTGTGTTCTCAGGCCCCATATTCTTATAGTATCCCCATATATACATATACAATAAATTTAGTTATTTCCTCCAGTTAATCTGTCTCATACTAATTTGATTAATAGTTCAACCAGAAAAATCTAGAAAAGCAAGAGGAAAAATTTTTTTTTCTCCCCAACACAATCAAGATTCTACAAGCAAACCAATAAAATAGAAGACTTCTCTGAATCATTTAAAGTGGAAAATGGTGATTTTTTTTTTTTTTTTGAGTTGAAAAATGTCAGAGTATGAAGAAAATTACAAATTTTCTAACTTAAAAATCTGATCTCAAGTGCACGTTTGGTCAGTTTCATTGGTTTTATGCTGTGAACTTTTCTGCTTGTCACTAGCAAGTCTGCCCTTTATTGACTAACCAAGCACCCATATAACTTCCAGTTAATGAGCATTTTAAGGAGCATCAATTTGTGGGAAGAAAAAATCGCTATCTTTAATCATTGACACTTATATGAAAAATTCAATATAAGGGGTAGCTTTCAAAACTTTATTTTGGTGTCCTTCACTTTTCTTTTAACTCAGTACAGTATTTCGGTTTAAAGAGGTAGAAAAAAAATCAATCTTCTTGGGCACTAGATAACCTAGAAATTTTATTATATGCATGATTTAGAAACCCTAACATCTTGTTTAGAAGAAAAGAAAAAGTGAATCTAGAACTGTTGACACTTCAGTTTTGTCTCACAAATGCTTTACAACACTCACATATAATGTTGTGAGACTAGCCAAAATATTTAAGATTATTTTAACTTTTCATTTGTAAAGCACAAATAATTATAGCTAGGTGTCTTATTTTTGGCAAAATAAGGTTAGTAAAAATGTCTGTAGTGGGTTAGAATAAGTTAAATTGTTCAACACGTATAAATAAAAACCCAATTGTGTACCTGGCACTCTGCCTGCAGTTTAGAGATTGAGGAAGAAGGAGACTGTTCCCCCCAGATTTGCCCTCAGCCTAGTGAATGGGACAGACATTGGACAATAAAAATTAAAATGTATGACTAAATTAAAAATAAAAATAAACTAAATTTGTGTCTTTTCCTATGTGTGTGTATTTTTTTGTCATATTTCAAGCAGAAGAAGCAGGTGATTATTGAAAACTTGGAAGGGAACCAAGTCTATCCTTCAAAGTCACACTCTCATAAAGGGCACAGGTGGTGATAGGACTTGTGAGGAGAATGACTGGTGGCACTTATGACGAAACTGGGCTCTAATTTTTTCAAATGACCCTATGCCCTTATCAATGTGCAGAAGAAGCAGCAGGGACAAATGAGGCTGAGAAAAGGCATGTCACATGACACAAGAAATCTCCCCAATGCCCTATACTGTACATTACCCCAGGAAATTTCCAGAACAGTGCTTGAATGTCTCACAATCCTACTAGGATGGATATTAAAGGTCAGAATTAAACTAATATATATTTTTAATGCAGTATATCCTTTGTAACTAAAATTAAACTACATAACTCTATAATGGAAAATTGTTTTTTTTTTTAATTGAAAGCTCTTCTACTGAAAAAGAAAAATAAATAAGTAGGTTGATGAAGAAAGTCTGTCTGTGGAAGTGATAATTAACCTGAAAATTAAGTTCAAGAATAGTTGTATGGCGAACACCATTCAGGCAAATATTAGATTTGTGGGACTAAACTCATTCCTTCTCCAACTGATTCCCTGTGGTCCTACATAAGTGATGCGATGCCATTATTTGCCAGTGGATTGCCATTTCTATAAGATAGAAGCCACATTTCTGGGCTGAATGTACAAAACCCTTGAGATTTGTTCCCCTCGTATCTTTTCATGTTCGTATATAGAAGTTTCTCACTCTCACTTTATATGCCAGCTATACCAAGATGCTATCAGGTCTCCAAACACACCACGATCTTCCCCCTTTCCACATTTTTGCAGATTATGATTCTCTCCTTCAATTGCCTCATTAAATTCCTACTCACTCTTTAAGCCGACATAAAATATCCACTCTCCTTTAAACGGTGCCTTGAGTTTCCCAAGGTAAATTAAGCACTCTGCTACCCCACTGTGACATGAAATCTATCTTTTACTCATCCATTATATCACATTGACTTTAGATATCTGTATTCTCCTATAGCTCGTAAATGGTTTAGGAGGAAAGACATTGTTGTATTGGCAGAATCCAGCCCAGAGTCTGCCACTTCTCTGAAAATGATTAGATTTAATCGAATATGTTCTTAAGAGAACCAGGAACAATGATTCCCACCACCAAATTATCTAGGCTCCACCCATCTTCTTATAAATTGTAGCATTTTCTGATTCTAGATACATAGCTTCCTCACTGTCTTAAAAGCAAGACGTGCTCTCTTCTCCCATAGTGTCTAGAGTTATACACCTTTTGTTGTAAGGACACCTGCATCCTCTTCTTCTTTCTCCTCTGCATGATCTAACCAATTCTTTCTTGGTCTCTCAGTATGAGTCAGCCATAGGATGGTGTAGTTTATATAAAGTGGTGTCAGCAAGCCTGCTCATATCAGCTCCCCTGAGCCAATTGTGCACACAGCATCCCACATCCACATTCACTGACTCCACATTAGTAATCTGAAGTTAGCTGTGGTTAAATTATCACATCATGGAAATCATAAAATGCTACAGAGCACACAGAAGCTGAGGCAGAGATAGAGAGGTAAGAAAGGGAAATGTGTGTGAGAGAGAAAGAGAAGGACAGAGAAAGAGAGAAGGAGGGAGAGTATTTAATACCCAAAGAACTTAGGAGACCAACACAAGGTCATGACAGCTAGTATTTTAGCAGAGGTGTGTCTAGTACCTTTACATCATTCAGACCTTATCTCAGATCTCAGCTCTTTAAATCTCCTCTTTTCTAGCCCTTTTGGCTTTGAGTTGACAAACCATCCCAAACTGGAATAATACTAATGTGCCAGCAGTATATCCAGACTCAGGGCTGAAACCCAAATAGTTTAGTAACCAGACCAAGAGAAGATAGAAAGAATTGCCAAGAAAGACTGTTTTGGTGTGCCTCTGCCCATAGCCACTGAATAGATAATGAGTCATCACTCCATGAAAATCTGGTGTCCAACTACCCCAGGCAAACCCGCAGCCATTAGTCTTCACCTCAGTATATTGTTCTTCCCCTATGAAGCAGAAAGGCTTCCAGTGGCTGGTGTTGCCCCCACCCAAAACACCCAAAAAATGGAGGTGGGGTAGAGTTGGGCTGAGTTGTTACCTCCAGACACAAAATTGCCTGATTATGACTATATTTGGAAATCATCATACGTGGGACATACAAGTGTATAGAAACACAAAGTATATAACCTGTGTATGAAAAATACAAAATATATAACCCGAGTCTCACTTTTATTTACCTTTAGACAAAAGAGAGTACATGTGTTTGATTGATTGTCTTACACAATTCATTTATCTTGAAAATTGACCTGAAACACTACCACTTTGGATGTGCCCCGCAGCCCGTGTGGCATTCATCAGAGCAGAATGGCAGAGGAGCCTGAGTGCGTGAAAACTTAAAGCTTGAAGCAGCCTTCCTTTTCAGGTCTTCTAAACTACGTGTGCTTCTAAATCAAGTCTTAAACGATGACTTAAGGCAGGTGTCAGGGAAACGCTCTGCACTTTTAAAGATAGGAAGATAGAGACTCTGAGGTAAGTGGACTCCTGATGCCCTCATGAGTCAGTAAAATTAGCCAAGAAAACAAATGGATTTCGTCTGCCGACCCTAGCTGAAACGTCTTCCTTTTACAGAGAGTGAGAAGTGTATGCTGGACATTCAGAGGGACAGATTTGCAAAAGCAGAACACGGATGTCTTCTCCTAAGTTTCCAGTACTTTCTTCAAACCTCATATTCAAAGATTTCCATGAGGATCTTAAAGTAGGAATAAAGATATCTTTTTATTTGGGGAAGTTAAGTTGGAATCATAAGGCTAAAATATTAGCACGTTGCTCTTTCTCTGCAAAGAACATGGTTTAGTGAGGTCCTTCCTTTACAGGGAGATAGTAGGAGTATGTGTCTGTCAGGATCCCCAGAAAGCTTGAGACTGGCTCTCCCCTTCTCCGTGGGAACTTATAAAGTATCTCCATGTATTTTAAATGAGAAAAAATACAAATAATCTGTCGGCAAATCCTTTCTCCTTTCTTGTCAATATCCACCCCTCCCATCATCCTGTGTTGACAGGACAAATTTGCAAAAGGAGAGTTTAACATTACAAACTCCCTTTCATCCGCTTAAAAATTGAGGTGAGTCAATATTTACATCATGTTGCTGATCTTTAAAGTACATACCTTGTTTTCTGTCCTAATAAATGGTTGTCACTCTTGCCTCCATCAGAGCTGAGCGGAGAGTGGGTTGGCAGGCTCAGTGGTCCCTGCATTCCCGGAACAATTTAACATTTCAGGTCTCTCCTGTGGCAGCAGATCGATTTCTTTCTTTCGCTCCTTCATATTGGTTTCCAATGACAGACCTTATAAAACCATTTAGGTCTGCTTAAAGAAAAAAAAAAAATCTATAAGCATACTGGGTTAATCTTTCTTCATAAATGTGTGAAATCTAATACTTAATGAGAGAAGACAGGCAGGATATTTATTATCTATTTTGCTTTGTAATTTTCAGGACATATTTTTAGCCTAAAATGGTGAATGAATTTACTGTGTTCCTAGTACTGACCAGTGGAAAAGAATAACACCAACTGGGACGATGAGAAGCCTTCATCCTTTAGCCAGAGAGTTTATAACCCTGGCATACCTGCACTCCAGGAGTGTTATCACCAGCTCCTCAATAAGTTTAATTGGGGTTTATTCAGGGTATCAATCCCAATGAAGCCACACTGACCACAGACAAATCTCAAGCTTTCCTATTTGTTTTCTTTCTTTGGTTGTTGTTGTTATTGATTCTTGCCTTCCAGCCTCGCTGGTGTGGTTCAGGAACACAGATGAGTCTAGAAGAGTATCTTGCCTTTGGGCCATTGACTTCTCAGACTACAGAAAATTGACCTCAAAAAAGCTTTGTAGGTATACTTTTTAAAAATTAAGCCAAAGGGACGGAGAGCTGATTTGAGAAAGTAGAGATATCTTGAAATACTCAAAGGAATGTTTATTTTATAAATGTGGATTAAGAACTCTGTGATAATTAAGAACAAATGAACTTGTAAGAACTCTGTCCCCAAATTCACATAGCATTTCTGGAGAGAAAATAAGAAAGTGTGACACCAAAGCAGATGTTCCTTTCCTGTATTCCCCTGTCTCCCTCTGGCTATGCAATAAAGATGTGAGCTATGAGCACTCCATGGACAAGATCCAGCAGAGGCTGGAAGAAAATCTAGCCAGATTGCTGTGGATAGAGATGTACCCCACTGCTCCAAGTGTGTGTGTGTGTGTGCGTGTGTTTGTGTGTAAGGGAGAGAGCCAGACTAAATTCCAGCTCGATTTCTTCTATTTCAAAAATTCAATGATGCCTTGCTATTCTAAGAAATTTTCCTAATTCACTGACAAATACTAATGATATTATTTGTCTGGGCTATTTGGCTAAAATTGACTTAAATCTCAATCTGTAATTATTAAGACCAGATAAGTGCAAGGGTTTCAGATTCTGTGGGTTCAAATGAAACAGAACTAGAGAGTATGAGTAATAGTCAGCCCCTGATGTCTTCTGAAATCCATCTCCAGCTCAGTACTCCCAGCTGAAGTGTGACCAGGGAACATTTCCATGTAGCTGATGACTCAGCTCTTGCTATATGGATTTGATGTCAGCCGGTATTTTTGAGTTACAAATGACACCTAAAGTCACTTCTTCTGCCTTAGCAATAGCAGTGCTCAAACAACAAAAATGAGAAGAAAAATCCTACAAATAGGTTTTCAGAAGTTAAAACCCTCTAAAATGTAAGTGGAAAAATGTCTAAAACATTGATTATAAAGGACACATTAGTAGTTATGTAGATATACAGTCAATAATTAATTAGGCTATTGACTGATCAGCACCCAGGTTAATTTCAGTCCTCAACCTCATACTTTTCTGAGTAATTTCTCTTGTAAAATAGTACATTTTTTTTTTGTTTGGTTTGTTGGGTTTTTTTCCTACATGACTCCAGGGAGCTGAGAATAATTTTTTTTGAGACTTTTCCCCTGTTAATGACTGCTTTGTTTTGTTTTAGCTTGGCACAATGTATTATCCATTATGTGATGAGTTTTTATTATTATAGTTTCTAAAATATGAGAGGAAATGAGGTAAATGATTAATGGCAGAGTAACTTAAAGCAAGATGGAATTATATAAAGGTATTGAAAAATAGATGGAAAATGCAGCCTCCCAAATGGAATTTGGTCCAGCTCCAAAGGTAACAGTCTTATCAAAGATGCCACTGGGTTTTATTCATGATCCCAAGTAGAGGGGCTCTTGGTATTCAATCTTAGCAACTGCATGCACAATGCCTTGCAGCAACAGGAAGCTTCTGGCCCTGGCATATGATCCATCCTGTCTCAGAGGAAAGCCCTCTTTGCTCCAGGGCTAGCATCCTTTTTATACATCAATCCTCTTTCTTTTGACTTTCTAAGTTGGAGTTCAGTTCACTTCTACTTTGGAGACTTTCTTAGAATCCATCTGTATACACTGCAAATGATGGTTTTGTTCTGCTTTAACACAGAAACATAAAGATTGGTGGATTGATGTTGGTCACAGGACCAAGAGATCTAAATCCTCCTTCTTTTCTGGGTTAGATTCATAGCAGAAACAGAGGCCATTCCTCCATTTATTATATGACCCACCTTGCCCTCAGGAGGTCATCCTGTTGTTATGAAGATCAGTTGGAAAATGTGTCTGAGGGATTCCAGAAGAAAGAAAGGTGATCCAATCAGCTTGATAAATAGATCTCATAGCATACTGTCCCACATTTTAAAATATCTAAAATTTAAAAATATCAAACACCTACAAGATTTTTTTTAAGAGTACAAGCGAATATTGTCTTCTTTGACACAGTAGCCTAACCCACACTAGCTCACACATAGCCAATGCATAAATATTGTATTTTTTTTCTCTCCAGTGCTCACTGGTCCACATCTTATAACAATAATGAATACCATCATTTTAAACTAATGGCACTACAAATAATAAGGGGGAAATTGGTCAACGTTCTATACACACATTTTCTTAAATCTTCACGAGCAATATGAGGTAAACTTTATTATTACCATCATTTTTACAAATGTTGAAACTGAAATCCCACTTTAGTGCATGTCTAAGGAACTCACCTGGGTCTTAAATCCCACATTTACTTTGATGTTATATCACTTTTAGGAAAAGATTTTGGACTTTCTCAGTAGAAACACATTTCTAAGAGCCTTAAGAATTTCTTTAGTTAAGAATTTCCAAAGCAGCACAAAGAATGTTATAAGAACTGAGCTGCTGGTTCTCTTACCTCAGCTTGCCACCAAGATGATCACTTTCAGAGGAAAAGCTAAAGATAGAACTGTATTTTCTATTCTTCCCTTCCTACCTGCCTTTACTCCACCCTACTTCATCCATGCTGATACTTGGGCAGCAAAATGAATGAGATCAAGCTGGATATTCTTACCTAGGAGAAATTTTTCAGGCCAGAGAGAAAAATAATATAGATTAGCCATGTGCTATGGAGGTGAGTTTAATCATGAGGAAATTAAATAAAAGCCTAAGAAAGAAATAAACACCTTGCTCACCAAGAAGCACACATAGATAAGCCAGGAAACACAAAAGAACCAAGCGATAGACTAACACCTCCAAAATGAAACCAGAATGTTCTAATCATCTCTGTGATATGAGATTATATTTTCTATTAGCTTTTCTCATTCTTACATATATTTGAAGAAATAACTTTGCAGCATTGAGCCTGTTTTTATTGCACAAAAACTTGATGTATATTCTTTTCATAATCTAAACTCTTGTCAGTTCGTAGATAGTTTATTCAGTATCACCTTTAGTCTCCCTTCACGGTATGTTGCCTGAACCTTCTCATGAGGAAAAACTCCAGCCCAAAATCAGATGCCCTCTAGAGAAAGGCTGACTAGACTTTGTTGTGTGCATGTACCAAATGACTTATTTTTTCAATAAAACTCTCGGTGTGGCTTAGTAGCTATACATTACCTTCTCTCTAAAGAGCCCACAGGGCCATAGAGATCATTTCAAGTGAGCCATCAAGTATTGCAGTGCTGTGCACAGGGAAACAGACTTGCATTGTAGGGGAAGAAGGCTTACAAGAGACCAGGGAGAGAAGGGGAGACCAGCAGACAGTTGTCACTCCCTTTTCTCTTAAGGATACACCATCTGGCTGTGAATATGACTGCTCAACAAAGAGGAAATTGGAAACTGGAGGCAGGACCCATCACTGTTTTAACTCACTGCTTCCTGCCCATTTATATAACTCCATTATGGTGCAGGTTGTTAAATTGATACCCTAATTACACAGATTGTGTCCAGGTAATGGCTGTCATGAGAGGCACAGGTCTGGTCTTTTTGGCATACTCTCAACTAGAGCGTTTTGTTAGGATAGTCTTGAGTACAGTTTTGATGTTGAAAAGAAAATATACAATACAAGATTTACTTCACCAGTAAATAAGGACAACTGGTCCCTACCCTGTAGCTGATGAATGTGTTTTATAAAAAAGATGAAGTGTAAGCTGACGTTAGATTCTAAAGGTAATGTGTAGTGCAGAAATTTTAAAGGAGGCTCTTTCTCAACTAATTTAATAGGTTGTTCATGTTTATAGTCAATATAGCAGATAGATTAAATTAGGATTTCTGAAAATTTGTTAAAATATTGGCTTTGGGATTAAATATATGTGTGTGTGTGTGTGTATACACGTAAAGTCTATCAAATAAGCAAGCTATTGGTCTTTGGGATAAACAGTTCTCTTATTGTTTTTCTACCAAATAATTGTAATAATTGATTTTCTTTGAGTTAAACCATAACTGATTTGTTCTACAATTTTATTCTCAACATCGGCCTTACCTATTATAAATCTTCTCTGTCTGTATTGCAATTTTCAAGCATATACGCAAGACTATATACGCCTAGTGTGTGATATAATTGTACTTTTGATAAATTACTTTGGATTATTAAAAAATAAGTCAAGCACTTATGGTGCATACTACTGTTAGCTTGCAGTTCTAAAATTATCTTATAATCTTGGAGCTCTATTATACAGAAGCAAGAGCTTAAATATGGAAATCCAGAGAGAACTAAACTGAAACTTTTCGAATAAAGAAATATTTAAGATGCTTTCATTAAAATCTAAATGGAAATGTCCTAAATATACATATATTTTTTTTCTACATATAAACTGGTTTTACATCTCCTATCAGGACTGAAAACATAACAAGGTATTCTTTACCTGAGCCTTGAAGCTATTAAAATAAATAAATAAATATTTGGTAAGGATAAACCAGAAATTAAACCAGTATGAGACAAACTAAATGACTGGATCCGTGTGGCAAAGATATTTTTTCCCCTGTTATACCTACAAATTTTTAATCATCTGAATACATCATCTAGTTATAAACAAAGGATTTTCAATTGTTATTGGTAACATTGACAGTATTTTTAGTTTTAAACTATACCTTGGTAGCATAAGATTTATTGAAGTTGAAGTTATTCATTATATTCCAAAATGTCATTGTTTTTTGTTTCCTGCTTAGCAGAAGTATAGTAGAAACATTCCTTATTCGGAAAAGAAATAGCACCTTGAGTAAGTGGAAAGAATAGACATATGTCTAATTTGATAGCCACTAACTATGTAATTAAGTCTTTGAAATGTGGCTATTTTGAAATGAGATATGCTGAAAATATAAAATACACACTGGAATCCAAAGACCCAGTACAAAACAAAGAATGCAAAATATATTAATAAAATTATTAATTTTAAAACATCATTTTAAAGTGACCATGCTTTATTATATTAGATTTAATAAAGTATATCACTAAAATTGATTTCACATTCTTTTTTTTCATGTGGCTGCTAGAAAATTAAAACTTACATATATAGTTTCCATTCGTGACTCATTTTACTTTTTTTAAATTGCTGTTCTAGGCAAGGGGTTAGAAAATGATGGTCTGTATGGGACAAAAACAACCTACAGCCTGTTTTTATAAATAGTTGTTTTGGAACACAGCCATATCCATTCATTTACATATTATACGTGATTGTGTTTGCATTATGATGGAAGAGTTGAGTAGTTGAGACATATGGCCTGCAAAGTCTAATATATTTACTCTCTGGCCTTTTTCAGAAAATGTTTGTGAATTATCAGCTATCACCTTCTAACAGTAACAGTTTTTGCAAATAGTCTAATCTGCATGCTTATTTTTTTTAAAAAAAACTACTTGAAAAATGCAAAACATACAGAGAAACCATATTTTGAATAAGATTATGTTATACGATAAATGTCCTCTTCTAAAATACTTCTATTTTCTAATATTAAAATAAGAATCTGATATAGATGAACCATAAAATATTGAATAGATAAGTAAATCTTCAATAACTTTTATTTTAAAGCTCTTTAAAGAATCAAGTTTTAATGAAACTTACACCTTGGGTTATGTAGTCTAAAAATAGCATCTCTGTCACATTCCATAAGACTACTTAACAGCCTTTTAAAAAATACTAATCCCAGCCACTGTTAATAAGTTTCACTTCAAGAATGTTACCTAATTTTGAAAGTTTGTTTCTCAAGCCTGTTTAGCAAAGTTTCATGGGTTTATTGTAAAATTTTTCAAAGAAATTAATGTGATATAAATATCAAGGAGGAGAAACTTGTATAGGATATATTGCAAAATTTATTTGACAACAGACTTTTTTTTTTTAATTTGCACTGAAAATCGTGAGATGTGAATAGCTACAATGGTATCATGAAGGTTACTTTCATGTGTTAACTTGGCTGGGCCAAAATATGGGAGGGGTTTATATAATCAGTTAATGGCCTTAATAGTCAAACACTGACTTCCTCTAAGCAAGAGGGAATTTTAACAGAAAATGGACTTCGGACATGAACTACAACACTGACTCTTCCTAGAGTCTTCAGACTGACAGCCTACACTGAAGATTGTGGACACTCAGAGAATGCAACAGCTAGATAAGCCTTTGTAAGTTGGAATTCCATGCTACTTAGCTTTCAAATCTTTTATCATGTTTCTTTTTCCTCATGTGCTCATTATTCCAGATCAGCAGAGGCTGATGACAGAGGCTAGTTGACATCAACTGGCCAGTCATATTTTATACTTGTTTTTTAGCATCTCTCCCATGGTTTATGCTCTCTGGTAAACATCAGTAAGTGATACAAAGATTGGCATACTTTGTACCCACTCCCATATGCCCATCCACATGTCTTAATTCCAGACCTTTTTGTCCCCAATCTTGCAAACTTTGTCTAGACATAGAAACTTTTTTGCCACCAATTTTTTTTTTTGCAACATCATAGGGTTTGCCAGATTGTGTGTTCTAAGCAGGACCGCTTATACCATAGCCTAGACCTGCAGTAACTCTGTCCTAGTCTGGGCCCTATGCAAAGACTCACATAGTATATGAGCTAGACCACTATCCTTAGATGTGGGATATACTTCCTTTAGAACCCCAAAAGATCCTTTGAGGTGTTTTGCTTCTTTTTTCATGGTAGGATGTGAAAATACAAAGGTAGGTTTGTTGCTTTGGAGGGATAGTCCTAGCATGCTTCTGACACTGAGCCCCTAAAATTTTTAATAATGTGGCTGGCCCCAGGATCTCTTTTTCCCCCAAGAAATCTGGAAAGTAAAAATCCGTGCATGTATCCATGCAAAAGTCCTCAAGTGTCAGAGTACCAGGTTTTTTGGTTTATGTTTTCAAAGAGAGCCCTAATCTTGACATAATGTCTTATTTGGGCATTTAACTCTCTTTGAAGTTCAACCACTTTGATTAATAAACATTAGGTTTGGTCCTTTACTTCTATACCCTCCAACAAAGGGAAATGAAGTCTCTTTTGTATACATCCAAAGATGCCCTCTCTTTCATACCAGACATTCAGTTCTATATTATTTCATCAGCTCTTCAGTTATCTTTATGTAGAAGAACAGTAGTGTTTAGCAATAACAACTTAAAGTCTTATCCTTGCAGATACTCTTTTCTTCATATGTCTCAATTGCCTGATATTTCATGGCCAGAAGTATATTTCCTTCTTTTTTTTTCTTTATTTTAATTTTTTAGGTGAGGCAACCCTTGGTTGACCTCACAGATTACAGGACCTTGTCGGTTTACAATCCCTTATTTTTTATTTTTTACACCTACAACACCTGGTCTTCTTAGGTGGTCTCCTATTCAAGTACTAACCAGGCCTGACCCTGCTTAGCTTCCAAGAACAAACGAAATCGGGCTTGTTCAGGGTGGCATGGCCATAGACCTACCTATATGCCCTCTCAATTTGGCGAAAGTTAATTTAACCAATTGGAAGGCCCTCTTGTGCCAGAGGCTGTCTGTGCTCCATCTACCACCAATAATTGATTCCTTATTGCCAGGTGAGCTGTGAGTAATCTAGGTCAAAACCCCATTTTGTGTACTGCAAAAATGGACCACCCTCAATAATTTATGTTGTAGGTTGAGTTATCTAAGTGCAGATAAAGAAAGAGAGTCGAAGGTGTATTATGTCGATTAGGGACCAGCACCTATGAAAGAAATAGAGTAGAAGAAAGATGGGACAAAGGAAGAAGTTACACTCCACAGCAGGCCTGACAAAGCCTGAAGAAACTTCAACCAGCCCAGTAGACAGCTCTAGAATAAGACTCATAACTCTGCCTGGTTCAACCACAGACTGTCATTATCCTGGAAAGCTGTGAGCTTAAGAAAGACAGCTCTCAGAAGCTGAGACAGACCCTGAAATTGCTGAGAGCTGGATGATATCTATTGATCACACACACTCTACTGCTGGGGAGCAAGATTTTCCTTGAATGGGGCACTAAGAGGACATTTCTGTGCCTGCCACAGCAAGCACACATCACTCATCTAGAACACACACATACACACACACCCCAGGTGGGAGGTGGGGAGAAGAGAGAGAGAGAGAGAGAGAAGAGAGAGTAAACCTCCAGAATGACAACTTAATTCATAGTGAACCTAAAGTGTTTGACTTGTCCCCACAGTCTCTCTTTGAGCTCTAATACATTGACTTACAAAGTTGAAGGTTTTAAATGACTGTCATTCACTACCTGTTAGACTGAGAAAGAATCAACAAAGTGATTAAGTTTTTGGCTGGAGACATGAATAAAGTTGTCCATGTGGATCGATGTCACCCTGCCACTAATAGTCAATGTGACAGTGATAGCTAACTGCCTCTGGGGCATCTGCTTGATTGCAGCTATTACCATAGGAACAAGCCTGGCCAGAACACTTCTCATGCTTTCCTGTAGAAGGCACAAAATGCCTCCTGATTTTTTTTTTATAATAAGCATATGTTTTCTAGCAGAGAGGTCTAGCCAGCTTATTAACTGTTATAAATTTTAAAAATTCTAACAGTGTATTTCATAGTTCTATCGAAATTCAGAATCATATTTATTGATACCTCTGAATGGCAGAAAACAATTTCAGACATAGGAGAGAAACTGGGGATGAGTAAAATGGTAATTTTACTCTGCCTTGCATGTAACTAAGAGGTCAAGACTGATATGACTAAATAGTTTGTGACTTTCCTCTTGTGTCTACTAAAAGTAATTTTAATATCTATAATTTCTTAAATGTACTATATACCAGGCACTTCATATGCTTTATTTTTATTTCAAAAATAACCCAATGACATGTATATGGACATTGAGGCTCAAACTCGATGTGGACATTGCCTGGAATTCCACAAGAGGCTCATGGTTTTAGAGCCAGCCACTCTATGAGACAGCTAGCCAGATGAAACTTTGACACTGAATCCAGATAAAGAAGCACATTATGATAAACAGCTTGTCCACATTTATTTTAAAATGTTAATCTTACAATGATTTTTTACTTTGGTTGGGGAAGCATCTTGTCCCCTTCCTAAAGATGAGAAATTTAAAAGATCATGGGATCAAAATGACTCACAGAAGATAACGTGGTTAGTCATCTGATGATACGAAAATTGAATACAACTGTGTGTGTTGCTCTTTTTTCCCCAAAAATGCAGTCACAAATGATGCATAAAGAATATTATATGTAAGCTTTTAATAAAAGCAGTAAGTTTAAGTTGCATATTGCCAAGCTATCCAAACAATCTTCCACACATAATGAGTTTTGTTTGAGGAACTTAACACATGGTTTATTGGAAAGCGTGCTCACCTGAGCATTCATGCCTGAATTTCAGGCACCGTTTCTCCCCTAAATTCTACTGCAAGAGAACAGTTGCTGCTACAGCTCCAGGTACCGCTGCAAACCTCAGTTATGACTTATGGAGCTCCCTCCCTGCTTCCCTGCCTCCCTATGTCCCAGGCCTTCAGCTCCACGCATCATATACATGTCATGTGCTTCTCATTAATGCACATGAGTTGGGTGTTACCATCTTCATTTTCTAGGTAACAGAATGGAAGTTAATTGCTCAAAGCCAAAGAACATATCTAGTCATTAAAGAAAGTATGCTTTAAAATTATAATCATGAATTTGCCTAGCTCAGTACCTTACCATCTTTGTAGGCTTGAAAAAGTTACTTAACCTTCATGGTCTCTGTTCTAAAGGATGGAATTTGGAAAAGGTTGCTCCTCAGGATTCATCCAAATCTAAGTCTTTGTGTGTTGTTATGCTTTCTTTCTTCTTTCTTTCTCTTCCTTCCTTCCTTCCTTCCTTCCTTCCTTCCTTCCTTCCTTCCTTCCTTCCTTCCTTCCTTCCTTTCTTTCCTTCCTTCCTTCCTTCCTTCCTTCCTTCCTTCCTTCCTTCCTTCCTTCCTTTCTTTCTTTCTTTCTTTCTTTCCTCTTTTTATTTCTTTCTTTTTAAGTTTAGGTGGCCTCTTTGTCCTGCTAAGTTCCCATGAAACTCCAGCACTTTTATTGCAACTCAGGCATCAGGATGTAGCCTTAGAAATTAATCGCAATGCCAGCAAATTTCATGCTTCATGAATGGACCCCCTATTCTTATAGTCACACATAATAAGCCTATGGCCAATTGGAAATAACTACCTGGAGCAGGGGTAAAGATTGGTGATGTAAGGATGATAAGGTTTTCTGAGGGGCTGGGGGAGGCAGTGTAGAGTATTACTAGCTCTCATACATATTTGGTCATTGTCTCGCAAGATCCATTTGCCACTTGCATCCATTCTTAGATCTCCATGAGCCCAACAATTTTTCTCCTTTTTTTATTGGCTTTAAACTTCATTTTTGTTTCATTTTGTTTTGTTTTTGTTAAAGGAACTGCAGGAAGCCCTGAAGTTGTCCAAAATACCTAAGAAAATACAAAAACAAATTTTCCATTTGAGATCAGTGATCACTATATGAATTATTTTCTTTCAGCTTTGGATAAGACTAGTAAAATCATTTAAAAATTATAAGGCTTAAATACTTGTTCAACTTTTGATTATTAACATGCAAAGCCTTGAGTTTGGAAAATTTGGTTGAAATGGAATTTGAGCTATTGTAGTCTCTCATAGTGAAGGGAAATTACATACATATTTTAGGAATAAACTAAAAAATAAGAACACCTTTCAAAAATATATTATATTCCAAAATTTTAAAGCATTTTCAAAGCAAATTCTTGGTATACTGAGAGAGTTTGGGATTTCATGTCAAAGTTAGGTTTGAATCTCAGCTCTAACACTCTTTGATGTATAACCTTGGGTAAGTTCCTTCATTTCTCTGAGCCTCTGCAGTGACATAAGAATAATAATATTTATATCAAAAGGGTTTCATCAGGATTAAATAGGATAACATTTATAAACTGTCTCATACAGAAAATGACAAAATGAGGCTCTAATAATTGTTGATTTCCTTCATTAAAGAGACAAGTAAAATCTAATTTCTGGTACCACATTTCCTAGTGAATGAAAACTGAAGAGTAATATTTATGTTGGAGAGAATAATACTTTTGGGTGACCTTGAGGAAAAAGGGAGCTTTACATCCCTTCCATTTAGAATTGTCGTGCCAGGAATTACTGGACAGATTCATTTGAAATAAGAACTTTCATACCTGAGCCACTGCCCAGAAATTATGGCACCATTTCTGGGAAGTTTTGAAACCACTTTGAACTTACTTTCTAAAGTTGCTTTGCATTTCATACTGTTGGGCCTCTCTCCACATCCATGACTTGGCTGGAGCTGATGCTGGCTGTGCCAGCATATTTTCAACTTGATCAAGGCATGGAGGCCTGAAAATTTCATGAGATTCTGTTTCTGTGAGATTTCCAGATTTATACCAAGCTTTAAAGTTCCCAAGGGGATGCATAATTCAGGGCGGGAAAAAAGGGAGGGAGAATCTACCAACTATAAGATATAATGTTGGCATGCTTAATTTGGGTTGAATTAGGGGTTGATTGGGAGTGTGAATTCTTAGTTCACCTTTAGTGGGAGAAAAAGCTCTTATTGTTTTATAGGACTGCCTTTCAAATCAAACAATAGTAGAAAGTTCATAGAAATGAATAGAATAATGCCTGGCAACACTAATTAAAAAAAAATAAAATCAACTTTTGGACTGAATCGAACTAGGTATGTGTTCTCCTGGACTTAACCATAAATTTACTTACTTTAATGACTTTTTACTAGAGAAGTATCCAAAGCACATAAACTCAGTAGTTTCTTAGGCATTATAAGATATATCTGTCAAATGAAGCACTGGTTCTTACTTTCTTAATTGTTTATTGTTTTAATGCAGTTGCAATTCAACCACCAATAATAATACAGTTTACTGCCTCCTTTTATAAATCACCCCTGGAAAAGTACTGTCTATTAAACTGCATTGATTGTGTAATGGCTAATCAATTTTCTCCTTTTAATCAGACAGATAAGTGTCCATCAGTTTTTGCACAGCATGAGGCATCCACCATGGCCCATTGATTTTATCCCATCCAGGCAAAGGGAAAGAAACATGGTGGTTTAGTTAATCTAGAGCAACAGAGTTAAAGAGAAATATTCACTTCTTTTCAAAGTTCTAAAACTATTGAAAACAAAAAACTCACTTGACTCTCTCTGCCAGTTTATAATGAGGGTTTCCAGACTAAGAAATATCATTTTATTCATTCATTAATCTATTCATTCGCTCAACAAACACTTTGGAATATGTATTATAGCATACTCAGTTATACCTGTCTTTGATAGATGCAAAATTGGTTACTTGTATTTTTTTTTACACACATTTGTTTTGTAATCTTTCAAATACAGAATCTCTTGAAGAAATAAATAAAAGAACTTGTAAAGTGATATTGCATGATTGTCCTAAATATAATCATTAGACTTAATATGTATTTAAGAAACTCCAATTTGAATTAAGCAAGAGATCTTTTGTGGTCAGCTCTTCACTACTGATTTTAGCTGTGGTCCTCAGTTTGATTAAAATTATTGGATGGATCTTCAGTATTGACCAAATCAATCAGAGAATCAACAGAAACAAGCATATTCTTAATTGTCATGACCTAACCACTGACCACATGACCCTTTCTTCAATGCCAGCCAAGTAAATGAACTCAAATTGTGAGTTGTGAAAATGGGGCTTTGGAATTGCTAAGCAATCTCATCAGTCTTTTTATTTGCCCGTAATGAATTCCAAATCTTCATTATACATACAAAAGAACAGAAGTTCATACAAGAAAAGTACCTTCCTAAGTAAAAGAAAAAATGATTTCTAATATTCTAGCCTTAGCTCTTTTCATACTACATAAAACATCTCTAAGCCCCAGGAATCTTTTCTGACCTGTCTAAATTCTGACCTAGACAAGTTACAGTTCTCTTCACTCGTTTAGAACTGTAAGTAGATAAGAAAAAAAATAATAAATCAAGGAAAGAAATAAAAAGTTGAAAAAAATTACCCAAGGAGAGTTATTGGTTTTTTATTTGTTTGCTTGCTTGTTTTTATCACAATATAGACTTTTTTAACTTTTTCTCTTTAAACTTCATTCACTCTTTGGTCAAGTCAGCCAATTGTATTCATGTTTTTTTGTTTTTTCATATTAGTATTTCTTTTAATTTGGAAATGGAAATAAGATAGAATCTCCCTCTAAAGCAGAAGTTTTCATTTCTTTTTATTTAATTTTTTGGCCACATCCAAATTAATTAAAAATCAGGCAATGTCACAGAAAAAAAAAATACTATCCTGAATTTCTGGCATATTTTGAGAAATGGGGAAAGCTAACAACTCCAGGTCAATATTCTAGAGCCAAGTGACGGGGACAATTTTAATATGAGACCTCTCCATTCCAATTCACATAAGGCTTCACCTGATTATTTACTCCAAATTGGAGTTCAGCACCACCAAATACTTTCCTCTACCTGGTATAATCTGCAACATGCAGATTCTTGGTCCCTAAAGGCTTCTGAGTTGGAGATGTCTCTCCAATGCTCTGTAGTATGCCATCGAGACAGATATAAGGATTGAACACTTGATGTTTTACTTTCCATCTCTGTGGCTTTATAAAAATAAACTTAACTCTCAGTGACTTCACCTGTAAACTACATGTGGTTAATTCTATTTTATAAAGTTATTTCTCTGACTATGTAACAACATATGAAAAAACATACACATACCCTGATTCATAAGAGATACTCTATAAGTAAACTTGGTCCACTTTCCAAATTTTCTTTTCAACCAATAAATATTCCAAGAGAATTTATTAAGTTGCTGCAATTTTCAAAGTGCTTACAGTATTTTAGCAATGATGCTATATCTTTAATTGGCTATATTCAACAGATTTACATAAGTTCAAATAATAATAATAATAGCCATTATTTACCAAGTACATTTAGTGTGCCATAAGCTTTTTTAAACACAGAAACATTAAGTATTAAGTTTTGTTCTATTTTTGTCTACCAGAAAAAAAAATATATTACATCTATTCTGTGATTGCCCTGATATCCTTGCATTGAATAAGACATGAGGGCAAGGGGTGGTTGAGTCAATTTAAAGTTCACTTAGAAAAAAAGTCTCATAGATAAAAGAATGACAGATCTGCACTTGGACATAATAAAAGTATGATAATTATCATCCAATAGTATATCATTCAGGAATATCAATTTAAGAGGTTGATACCTGACTAGTCTAGAATCACATTTAGAGCTCAAATTCTTAGCCTCAACAGGTGCTAAAAACAAAGAGGTGTCATATAACCCACACTCGCGTGCTAACGGTAAAGCTGTCATTGTTTTAGCTTCTCTGTTGTAAGCGTATTTCTCTAATGGCTTTTCTTTGGTCAGTGCTTCTTTACTCTGAGAACATTACTTGTGCATACCACAGCTGGTTCTGCCAGGAGACAAGTGGTTTAAAAAGGCAAATAGGCCTAGATGCCGTGACATTTTGTTAAATAATGAATGATGCAAAACGAAATCCTTTATGGCTCATGAAGTCTTGCTAATAAGGCAGATGTCCTCTGTGCATTTCCTTGGGGTCTCAAATGCAAATATTGATGTGTTGGTAATCACTGGACCTTAGTTTCAGTAATTATTTTTATCTTAATTATCTCCTATTATTCCCCATAAGAAATCCATTCTCTGCTGAGAAATTCAAGACACAGAATACAACTGATATCCAAGGTTTAATGGCCTTGCCGTCAATAAATTGAACTAAATCTCTCTTTAGCAGTAATGATTCTTTAGACAGGGCAACAGATAATAGGACCATGGTTCTAGAATGCTCAGTGATGATTCTTACACACTGAAACTTAACATTATGGCTAATTGGTCATTGCTTCCTATTCTTTTAGGCATATTGGTTATGTTTCCTAATAAACATCTTAATTCTAGCTCACAAAGGCATTACTGACAGTGTGACATCATTAAACTGTACAACAGGACAATGTCTTTCAATTTTGACAATGCTAAAGAACATATTGTGCCAAATGGACTAATAAAAAAGTACCCAAGTTCCCACTCAGTGACACTAAATACAAAAAGCAAGTTTTGACTATAAGAATACCCATTTTCTTGTCTTGTGACAATCTTAATCCCAAGCATTTTTCTTTTCATTTTGTTTTGATTTTCCCTTAATTTTCCAATGGTTTCTTAAAATATGTCCTAGTAAAGATATGGCTTCCTCTTCATTATATTATATAATAATAATATATCAATAGTTTGTATAATGAAAAAAACTAGCAGGAAAGAGTAATCAGAAGTAGGAACTGAAAGGTTACACTCTAGCAATGATGTGTAAGTTTGCTGCCATCTGTAGGCTAGAATCAATGGTCATGGCCAAAATGAACTTGAAGACCAGGTTCACCTACATTACTACTATAGAAATCAGGTGTTTCTTAACAATTAAGAATCCTGGGAATTCTAGAAGAATGTCTGGTCACTATCACTCTTCTTAATTTCACCTCACATGATACTTGAGATTTTTGCTTGGTGTGAAGACATATGAGTCCAAAATGAAAGAAGCATGAGTCAAAATCACAAATTTAAAGTAATATTAGGATAGAAAATTCTTTAAATAAAATATATATGTTTCTGTTTGTTGACAATTAGTAAGTTTTTTAAAAAGCAAAAATAAATATTAAATACTAGGATATATTTATGTCTGCCAACTGAGATAAACATAGCCAGTAATAAAATTCTCTTTTTACCATTCTATATCATCTTTTTTCTCCTAAAAATCTGAGTCAGGCTTAGTATTTACAACCACTAAATAAAGAGGAATTTTAAAATGCTCTTCATTTATTCACAGATTTTTTTTTTTTTTGCCATAAATAGCCAAGCCTCATGGATTCAGATTTCAATGGGAGCTCTGACCTATACAGTTTTTTTTTTTTTTCAAAATATTCTTCTTTCATCACTCTTCTGCCTCTGGCTTTAGGAGCCACTGTGGGATCCTGTACAGAGCTCCCCAAAGCCAATGCCAGGATGAAATACTAACTTGGTCATGGCCCAGTTAGCATTTCTTCAAATAGGCCAAATTCAATGTAATTGAACAGGGCAGTGCTGCAGGCTCTACTAGAGGCTGGCCAGGGGACTAGTAGCAGTTGTCACCACAGGTGACTTCCAATGACATCCCAGAGGAAAAGCACAAATCAATTGCTAATTATTCTGTCTCACTCCTGCTGTTCACACGTTGTCTGAAAGGCACCCCAGCACTGTCTTGCTGCCTTAGATTGGAAATCCACATGTTCTAGATTTAACTTCTTAGTCAAATCGTCAACCACAACTTAAAGATAGTGACTTTGTGCCCCTCACAGTCAGATTTACAATGTTTTGAGCTTATTAGAACAATAAATGGTTATCAAATAGTTGAAAAGACTGAGAAGCTGAAAACTGCCACTATGAATTAAAATCTAGACTATTCACATTTAGTCATGTGAAAGAACTAAAAAGGGATTTTCCCCATCTCCCCTAGCCTGTGCAAAAGTAGAAAATGTGCCAGTTCTTAATTAGGAGATTATATTTCCCCAGTCCTTCTCATTTTTATCTTTAAGCATCTTCTTTAGGTTACTTTACCCAGGCATTTAAAACATGCCTTAGATCAATGAAATGATAGCAACAAAAATTACTAATGTTAACTGAGTGTTTATTATATTCCCAGGTCTGTGGCAAATTCTAGAAACACTAGAATAGATACCTTGGAGCACACTTACTCCATCCAGTACAGTCTACACATATTTTGCTGAATGAGAATTGCCGAATCCCATATTCAAGTCGTGCTTTTGACTCTTGTACCTAATTCTTTCCTATATGATTATATTATAGAAAGTTTACTGTCTTAGAAGTTCATTGTCCTTTTTTCTAGTGCTGGTCCTTCCATTTACTGAATGTAAAATTAGCAAGTCATTTGATTTAATAAAACCTCAGTTTCCCTGTATATATCAAGAAACTAATGCTTTTAAAAATATTCTTTAAAATGTGTTCATGTGTGTGAAAGAGATGTGGAAACTATAAATTCCTATGTAAGCATATGTAGATCAGTTGTTATTATTACTAGACAAACACTGGAAACCGGCAGAATGAGTAAGAAGTGTGACTCACCCTCCCAGAGCCAGCTGAGTGTCCCCTTTCCACGAGTGTTCCCTAGACCGCTTTAGCTTGCATCAGTTCTTCTGGCACTAAAACTCACAATCTGTGTTGTTTTTAATACTCCCCGATTTGCTTCAAATATACTAGTTTTCCCTGACTTGCTCACTGAGGTCAAGAAATATTTCTTAGAAAACATTTCAATGTCATGTCCACATAAACCATGCTGAATGTGGAATCTGGTACAAAATAAGGGTACCACCTCACAGGGAGTCCTGCTGCTTCACCTCTTCATCTGGCTTTCTTTCACTTGAGCTATGGCTATGGGGACATGTTTCTGTCAGGCTTCCAGTGTCTTCTCCTTGGCAGGTACAGCCCCTGCCTGAAGCCAGTGAAGCAGTAACTACTTACTATCCTGGGGCTTCTTTTTTCATACCTTAGCAGCTAAAGTGTGTGCGTGTGTAGGTCAATGCCCATGGGGTCATTTTTAACCAATGTAGTAGGAGCAAGCAGATAAGAGTTTCCTCCTTTTATTACTGGGGAGAAGTTCTGAGCTGCATTTCCTAAGGCTTCTCAGCAGGTCCAGGCAGAACCAGGCCCCAGTCAGTAGCTCAGAGAAGCAGTCTGACAGATGGATAACACCTTCCTTTGTCCTTTTGTTCTGGCTGTTTCACTGCCTCTGTTTGTAGGGAATCCTGGTTAAGACACCATCTCTAACACATTCTGAAGTAAGTATTTGGTATCTGAATGTCTTAGACCTTTAAGTAAAAATGCCCTGTAGGATACTGTAATGAAGTATACATGTCATTTGTACATTGGTCCAAATCTTCAGAATATGCAACACCAAGAGTGAAACCTAATGAAAACTTTGGACTTACAGTGATAAGGACGTGTCACTGTAGGCTCATCAATTATAATAACTCTAATAACTGTGGGGAGATGTTGATAAGAAGAGTCTGCACCCATGTGGGGGTAGGGAGCACATGGGAAATCTGTACTTTCCATTTTACTGTGAATCAAAAACTGCTCTAAATTATCTTTATATATAAAAAAAAGAAAAAGATAAACATCTAAGCCAACCATCATTCCCCCCACCTCCCGCCCTGCCACTACCACTAATAACAGTGAGAGAATAAGGCGCTACTTCTCAGAGACCATGACTAATCCAAAGTCATCAAGATGGGAAGTATCTAGTCAGGATTTGAACTCGAATATTTTTTTTAGATTCATGACACCAAATTAGACTATATAGCAGACTTCCTATAGGTAGGGTATACAAAGATTCCTTCCTTAATATTGCTGTTTATACTAATCTCTAGACACTAGAAGGGGACGAATTGGAGACAAGCCCAAAAGCACCTCACACATAGCTGGTCAGTCTTCCAAAAATCAGATACTACTTTCCTTAAGTTCCTCAAGTTCTGGAAATCAAGAATTAGGTAAGCCTGCTTGTTATTGAGTGATTGCTAGAAATTGGGGGAAGGTAGTGTTCTCATTTCCCTCTAATCACTCCTTTCCCTTGCATGAAGATATGCTATTTTCCAGAAAACATTCTTGTCACCTCAGGCGTAGAGTTCTGCTAAGACTTAATCTGACCTGTTAGCAGACTATGCAGTCTCCTTGGGTGGCACCCAGCACAGGCCCTACTCAGAGCTTCTCTATCCTCTCAGCCCAGCTTGCAGGTCTCTCTGGGTTACCATAGCAACAGCACACAGGCAACGGCAAGCCTTATCCCCCAAAAGTTATCAATTACAATGAGAAAGAGAGGATTGAGTTTGAGTGACAGCGTGTGGTCATCACAGTCATATTTAGACATGAGAGTAACTAACTCAATACCAAAAGACTCATTTAACCTTTACCCTGTTCCTCCACCCTTCATTTAGACCATAAAGAAAAATCTCATGGTTTATAGCAGTTGTTTTCTATCTTAAATAATATACATCAGAATCACAACCAATATTTTTTTAAATGAAGTTTCCCCAACCTTATCCAGAGTTATTTTTATTCACAACATTTAGAATAGACTCTTCAGAATTTGCCCATTAAAATATGATTCTGATACAGATGATTTAAAAACTACCTATGGGAAACACTGACATAGTGTTCATTGGAGACCCTCAGGCTTAAGATATCTGTTGTGGGTTGAATAGTGTCTACCAAGATTCACATGTTGAAGCCCTAACTCTCAGGACCTCAGAATGTGACTGAATTTGGAGATAGAGCCTTTAAAGATGTGATTAAGGTAAAATGAGGCCCTTAGAGTGGGCCCTAATCCAATCTGACTGGTGTCCTTATGAGAAGATGAGTTTAGGACACACAAAGAGACCCCAGGATGCAAGCAAAGGAAAGATCATGTGAAGACACAGCCAGAAGGTGGCCATCTGCAAGCCAAAGAGAGAGAGCTCAGAAGAAAGCAATCCTGCTGACACCTTAATCTTAGACTTCTAGCCTTGAACTGTAAGAAAATAAATCTGTCTTTGAGCCACTCAGTTTGTGGTTGTTTGTCATGGCAGCCCTAGCAAACTACAACAGTGTCGTATGTTCAAAGCAAGCTTCAAAAACAGCAAATATGACAAAATATTTATTACCAGAAGCTAGAATAGCAGTCAGCAATTATGTTCTCTGTGTTTTTAAATGACCAGTAAAGTGCAACTGAACCAAAGTTTAAGAATGATCTCAAAAAAACATGGCCCAAGTTACCCAATTTTTCAATACACAAAAAAGAGAATGAATGCCTGAGAAATTACATTATTGATGAATTAGATGGCAAATGTCATTTGTGGGAACTACGAAAAGGTAAAGATTCATAAATCCTCTGGAATATTCACAAAAAGGGCCCTGAAAATGGTGGATCACAGGTAAAATTTTAGATGGAGATATATACCTTCCCAATGGTATAGCAATGCATGGAATTGATGGGTTGATTGGGGGTCAAGTTTGTGGAAATTCTCTTATATTGCATTACATAATTCTTTCTTCAGCCTTTTCTAGCCTAGTTAACATTTTATTCAATGACTCAGAAAGACTTAGATAAAGTGAGCTGACCAAGAGGACAGAAATTAGCTATAAAGTAATTAGGATGTAGAAAGGCTGGAAAATGGGCTGAATTTCATTAAACGAATGTGAATTCTTGCTTTAGGGACCAAGAAATTGTACTGAAAAATTGTTCACTTTGTAAGATTCTTCTCTTTGTAAGATATTTTAGCCAGTAATTCTTTTGTTCTCTTAACGATAATTAGTTTATGATAAGTAAAATTTGTGACTCTTGCTTTGGGATCAAAACTTTAATGAATTTTGTTAATTTGGGACTCAAAACTAACATTATTGAATTTAAAACTGCTTGAGCATTAAAAGCCCACAACCTAAAAATGGCACAGGAGAACAATAATCATTCATTGGTTTTGGCCATCTACCAGGTATATTAAAACTTGTTTGTTTTTAATAGGAAAATGTATGCAACTATGACTAATATTTCTTAATGGATTTAATGAATTTTTGGACCAAATTACCTAGTGAGACATCACATGATAGGTAGTGTTGCAATACCTGCTACTATAAAATTTGCATTAGAATTTCAGAGATTTATTTTTCTCTAATGTAACACACCTGTGCAGGTGTTCTTGGTCAGTGGGGGCTGTCCTCCAGGAGATGCTTTGGAGATGCAAGTTCGTTTCATTCTGTGCCTCTCTCCCAATCTCTAGAAGCCTCAATGTTCTTTGCATTCCTCCTGGGGGAAGGTAAAACAACATGAAGTAAGCATATCTAGCTCACAAATACATTGGCATGAAAATAAAACACATCATCCTCTCTCATATCTCACATATGAGAATAAAACACCTGGTTTCTCCTCAATGAAAGGTAGACTGGGAAACATTCCTGATAATGAGGCCACTTCTCAGAAAAACTTATGGAAACAGGAACACAAAGTTTGATGTACAGTTAATTGTCTCTGTTGCAAATCTCAAGTTAATTCTTCAGCCAAGATGGTAAATTTTGATCTCAGTGATTCATATCCCATACGAATAAAAAACAACAAAGAAGAAAAAATGAAAAATGCAAATTATAATCATTTTAGGACAGAAAAGCTATTTTCATCTTGGATAATTTGAATGCATATTGAGGATCTTGTCCTTTTTGATGACAGGCAATTTTTTTCCCTACCAAAACATTTCTGTTGAATAATTAATAGAGACTAGGAGTTAATAGTTGTTTAAGAGTGGAGTACCTGGAAAAAATTGTTGCCATGACAATATAATTCACATTATTAATAACTTGTATTTATTTTCTCTCTTTCCAAAGAGGTGAAAAACCTTAAAATAACTTCTAAAATGCCAGAAAAATAGAAGACTTTCATTAGGATCATAAAAGTCATATTTCCACCACTTAAAAATAATTAGAAGTAAAGGAAATAAAATTTTCCTGTAGTCAGTTTAGATGCACACCTATTTTGTTTTAAACAAAAACCTGTTCATACATGTATGTGGAATAGCAATTAATGTTTAGGTCACTCTAATATCTCAAATATATTAAGTGTGCATATTTTATGTGTCATTGTGAATAAAGAAAGATAAAATAGAATTGCAATAATGACAGTGTTCAAAATGCCAAAAGTGAGTATAATTAAACCGTGGATATTGGAGGGAGTGCTATTAATTTCAGTTTGCTTAACTTAATAAAATATCCCTATCGATGCATGGCTCCTGTATGCTAAATTGCAATATTTCTGTCCCAATTTGTGACTCTAGAATGTTAAGAGGATTACAAATCTTATACTTACAGCAAAAAAAAAAAAAAAGTTAGATTTCTCAACAGTGCAGTAAATGCTCCCAGACCATGAAATTTTATTTTGCTGCCTACCATCTCCCTTTACATTTAATCTCCAGCTTTCTTTTCCACAGGATATTAAAATCTGTACCCTTTCTTTTTTACTGCCAACGAGTAGGAATAGAGAAAGGACCATACCTTACCAGTGACTCATTTCCAATTTTGATTTCTTTACTGTGTGGAGCTGTTGGACAGAACTTGTGAGATAGAATGACATTCTCTAACCTTCATGGAACTCTAGCTCCTCACAATGTTAATAGATAGTATATAAAAATTTTCTTCCTTCAAATGTCTAAAATTTTGTAGGTTATGAGATGTTAAATAGTTTGTGTTTCTCTTTGTTTTCTTACCAGCGAGACTCCCCAAAGCTTGCTGTTGACCAGCATGGCTTTGGCTGTCCCAGAAATGGAATATGTGAAAATTTCCCAAAATTATTTGTAATGAAACTCTTTCTTTCCAGACATCTTACAAGATTTAAGCTGAATATAAGATTCTCTGAGAAATGCTAAATCAAACTCTCAGACTCTCAGGGACTCATGAAGTCTTTCTCTGTTATTGCCCAATTTGAGCTTTATTTTTAACATTAAGCTGTTCTCTGCCCCACTCCATTTAATCTATGATTCCAATATTTATTTCAGTGTCTTTTATTCAAAAAACCCAGTTGATTAACACACATTTTGCCCCATGTAGGAAGCCATGAACATGACCCATGTAGCTTTGGGTTTCAACATGCTTCCTCTGCTTCAATGACTATAAGTCTGAGGGACATGACATTATCCTCCCCAAAAGCAGTTGTACAGCAGTAAAACTATGGGTTCTCCGTAATTCAGTTCAATAACAGGGAAGAAGCCACGTTACATAAACAGAAAATAGTCTCAGAAACTTTTTATTTTAATAGTTAATTTTTTAGATCATTTTAGACTTATAAGAGGGTTTCAAAAATAAAATCCTGTATACCCTACACTGAGGTTCTCTTATGTTAACATCTACATAACCCCAGAACTTTTATCAAAAGTAAGAGTTAACTCAGGGCAATGCTACTAACTAAAGTACAAAACTTATTCGGATTTTACCAGTTTTTCCACTATGACCTGCTGGATTTTTCACTGTAGATGGACTTTTTCCCTTATGATTTCTAAAGATGTTGCAGGAGATGCTTTGAGATTATGCATATATTTCTGTTTCTGCTTAAATTTTGTGTAATCATTTCAGTGTTCATTGATGGTTCTTGTCTATGGAAATTATTACCATGGTGTTCTAACGGTGATACCCTAATTTCTTCAATTTTTCCGTAGTTATTCATTGAAATTCTTCTGTAAGGCAGAGCTGTCACTTCTCTTTTATTTACTTATTCTGTCATAAATTTATATAATTAATTAATTAATTAGGTGATGCATTTATTTATATCAATATGAATTCATGGGTATTTAATTACTTGAGTTATCATCAAAATTATAGTTATTTCATGTATTACTCTAGTTGTTCCAAGCAGAAGCTTCTAATAAGCACTAATTAAAAGCAATTGTGTCATTCTTTATAGAGTGCTTTAGAGCTCTGTGTATGTAATGAATCAAGGTAGGTGGTAGAGATGGAAGTGACATGTTTGAATTGTGTACATACTACAGAGACAATTATGTGTGTGTTGGCATGGTGTTCTGTATTTTCTCCTTCACCTATAGAGCCAGCGAAAATCAATTCCAACAGGTGCTGATCTATGTCCATAATTAGCACCTGGCCTAGATCTTGGTCATTGTTGAATGCTCATGAAAGATTCTCTTTTTTGGATGCAGTAATTGTCCCTCTTTCTGCACTTGTGTGCTCTATAAAATGAACATGATTATAATAAAAAAAATGGCCTTTATGGTCATTCAAAATGCCTTCTCCTATCTATCAAATAGAAGTAGAGTCTCACTTAAACCTGAAAGATTCTCCCTGAGCCATCAAGTAGTTTTATATCTCAAAACATGCATTTTTGTTTAATGTTTTATCTGGGAGTCATCAATGCAATCACAAGTTTAGCTAATCCTAGTCTTATGAATAGGAATGGTTTTGAGTAATGTTTTAAATCCAGAGTTCAAGAATCAGTAGAATCAGTTTTCTTCTTTTATTATGTATAAGTTCATATAATTGTTCATCCTTTTAGATAGAAAAAATTCAAAATAACAATTTCTCAGGAACTCTGAGCTACTCTACTGGAGTTGAAATAACCAAAAATGCAGAGTTCTTTTCCTAGCACTTCATATTTATTAATTCATATAATCCCCTAACAACCCATGATGCCTCAGTTATTATATCCATTTTACAGATTAGAAAACAGAAATTAAAAAATTAAGCAATTTGCTCAGGATCACACAGCCATGGGTGGTGGGCATAGACTGGAACTCAGAGTTCTGGCTCCAGAAACTACATCTTAACCAGTGACTACCTAAGAAATCCTAGCTCTAAATTTTGCCAGCTATATACAACCATAGGTAAATTTCTTCCCTGACTGAATCTGTTCTGTGATTTGCAAAACAATAATGTCTATTTTTCAGGGTTCTACCAAAGAGTGGATAATGTATGTGATGGGCTTAGTCCAGCAACCACCACACTGTAGATACCTGATAAATAGTATATCTTTCACTTTCTTTACTCTTAACCACTAACATACTTCCTAATCATTGACATATGACATTTGTTCTATTTTTTCCATTTCCTTGGCTTCTCCCTTCACTAACTCAAGCTTGTAAGCTTAGTGATAGATTTTATTATATTAATAAGGAAAAGGGGAAAGGGGAAAAGAAGAAGAAAAACTTATTTTTATGTAGCACTTGCCAAATCTTTGTTCTAAATAAATATGTATGTATGTATGTATGTATGTATGTATGTATGTATACACATTTAATCTTTATAAAATTTCTATGAGTTTGATATTATTATTATTGTCAACTTACAGAAAAGGCAACTGAGACCCAGAAATGATAAGTAACCTGTGAACTATCACACACTAGCTAGCAAGTAACACCGCTGGGCTTTAGACAAAGAAAGTTTGGTTCAAAAATCTTCCCTGCTAACCAATAAAAGGATACCAAACTGTATTAATTGGTCATATTAGCCTGAACTTTGTATAATTAGTTGTTCAGGCCACAAGGACTGTTTCTACAATCATTATGAGATATAGATTATAAAAGTGTCTTAGTCAATGATACTCCTTTTTTGCCAGTTTAGAGTCCAGTGAGCTTGTTAATTCATTTCTTCATTTAGCATTTACAGAGATTTGATCCTATGTCAGGGCCTGTGCCAAATCCTGGGGGAAGAAAGAGCTGGAGAGAGAATGAAATAATAAGTGAGAAAAGACCTTAATCTTTAAAGAGGGAGACTAACAATTTTTAAAATTTGTTCCAACTGTTGCTACTGAATAGATGCTTTGAGATGTGTATCAAGAATGCTGGGTGAAGTAACCAGCATGAAGTGGAAAACAGCTAAGGCTTTGCGGAGGAGGGAAGATGTCATTTGAGTATTAAAACTAAACAAAAAAATTCAGCATGAGTTGCAGGTAAGAGCAAGAACTTGTTTGTGGCATTCTGAGAACCGTGGGAAGTTGAAAGTGGCTGTAGTTAAATGTACTCTATGAAAGAAGGTGACGGAAGTAAAAAAGTGGAACAAAGGAATATAAGTTAGAGAAGGAATCAAATTTTAACAGTTCTTGAAGAGTCACGTACCTGAATCCGAATTTTTTTTCTTTGGTGAATAGAAGCCATTGCTCAATAGAAACAGCCCTGGACTAGGCATTAGTCCACATATGCTTTATCCTTGGCTGGGCCATAGAGACTCTGTGATGATATTGGATAGAGCAGCACTCTTTTCTGGACTTTAGTTACTATTTGCAAATTGAAGACTAAGGCTCATATTATTTTTAGGATCAGGTCCAGCTCTAAAACAGTATCTATTTCTGTAATTATCCTATTTGTGGTCTTTGTATAGGAAATGGTCTGGAACACATTAGGAAATAAAAAGCACCACTGATTCCAACGGAGAAAGCAGGAACTTCCCAAGGCAGTTGGGAGCATCCATCAGAGCCACAGAGCCCCAGTGATGACTGCTCCGGGGATGGAGGTTCTGCTACTGATATCTCAGCCCTGTCTAAGATTTATCCCTTGCATTTCTGCAAATTGTTATTTTAATGTCAATGGAGGTCAAGTTTCATAACTGCAACCAACTCTATCGGAGGGCTATTTGGCCCTTTCCCTTCATTCCTGGAGCAAGATGTTTGATTTAGCCCTTAAGTTTCTCATGGGAAGAACGAAAGACAGAGTCACTCCATGTATGAATGACTAACACAGTTTTTAAAACTGGAGAGGAAACAAACCATCACACTTTATTTGTGTATCTATTTATTTAGCAGCTATGTTGTTTCTTTTCTGAAATACTCTTGTGCAATATACACGGTCACCAAATTTGCATTATAGTCAGCAGTATGAAGGTCCCCCCACTTATAATGTTTCTTATAATTTTTTGAGTTTATGAAGGTATGAAAGCAATACGCGTTCAGAAGAAACTATACTTTAAATTTTGAATTTTGATCTTTTCCCTGGCTAGCAATATTTGGTACAATAGTCTCTTGTGCTGATAGGTCATGGCAGTGGCAGAGAGCCACAGCACATAGCAATTGTGCCATCGTGAGGGTAGAAAATTCATACTATACAGTCTATTTATTGTGTTAGATGATTTTGCCCAGCTGGAGGCTAATGTCAGTGTTCTGAGCACATTCAGTGTAAGCTAGAATAAGCTACGATGCTTGGCGGGTTAGGTATATTGAATGAAATTTTTGACATGATATTTTAAATTTAAGATGGGATTATCATGCTGTAACCTTATCATAAGTCAAAGAGAATCTGTGTTTAATAAATCATTTTAGAGAACATGCATAATTACACACACACACACACACACACACACACACACACACACACACACACACACGTTTGGGGCCAGATATAAAGCTTCTCCTTTCCCAGGAAAAATAACTGAAATATATCCCCTACCTGTGGCTCCTGTGCTGGATGCTATTTTCTCCAAGGTCTTGTATAAGTAGGCATCTGTGAAATCAAAATGCATGTGAGATTTCCTCTGTTCCCTTCACTCTCTGCTCTTCTAGTGAAAAAATCTGCCAGAAAGTGAGAAAGTATTAGAGAATGCCAAGAAAAATTTCTTCCTGTTCAAGTGCCGTGAATTTGAGAGCAAGCATTAAGAAGGCTTCCCTCCTTGGGACATCAGATTCACAGAGCAGAGGTCAAAGTTGAGCTTACATGTGCAGTCTATTCAGAGTATCTAGGCCCCAGCATCCTGGCTGGCCTGGCTTAGCTATTCTCATCACCTCTTTGGGGGAAACACGAGGACTCTGAAAACTGCCTCTTTTATTTCACTCAGAAAGCACTTTAGAATGAGTTGCTGGTTATTCTACTGTTTCCATAAATTCAGTAATATTTCTTATGCCTTAGTTTTCCCTTTAGCCCTCTGTGTGACTTCATACCCTCTCTGCGATGGAGACATATATCTACAAAGTGCTTCAGCCAATCACCATTCACTTTCTTTATTCTTTTGTATCCTGTTGCGGAGTCCTTTCCATTTGTGCTTAATGTATTTAGCCTGCTCTCACTTCTAGAGCCCTTTCAAGGTGATAGATGCTTCATAAATTCATTACTTGTCTCAAATTATTTTGGTTTAGTGGCTGGAAGGAAAATACAGATACTCAAGTTTACTTTCTGCTGATTGTTAGGTAAAGATAGGCCAATTTTTATTGGTTTTGCTCCATCTCAATCTTGTTCTTCGATAAGTTCAGGTAAAAGGAAGACATAATAGCAATAAAGTGCCAAACTTTCATAAAAACCATCCTCTCAGAAATGGCACAAATATATTGCCTGAACCATGTCCCTGCTTGCATATTCACTTTGTTTTCTGAACATCATGAAATATCTAGTAAACATAAACTTGTTTTCAGGTCACAGATAGGGGCCTCGGCACTCTGTATGTACCACGATGACCATTGGCACACATCATATGGTCAGCAGGCATTTCTCCATCTCCTTCTCAGATTGAACTGTGACTTCTTCCAGGACAAGAGTTGTATTTCATGTCAGTTTTTGTCCAAAGCACAGAACCTGTTACTTGGCATCTCAAAAACATCCAACAGTTACCAATTAACTGCATGAATAAATGTCTGAGGAGTTAGATGGATCAATGATCAACACTGAGCAATTTGAATTTCTCCAGTTTTGAAAAAGAAACTCAGCTATATTTAATTTGATAACTTGTGCTATGTGTTTCACTTTTCTTTTGAAAAGCGACAGTGATGAGTTTCAAAGTACGTGATTAAAAGTCTTTGGACAACACGTTAACCCCTCAGAATGCTGATTGGTAGATAATTCAATCATCACTTATTCCATTTCTCTTTGTGTGGGTGTGTATGTGTGTGTGTGCATGTGTGATTTTTTTCTTTTGGTACATCTAAATCAGGCTTTTTTCCTGGACAATTTTAGAAAACAAAGGGAAAGTATTTTTGCTTAGCTCTAACTCTGAAATTGACTCTTTTCTTTTTTAGTAAGAACCCATTCTCATCATTTATCAGCATTTGTGTGTGGTCAAAGTACATGCATCTATTCCTGACAACTAGATCTATGGATAAACAGGAGAGGAATCACAGTCAAAGTTTTACTGGGATCATCTATCTTATTCCCTTTCTCTTCAAACACTTGCCCAGACCATGACCATGATCTCTAATGGGCATTTTTCCATATCGGTGTCTATGAATCTCCTTAGAACTTCCTGGCCAAGCAAATTGCCAGGCCCTTCTCTCAGACTGACGTCTACATTTTAATGAGCATTCAAGTCATTCTGATAAGGTAATACCAATCCTGCTTGAGACAACTCTTGTTCTTTAACACACCAAGAGAAAAAGCATCAGTTTTCTTTGTCCTCAATATCTTCATTCAGTCCTTGGACACACACAAAGCACAATTGTCAGCCTCCCTATAATTACACGTGACCATGTAACAGTTTTGGCACTAGAATGTGAGTGAAAATTATATGAACCCCTTCTACACCTCATCAACAAAAATTTCCCACATGCAATTCTTACTCTCTTCCTTATCAAAAGTCACATAGAGAGATTTCTGATAATGGAAAGAAGGGTGAGGTCACAAGAAAAAATGATAACGGTCTGAATAACCATGTCAAACAAAGTCTCTCCGTTGGTCTGCATTGGATCGTGTCATGAACAAGAATTTGATACCTATTATGTTAAGCCACCAATATTTTATTAGTAGCTTTAAGCCTGACCTGATTAATGCATTTTTTAATCTTTCCTCTGTACTAACACTGCAAACTTGGAATTTTCTTATGGTCTGCTCCCAACTATTTCCTCAGTATTGTCATATATTATCCTTGTGAAATTTCCTCCTCTTATTTCTATTCCTATGTTACCTTACCACTTTCTCATCTATATTTCCCTCTTGTATGATTTTCAACTGAGTAATTTAGCATCTCAAATTTAACATAACCAAACAGGAATACTCTAACCATCTCTGCCCTCCAAAATAAGAAAATAAAAATAAAAAGTTATACAGATTAATTGAAGAATAGACACATACACATCAATAAAATAAGCAAGTACAGAAAAACATTATTTATAGAATCCAGGTGGTTGAAAACATGAATAATATGGATAATAACATTTTTGTATTTTTAAAAATAATTTCAAATATTTGAAATTTTCATGTTAAAATGCTGGAAAAAGCAAAAAACAAAAATAAATAATTTATTTTTATTATCCATGGGAAATTGATTATAAAAGGCGATCAAACAATGCCTCACTTTCCCTGACTCACTAGGGTCATTAAATAGCAGATCGGACTGCGTTGCCTCTCTGTGCCCTGTAGCACCTCTTTCTGAAGTGTGCCTAGGGAATCACTAGTGCTTAGTGGTTAAACAGGTTTCTGGAACACCGCATGCTTTATATCTTAGAGACTGAGACATGCATTAGAATTCTCACAGGGGTCTTAAACTTTTTAAAAAGATAAATTTAATCCCCCTTTCCCCCATTTTCCAAATTTCTATGAACGTGAAATCCAGCTATCATGTAATACCCATTAATACCTAGTCTGTACTGTAGAATGTGCCAATCTAAAGTTAAAACAAAACTTTCACCATTCCCTGGACTCTCATCGCTGGCCCTGGACAATGTTGCCTTCTTTTCTTCATCTCTACCTGGTCAGTGTATACTAAACCATAATCACGCCTTTAGATCCTGGTTCTGCAACTTCTTAGCTCTGCAAATCTGGAAGAATTATTTAAATGGCCTGAGCCTCCTTCCTTATCTCTGAAAATGGGAATAGTACTGTCTTTCTGACTGGGAAAGAAAGAGGTTTAATGAGATAATATCCTTCAAAATGGTAAACATATAGTTAACAATAAAGATACATCCATTTTCTTTTATTTCTAGGCAGGCAAGGTAATGAAGTATAAATGAGATTGACAAAGCACACAGTAATACTACTAATGTGTAAAATACTTTAAAAGTGCATCTCCTTGCATTCCTGGTAATATGTCTTTCTATAATTATATTTACCTGTAGTCATACTCTTCTGCTACAAAATCTCAATCTAAATTAATTATAAAGTTTGAAGATTAAAACCCTTTAATGAGTCTGCGACTTCCTCCTAATATAATGCAAATCATTCAACATGGCTTACAAGGTCCTTTGTGATGTGACAGGAGGATTATAGATATGCTGAAACACAGATATTCTCATAACCCAGGGTGATTAAATAACCTGGGTAGTGGCTTGAGCTACAAACAACTCCTTTTACTGGCTCCAAGGTGCCTATGATGATTAATTATATATGTCAGCATAGCTGGGCTAGAGGGTATTAAAATATTTGATAAAATATTTTTCTAGTTCTTTCTGTGAAGGAGTTTTTGAATGAGACCAACATTTAAATCAGTCGACTTTGAGTAAAGCAGATTAATGTGGGTGGGCTTTATCCAATCAGTTGAAGGTTTGAATAGACCAAAAAGACTGGCTTCTTCCTGGCAAGAGAGAATTCTCCAGCAGACTTCCTTTGGCCTTTTTTGCAATACCAGCTCTTTCTGTTTCTATAGAAAACAGCCTTCGGACTCAAGCTGGAACATCAGTTCTCCTGGGTCTCTCCTGTCAGCTTTCAGACTTGAGGTGCACCATATCAACTTTCCTTGGCTTCCAGCCTACTGGCCCACCCTGCACATTTTGGACTTGATAAACTCCATAATCACATGAGCCAATTTCTCATAAGAATTTTTTCATTTATATATACGCATCCTGTTGGTTCCGAGTCTCTGAAGAACCCTGATTTAGACAATGGCACACAAATGCTGTTTTCTGTGGGTTCTATCAAGTAAAAAAATTTGGGAAACATGGCTCGTTATAGTTCTTAAATTCAGGGTTTTGAGCTTTTTGTTTACTCTGCCTGAAAATAGCTTTACTTTTCCTAATTCCCTTATGGTTGCCCAACCCCTACTCAGCCATTGGTTCTCATTTTTGACACTGCTTCTCCTGGTAGGCCTTCCCAAATGTCCCCCAAGCAGCCCATGCATTTGGTGCCTCTTTCATCAGCTCCTTTATATCCTCTGCTTCACTCTTCCCTGGTTTCTGTAACCACCTGCTTACTAGTCTACCCTCTCCTTGATCCCAAGTGAGCAAGTCACTCAATCCACTTTATGTTGTATTCTTATCATGTTATAACATTTAACCTAGTACTCACCTTGTGACAGGTCTTCAAACAGTATTTGTTAAATGAACAAATAAATAACAAATATATATTCACAGTTTCCAAAAGAAAAAAAGGTTGTAACCCTAAGCAATCCAGAAACTCTGCAACCCAAGAAAAATCGAGTGAAACAGATTCTGGGACAGACATAGCAGCAGGACTCTTTGTTTCTCAGCAAAGCAATGCAATTAAAATGGAATAGTTTTTCCCTCCCCTTATTTTATCTTCTGAAAGAAGAATCATTCATGTGATGTGCTTCCTATGTATTTAACATAGTAATTGGGAGTCCTTTTAAATCAGTATCATAGACAGACATTTTCTCTGTAAGGATAAATAGTAAATATTTTAGGTCTTATGGTTTTTGTTGCAACTACTCAATCTTGCCGTTGGAGTACTAAAGAATCCATGGACAACACATGAACAAATTAGCATGTGTGTTCCAATAAAACTTTATTTAAATATACTGGTGGTGGGTCAGATTGGCTCATGGAGTGAAGTTTGCCTGACTGCTCTGTATGAAAAGATTCTCAGCCTATGAACGGAAGAGAATGCTTCTATTGTTCCTCCGTAGACTGCTGTCTTCAAACACCAGTTTTTATAATCACTACTTTCAGAGGACATAAAAAACTAATTGATATTACTCTCCATTGTCACACTTGAACATGTTGCATGCAATAAAAGTTATTTGGGTAATTTTTCCTTATAGACATACAAGGCCAAACTGTTCACTGCACATGAAGGAACTCTGAGAGGAAGCAAACTAGGGAATGGTGAGCTTTCCATTGGTTCCACAGCTGGGATCTTAGATCTTGGCCTTCTGTTTCGGTTTGTCTGGAAACACAAAATGAAGCTCTCCTTTATAAGAAAATGAGTGTGAGGTAGAATCTGTCCTACCACAGCTGGAGCCCTCAGAGTGATAAAGACATAAAAAGGATTTGGCAGTTAGTAGAGAGATTTCTTTAGAGAACACTATTGAGGTATTGTGACTGCCTTTCCTTTGTAATGAAGGAGAGCCTTGCCACTTTCAAACCTCACACCCAGTATGTGTATATGTGTGTTCATGAAAGAGTGTGTGTGTGGGCGAGGGTTGGAGAAAAAGATTTCAAAAGGAACACTCAGAAAGCTCCAAAACGTATTTCTTGCACTAAAGACACAGAAGTCATAGTGCAAATCTTATCAGAAAGCTAAAACACACTGTGGACACAGTTCTGACTCCTGCTTAGAAAGTCGAGATTCACCAGAAGCAAGGATTTGCAAGAAAAATTCAGATTCATAATTTAAGAGGCCATCACAGGAGAATGCTATGGTCCTTGGACTCCATCCCCCAGGGATTCTGTTGACACGGAACAGAACATACAACCCCAAATATGCTATTTTGACAAATTGATTGTTTTGAGTTGAAGGCAATTGAGAAACTGCAGATGTGAGAAGGTTCTCTGCTCCTGCCCTGCACTGACTGTCAAGGCAGATGAGTCAAAGTGTTTCTTGTTCAAATGAAGACTCCATGACTGAAGAAGGTGGTCCATGAACCCCTGGAGAAAGCAAAAGAGAGGCAGCAGAAAGCATCTAGAAAAGCACCACAGAAGGTCAAGACTGAGAAAAGAGATCTGCAGTAGAGGTGGGCCTTGCAGGGAACCATCAAAGATTCCATATGCTGCCGTGAGAGACAGCGACAGACATACTCTGTGAAATAAAGTGTTGACAGGATCTGAGAATAATGAGGCAAACTCATGGGATCTGTGGCATTTTTATTCTAGAGTCAGGAAAACATTTAAAAAACTGGCTTTCGATTACAATCTCTGTCTTATTACTATACCGTTATATATTTCTTGGAGGAAAGAGATGATTGTCAAATAAACTAATTTCCTTAACACTGTCCTAATCAACATGAATTGAGCATCTGCTGTTTGCAAGCACTATATTAGGTATCAATGAGAATATAGGAAATTTCTATTAACTTACCTTCAATTAATTAATGACGTAGCAGAGACTATTAAATATTTAAGTAAAAAGTATAATAAAAAACGGTTCTTCCCCTTCAGTGTCTCAACTATTTGAGGGTTAGAAACATGTGTTTCTCCAACTCCAACTAGGACATTGACTAAAAGTATGTAATAGGCAGTCAAAAAATTTTTGAAGGATAAATAAATAAGCGTTATGTCATACAAGAGATTTTAAGACTGTTTAAAATACAAAGCAATAGATATCTTGGAGTTTTACAGTGCAGCTCTCTAAAAACAGATGTTTGGTTTCAATGACATGTGATTTTTATTTCCAACTTGTAGATAATGGACCAAAGAAACCTTGGGATTTTGCATGATAAAAGCTCATATTAACAGATATTTACACAAAATTGGCCTTTTAACAAAGAGATTTTTTAAAAGCAGTCCTAAAATATTCTTTTTTGTTTTGCTTTTTAAAGAAAACGGGGTGATTACGAGTTGCTTTTCATTAAGGAATTACCATTCATCTTATCACAATATTTACCCTCTTGCCATGTGTTTTCTATTTCCTTATTGCTGAAGAAAAATCACAGGAACTCGACTGCGTGAAATTAACTGTTGATTTTTACATTCTAATGACGGTATATTTCTTCTACAGTTCTGACGGTTTCCCGAGCTTGATGTTAGAAAAACGCTAATGTCAAGGCTCATGGTGAATTTGATTGGCTGACGATGTTGTTCGCTAGGTAAGGCATCATCAAAATTCAATGTCCCACCTTAGAAGAGGCTCTGGGAAGAGGGCTTACCAGGAAAAAAAAAAAAAAAAAGAGGGAGAGAGAGAGAGAAGAAAAAAAGAAACAGATCCAGCAAAGAGCAAAAGAAACACAATTCTCCCCCAAACATCCCTTTACAAGACAGGGTGAAGAATGTGAGCTCTGGCCTGACCATGACTTCGAGGAAAAGGAGGAAGGTCTGAGGATAAACACACATGCACACACCCTTTCAGAAGCAGCTGGATAAATGAAGTCAAGTTTAGAAGGCTTGACTCCAAAGAAAATAGGTTTTTTAAACTTCTCTGGGGAATCTCTCATCTGCTGTCAACGCAGAGCTATGTATCTCATAACGTCTGCCTCCCTCTCAATTAACAGATGTCGGGCACAGAGCAACAGGGAAAATGCCCCCTTCTGTCTCTTGAGAATCCAAGTCGAAGTAAACTTCAGATCATGGCTGACCCAGGCCACTGCCACCAGTTGCTCCTCTAGTAAAAGAACAAGTTTATCCAGTGGCATAGGCCTCTCTCATTAAGCAGGAATGCATTCTCAACTGGCCAGTGCTTCTCTGTTGATGACAGATTTAAAGGCACATTAATGTACGATGGCAATTTCAAGACACAATTACACTTTAAAAATATATGTGTTGTTTATGAAAGATACACATACATAGTAATATGAACAGTTATGAAGGACGCTCTGTGCACAGGTCTAAGTATTTTTTATTACCTTGTTTAGTTCTTGCAACAACTCTATAAAATACAGACTATTATTTCTTCACATGCTTTGGGTGAGAGAACAGAGAGACAGGAGATTTGTTATATGACCAAGATCATGAAACTAGTAAATGGTAGCACTATATTCAAATCCAGGTATTTTGGCTCCAGAATCCAACCTTTTAGTCTCGATATTTAATATAGTCACAAAATTAATGTCAGGCTCTTACACTTCATGGCAACGAGGTTTAAAGGCCTAATGATCAGCAACATAATTAGCATGCCCCACTTTACTGATCTGGGATGTGAATTAAATCACATATCTTTTCATTACCAAATAATATAACTCAACACTCCTGTCGATACACAGCAATAATATCCTATTATTTTCCCAAGTGAATTTTATTCCCCAAGATGCATAATCATACAACTCAGTCTTGATCAGGCTTCCTCTTTAAGCAGAAATCAAGGGCTCCATCTGTAGGTCAATGCCACTACAACTGCCACCAGGAGCTGGTTCCTTCAGAACATGACCCTTGGCTTGTCCTATCACTACTGTGGAAGAACCAGTGTGTTAAAAACAAATAATTTTGGCCAGAGATGAGGAGTAACCATGGTGGTACCAAGCAAGAACCAACTGGGACCAACTACAGGTAGAAGTGGAAAGCCTTCTATCGTGGCCACAAGCATTGATGATGAAGCAGACTGGCCTCAGGCTCAGAAATGCTGTGCTCTGCTGGAGTGACTGTCTCAGGAAATGGAGTGGTGATGAGGAGGCCCTGTCCCTTGATTATACCATTCAGACTCCTTCCCACTTTACTATGATCCTTTATTTAAAATTTATGTGCACTGACAGTAATGACAGAGTATACCCATAATACTAAATGGCTGGACTAGGAGAGTCAGCAATTCCTCATGATTATCCGGCCTGGATGTAGAGCTTAGGTCAACAATTCAAATGATTCAGTCATTTGCTATTAAGTTCTCTTATGAGAAAATGCTGTGGAGATCAGTGTCTTTTATTGCTGACCAAATTCACTTAAGACTACGTCAATCTTGAGATAGGTTCTATTAATCATAAGGCTAAAAAAGAATGAAATGGTGGTCAGGAGACTTTTTGGTTCAAGAGTTTCTCCGATTCCCATATAGTGAGTCCTGTCTTTCCTAGTGTCCTTGGATTTCTGCATATCAAGGCATTAGAGGGGAGGGGTCATTAAAGCACACATATACCTTTTTTTTTTTTTTTTTATTTCAATCATCTCTAAAGCCACAGATAAAACCAAGGTAGAAAACTACCTTAGGGAACACTGATCATTTTTTAGGAAATAGGGTGGGTTTCAAGTTTTTGTTTTAAGAAGCTCATGATAAATATCAGCTATTGCTATTGGGGTGAAATGCTTTATGATACACAGGTAGATGAAGAAAAACCAGGTGACTATACTGATCGGCTAGGTTTTTCAAGCTATATATTTATGTTTCAGATCAATACGTAGAATCTTCGACTGAAAAAGAACTTGAGAAATTGTATGCTATTTTCTCAGTGTGAAATTCAAGACCTAGATGAGTTATCTGACCTTTGTTCTGTGCCCAGATAGTAAGTGAAAGAGCAGGGAGAGATTCTAGGTCTTCAGAATCAGCATGCAGGGTTTTCTCATAACAGGGACCACTGCTGATTCCATTGCACTGACTTAATCTGTGCTGCTGATGTGATTTTAGATGGACTATAATAAAATCTCCAGTTGTTAGCTATGCACATGAAGAATCCTTCGTATTTTTTCTCTAGGTGGACTGTGGCTCAGGAAGCATGTGTTCTTGCCAAGATGTCAGAATGTTCAGTTCGGTGGCTCATGGGAGATGACTCCTGTGGAGACAGAAACAGAAATGCTCAATGGTGCATTTGATCCATTCCTGTTATGCACAAGCCTTACATGCATGTTATTACATTCTGAGCTCTTCTCCTTGTGGAGTCAGCAGACTTACCCTGGTTCTCTTAAATAGAGGCAAGAGACAAACCTTTTCAGAAAAGCAATTTCTTGTTTTCTCTAGACAATATGGGAAGCTACTGGGAAGCAAAGTATTAACCTGATTAGGCATGTTTTCAGAGAGCCACATTTGCTTTTTTGTTGAGAACAGACCAAGGGTAAAAACTGAACACACTGGCTAGATAGGTTTGCAGCAAGTCATGCAAGAGGTGATGAAGTCTTGGACCAAGGTAAGGTGGTTGCAGTGGAGGTGTTGAGACATTGATGGGTTTTGCATTTACCCTTAAAGACATTAGCAGGATGTGCTGCTAAATTAAGTGTGGAGAAGGAGAGAAGGAAAAGAGCCAAAGAGGCCGAGATATTTTATCTGAATAGTTGGGGAGCAAAAGAGTTCCCATTTACTGAGGTGGAAAGTACTGCAAGAAAAGCAAGTTTAAGGGGTGAAATTAGTTTCAACATGTTAACTTGATATGCCTATTAGTTATCCAAGTGCTGACATTGAGTAGGCAGTTGGATATATGCATCTGAAGTTCAAGGAAAAGGTCTAGGCTAGAGATATTAATTTGAGAGTTGTCATCAAATAGATGCCATTTAAAGCCATGAAGTTGGATGACATCATCAGGAAGTGAGAGTAGATGCAAAAAGAAGGGTTCCAGGCACGCACGAGCCCTGTCTCCCTCCCACACCAAGTTGTTTTATGTTAATATTTATGCTACAATATAATGGCAATAAATAAGCATTTTATACATTTCAGTCTTTTGTGAGTCTAAAGAGAATATTTTAATATTTTTAAATGTAAGCAATTTGGTGACACAGAGTTCTTTATGCTAAAGCAAATGTTATAAGACTAAGGCACATGGAGAAAAGATGAAAGTAAGTTTGCTTATTTTAGAATAAATTTATTTTTCTGTCTCCCTTGACACAAATGGAGAACTGGGAGTAATATTTTTTCCTAACCATTCTTAATCTCTGAAACTCTAAGCCATTAACATTATACTTGAATATAAAGTGGATGCTTTCTGAGTTATAGTGGTCTTTTAAAAACAGGAGAAAATTGTGGCAACATTCCACGTCTTTAATTTTCATGTCACAAAGGTATGTTAGACCTGGATCTTGAATATGATAGCTCTCATACAAAAAATTAAATCTCACCGTTAGTAAGTTGAAAGCTAGTTCCTCATTTTCTGTTAATTTTAATCTAATTTTTAGTATAATAGCAAAATAGTCTGAATTAACTTTATTCCATCTAGTTTCATTTCTCTGTATGACTATAGAGCAAATAATTAAATTTCTGATGGAAATTAACAATATTCCATAGCATATAAAATGATAGAGTATTGCCTTTTAGTCAACAAGTCAGCACACTTGATATTCTGTCTGGCTCTTTTCTAATTTTTATTTACAATAAGAGTGAGTGATTTTAATTAATATTCACAAAGCAGCAACTATAAGGAATGCCGAATAAAAAATATGAAGTTAACTAAACTTTAGAAACTGTTCTTAGCACATTAAAAATCCAAAACATTTCTGAATTCTAAAATTTAACATGCAAGATTTTTATGTGATTTGATCTAAACTAACTTAGCAGTATCTCATTGCTATGTAATATTCAGAACAAGTAGTAAGGAAGAGCAAAATCTATGGCTCCAGCCACCCTCCCCCTTCAATCACTCTTATGGAATAAATGTGATTCCTGATCTATTTGACAAAACTCCCTAGATAGAAAATGGTGTTGATCAGAAATGCTCCCTAAGTCATATGATGAGTTAAAATATACTACAGGAAGGCAATGAGAGAGGAGATAAAGGCTTAATGAGATGAGGTTTTATAGGGACGACAATGTGGATCATTTGAAATATGGTGACTAAGTCTATTTTAAAGTTAGAAATACATTAATTCCTAGTCTTGGGAACTCATGGGAACCAGAGTGTTTACACTGGGTGTACACACCATCCCTCGTTTCCTTCTTGCACCAGCCACTGTGGAGGTGGGGGAGGACGTTGGCATGTCAACAAAGCCATCTTTTCATTTCTGAGCATTCAGTGGGGAAAAAGAACAGGATTGAAGTTGGGATTTGGGTTTGTCAGTCCCACCTCGCTTCCCCCAAACAGAATAAAAACAGTTACTTTGTTTGTATTTCATTAGTGTTGTACTCCCTTTTACTCACACTTAATCAAGGTCCTTTATGGACTGAGGGATAGAGAAGGGCTTAAAAGCTGCCCTTCTCCCATGTGATGTGCTCTGAATCCTGAGTTAACACGGCCTGCTGATTTATGTGAACTGTGTTAAGTCAACCCTGGTGTGTCGGAGGCCTCCTGGTTCTCCCGTTGACCTATACTCTGATTTGTGGCATTATTACCATTTCTGTGTGTGTCAGGAACTTATTTCATTAGCACTTTCTTTTCAAATACAGGCATTTAAAAACAATTCATAAAAATATGATTCAAATCTTCTTCTGTAACTTCTGTTATAAGAGTTTTTTTTGTTGTTGTATTTACCGATGTGATTCCAGAGTAAAAAATAGAATAATAATCCTTTCCTCAGGGCAGTCCATCTGTGTATTGCCAGAAGGCTCCTTGCAATGGCCAAATAAAATTGCTTTATTTTCTTACCAGGATGATAAGAGCACAGGCTTTGAGCTTGGGCAAATCTGGGTGAAAATTCTGCCCCTACTACATTTTTGTCTGGCCTGTTATTTTATTTCTCTGGGGCTCAGTATCTTCATTATAAAATAGGAAAAAGTAAATCTCTTGGGAAGAGTTGTGACAAGAGCTAGACTTGATGACATGTTTAAAGCAAGTTTTACAAGTTTTTGCACATACTAGTTGCTTTCTTCAAGAATCTTGCCCTACTTTCTCATCATCATTTTTCATTTATCACTCCTGAATACATGCTTAGAGGTAAATGCACTAGGCCAAAATAGAGATAGGCTGCACTGAGGACTGTGCTAAAGGTTTTATGTGGATCATGTCTTTTACTGCTAACGAATCCCTCCAAAGAAGATATAAACAGTGTCACTTTCAGAACAGGAAACTGAAGCTGAGAATGTTTAAACGATATGTCAAATTCATAGAGCTGACTAGTAGGTATGTCTTTGAAGATCTTATTATTCAATACAGAATAACTGCCAAGCTGCCTGTAGTAGAGTGATATCAGCTGCAGTACTAGGGATTGGACATTTGGGAGGGGGCGAGTGCTGGTCCTCACTGTTCTGAAACATGACCCCAACCCCGATGTGCTTAACTTTTGTCCATTCTGCCAGTATCAATAATGAAGGTGTACTTGAACTATGAATTTATAAAAATTGAGAGTATCCAGTGATTCTCAGTTCCAAGACCGAATGATTATGTTAAGTTTGAGGTGCGAATAAATTGAACTTCTTAATAATAGTAAATAGTTCTGTTTAATATTCACTTGTGCTGATAATAATAATAAAATTTTAGCATCATCTCACTTGTTTGTTCCCATATGAATTCTTGAGTGAGATAAAAATGGAGAAGATGACAGCTTGCCTACTTCCTCAGGAGCCTCAATCCTCAAGGGCAATCTTTACAATCCAGGCCTCCTGTGGAGAAAATCAGCCTTCCTTCACTGAAGAAAACAAGTTTAGGAACGACTGGTCTGTAGTGTAAATGTAAAGAAAGGGTTTCCTTTGTTCTCCTATTGATCCCCTCTGCCATTTATTGAGCTGCTACTGCTTCTTGGAAGAAATCTAAAATTAACTTGAAAATAAGGTGTGATAGAATTCTTTCTAAACCATCTAAGATGGTTAATTTTACATGTCAATTTGACTGTACAAAAAGATGTCCATATTTGCTTCAACATTATTTCTGGGTGTGTCTGTGAGAATGTTCCAGAAGAGATTGGCATTTGACTTGGCAGACTAAATAAAGCAGGTGGCCAGGCTCAATGTAGAAAAGCCTGAATACAAAAAAAAAAAAAAAAACAACCACCTCAATTAAAAAAAGAGGAAAAGATTAAATGCTCTCTCTGCCTCACTACTTGAGCTGCACACAGATCTTCCCTGCCTTTGCATTGAGACTTTGTGATGAATTTGTCAAAGTAACACTTGTTAAGTGGAACACAGCATGCTGAACAGTGTGCCTCAGCTCAACAACAGCCCACGAGAGAAAGTGAAATAGAGAAGTTTATTTCTCATGGGTCCTGGAGGAAGCCTGCATGCCTCAAAGGACCAATGGGGTGGTTAAGGCAGAGGGCAGACAGAGAGACAGATGCAGGCAGGACCTGGGGCTCGTGCCTTTACTAGAGTTCTGGGTTGGGAGTGATTTGGAAGTCCCAGGCTAAGTCTGATTTGTCAATTCAAACAAAAGCACTGAGGTTTTGATCAGGAATCTTAACTGAAGGGCATATAGGCATACAAGCACTGGGAAGCAGGGGAGACTGACGCGAGTGCCATTTGAGAAGTCATATTAGGTATTTACATTTGCTTGTGACTCACTAGGTTGCTACGCAAGGCATGCATTTGCACAAGGGGCCTGCACCATTTAAAGGTCAATCAAGGCAGGCCACTTGGCCAAGCAAATGGATGCTGATGCAACAACACCGTAAAGTAGCTTAGCTAAACTTTTGATGGACTTACACTGTAGGTGCAACTCATTCTCAGGCCTCTGACCTCAGGCTGGAATTTATATTACTGTCTTTCCTATGTCTCCAGCTTGTAGATCATGGAACTTCTCTGTCTCTATAATCCCATGAGCCAACTCCTTATACTAAATTATAAATATATTATATATATATATATATATATATATATATATTATATGCTACATAATATATATAAAATATATAAATATTATATATATATTTAATATAAATATATATAAATATTCCATTGGTCCTGGTTCTCTGGAGAACTGTGACTAAAATACCATCAATAAATACATTATAATAAAACTGAATGAGAAGGCATTAAAAAAAGGAAGAAAAAATTACATGCTGATATTTTCTGTTTCAATTATTTTATCAATATATGTTCTCCCTCAAAAAAATATATTTATTGGTTTTTGTATAAGAATAAATAAAATAGGTATCCAGAGATAACCAAATGTGCTAAAATTCCCATTGAAATGTCTTTGGAAGGCTTTAAGGAGTGGATGGCATATACTAAATTGGTTTCTGGCCTTCTCTAAGCACATGCTATGGGTAGTTTCTAAGCAGAACCATTTCAGTCTTTTACCAAGATAAGTGGCTTTCCCTTTTCCCCACACTGGCAATGATTGTTTGCCAGGTGTGCTGTAGGGAGGCAAACAGAGTGACAGCACAAGCAGAACTGGCACAGGCCAGGTTCCATAAATTCCTTATTGGCTTTTTAAAAATTTAATCATCATCATCTAATTTTTTATAACAACATTTTTAAAATAAGTTTTAGTGCTAGCACGATGTTAGTAAACATATTTGTAAGCACTCAGAACAGGAGCAAGATTGAACCTGCAAGTCAGCAAATGAATAAAATTACAAGTCTATCTTTAAAAAAAATAGATGTAGTTTCTAAACCTCCTTCTCTGCAGAGGTCAAGTGACCAAAATTTTGAATCTCAGAGCAGAACAGACACATAATCACACTGATGATTTTAATGAGGAAAATCACCAGCTGAATAATGACATAGGAAACCTGTAACAAGATCAGACTTTCCTTGACGTTCTGCCACCTTTCCTAAATAAAATTATTATGCCATGTCCAATTCATCTCTCATTCCTCACATTTTTAAATACTTGTGACAGGATCACATTGTTTTTCTCTTGCCAAGTCAGTTTTTAAACTGACCTGTTCCAACCCACATTCAGTTCTATCTGATTTTAAATGAAATCATGGTTTCAGATCCCTGGTGTTATACTCATGCCTGATGCAATCCCAAAATTTTATTCCTACTTTATGATCTTTCTAAATATCTTGCCCTTCAAATGTGAAGACATTGGCACCTTGAAATTCTTCCAGGTAATATCATCAGAGCTGAGCATCATAGTTTTTCTCATTAGGAGCAGAGAAAAATTATTCAAAATGCATACGAGGTTGACCTAAATTCTGGCCACAGACTATGAGTGAGAGTTAAAACCTGAGTCCTGCAGTTGGAAAGGTGATTCAATAGAGCAGTTTGCTCCAGGTGTCCTAGGTGGCATGCTTGCAGAGAGGAGACCAGACTCACTCTGCACTAATGCTGGATCCAGAGGGCATGCTAAGCACTCTCGAGGCTGCTGGGAAATATTTTCTGTAGTTAAGAAGATTAAAATGTATTTAGAAAAACAGCTAAGCACAGTGTGTCATTGGAAGCAACTACTATCTTCAAGTCAACTAAATGCCTTATTCTTTTTTTGTGTCAGAAATGTCAATTTTACTTGAGTCAAAAATTCTTTTCTTCATTTTTTTAAAATTTTATGTGAAAGATGTGGCCCCAGGAGTTTTTTTTGATCAGTGTCATATTATGGCATCTATTTGAGTCTTAAAAGATACTTCAAAAGACTCATTAGGAAGAAAACAAACTTTAATTTTTAGTTATGAATTACTTCATATTGTATTTAATTCTGAATTCCATCTTTCTTCTTTCTCTGTCTTTTTCTCAATTTTTTCTCCTCTGACTCCTTTCATTTTTTAATCTCTCCAGTACTGTGACCACTGTGTCATGGAAGGGGGCCATCAGAGAAAAGAGAAGTAGGTAAAACTTCAATTGTTTCCTGTCACATCTATAAATATGGGGTCTTCTCTTTCTCCTCCTCCTCTTATTCCTTCTGTTTTTTCATTTAAAAGTGGAGAGAGGTGAAGCTCAGAAGTGGAAGGAGGATGTACAAAGTAGTGTCTACAAATTTCAAAACTTGTATTATCCACCAACGATACAGTCCAATAGGCTAAAAAGAAAGAAGCAAACAAACATCAAAACTAGCTTAAGAATCAAATTGGTATGTGAATATTCTCTCCATTGCTGTCTGGATAAATCATGTAATCTCCTGAGTTTCAGTTACCTCATCTACAGAATTCAAAAATGCATTCTTTACTCGAGTGCTTTTTTATGGAAATTAAATAAAATAATGTATGCAATAATTCTGGCATTGTACAAAATAAGGTATACCCATTATAATTACTTCAGACATTAAAAGTTGTTGGTATCTTATAAATTATTATCATTCATTAATGTAAGACTAATTTCTTCTCAAATATATATATATATAACTTTTCATTATAGTATTTAAGAATCTAAACTTAATTTATATTTTATTCCTAACTTTAATATAAACTCTCTGAATGAAATCTATATATCTGACTCATGGGGGAAAATTACATTTTGACACACTTAAATTCTAGCAATGTCCTGTCTACTGCTCTAAGTGAAGATTCAGATTAGCTTAGTGATAATAGGGACATGTGCAATTGAACATATTTTAATCAGTAAAAAATATTTAAGAATTAAAGCACAAGCATATATTCAAATTATCCATTCATGGGCTATCCTAAAAATAAGCTGTATTCTCAGTGCAAGTGCAATTAATAATTTAATAAATTTTCAATAAAAATAAATAGCGAGAATCTTGCTGTAAGAAAGTAAGAATATCAATTAAAAAGTTGGACATCATACCAACTCTAAACCAACTTGCAAAATTCAATGTTAAATTACATTTGTTGTACACTTGAACCCCTATCATAAGGTAAGATGCAGTTCTGCACCATTTAAAAAAAGAAGCAATGAAGATAATTGATGCTGAGCATCCCTTTGTCACTTTACACTCCCATGAGCAGAGCCATGTTTCATCTCACTGCTTCAAAATATTTAAGTTAAGATTATTGTTATATTGCCTAGGTTTTACAAAAAATTATCAGCAGGTCACTGCCAAAACAACTCTGTAAGAATGGAAATGGCTCACCTAATATCAATGTTGAATTTGTTTTACATTAAATATAAGTAAAATATTAACACGTCTCAGAGTTTTGCATATATTTAATACATGTCAAAGTCAAATAATTATAAGAAAGCCTACCATGTGTTCATTTATTAACTAATAAATATTAGTGCCTACAGTGCTAGATACTTTTCAAGGTCTGGTAATCCAAAAATGGAAACACCTCAATCTCTGCCTTTCATAGGTTCAAGGAACACATAATTATGGCGTAGACATAGTTACAGTATGTACGTAATTACATACATACATACATACATAATTATGACACATACATGAGGATGTTAATTTGACAAGTCCTAGAACGTCAGAATGAAGACGATATTGGTAGATAAGAGTCTTCTTAACTGCTAAGAGAGCTCCTGCTATGCTTTCTTGTGATGTATTACTGATGTATGCATTACCACGGTCTCCTTAAGAAATATTATTTCTCTTCTGCCAGAGCATCTAATGTTATTCTAGTGTACTATTTTTCTGGCCTTTGATCAATTATTTTATTTATTATTTATTCATACATTTTTTTAGTAGTTCAACTCTATAATTATCAATAGTTAAAATTAACTGGGTTTTTATAATGAACCAGACATTGTTAATTTCCTTCTGTCATCTTGTTTAATTCTTTAGCAATCAATGAGATTATGACGATGGGTCTATTTTATGTGAGAAATTTATATTCAGATGGGTTAAGTAATACTCTCATTACTGGCCATATTCTTGTGTCCAGTCCCCATCCTGAAACTATCCTGGAGCCCACCAAGAATTGTCACAGTAGAATAAAAGATGCTCCAGGAAATTCAAAGAGATGTATACCCCTCACTCAGGAAACTGCAAAGGATTTGGGACCTCTGTGCCAGAAACTTGGGCCAAAGGCCTAATATTTATTTCTTATTATATCACAGTAGTACAATGTGAAAACAAGGAAAAGTTTAGAAAATAATTTTAGATTTCAAGTGCATGTTGTAAACAGAGAATCTTTAATAATGGAGTAGGTACTAATACTGATCTGCTCTGTGTTCCCTAATTCAAGGATGACTTCAGCTGTGTCATCCATAGTTGTCTCAGTTGTAAAATGGATATAATCATTTTAGTCCCTTCAGACTCACAGGTGGCTATGAAAATTAAATGAGAACCTTATTTTAAAATGCTCAGAAACAATAAGAAATGATATAAAATTCCAAGTTATTACTTTGTTGTTGCCTTAGCAACTCTGTTTATTCAACTTTAAAGAGAAATATTTTCATAAATTGAACTGTACTTGAAACTTTTAGTACTGTGATAAATATAAATCGTGCAATGCCATGCCTTCATCTTTCTCTGCATCAAACATCCACCTCTCTTCTTTGTGTCATATACTGAATCAAAGTCTAAATGTCCCTTCTACTTACAACTAGTCCCTTTTCTATATACTTTTTCAATAGTTCTTCCAGAATTTAAATATGTATATATTTATATTAAAATATTAAATTTATATATCCACATTAAATTTGATTTTAAAGACAAATAACAACAAAAATAAAAACAGTTGTTTCTCCATCTAACTTCCTCAAATCTATTTCTTGCTTCTTGAAAATAATCTCTTTCTGTTCTGATTTGATTCTTTGGTATTTATTCTTATATATTTTAATAACATGGTTATAATGGTGCTTCTTAGGTTTTGGTTTCAGTCATGATCTAGTGACTTTCACTAAGAAACATAAAATTTAGGTACCTTCCCTGCACATTATGGCCATCACCACCAACACCACATATACCCTTTTCATTCCACCAGACTCTCAGCAATCTTAAACTATAACTTGCTTGAATAAATACTGTTCATATTATCATTTAAACATGTTACTCAAAGTGAAACAAAGCAGATAATAAAATTGTTTTCCTTTCCTACATAGTATTTTTATCTTCCTTGGAACTATGAAGTGCTTTGTTCTTAATTTTTATGTACTTACAGTTAAACTGTCCCCAGTTCACGTGATTCTCCTCTCAACAGATTCAAACACACATTCTACTAGACCTTCTGGAAGATTTACCTAGAGTTTTCTGACTTCCTCCAATCAGAATTAAATAGCTATTTTCATGGGATCTCCCCTTATACTACCCTCTCTAAGGTCTCCTTTGTGTCCATATCTCTTTTTCATTATTTACCTTCCCTCATATTTCCTTTTTCTTAACTTACTTCCTTGTTTTGGTGGACAAATTCCTCCTGTAGTTTCTTAAGTTAAGACACATAAAAGGTGATTATGAAGCCTTAGATAATAAAAAATGGTTTTAATTCTAACCTTAGATCGCATTGCTCGCTTGACTGGGTAAAGAATTCTAGCTAAGAAATCGGTTTTCCTAGGAACTCTGACCTTACTCCTTCATTGTCTTTTAGTTTGCAAAGTTGCTGCAAAAAATGTGATTCTTTATTTTTTATACATGACATTTTTCTTTTTCTTTTTCTCCCTGCAAACATGCAACATTTTGTTTCTGAATTTTTGCAATGTTGTGACTTGGTATGTGCCTTGTGCTAGACAATATGTAAGCCTTTTTAAAAAAAAAAAATCCTGTGTTTCAGGTTTTGTTGTTGTTTGTTTGTTTTTCAATTAGTTTCAAGTATACAGTACATTGGTTAGACATTTATATAATTTATAAAACGATCCCCCTAATTGCTCCTTCTCTCCTCTGATTTTCCACCTAGACAGTACATTAACGCTAACTACATTCCCTTTGCTATACTCTCCTGTATTTCTTTAGTTTCTATATAATTTCTTTAATGATTTCTCTCTCCTATTTTTTTTCTCTATTTTCTTATTCCAGGATTTCTATTATTTATATGTTGAACTTCCTGGACTGATCTTCTCATTTACTTTTATTTCTTCAATTATTTTCATTGTTGGGTCTCTCCTTGCCATACTTTCCGAGAGATTCCTTCAGTTTTATTATCCAACCCTAAAAATCTATGTTGATAAAGACTATTATTATTTAAAATGCAATTTATTATTTCAATATTTATATACTTAATTCTAATGGCTTTTATCTGTTCTCTGAGTATTCCTTACTTCAATATCATTTCTTCTTTATGAATAATGCAGTTATTTTTATTTTCACCAGCCTTCATAGACATCTTTTTTTACTTGCTTACTTACTTTTTTTTTACATTTGACTGAATTTCTTTTATATTTGAGGCTGTGTTAGCTAAGATAAAGAACCAGATCTTAAAACATAAAAACTCCAATATACTGTGGCTAAAAGAACAGAATACAAAGAAATAGTACTAGAGTGAGAAATTTGGGTCAGCAGCATAGCTTTCTTCCGAGGAGTCACTCAGGGGCCCCAGTTCCTTTCATTTTGCTCTGCTGTCACCTGGATCTTGTCCTTGTCTGCACACTTGAAGCTGAGTCATTTGCACCAAGAAGGTCCAAGCTTCATCTTGCAGAAAGAGGTCGCAAGAGGAATTTTAGGGATACAAGTTTCTTTGAAGAGAGTGAGGTAGATGCTGCATACATCCTTTTTATGCTCATTTCAATTAATACCTGCTGACTCTTACCTGCCAAGAAAGTTGTTTATGAATCGAGGTTCTATTTTTATAGGAGAAAGAAAGAGCAGAATTCAAGGAAACCTAGGCATCAGCACAGAAGCTTTCCTAAAATGTCCAGAGACGTTTGTTTTTCTGTTCAACTTTGAGAGTTGGCCAGTATACAGCTCTTGGGAGCTAGCTCTGTGCACATGGTGGCATTTTTCAGTTCTGTTTTGGGTATGCAGAACAAACTGTTAGATTATTGGACTTTTGTGTTTGTATTTTTGTTTGTTAGTTTGTTTCGTTTTGTGTTAATTGGGACTTAGGTCTTTCTCTTAGGTTGTCCATATATGCAATAACTTATTTTCCTGACTGGATGTTGTAATCTTGCTGACTATCTTTTAGAATTCTAGTTTGGAGGTCTTTAAGTCATCGAGTCTGTATGAACTTTTCATTTAAATCTCCTTTATTTAGTATTGTGTCCTACTTGTATTTGATGTACCCAGTCCATAGATCAGCTACTTCATTCTCTCTAGAATTAAAAATGGATAAAAAAATAAAATCTATATACCTTAGCACTGAAAGTAAGATTCTTTAAATTCGGGATATAATTTTTCTCTCTATCTTCTATAAGACTGATTTCCAGACACAAGTTACGTTCTGCCATTTCTTGAATCTAATCGTTGACTTTTCCTCTTCCTTTTACTCTATTGTCCCCCTTTAATGCAGCAAAATATGTGGTATTGATTTCTTATATTTTTTTATGATTCCTTGATATTATATTATATTGAAATTAGCTACAAATGTGCCTATCACCATCTCTTTTCCATCCTATTTCTCATCCTTTGTGAAGCTACTAAAAATTAGGTTCTTGGCTTTTTAATTATTTTGTCAGTCTTACCCAGCATAGCAACTAGTACAGAATATGTAATTTGTGCAAATTTGTGTAATTAATTAAATATTCTGTGGGTGTAGGCAGTGTGTAAATGTGGGTACATATTTGGACTTGAGCAGCATATTTTGTTTGTAAATATTATATTTTATATAGTTATAGACATTACATAATTAAATTTACATTTACTGAGTCTCTCCTGTGTAAGTGCTAAACCCCTTATACCAATTTATCTTCTTATGATATATCTTTCCCTAAGAAAAGTAGAAATGGCAGGCAACATTACAAGTTCTATAAAAAAAAAATGACTGAATTGTTTCTTCCCATTATTTTTAAAAAGAGTCATCTTTTAAAATCTCACATACACACTCACACACACTAACATTGCATTGGTTCTATTACTCTTAGTCAGCATGGCCTCATACGAAAACAGAATGAGAACTTAACTTGAAGCCAAATAAGCTAAGGCCAGAATCTTCGTTTGTCACTGCTAGCTCACCACAGCCAAGTTTTCACATCTGTGAAACATTAATAATTATGATATCAACTTTAATAATAGATGGTTGTGAGGATTAAATAAGTTAAGTTTTTGTCTGATGATGCTCCTCTTTGCTGTAAATTCTAAGATGATAAGGATTAAGTTCATTTTATGCAATTCTATATTCCTAGTTTCTAGCAAACTCTTAATAATGTCTATGAATTAATAGTCAGAGGAATTAATTAGCACATTATATATGTCACTTGATTCCAAGCATGGTAAAGAGGCAGAAAAATTAAATATTTCTTGTCTCTGTTTTTGTAACTTTTCTTCCTATCTAAATTTTTCCATTCTTTCTATTAAAAGTTTTTGCCTTTTTCCTCCCTATTTCTCTTCTTTATATTTTATTTTTCTCTTTTCTTTTCAGCTTTCTTTTTTCCTCCTTATCTCTTTTTTTATTTACAATATTCTTTTCTTCTCTCCCTCCTCCTTTACTCTCTCTCTTTCTTTCTTCCTTCAACCCATCTTCCTTCCTTCCGTCTTTCTTTCCTTCCTTTATTTCTTCCTTCCTTAATTATATGCTGTACAAAAATTCCCATCTTCCAATTATTTCTACTACATTCTACTGTAAATTAATTAGTCTATAAAAAGGCAGTAAAATTATGAAACATAATATATACTATTTTAGTAAGGAAAACAGAAGAAATGTTAGATGTGAAAGTCATTTTTGCCATCTATATATTAGCTCAATTTTGATTATTACTTCTAAATTGTAGTTATCATTTCCATCTATCCTGTACAAGTTTTATTCCATTGCAAGTGTGCTATCTGATTATATTTTTAATCAATAAAAACTATTTTTATCTTATCATAGAAAAGAAATACCCTTAAAAATGAGATTAGTAACTTAATTTCTACCTTTTTTTCTGGTCTTTCTTGCGTATATAGCATTTACTAAGTGTCTACTTCAGGACAAAGCACTATGCTTATAAACTCACTTATTCCATGTATCAATCCTACAAGCTCGATGTGATTTACCAGTGCTCAACAAATGACAAAAATGAGATTCATGAAGTTTAAAAGTTCCTTGTACAATATCTCAGAACACACCGAGCATCTCTTACAAAGCTTAGGATTATTCCACAGCACCAGGCTCTCTCTCCTGACAGACTGGACAAAAAACAATCTGGTTTCCTTGACTAACTGTCTCATATTTTTGCTTTGGCATAATTATGATCTGAGTTATTCAAACACCTGGACAAAAAAATGTGTTGCCAAGTAATGTAAAAAAAAATTACATCCCACATAATTTTCATAATACAACAATGTTGATGCATCCAGCAGCTGCTGCTTTATATGGGGTATGCAGAATAAAGCCAAGAGTGGGTAAGATGGGCCAAGCATGGGCAGCATTCTGAGATTTTAAAGACTTTTATGAATCAATGTCAGAGAAGTCTCTAAGCTCAGCTCCTTTCACAACGTATTGTGTCATATTAGGTCAGCCCATTAAGAGATTTCAGAGAAGAAGCATTTTCTTAGAAGAAAAGTCTTAAGGACTTGTCCATCTTTTTGTCTAAATCCTGCCTTTTGATTTCATTTCTGTTGCTTCTGATTTTCTTATATCCAGTATCTATTCTTTTCTTTCCATTGCCACTGCCACTGGTAAATTCAGAACACCTGTACCCCTTGTTTTTTCTATCAACACTACCTGAAACACATTTTTCCACTTTTTGTTTAGTTGCTTTCTATACTAGTTTCCTACTGCTGCTATAACAATTTATGCTAAACTTAATGACTTAAAATGACACAAATTTATTACCTCATAAGTCTAGAGGTCAAAAGTCAAAAGTGGATCTTATGGGTGAAAATCAAGGTGTGAACAGGGTTATGTTCCCTTGAAGGCTTTGGGAAAAGATACATTTCCTTGCCTTTTTCATATTCTAGAGGCTTTTCACATCCTTGCCTCATGGACTCACTTACAACGTGGAAATGAGTCTTTCTCTTGTTTTCATTTCTTTAATTCACTCTCTTCTCCCTCTTTCTTCTACTTATAAGATCTTGTGATTATATCGGGCCACCTGGATAATCTCTCCATCTCTAAATCCTTAACTTAGTCTGCAAAGTCCCTTTTTCCATGTAAGGTGACTTTCACAGATTCTGGGCATTATGACAGAGTGAGGAAGTGGGGGCCATTACTCTGTCTATTAAGACTTCCAAGTCGTTAGGCAAATCATCACTAAAGTGGATCTCTCTCAAAAGTCCAGATCAAGACATATTGCCAGTCATGCAACTCAGAATTGTTCCTTGCTTTGTCTCCAATGACTTGACCCCTGTTGGCCTAAATCTAAATATCCCTCTGAAAATGTGGATGAACCAGAGCAAATGGCAAATTGCCTCTCTGTCTCAATTTCTTCATCTGTAAAATAGAAACTTTAGTAGTTTTTTTACAAGGTTTCTATAAGAAAAATATAACTCAATTCATTGTTCTCACTAAACTTTCTAGTCCATATCGATGTAGTTAGTTCTCTGATTTAGATCTCTAAACTTTGCTGTCTCAGAAGGTAAAAACTAGCCACATGTAACTATGTGAATTTTAATTACTTGAAATAAAACTGAATTGCAAATTCAGACCTTCCATTACCCTAGCCATAGTTCACTATTGGGTAGTGGCCACCATATTGAATAGTACAGATAAAGAACATTCTCAAAACTGTAGAAGTGAAACTGACTTTCCTTTTTAAACATTAACATATAATATTAGGCTGAACTACATAAAATTGCTCTTTTTGTAAATCTAAAACAATGAAACACCAGCAATACTCTAAGGTTTAAGCACAGACCTCTTAAAGATGAGTAGTAATTTCAAACTCAGTTTTCAAAATGAATTATCTCACACTTCTCTTACCCTAGAAACAGCCAGGAAAGAATTAAAATGGATTCAAACCCAGGTTTATACCTTTATTTCATACCCAAATATTATATGAGCAGTTTCCAAATGAGGTTTATAAATTTATCTTTAAAAAAACCCACAGATTATTTTTCCTCTATAACAATAAATGTGTCCTAAAGTTGAAACATGGCTTTTTACAAACTGGCCTGCATTTTGAATGTTTGCACCTGGAGTTCTCTGTTTTTTGATTTAATGCATGTATTTAGCATTTCTAAAGAGTTCTTGGCAAGCATAAACTTGGCTTTTCTGGTTTAAAAGTTATGGAGGTGGTAGCCACCATAGCAGAAAAAAAAAAAGAGAGAGAGAGAGAAAGTGAGAGAGAGAATTTTTTAGCAATTTAATGGGACACCTAAGACTCCAAATTTTGCATTGGGGATTTATATAAAACTTCATTAAGCCTCATATTAAATTCCCCTCAAATAACTTAAACATACTGCTAGAATCAGGGTCCTAGTTCCTAGCTACATATTTTCTTGTTGAGTATTTGGCCAAGGAGTTGACACAGTTGCAGACCAAGTTAAAAAATACTAAGATGAAACTGCCACAAAGACAAGCTTATCAGTTTTTTGATTGCTGAATCCCCAGCATCCAGTATAATGACTGACATATAATAGATGCTCAACAAATATATATGACTGACAGAAATACCTGATACGTCTTATATTAAGTAATAAAATTTATGATTATGTATGTTATAATGTTATATAAACACTTCAAAATGGTTGAAGTATAAAAACATACATGTGGATATTTCTGCATCTTAAAATGAGATGGGATGTTAGTTTTATATGATACAACAACCTCCTCTTAGAGATGAGAAATCAAATTCCAAAAACTAGTACGACCTTATTTAATGACAGCAAATGAGTGTAAATGTAGCAACAATAAAACCATTTGTCAAAATTAATTATAATGAGTTACCATGTATAACACTGACCAGGTACCAGGCAATCTCCTAGTTGCTTTAAATATGTTAACAGTTTTAATCCTCACAACTCTTTGAGGTGAAAGCCTTACTATACTCATTTGGCACATGAGGAAACCAAAGTACAGAGAGATGAAAAGACTCCCTCATGATTACCCAATCACAGCAAAGCCGGAATTCAAACCCAGGAAGGAGGGTTCCAGAAACTTCATTCTTAATAACTAGCCATACTAACTTAAAAAAAATCAGCTGCATGTAAAACATTGTCTCAGAAATACCTGACCTCTCTTGTTTAGGTAACGGAGTCAAGGAGGCTATTAGTACATGCAAATACAGGCTGAGCATCTAAATCCGGTGTCCTGGAGGGAAGCTGCTCTCCACAGTCAAGTATCCAGTTTTGGAGTAGCCCCTCCCAGCTCCAGGGGGCTGGGCTTGCAGTTGCTTTCATTTTCACTTTTTTCCCCCCACCCTTGATCTTGAGGATCTCAGGACAGCCTGGCAACATTCATTCCAGGGTTTCTGAGCTGAGTCATGTTCTCTGTCTTCAATCAGTAATTTGAATCTCATCAGCATGCCTTTCAACCTGTGACAGGAAAAGGAATCATCATTTTTCAGATTTGGTTCCATTTGACTAATAAGAAGGATGGGACAGGGCAGATGACAGGCTCACTGAACCGAAGTCTCCTTGAAGAATGAAACTAAATTCCCTTTAGAACACAGAAAATTCTCAACTTCAAAAACCTACAGTGTGCAGAATATCAGACACTTTCAAGGCAAAACCCTGAAAGGCTGTAAAAACAAAATCTTACAATCTTTCTTAGGGCTTGGCAATATCTGCATTTAAACTCTCATAGTGAGTAGAGAATAGCTATTTCCATGAGAAAGAAAATTGCCAACAAATGCCAAGAATTACCATTTATCCAAATAAAATAATAATTTTGTTACTATTTACTTAAAAATTTTATTCTCCCTTCCTTCTACAACTATCAAAGTATTTGCTCCTATTTTACACAGGCTGGGAATAAGCATGATGTAAGGTTTTCTGTATAAAACTGAAATTTCTTATTTAAGAGTAATCTTACCATGCCTTCAAAAATGGCACTTGAACAAAAATCCATTTACGACACTGATGGAAAACTTCTTTAAATACAGAAACACCCTCCAGTCCTTAGCTTCTTTGGTATTTATAGTTTAGTTTGAATATAATTGTATTTTTTTCTCCTCATATTTTATACCTACGACGTAATTCCCTATTAAATTATTAACAATGTGTGGGCAATATCCTCTATATTTTGTTCCAGACACCAAACTTAAAACATACTTAACAATTAAGTAGCATAGCTCCTAAAGATATGAGGCTTTTTTTACAAATTCGTGCATTAGGGGTCCTTTCATTCTCATCTCTGAGCTTGAGGTTGTACCTTAGAGGACAGAGGCTGTACACTTTAGAATAATAAATTATTGCACTATATTCAATTAGGACAGATATATTCAAGAAACATAGAGGCAACCCTAGCACCTATGACAAAAACAAGAACTCTTTTTTTTAAGGTTTACAAAATACCAAGGTTTTTTGAGAACACTATACTTCAGTATGCTTTAGGATTGAATAAACAATACACATCTGCCTCACACAGTTCATAGTGGCAGGTGTCTATTAGCAAGAACCACTGCTTTACAAACATGAAATCTCTGTGGTCTAGAACAATATGACTTTACTGTCCACATGTCTGAGTGGCCATCGAAGCAGCTCTGCTGATCTTGAATGGCCTCACTTAAATGATCAGCTGGTAGTTGACCGAGCAAAGTTAGTCTTGGCTGGAATGATTGGTCAACAGAGCCTCACTCCACATGCTGCTCATCTTTCAGGATGTTAGCCCAGGTATACACTCATCATAAAGGCAGGTAAGGCCAATCACATAAGAGTTATTCAAGCCTTTGCTACTATTGCGCATTGGCTAACATTCTTTTGGCCAAAAAAAAAAAAAAGTCACATGGCTGAGCACAGAGGCAAAGGGACAGGCAACTTGCCTTGCCAAGGTGGGAAACCACTGCAAAGTCACATGGCCCAATCTTGTATCTAAAGAAGGGTGATAAATTGGTGATAAAATCTACTACATCCATCATTTAGAGGGAAAAAAGCAAAATTCTAATCATTAATGAAACTAGGGAATCTTTGAAAAAGGTCAAAAACTATGTCTAGACTAGCAAGTGATCATCCTTAGAGACAATGTTCAGAGCTAATTCAGCTGATAGAGAACAGAGAATAAGTGCAAGTGAGGTTCAGAGGGGTAAACAATGTGCTGACTAGATTCTCCTTATAGATTGATTCGGTGCCTTTTTCTGCTCTGTCCTCTCTCTGCTCCAGAAGGACAATCCATATGGACTTCATCAAAGGGCTCCCTTGTCCTCTGGCTGATGGCTCAGTTATGCAATGGGAGACACTGATAGGAGTTGGGAATATGAGTTTGGAGTGGAGAGGGGAATGATGTCCTAGTAAAGAGTTGGCAGTGTTTTTGCAGTCTTCTCTCTCTCTCTCTCTCTCTCTCTCTCTCTCTCTCTCTCTCTCTCTCTCATAACTATTCTTCCCTTTGACTTTTCAGCTAAGACTTGAAATGTCTCTAGGCTTTCTATCTACTATAGTTAACTTTCTCCCCCTGGATTGCTCTAAGCCTGGCTGGACCTTTGAAAAGTATCTTTATCAAATGCTTCTCAGTTGATAGAGTATGTGGACCATCTCTTTCCTACTGGGACGCTGATTGAAAGGGGAGAAGGCAGAATTTAAGCTCAAGTCTGTCTGATGAAAGGTCTACTCTCTTTATCACCACTCTAATTTGTATCCAGGCTTAAGATATTGGAATGCTGGTAAATTCTGAGTTTCTATTTCTTATGTGAATAGTGATAACAACCACAAAAATTAATAATTATAATAATTAAGATTTATGAAGTGCTTACTGCATACCAAAGATTGTTCTAAGTCCTTTCTAAATAGTAAAGTCCCACCATAGATGTTACTATTAATTCTCTTTTCTAAGTGAAAGTTATGTTGCGTTATTGCTCAGTCTCGCAGGGCCAATGGAAGGGATATAAACCCGGCAGTCTGGACCTAGAGACTGAATTCCTGAATAGAAATGTTATATACCACTTTCAGCATAATGATAATTTATACCAGTGTCAGGTTGTTAGTATGCACATTTTGCACCATAATACCTTTTTTCTCCAAGGTCCACTGTGTCACTGCCTAAAGTTAATATTCATTTTTTAGTCACTGCTATGTACCTTTCACCATGAGACCCAAATAAAGAACAGACTATATAGTTTCATTGGTCCATTAGAAAGTGCAAACCACTTGAGAAGAAATGATAAATATATAGGAAAAAATGGAGTATAAGATAAAATACGCTCATATTAACCTGTGTTAGTTTAAAATTTCATAAAATGCATTAAAAAAAATTTTAGCCCTAAGTAAAAATGTAAAAAAGAAGTCATTACCAAATGACATTTAGGCACTTGAATATTTCTGCCACCTGTCATCTTGCTTCCTCTCACCTGTATAAATGGCATTTATCTCTGTTGACATCCTGATTGTAATGTTATCACTGCTTTTCAGTTATTTCTTCTAACCCATGACAGGTTTCTTTATTCACATGCCATTCATCTGACATTTATTGATTTTTCTTAATTTGTGTTTAAATATGAAATTCTAAAATCTGTCTTGATTATATGCTGTTGCTTAGACGATATCACTCATTACCTTTAAGTTTAGTCTCAATAAGAAGTTGCTAGTGATACTCATTTACCCTTTTAATAATTCTTATGGAAGTTTCAACAATATAGTAATTTCCTGAGCAGTGGTTTTCAAATTTGAAGTTCAGTAATGGCTAAACACTTTTTCCCTCCGAGCGTACGTGATCATCATCATTGCATGACTTTTGGAATTCTGAAATTCATAAGGGAGAAATGAGATATCAATTCTTTTGACAAAAGCATTCCTGAAGGATGTTTCATTTGTTCTTTGTTGTTGTTGTTCTGACATGTTTCAGAGGCACATTTTAACAGTAAGGCATATATATATATATGTGTGTGTGTATATATATATATATATATTTACATTGTGTGTTCACCTCCCACAGTTAGATTTCTTTCTGTCACAATGTATTTGACCCCTTTTAACCTGTTCACCTCCCCCCTCCCTACTTTCCTCTTTTCCTCTCCCTTCTGGTAACCATGAGTCTATTGTCCATATCCATGAGTCTCTGTTTGTTTATCCTGTTCATTTGTTGCTATTAGGTTTATATCCCACATATAAGTGAGATAATGTGATTCTCAACTTTTTCTGTCTGGATTATTTTGCTTAGCATGATTATTTTGACTAAAGCAAGACTGAACTTGAACATGGAATTACTGTATGGAAAAAAGATGCCAAGCTTGGGACCTGGATAGAATCAATACCAAACTAGTGAGTACCTCAGGTTTCCCCTTGAATAGGTTTGACGAACGGTTGTAAAGGACAAATGAGAAAGTAGGTTGAGCAGTGTGTCTGGCACAGAGGACATGCCCAATGAATCTAGTTCTTAGCACTATTAATATTCTGCAATAGCAATGTAAACCTTAGAAAATACCATAGAGATGTCAGCTTGAACCATGTGAAATTGCTGTTTTCTAGGTGAAAATGATCAAATATAGGCAATTCATGGGGTTCATATTATAATTAATATGTAGATTGCTATCACCATAACCTCTGGTGTCCAGGATTAAGACAATAATTATAAAGGGTGAACACCCATTCTTAGTAATAAAAATGATAAGTTCTTTTCTGTGTATTCAGTTCCCTTTGTTATAATATTCAGCCTTACAAAAAATTGAAAACCTATAATTGATAGGATTAAAAAAATGTTGCAATGAATGGAGTTCATTGCTGGAGAGAATGTAAAAATCCATCACATGTTTTTGGAAGCAACCTAACAATATTTATTTATAATTTTTAAATGTAAATATCTTTCATTCTAGAAATCTATTCATAGGTAAAAGCACTAAGTGTATATGTTTATCACAGCATCGTTGATAGTGGCAAAAAAACATCTGGAAATGAAATACATGCTCATTACTAGGGGGATGCACAAATAAATTATGGTGCAGCCATGTTATGGAATATTTTTATAGATCCATTAAAAGCAAAGAATTAGAAATATGTACTTTAAATTGAAGGGATTTTCAGAAATATTAAGCAGAAGGTAAAATATAATAAATTTGTTGTATCATGATATTTTTATAAAATAATGAGATCTTCATATGTATGTTTAAAGTTATTATCAGCACATAGAGAAAAATATACAAGGATACATTCAGGATAATTACATGATGGCTAGGGAAAAAGTAGAGAAAAGAGTGAAACCAAGTAATTAAAGAAAGAATTTTTAAAGACTGCATCAAAACTTAACAGAATGCTTGGTATGACCCCAATTAAAGACTTACGTAAAATTGAGGAAGATCATTTTTTGAATTTAAAAATACAAAATTTATGTCCTAAAAGTGTATAATCTCTGATGAACTTAAGTATGCTAAGATCTACGCTCCCATATTAGAAGATAATTTCATTTCTCTGTCCTTTCTAAAGTAGCACTAGAAAAGAACTATCTTGAAAAGAAATTTATATCTATTCACAACCAGCCACAGTTTTGCTTAAATGAATCATTCATATTTGGTTTTGACAGACAAATAGTTATTTCTTAAACTAGCCTCTAAAGACTTTGTTGAATATTGAAGAAAGTAAACTCACATAAAACATGTTATGTTAATTGCATTTCCTCCAAATTAGCCACTTTGTATTTTGTTTACCCAGTGATTTCTGTTTTCAAAAATAGATTTTACTTTTGCCTGAAAAAAGCAGACTTAAAACTAATGACTTATGTATTATGAAACAGGATTTCAGCTTATAATCAAGATATTTAAGATTGTGAAATTTATCAAGAAAAAATTTCTGAGGCTTTACCACTAATCAAAGAGAAACAGACTTTGAAGACACATGTGCCATATGCAATATATACTTAAAGAAAAACAAAATAGCTATCAGGGTAATTAGCAGAATCTTTCTATACTGTGTTGGCTGCAGATTTCATTACATTGTAAGATTTTTATCATAGTTGCAAAACCCCCACTCTTATTATGGACTCTGTTCAGTGCATAGTACATGTTATTATAATAGAACCCTATTATACCATATTCATGTGTGTAGTAATTTATGCAGAAATCCATCTGACTTATGATTATTTTTTTTCCAAGTAAACAGTAAGAAATAGGCAAATCTTAATGTGAATAAGTTACTTTAGTGGTGGCCAATGGGTGCATGCGCTTCTAATACTTCTGGTTATTGAAATTATGCTCTTTTTTGTTTCGCTTTGTTTTGTCTTTTGTTTTGTACTTTTTACTTTTTAGTCGACCTCTCAGATTGCAAGGACCTTGTCAGCTTACAAAGTCTTTTTTAATTTTTAATTTTTATTTTATTTGTTTACTTCTACAGCACCTGGTCTTCCTAGGTGGTCTCCCGTCCAAGCATTAACCAGGCCCGACCCTGCTTAGTTTCCAATATCAAGTGGATTGGGCTTGTTCAGGGTTGCGTGGCTATAGACAAGTTATGCTCATTTTAATGAAAGAACTCATCTCAAGTCTAATTACCAACTGGTGTCAATAAATATAAGTGTCTCTGCTCTTAAAGGAAAGAGTTGTTGAATGGCTTTCAGCATGTGAACTAATGTGTCAGTAATTTGTAACATGACATATATCACAATGATCAAAATGGCTTTTTATGTGATATTTTTTCTCACATATTAAGACATTGATTGTTGCAAGACTACTCTCCACAGGACTGTCACATTGCTGTATGTCTTGTAAAACAAGACACTCGCTGCCCTATCTCTCCATAAACATTTGTTTAGTGAGGACAGGGACATGGTGTCTCCTTTGGAGCAAAGGGCAGGCATATGACTGAAATCATTTAGGTGCATCCTCTGCCTGTGCGTATCGGGAGAATTTAGTCTATGCCATGAAGACTCATTGATACTGATGATACACATTCTTTTATATTTCTCTAATTCAGCAACTTCCAAACTTTAGACATTTCGCTTTTTGCAATTATCATGAATTGCTGAAACTATTACATACTTGCTTTTTTAAATCAATTTACATTTTTAGCTTAAAACATATCTATGGTCAAATAACGTATTGAAAGGAAACATCATTACTAAGTTAAAAGCCTGTGTTGGTTAACTTACCCAGGCCATAGCCTGAAAGTGCTGAAGTGAATCACCAGCCAAGCTGGGCTCAGGGATGTCTGAGAAACGAGAATTACATTCTATCCTCCCTGGCAACTTTCCAAACAGAAAAAGAATCCCTTCTGAGGTAAGAAAAGTAAAGTTTGTTCCCTTTACAAACACTAGGCTGGAGTCGATAAGAACAGGCAATTTTGCCTAATGCAATCTCTGGTAAAGCAACATCCATTTCTTGGAGAAAAAGGAGAAATCTTTTCATTCCTGTACCCCTAGGTCTGAGCACCAGGAAGTAGGAGCAGAATATAAAGTTAATGGATGAATTTTTCAATTGAAAGAACTAAATCACCAAAATTATGTATAAAACAAGGATGAGAAAAAGTGACAGAGCTGTCTCTTTTTTTGATGAATGCAACACTTGGACCAGAACAGAAGATGACTGAGATGCTGCAAGGCTATGACTTGGGACAAGGAGGAAGGAGAAGAATAGCTGATATAGTGAGAAGTGAGCTGCCCCTCACTCCATTCCCTCCAACTCCCTCTCCAGAAGCAATGACAGAGCATTTATCTCCCTCTCCAAATGCCATTTAACTCAGTTTCTGTTATTACATTTTTTGATTCTTACTTTTCTGTCTTCTTGTGTCTCTTTTGTTTGGGTTGGATTCATTTTCTGTTCCTGTCTAAATGCTGGCAAACTAGAGTTTCTCAATTCCCACTGTGCATTTCTCTCTCTACATCTTCTCTTTTGGAGAACCCATGCATACCCTCTACACTCATATCTTCCCCAAAAAGAACCCCTCTTGTCTGAACTCCCTCCAGACATGTTCATCTGTTTTCTAGGCATCTCCACAGAGGTCTCTTGATGGCATCTCAAACTCAGCATGAACACAATTGAAATTTCAACATCCAATTTCTCCATCCCTCAAAATCACTCCACCCTCCCTTTTTCTACGAAATGATAACATTATTCTCTGGGTACCAGATTCAACATCATTTCTGACAAATCCATTTTGTTTTTCTTATCTCAGTGGCTGGTGAGTCTTAGCCAATCTAACTATATTCTCTCTGCTTTTATACATTGATCTCCCACAACAAATATTCCTCTGGACCTTCATCATCTGACACCATAGCCATGTGTGCTCAGCACTTAAAATGTGGTGAGTTTGGCTGAGGAAAAAATAAAAATATTTCATTAGTAACTGTAAATTGATTAGTTATTAAAATGATAATATTGATGATTAGTGTTAATATATTATTGAAATTAATTTTGTTTATTTCTTTTTTAATGATGCTATGAGAAAATTTTAAATTTTATATGTGTTCTATGTTATATTTCTATTAGGCAGCCTTGGTTTAGACTAGAGCAAGGGTAAGCAGAGTGGTGTTAACTGATTCTGATTGTATACCAAACTGCATGATAGACATTTTAAAATGTGGTTTACATAATCTTCAAATTATTTCTGGCAAATAAATAATGGTATTCTCCACTTTAAGATAAAATACTGAACAGGATAAGGAGAGAAAGAACATTGTATAAGGCCACCAGGTTCAAAAGCATAGCGCAAGAATGGTCTCCTAACACAAATCCAATGCATTTCTTCTTAGCCCAGCCCTGTGTTGTTAAAAATGCTCTGGGAAGGGCAAAGGATCATACAGGCTCTAGCGGAGACTGTCACCGCTAACTGTGTTTCATGGAGTCCCAAGGTGGCTTGCTGTCGTTTGGCGCGCTCGGCTGCAGCAGCTGCTTTGGCATCTGTGTGCATGATCCATCCCATGATAGTCTCCATCTTCACGATACTCCCATGCCTGTGTGATGTGATCCAGCTGTACAAACCCAGAGCTGTCTACCACCTGGGCTGGGGAAAGTGACTCAAACTGGATGGCGGATGCATGCTGGGAGTGCTGGCTGGGACCGGACTTGCCGACTGCTTTTTAATGAAGTCAGGCTCAGCTTTCCGGCTTCATCCATCTTCCACTTTGGCAGACAGAGGCTGGGGTGGGGTGGCGGTGGGGAGTTGACAGGATTTGCCTAACAGAGGGCCTGCAAACTTTGTACCTTCAGCTAGAAAGAAAATCAGGTAAAAAATTCCTTTATGACCTCGTCCAAGGAGAATGCAACCTGTTTGTTCTTGTGATGTTCAGTCTTATAAGCCAAGGCCAGTGTGACAAGTAGATAATGTCCTATGTCACATGGTTTATGGAGTTTCACAGGAAGACTGGCTTCTGGAAATAGCTTTTCACAAGGTTCTCATAGATTAGGCTAAAGTATTCCATTTAAGATGCATGCTTCCTGGACTTTTCCATCTGAAAATACAAATTAAAATTCAAAGAGCCCTCGTAATCATTTTCAGGCTGATTTAGCAAGATCTCTGTGAAAGGAAAGTCTGGTAGAAATGAGACCTTGAATATTCCTTTGTGACAATAAATAATGAAAAGAAATATACCAATAATGACTAACATTTACATTTCTCATGATCATTTATAAAGCACTTTATACTCTGATATTTCTTTGATCTGTGCAATAATCTCACATTATGCATATGATTATTATCCCAGTTTTAAAGAAAACTGACATTAAGCTATTTGCCTAAAGTCACACCTTTCAAATGACACAAGCGGAAATCAAACCATGGTATTACAATTCCCATAGCCTTTCATATATTGCAGTAAAATTAGTAGACATGTTATTCTTACAAATCATCTGAAAATATTTGCAAATATATTGTATACTGCCTCATTTTCTGTTTGGTACTCTACCAGTTAATTATTTTGCTTCTGATATGTCTTTTCTTTTTCTAATTCAAGAGCAAAAATACCTACATTGTCATTTTTGTTCTTTTTTGAATAAAGATACAGTGAAAATCTGAGTACAAGGCTAAGTGCAGACATATGTTTTGATTTCTCTTGAATAAATATCTAGGACAAAATGCTGGGTCACATGGTAAGTGTACATTTCACTCTGCAAGAAATTGCCAAATCGTTTTTTAACATGGTGCGCCTCATCAACAGTTTGTAAGAATTCCAGTTGTTCCACATCCTCTCTAGACATTTGGTGTTGCTGGTCTTTAATTTTAGCCATTTGAAGTGATTAAGTAGAGTGGTATCTCATTGTAGTTTTAATTTGCAATTGTCCAACGACTGAAAGATGTTGAACATCTTTTCACGTACTTACTGGTCACCTGTATTTTTTTTGTCAGAAGTGTCCATTCAAATCTTTTGCTATTTATTGCTTTGATTATTAATCTATAGGAATTCTGTATGTATTCTATGTTCAGGTCCTTTGTCAGATATATTTATTGACAAAGTCTGTACTTCTCCCTATATATTCTCCTACTTGGTTCTCTGGTCTTTCAATGAACTGAGGTTATTAACTTAGATGAAGTCCAATTTTTCTTTTTTCTTCTTTTTATTGTTAGTGCTTTTTGTGTATTATCAAAGAACTCATTGCCAACCTCAAGGTCATAAAGGTAATCTTTTATGTTTTATTCTAGAAGTTTATAGTACTTACTGGCTGTTATATTTTAGTTTATAATCTGAACTGAATTATTTTCATGTGTATAAAATTAGATAGGGATTGAAGATAATTTTTTCCCCAAACAGATATTTAGTTTTAGTTTTCTCACCCTTTCTAATGTAGGGAGGAGGTAAGAGAATTAAAAATGTTAATAAAACCACATTCAGAGACTGCAATGTGCTGATCAGCCCTGCACCCAGGCCAGGAGGGCACCTTCAGAGCAAAGAAGGATTTCTGTTGGATTACTAACAACCCATTCCCCACACCTGTGAAAAAGAAACAGGAACCAAAGGTATTACCTGTGGCTAAAACCATGGAAATCTATGGATTAAAGGCTGAGAATTGCCACTTTACATATTTTTACTTTTTCATTTTATATATATTTCCCCTTCCTCATTGTATGTCCATATCAAAGGAAATAGGAACTAAAAGAATGACATATAAACTAAATTCCCTAATACTCAGGGTTCCTCTCACTGTCCCTCTCACTCTCTGCCTCTGAGAAGAGACCACACTCTGTGGAGTGTTCCCTCTTTTCTAATAAACTTTCTTTTTGACTCTAACTTTGGTATGTGTGTTGAGTTCTCCACCAAAGGACCCTCTTCTTCTCTCAGTGCAGGCTTGGTCTCCTCGTCACTTGGAGAATTTTGCCCTGTCCTTCATCATTTCTGCTCTCCCCTTGACATACCCAGTCTTGGAAAAATGAGTTTCCTTTCATCATTGACTTGACCTGAAATCTTGATTAAAACTCAATTGATCAAATATAAGTAAAGCTGTTTTTGCATTCTCTAGCCTGTCCCATTGATTTGTTTGTTCATATGCCAATATCACACTGTCCTGATTACAATAGCTTTATCATTAGTTTAAAATCGAGTATTGTGAATTCACCAACACTACCCTTTATTTTCTGAATGCTTTGCCTATATAGTCCTTTGCATTTCCATGTAAAACTCAGAATTAACTTTTCAAAACCTATTAATAAAAAAACTGTTGAATTTGGTTGAAATTTTGTAAATATATACAGCAATTTTGTTGAAAATGGACATCTTCCAATTCATAAAGTTTATTTAGCTCTTTATTTGTTTAGTTCTTTATTAATCTTCACTAATATTTTACTGTTTTCATTGTAGAGGTTTTGCACATTGTTATATTTATTCCTAAGGATTTCATGCTTTTTGATGTGATTAAAAGTGAAATTTTTAAATTTCATTCTCCAATTCTTTGCTGCTACTATACAGAGATTAGAAACAATTTTTATGTAATAATAACCTGTATACTGTGATCTTGATAAAATCTCATATGAGTTCTAGCTGTAATTTGGTACATTCTTGATATTTTCTGTGTAAACCATTATTAATCTCTAAGCAATAAATTTTACCGTTTCCTTTTCTAAATCTTCTCATTTTTTTTTGACATTATTGCACTAGGTAGGATCTCAAATACAGTGTTGAATAGATGTGGTAAAATCAGACATTCTTGTATTATTGCAAATCCCCACTATTACCCCTAAGAAAATTTCAATATTTCACCCTCAGGTGTGATGTGAAATTTGTGTTGTGATGATGACCTTTATCAGGTTAAAGAGGCTCCCTTCTGTTCTGTTTGCTGGATTATTTTTAAACCCACCAAGAGTTTTAAATTTTATTAAATGTTTTTTTCTGCATCAGTTGAGATTATATAATTTTTCTCCTGTATTCAAATAGTGAACTAAATTCATACTTTTCAAATGTCAAAGAAACCTTATATTTCTTATAACCTTGGATTAAATCACTTGGTTTGTATATTCATTTTGAATATTGCTGACTTTAATTTGCTAAGATTGATAAAAGCTACCTTGGGTCTAGGCTCAAAGAGGTGGTCTGTAATTTATTTTTCTTATAATTTTTTGTCAGGGGTTTGTATGAATTATGTTGATTTTATAAAATAAATTGGGAAGTTTTCTCTAATTTTTGAAAAGATTCATGTGAGATAGGCATTGTTTCTTTCTTAAATGTTTGATAGAATTCACAAATAGAAACTCTCTGTGCCTGAATGTTTTAATAAGGTTTTTGTAGAAATTTTTTTGCCTCATCTAATATTTTAACTTTATTGGGATAAATTTTTCATAATATTCTTTATTATACCCTTAGTATCTGTATAATCAGTAATGATGTCATGCTTCAAATTCCTGATAAATATGTCTTTTGTTTCTTATTTTCCAGAGCACTCTTATTAGAAATTTAGATACATTATTTTTTTAAAGACCTATATTCTATGTAGTTAACTTTTTTCTATAATTTTCTCTTTTCTATTTTATTATTTCTGCTCTTATTTTAGTTACTTTTATCTACATACTTCGAGGGTTTTTTTTATATCCAGCTTTATAAGATGAAAACATAGACAATTGATTCGAGACATTTATTCTTTTCTAATATAAGTAAAAATTTTTCAATTTATTAAGACATTTAGTGGCTCACTATATGATCTGTCTTGAATGTTTCACCTGCACATGAAAAAAATGTGTTTTTGGCAGTTTGAGTTATAAGATGCCTATTAGATCAAGGTGACTGGTGCATTAATTACATCTTCTATGCCTTTACTGACTTTTTTGCCTACTAGTTGTTATATCAATTACTAAGAGAAGTGTTTTAAAATCTTCAACTATGATTGTGAATTTGTCAAATATTCTCTATAGCTCTATCTGTATAATGGGGGAATTCTATTCCTAAAACAAATATCCAGGTCATACTAAAGCACCGCTTTTTGCACAAGTCTCTTATAGGATTCTTAACCTGCTTTTATTCTTGTACGTATCAATCTTGTGATATGTGAGCATCAAATGTATCTCTCAAAGATTTTTTTCTAGCTTCATAAATAAAATGAGGGTCAGTGAGTTCAAATTTTCATCAATTCCATCTTTTAAATACAAGGAAGTTCTTTGTTACATCAATGTAAAAGTCACTTCTCTGTAATGTTCATCCATTGGTGCTAGCTCTACTATCTGAAACAACACAGATCTCTTCATGTACATTATCATTTTTCAATTATATGGAGCCAACAAATCTGTTCATTCTTAGTCCTCTCTTCTCCAACAATCACTTTGCCAAGATCTTTCAAGAAATCCAAGTGGCACATGGATTCTGGGCCCTTAACCTTCCTGGTTGCTCTCTTTCTAGATGCTTTCAGTATGATGACTGATTTTGCAAAAGTGACCCCAATGAAATTCCACATGGAATCTGACTAAAAGCAGAAAATATATTTACTCCAATTTATCACTGAGGCTATAATGAGAGAAAGGTAGAGTTTCTTTACATTAATTCCAAAAAAGTATCAGGAACCACATAAGTGTCTTTTCTTAACTCATGATCTCTCACTGCGCCCTGCAAGCTGACTTATTTTTTAGTTTATAATCTTTCAGCAAGCAAATATGCTAAGAGAGAATGCAAACAACCCAAGGGAAACATCTCTCTGGTTACACTGATAGGCCACGTGAACCCTGATGTCTAATGATGCATAGGTAAAGCAGAGAATATAAATAGAGCACCAAAGGTTCTGAAACTGACTGGCTGCATCGGTAGGAAAAATGTAGCCATTCCTTAAAGGTCTTTTACTGTGTATTTATTTTACTATTTTTTAAATGGGGACAAGGGAACAAATCGATGTTTCCATCAGAGAGAAACTGCCTTTTAAGTGCAAAACATTTCTCAAAAGCAACTATCAACACCAGCATAAATGACATCACCAGAAGAGGAATTGTTTAACTAAAGGGGATCATTATCTGTTGTGGGGATTTCTTCTCAGTGAACAAGCAATTAGTCTGTCAAAGATGGACTGAGTTGCTAAAACGAATGTCTGAAAGATGCTTACAACTTCTCTCTGTGTTCCTGACAAATAGAAAGATTGGTTTCATGTAGAACTGAGATTTGGGCTGTTTCTTCTTTTCATGAGAAAAAATATAAAGACTTTAGAAAGTCTTTCATATCTGACTGCTTTGTCCCAGTCTCATTTTGCATATTTTAAGCTAATTATATTCATGTAAATATCCCTCCATTGTTTGCAGGTTTTATGGCAAGATTGTAATGGTTTCACTAATATTTATCTTTGTCCAACGTATGACAGGTAAGAGGCATTGATGAACAGTGAAATGAATATTATATAAGGGAATGTGACCTGTTCTACAACAGAGGCTCAGGCTATTCTTGCCATAAATTTTAAAATTGATTGCATTAAAGTGATTAAGTTTGCCCCTGAACCTATACAGAATGATTGAAAGAAGTTAAATGTAGAGAGTAATTTTGCCTACTCAGTTAGAAGTAATGGTTGTCTCCGCTAAATTAAGTCTAACCCTGAATGAACTAACCAGATTTCTCTCAGATTAGCAGTTAACTGAGTAAACAGACAAAAGGCTACTTTTAAGATAAATGTTCTTAATATGAACTCTATGACATGGTAAACTTGATCTGGTGCATTCATCCTCACTGAAAACATCACAAATCATCTATGGGCTTTTTAAAAAGAAAAATGAAAAGTTACAAGTTTATTGCATCAGAAATAAATTTGTAAGTGAGTTTTATAAAAAAAAAAAACCTTTGGATTAATTTTTTACTATAATGATGTATATATTGAAAAATGGTGTTCTGATATTACAGAAAACATTTATTTACCTGACACTACAAAATTTTATAACTTCATAAGACTGTTTTCTTAAACTTTAGACTAGTAATGAATGTGTAGCTCCTATTGGCAAATGGACAGATTTTTTTTTTCCTCCTTTAAAATTTTTAAGAAAAAATGATATTTTTACATGAAAACTTAAATTAGCCTTTGTTTTATCTTCCCCAATTGTTTCTTCTCTTCCAACCTGGAAAACAGGCTTGTGAGTGTGTGTGTGTGTGTGTGTGTGTATGGACACACTATATGTATTATTATTTGGTCTGATTTAAGATTTTTATGTAAAAGGCAGCATATTGTAGATCCTGTCTCAGTTCATTTGGGCTGCTATAACAAAATAGCATCGAATGAGTGCCTCATAAAACACAAAAATTTCTTTCTTACACTTCTGGATTCTAGGAAGTCCAAGATCAAGGAACCAGTAGATTCCATGTCTGATGAGAGAACACATCCTGGGTCAAAGACAGTAACTTCTTGCTGTGTCCTGATAAGACACAAGGGACAAACGAGCTCTCTGGGGTTACTTTTATAAGACATCAATCTCTTTCACCCTCATAATCTAATCAGCACTTAAAGCCTCACCTCCCAATACCATCACATTCAGGGTTAGGATTCCAACATACAATTTTGAAGGGACACAAACATTCATTCGGTCCCAACAATACTCTTCTGTAATCAATGTTTTTATTTTAATATTATAGTTTTGAAACTCTTAAATTTTTATATTGAAACATTGAGCTGCAATGTGCACATTTTAAGTGCTGCATAGGATTCTACTTTAGAATATACATCATTTATTTATCCAGTTCCATATTGATGAACATTTTAGGGTTTTTTTCTCTTTTTAAAAATTTACCCTTCTGCAAAAAAATGTTCCAATAGTATTCCCATACATTTAATCTGATGCACGTGTGCAATGTTTTCTCTAGGTCATTGGATGTCAAAATGCAGTCTACACATACCTAGGAACACTGAGCTCTTTCGGGGAGTCCACAAGGTCAAAACCTTTTCAGAATTATACTAAGGCATTATTTATTTTTTTACTTTCATGCTCTTAGCTGAGTACAATGAAGTTTTCCAGAGGCTATAGACATATAATAATAACACTATCTTCCTCACTTTGTTTTGACACAATTTAGTAAATAAATATACTTACAAACAGTACATATTCTTGGTTTCATGTTATTTTTTAATTGATATCAATGACACTATTTGGCACATATCCTTCAGCAACTTGGATTTCACCCACTTACTGTTTTTATGATACATTCCTATTGATGCAAATAAATGTTTATCCATTGACACCAACTCTATAGGATTCTCTATTTAAAGTATATAGCAGTTTTATTTTTATTTTATTCTGTTGATGGCTACATCATTATTACTACCCTTCTCAATATCCTACAATTCAAACCCTCCTAGAATTATAAACAGAATAGTGATATGAGCATAGATACAATTTAACAAGCCACATTGTTTTTTAAGTGGAGAACAGATGGAGTAGACCAAGAATGGATAAAAGGAAGTTACAGCAGTCATTCCCGTGATGTAAGCTTAGATTAGAGTTGTGCAGTGGGATGATAACAACAACAACAACAACAAGATGGGATCTAGAGGTATTTAAGAGGTAAAAATCAACAAAATTTGGCATAAGGATTTAGGTGTGGTTAGTAAGAAATAAGGAAATAAAATTTAGTAAGTAGAAATCACATGTTTAACAAAAGAAATGTAGAAAAAAGCACCTGAAAGATATACATAACCATAAAGTAAATGTCTTTCTCAAAATCCATTTCTTTACCAATCAGTTATCTTCCAGAGGTCCATGTTTTATTAGAGCTTTCTACTATCTTCCAATTCCTTACCACATTCATAGTACGTATCTCTGTTCCTTCCTATCCTTAAGCTTATCCTTGAATTCAAGTCACTGAGTTCTACTTATTTTTCTCCATCAATGTTTCTGGTCCTTTATTTGCTTTCTACTTTGTTAGAAATGTGTTGGTTAGCATATGTCTACTCTCCTTTCAATGTCCAGTTCAAAAGTCACTGTTCCCTGACTCTCCAGCCAAATGAATTGCATTGATACCTATATTTATACAGCACTCTATTACAGAGCTTACATTTCATTGTGTTGCTTTGTTTTTGTTTTTTATCTTTTTGTTGTTTTCATTGGTTGTAAAATTTCTACTGATCTATCTTTAACTTTACTGACATCAAAGGTATTCAGTAAATATTAACCTACTATTATTATAAGCACCGACTATGTGAGAAACCACTGTTTTAGGCACTTGAGTTCAGGCTTACACAATAAATGAAATATATCTACAATGGAATATATTCTGGATTCAGAATTGTGGATTTCTTCTACTCCAGCTTCCTCCTCTCAGGCATTTTCTCTCTTTACTTTGCAGTGGCTATGTTTGTCTTGAACTGTCTTCTGTTTTTCAAGCCAAAATATTATGAGTTTTCTATGGAAGATTTAGCTGTCCTACAAGGCAGCAATCATGAAAAATGTGAACCTCACCAGGGCAATTCCCTTCTCTGCACTCAGTCTTCCTCCTTCATCTTTCTGGTTATGTTTTTGGTAATGTTTTTTAATGTTTAATGGAATTTACAATTGCTTACAGAAGAAACAGTTCAACAGCAGCTTGTATCATGTATATTTTTTTTGTTTTCTCATCTTGAGATAAGAGAAAATATACACATTGGTCTTTGTCCCCATTTCCTGGCACCGGATGCCTGAAACCATTATAAATAGGAGTTTTAGGATAACTTTGTATTCTAATATTTATTGTCTGACCCTGATTTCTGACCAAAGCTCTTAAAACTTTTGTAAATTTCCTAAGCAACAGGAACAGGAGGAGTGACTTTTGTTCTAATATTTAGTCTTTGACCGCAGTTCCTGACACAGGGCAAATGCCTTGGAATTTTCTGGATGATAGGAGTGTCTTTTGCTTAACAAAGTGACTCTGAGTGAGTTCCTGGACGGCTCCTGGATGGTAGCTGGTCACCAAAAAAAACAAGCCATGATTAACAGCTTAACATTTTCAGGCCCACTTCCCATTCTCTAGACAAGGGAGAGGGTTAAAAATAGGTTAATAATTGATCATGCCTATGGGATGGAGCCTCCATCAAATTCCAATATTATGATGTTTGAGGAGCTTCCATGTTGGTGATCACATCCATTTACTGGGAGGGTGACGCATCCCAACTCCTGCAGTCAGGATCTTCCCAGATCTTGCCCTATGTATCTCTCCATCTGACGGTTTATCTGTATTCTTCATTATATCTTTTAATAAAATGATAAACATAGTGTTTCCCTGAGTTCTGTGAGCTATTCTAGGAAATAATCAAGTCCAAGGGGGAGGAGGTAATGGGAATCTCCAATTTGTAGCCAAGTAAGACAGAAGTTGTGGGTAACCTGGGGACCTACTACTTGCAATTGGTGTCTGAATTGACGGGTAGTTTCCAAGGACTGAGCCATTAAGCTGCAGGAATCTGACTTTGTCTCCAGGTAGTGAGTGTGAGAATTGAGTTAAATTGTAAGACACCAAGCTGGTGTTGCATAATTGCTTGGTGAGAGAGAAAAAATTAAAACCCACACATCATCTCTATCTCAAATTATAATCTTCTTAAAGGAAAATACTCTGGTATTGTTTATTTGTGTTCCCTCTAATAGTATCTGAAAAAAAAAAAAGGTAAATAGAAGAAAATTCTTCATAGAATTATACAAACATGACAGAGACTTAACACATCCTTTAAATTCTTCAAGGATGAAAAAATTGTAGAGCTGTTTTTGCACTAGTTAAAAATATGAATTTTATATCATTACAATATACTTGACCCTCTCCACTAACCCTTAGAAAAATATAGCTGTCAGATTATCTTCAGTAGCTTTTAAACTAAAATACTGACAAACACTCATTCGGAAAGTTATATGTGTAGAAACATATATACAACAATGGGCTAAAAAATAAAGAATAATCTCTGGATAAAATATTGCTTCAAAGCAGGAACAATAAACATATTACATTAAACACTTAAAATAGAAATGTTGAGAACTTGATAAAAGTTTTAGAATAAATAGGAAACGACTCCTACTAATCTCCCTTCACTATCAGGGCCAAATTGTCCTCAAACACCCTGAAGTATTTCTAAAGTCTCCATGTTCTTCATACTTGAATTAAAAATAGACAATGTAAATTTCTTAGAACATCTTCTTTTACATAAACTCTTAATAGATAGTCATGGTATTTTGAATTCCCATACCATTTCTTCAAAGAAGTTCCTTGAAAAGACTCCCAGATGTGGGCAAGAAAAGGATTGTTTGCAAATAACAGTAGGCAGCTGGATCTCCTAGGCACTTATCTCAAGGACAGCATACATAAAAATGCTATTAAAAGAAATTACATGCTACAGAAAGGGCATTTCTTATGTTTTTTGAGACTCCAAAATCTGTTCTTTTTGCTAAAATTTAAAGCATAATGAAGGTACCCTTGAAAAATGTGTTTGACATTATTAAAATTTATTAACAAAGATTAAAAATCAGAGGTGAATCAAAAAATAAATCCTCTATTCTACAAGCATTTATTGAGCACAAATTATAGTTCAGAAAAAAATGATCAGTTGAATTATTATATATTCATAATAAAAGTGTAGCTGATACGTTATGAACACACTTAAAAAGGACATATTGTAGTCTACCTTATTGACAGTCTTATTAATTCTCTTTTTCCAAACATGCAAATACAATTTTTTCTAATTTATTATTTCCACCTACCATTTGGGCATTAGACCATCTTTCTCACCATTATTCCATTTTTTGAGACATTTTCTTTTTCCCCAAATGTGTGAAACAATTTCTTATCAGTAATATAATTTTTTCCTCAGACTTTTCATTTTTAATTTCTATTTATCAAATTATATTTTTCCTTCAAGTAGCCCATTTTTTTCTAAATTCTGTCTTACACTTCTCTCCGAGGCCCCAAAACAAGTGTATGCAGCAAGAATTACATAGCGTTAGAACTCCATCAGATTAAACTCCATCTTTCTTCTATTACTAAGGCCTTTAGTCTACACGACAAATATTAAGTTCAAAAGAAGGAGTTCTAAAGTGCAAATCTAGCAAGATAAAATAGTCCCAGTTAAATGCAAACTAAACTGTGTAATCACATTTCTATAAATGGTGGGATAAATTCTTTTCTACCATATCCTATCCCACTCCTTTAAAAGAGAAAATATAAATCAAAATATTTTAATATTCCTGGGTAAAAGAGAGAGAAGGCATTAAAAATTATGCAGCAGGGTAATTTATAGAAGCACTAATTTATATCTTATTCTCATTGTTATAGAAACTTAATTAATTTTTTTAATTGTCTCTTTTTCTCTTAGCTGAAAGAACATCTTTGTGTTTAAAGATCAAGTTTCTTCATAACAGTTTCTCTTTTAAGGCATTAGGCTGCAACACCTTTTTTAGGTCAAAAGTGAGACTTCTGTTCAATTTAGAACAGAGAAGTAACTCTGTATGGAAAACGATGGCTTCCCAAAGATAGGAAGGATCATACCTTTGGGTGAAGAGGTCCTTCAACCAGTGCCAATTCATTTACGATTTGAGAAGTGGGCCCCAGGAGGTTAAATTTTTAGTACTACAATTTGGTAGCTTTTATCAAAACCTTTATGTCCAAAGTTGGCAGCCTTCCCCATCCCTCCCCCTAAAAAATGAAGCCAAATGATTTTAATAGACAATAATGTCTATAAGTTGGGAGCACTAAGCAAAGCAGCCACAGGTGTTAGAAAACCAAAGACCCTTCTCAGAATTGTTGGACTTGCCTAAACTAAAGACGGTATCCAAATTAATGTGATTTAGTTTTGTCTGTTTTTTAATATGATGTGTTCTGTCTTGTAAAGAGAAAGTGTAAAGAAAATCTGGAGTGTGATGCTATCATCTACAAGTGAAATAGTAAAGAAGCCCAGGCACACAACACATCTATGGGGAGCCATTCTTTCTAATGACATGGCCAAAGCCCTGCTCTTTGGCAACTATGATTTTTTTTTCCTCAAAATGAGGTTAGACTGTAGAATGTTTGATTAGTGGTTATCTGCTGATTGTTTATGGCTTCAAAATCAAATTTTTGCAAAGCCTCTGATGTTCATTTAAGAATTCACTTTGACCAAGATGCTTCTCTCAGCTTGACTAAACATTAGCCAGATTTCTTTCTAACTACAGAACTTTAATCTCTGTTTTCTGAGAGCATTTACTTTAGAATATTTTCTACTGTAAATTCTTCTTTACCCCTTTAATATATAAATCTTTTGCCTACCTCCTGCCAGTTTTACAATCCAGGAACGTTTTTCTCGAGGCCTTGGAAACCATCTTTTTGAAATATAATCATTTCAGTCATCAAAAATGGTAGAACCTGTCTCCCAGTCTGAGGTAGGTCAAGAGACTACCGTATACCTAATTGGCTCATTTATAAATGCCAATTAGCAAACACAGATGGCCTAATCACGTGGCCCAACCTCCCTCCCAACGCCCCCCAGAACTTTTCCATTAGCTCACGCCAGTGCTTAAACCCCCTCCTACCCTTAGTTTTAGTGGGATTGAATTCAATCTCTCTCTTCTATTGCAAACGTCTTGAATAAAGTCTCCCTTGTCTGTTTAACTCTGTTTGGTAATTTTTTTTTCTTTGACAACTCCTTTCACTTTCAGCTCACATGGCCTGGGGTGAACTAATTCAAAGGGGGCTGAGAAATAGAGGGAAAGACTTCAGGTCCTGGTAATATTATTGAAGCGCTTTCATCAAGTCGGAAACAAGCAGCTGAAGCAAGAACTACTCCTGGACTTTTCGAGTGAAAGCCAACCTATTTTCTTTTTTTTTGAATCCAGTTAGGACTGAAAGGCTTTGTGTTGGCTTCATTTTGTTTTGTTTTTTACTTTACGTTTGTGACACAAAGCATCCATGTTGTCATAATTGATCAACTAGTGAAATAACCTGCAGAGGTTTAGTTTTTACCTACCTATAGGGAGATTGAATAAGAACTTGCACCAAAACTTCAACGTGGATCCTCGTTTATGTAACCACAGCCTGTCCTCCACCATCACCCCCACCTAACCTCTCTAGTTCCTATAAGATCAGACAGAAGAAACATTAATTTTATCTGGCTGATGTCCAGCCCACTTCTCAAGACCAAATGTCCCTAGAGGAAACCAGAGTAAATGTCTTCCTGAGGTAAGTTTTCCTACAAAGGAGAATTAAGCGTCATCTTGTCAGTCTTGAAGAACAGGGTGCTTGAGAGGTGGACGTGCTAATGAGAAGGCAGGAGGATCTTTCAAAGTATCTTTCTCACAGGACCCTCAGATTTCAGTGTCTTCTCATATGACATTCAAAATTAAAAAAATAAAAAAAGAAAAACAAAAAAAAGAGAAAAAAAAACAGTTATGCTCTCCTTGTGTTATTGCACTAAATCTGTAGTAAGAAAATTTACATAACTTGTGTAGCTTCCACGATCTGGCATGTTCATTTCCAAAACTCAGAGGGAGTGGGGTGGCTAATTTTCCTCATTGTTCCTGGGTAGAGAAGGGAGGGTGAGACCATGAATGTGTCTAAAGATGATGGCCTCTACTATTAAAATTGTTTATGGCAATCAGCCAGTAAGAATTTGGAGAATGTTGAAAGATTTGTGACTGTATGCAGTGTCCTGGAGAGGCCACAGACAAGCGTAATAATAAAACAAAACCTCCTGGTTTCCCCCTATGGGGTAAGAAACAGGGAACGTGGGGAGGGGCTTCACCTCAGTCCTGGGTGATACATAAAGGGCAGTTTGGAGGAGATTCAAGCAAAGAAACATGGAGGGAAAAAATCTCGCTGTTTATAACTTTCTTGATAAGATGGATAATTTTGTTCTATATTGTCCTCATGCAACTAACAGATGTGTTCTAAACACAAGGAAAACGGAGAATTTACTTAGTCATCTGATTTTGCCTGAGGTTTCATTGTATCCTATTTAAATGGTAATTTATAAGTCAAGCAATATCCTACTTTCTTGCATCCTATAAAAACAAGCTTAGCACACTCTAATTTAATTACCCCTATTTCTGGTGATGTTCTCTAGGTCTTTAAATGCACTGTAAAATTTTTGTTTCTGATTAAAAAAACAACAACAATAACTGGCATATGAAAAATAAAAACCCTGCCCCACTCTGCCTCACTTCAAAAAATCACCTCCTTCAGTTCCTTTAAAGATAGATTTAAATTAGGAAATAGCAAAACAGACCGCTGAAATTTAAAATTAAAAAAGCAGGCCTAAGAATGCTCATATTTAATTATGGCTCCACATAATTAAGTGTGGCAATCTGGTGATAAAACCTTTAAGTAATGAGTCATAAAGAGATAAAAATGGAGCATGTGTTTAATCAGTTCACAGCCTTCCTCAGAAGCTGGCATCGCTCAGGTGCTAATGAGACACCTGTTGCTGGGGACACCAGAGAGAGCGTGTGAATCAGTCAATAAAGAAAGACAGGGACTCTGTTGCTGAAGGCAGGTGGCTTTGCCAAGATGACTGTCAGGAGGCTTAATCTCTGAGAAGTTATTTAAATAAAAGCATACACTCAATTCTGCATATTTTTAAATAGAAAAAAAAAGAAATAGAAAGCATTTTTTTTTCCATTTCAATGATAGATTGTGAAACAATCTTTTAATTTTTAGGTCATAATGCATTGAAGTCTTCAGCGACTAATAGTATGAAATTTCTTCACTGCTTTTCATGCAGTTGTAGTATGTGCATTAAGAAAATTATATTGTGTTTTCATGTTTAACTTCAGTCTGCAAATTTAAGCGGTTATTTATTTTATCATCAAGAATGAATAGGGAGTTATTTGCACGTGGTATAATAGAAAAATAAACTTGCATTCTGGTCTTTGTGTATAGGTTGGGCTTTTCTTCTGGTGAGGATGTCTGTCATCTCACGTGTTAAGAGATATGACTATGCACGTTTCTTCCATCCCAGCAAGGAGAAATGGGGCATTAATATCTGGGTTCCTATGGAACCTTAACAGTGTATTAGAATTTGACAAGCCTAATGGCCCAATGATGAAAAATGAAGACAAGACTCACTCCTGAAAGGTGAAGGGTACAATTGCCAGCACTTTATTCCCTATGGGGCTTTACAGTTGTCACAGAACAACCTCTTTCACTCTAACAATTATTCTCCGTGGTCTATTCAACCTTTGGCCATAAACAAAAACCACCACAAAGGAGCTATTGGCACTGAGTTTAAATAAACACATGCTGTATTAAAACCAGCTTTAACAACATCTCAGAAGGATGCCTTACTATTTCTGGAAATGGAAATTGCTCACGGGTTTCATGGAGCATCAGAAGTTTTGGAAGATTGAAGTTAGAGTAAAAGATATAGGCTTTTATTAAATATATGCAGATGAAAAAAAGAAATTCAAGAGTGGTTAATAATCTTTTTTAAGACAAGACAAATATGGGGAAATATTTAAAAGGAAGTATGGTGGTTGAAGATTACACAGGCTAGATACAAATCAGAGCAGCGATAATACCAGGGAGAATTCCACTTGGAGCATTTGCCACAAGAATTTGGTGAGCACAACCTGGCATGTGTCACATAACAGCATGAGGAACTCAAGCAACTTCAACAAAGAAACTCCACCCTTCCCCCCCAAAACAATGTAAGGAGAAATCTCTTTCAGGTTAGAAAATGAATTATTATTTGATAGATTAACTACAATCAATAAATTCACCAATTACTCAACCTACTATTTAATTTTGATTCTCTAAGCGTGCATTGCTTCATGAAAATATTTAAAATGTCATTAAGCAGTTTACATAAAATTTCTTAGAAAGACATTATTTATATAAAGGAACATCCACTTGGATAGAAATCTTAAGTGTTATTTATATTTACATTGTTTTATTACTCATAAGTTTACGTTAACATTATAGTTTTGCATTAATTGTATTTTTACGACAATAGATTTGATTTCTACAATGGAATTCCATGAACTGCCCTTAACAACTGACTGCTTTTTGCCAATGACATCTTAAGTGAAGCAGCAATATGCATATAAAATAGTAATATCTGAAACAGGAAATTGTAGCAGAGCTTCACTGTGGAAAGCCTGGAGAAAAAGGTAAAACAAACAAACAAACAGATATGTTAAGGGTAGAAGAAACAGAAAAGGATGGAGTTCCTGGTGCATTAGTTTATAAATAAATTCTTCCTCTTTTTAGGAGGGTTATTCTAAATTTCAAGCCTGAAATTGCATAGAATTGAGAATTCTGGAATCAAGAAAATAAATAGAATCAAAGATTTGATTCTAAAAGAATAGTTATATTTGCAAGAGACTGTCGCATTTGGGTAACTTCATCAGGGTCGTTTTCAGCTGGCAGCTGGGCTTTGGTTGCTGAGTGCTGACCTGCCTTTGCCAAAAGTTAGTTGGCTCTCGTGAGAAGCCATCCCATGCCACGTGCCAGTGCCACTCATTGCAAATGCTGTTTGTTGGTAGAATGCCACTTCTGGTATGAAGGGCATCTGTGGAAAAGGGTCCTTTAAAGATGAAATGCTCTTCTTTGGGATGTGTTGGAGCAGAAGAGGGTGGTTGTTGAAAATACTGCTTCCGCCTTATTTATTTTTTCACTGCATCTCAGATTTTCACTTTACGGGTTATAATTTATACTTTTTCAAAGGTTGGTTGCATAATCTGACATTATTGTTTCAGTTGCAGATTCTTTCTCTTGAGAGGTAAAATGTATATTTTAATGATCTTTTTGGCTACAGTCAAAAAAATAAGATTTTGTCCTTTCACATTAAAAATTTACACTTTACTGTTATATTTTCCTCACATTAGCTATATTATTCACTCTTAGCTCATAGTAGTTGCCATAAACTATTGCGTTTCTAAACATAACTAATTGTTTTTATTAGAGATATTCATGACAGATTTTCTACTGTCCCATCTCTCCTCACTTTTTCCATTGATCACTCAAGATTTATATAGATGTAGTAAGAATTTTGTCTTTTCAAAACCAACACCAGAAAAACCCAATAAATCAATTTATATTGTACTGAAAACACTATTATGAAGGTCCAGAAACTCTTTCCTAAAGTTTTGTAAAAAGTTTTGAATCTTGCTTCTGACAAATATTGCTATGAAACAAAAAAGGCATGTACTGATATCTCTTATTATTTCATTATTTTAAAATAGATAATTGATTTATGAATTGTGAATTTCTTATAGTCAATTAATTCCAAAGTAGTTAATCTAATCTATTATCTACATGGACTGCAAGCTACGCTGTTTATAACTCTGAATTTATCTATTTCAATTGATGTAAACAATTATAAAATAACCCTCATTTGGATCCTCTAGTAATTACTTTGGAGTCACCTGTAGATAGCTGGCTCCTACTCAGATTTTAGATGTATTCATGAATTCTTAGGGAGATAGAGCCAAGGAAATGGACACATCATTAATTTTTTTATTATTTGTGTCTTTCGAGTTTCTTTCATTTATTAAAGACGAAAATGCTAATATTGTCACTGATCAATAATTGGGACTCTATCTCCATCACTTTATGTAATTCTTTTATAATTCAAAGCACTTTTTATTCATGCTTACTCTTTGAATGGCTTGGCCTTTTTATTGGTATGTTATAGATGAAAATCATTGTTCAGTATTGTAGCTTTGATACATTAAGTTCTTCTTTAAGAAGCCTCCTTCACAATATTAAGTACTTAATAATATTTTGGCTATTTTACATTTAAACAGCAAACTGAAAAACTGATTTAGAATTTCATTTGGTATGTGAATAAATTTCTTCTCTCTAGTAACTACAAGACAATCACTCTGTTATCATTACCCTGAGCCTTGTGACCAGGCTTCCATTTGTAGTCAACCTATCACATGGTTGGAGTTATCTATGAGGGTGTTTGATTAACCATATGAAACCATTGCCTGCATGTTAGACCAAGTTAGTCAACACATTTTAGTCATGCTTACAATCATAGCTATTCAACTGAAAAGGCTGTCTTCTATTCTTTATTAATAAATATAATAATACGAGTTATAATCTTTAAATTCAACTATTATTTAAGGTATAAAATAAGGATGTATTTGAGAATAAATATGTATCATATGTGTGTGTATATATATGCATATATATACATATATAAATGTTATGTGTAGATTTACTAGCACTTTGAAATTAGAAGATGGCTAATTCATTTTTACTAATGAAGTAACTAACCTTTAATGCTGTAAATTTTCTGGAATGCAGCTGCTCACTGGCCAAGAGATGACTGAGATACATTTTTATGAGTCTAGATAATGATTTAATATGCAGAGAACTCTTACCTTAGTATCTATGTGAGGTTGAGGAAAGGATGGAAAATTGAGTTTTATAGGTGTTTGCCTGGTGTGTGACTTCATGTATGTTACATATAAAGATGGAAGGATTAAGAAAATCACCACAGAATTGAATGTTGACAGAGATTCTTGCTTAAGGTAATATATTTTACTTAAAATATTTTATACATTTTCAAAAGTAATTTTGGAAAATAGAAGATTGGTTATTGGTTCTCAATTAGCATGAGTATGTACAAGCATTAACAGATTGAATGTGAAATATCGACCACTATTTAAAAAATTAATGAAAAGAGGAAGAGAGAGGCATTCCTGGCTGAGGAAAAAAACCATGAAGGTGAGAAAGGGTTTGTGTATTGAGGAATCGTGAATAATTGCCTATTACTATGTATGAAGAATGGGAAAGTTGTGAGGAAAGATAAAATTGGAAAAGCAGGTAAATTTAGTTTAAATCCCTGAGCACTTTTTATTTTTATGCTACAAGCGTTCTTATGTCTCATTTCCATACTCAGTATCACTAAGGAAAAAAAATGAATTTTTTCAGGTATTAAAGGAAGAACATCTTGTACAGTAAAAAAGTTTGAAAGGGTAAGAGACAAAACCCTTAGCTATACTTGACTGTTTTGCTTCCTTATTTTAATCACCTTTCCTCCATTGTTACTCTCTCTTTATTTTTCCCTTTCACATTTCTTCTTACCAAGTGAAAAAAAAAAAATGGTTACTTATATTTGTACCCACAAAAACCCCTTATCTATGCAATCAAGTATTTGTATAAAAATGGGTCTGAAGAAAAACTGGAAGATGAGAAAGAGAGAGAGGGCATTGATCAAATGTATCACTTCAAGACACTTCTCTTAAATCTTCTCTCCTTCCCAGCTCTCACTCTCCACCAGGCCTCTCATTCTTCATCACAGTCTCCTCAGTTTGCTCCCTCAAATCTAGCTAAGAAACCTTTTATCTAGCCTCCATTTTCCTAGCTTGCTCCCACTTAGGCCATCTTAAAACTTGATAACCCTCAACTTCCCCTCCATCAGCATTGCTTCATTATATGCCCATTCTCCATTTCTCTATCATAAAAGTCCAGAAACTTCTCTAGCCAGAATCAGACTATCCTTAAAGGGCTGGGAAGTTGAGGAGAAAAAATATTCTACAACTATAGACTTCAGGAGGAGGGGCACTGAAAACATTTATATGCGAATTAGGTTTAATATTATGGTTGTTTAGTTAAAATAAATCTCTTATTTCCCCCAAGACTTATTTCTTCCATTATGACTCTCCTTTTTCTGCCTGAAATAACATGAGTCTGGCAAAATCTGATATTTGCCTTTTGCCAAGACACTGAAGGGTTAGGATAAACTTAATGAAAAAGACCAAAAAAAAAAAAAACCTGAGTTACAAAATTGTCTGTGTTGTTGTATTTGTTATGTTTAATTTGTGGAGGGATTCTTGGTGATATTGAAAAGGAAAAACAGAATTACTCAAACTGGTGTTTAATATGAGCATCTGTATCCATGATTTTGATATTTCTCGTAAGCTGAGAAAAGTTGGGCCTTATGAGTAATTGAATGAGCGTCTAGAGACTTATATAGATGATAGCTTCATAAAGTGGTTTGGATGATGACTCAGGTGGAATGCTGCCTCCAATTTGGGAACCATTATGGCTCAGGGGCAATGATAATGAGCACATAAAAGCTACAGATTGGTCCAGAATGGGCACTATAAAGAGGGCTTTTCCTAATCATGTCACCATTTTGTGTCTGCTGGCTTGGATTAGAGCCTAGATGTTCAAAGGCAAGAGTATAAATGGAAAATATCAAAAAGGATGTCATCATAAGCCAGAGTGATCTTTAAAAAATGGTAATCAAGCCATCCCAATTTCCCAAAGTAATAATTTTCAATGGCTTCCTAGGCATTTAAGAAAATATTTTTCAACTTCTGTCTCCCTCTTCAGGACCATCTCCTTGGAGTCTCTCTTCACCTACTAGATCCTCTCAACCTTCTTTTTGGTCCTGATAGCTGCCAGCTTATTGCTATTTTATGAGCTTGTACTGCCTTCCCTGTGTCTGAAATGTTCTCTCAAATGAACTTCCCATGGGGGACTGGTTTTCTCATTAGGATCTCAGCTATTTTTATCATCGGCTTAGCACTGAACATTGTCAAGCAGCCTATTTCTTTTTTCTTTTTTAACATCGAGCATTTTTTTATTTGTTGGTTTCTTTCTTTTCCTTTCTCTCGCTCATACACACATCACACACACACACACACACACACACACACACACACACACACACCCCACATATACCCATGAATCTATCTCTTTTCTCATCCCTGAATCTATCTTACTCATCATCTAAAAATAGAGAGGTCTTCCAGGAATACATGTCCTTCCCTTCATTTTTGAATGAGTCTGGGTGTACAAAAACTGATCAAACACGACATTTTAATATATTTTTTTAACGTGCTTTAAACTCGAGGACTCCTGAGCAACACAGTTTGCTCTTGTTCTCTCTGGAACACTGCAACAAAGCTGTGCCAACAAATGAATTCCCTGGACAGACCCTGACATTTCTTTCTAAACCACTGTTGTCTCAGCGTGTCAAATGCGCACTGCACAGATGCCCTGGCTTAAAATAGGCAGAGTGAGAAGCAGATCCAGCCCTGGGAGCTTCATCCAGGGGTGGTTTAGTCCTTATACGTGCCCTCAGGTGTTTTGTTAGGTGTTTTGTTAGGTGTTTCTTCTAATCTCTGTGATAACTAGGGCAGCTCATTTTCCCCCACTGAGGGAGCATCTGGCTATTTGTCTAAGAGAAGATGCTAAGAAAATTAGCGTCTGGTTCCATTTTAAATCTTCTTTCATCTAAGTTTTCAGGAAAGGCATGTATATGAGCAGAGTGAAGTAGATTTGAGAATCAAATTCAGAATAAAAATTATGAACATAGCAGAAAAAAACTCAGTTTGATATTATGACTAATTTGTATTTTGTTCCATTAATAAATATGTGCTCTATAATATGCTATAGATTTGGTAAAAATTTAGTATGAAACATACACATAATGTGTATTAAAATTTTAATTGATAAAATTACTATCCAGAAAATTTAGTAAAAGATACAAAGAGCATTTTAATTTTACCCCCTGACTCATCATTTAAGAGTTTGGTATTTTTTTCCTACCAGTATCTTTAATTCAGCAACTTAAAAAAAATAAATAAAAATCTTTATATTCCAAATATCTTTTAGTATTTTACTCGTTTTATTTAGCATTAAATATGCTTTGGCTTCTCATACTTTTCTCCCATCCAAGTACTAACTAGGCCTGACTCTGCAGACTAATTTTTGTAAAAGAGATTTACTGTCACTTTTGAAAACTTTAATATTTTGTCAAGTAAGTTAATTTGTTCAACCATTTTTTTATTGGTGTTATTGCCTGATATCTAAGTCGTTTTCACTTTTTCATTGATCAACTTCATTATTAAACTTTACGATTACCATTTAAATTTAGATATGTAAGAAACAGTAACCCTAAGAGGATATATTTATATATTGATATTAATTTATTTGGTTTCAAATTCTGTGAAAGCAGTGGTTCTTAAAATTTGAGTAGTGGCCACTTTACTATCAAAACATATATAAAAATGAACTAATATTAAAATATCATTATACAGAAATATATATACAAAGAGAAAAGGCAGTTTTGAAAGATTACTATTCTCACTCCTTCCGAAATATAAAAAGATTTACTTTGTAAGTCTCTCCTTATGTTTAAGAGGACTTGAGAAACCTGGTAAGTTGTACCCTCAAATATATTTTTGGTTAAAGAAGACAAAATGATTCATGGATCAAAGCATTTCTAAGTGTTTACCTCACCCCAAAAACAAAAAGTGTTACAGTGTGGTGACTTCCAGCTGATGATGTTTTCTTAATTGAACTAATATTAGATGTATGTTTTCCCTTTGTAATAATCTCCTGGAGCTAAATTGAGGCATTCCCTTAGGACGCTGGGTTGCTATGGTCCCCATCATCATGTGTTTCCATTCTGCTCTCAACTGAGTGGGAGCTGAAGACCAGCGGTAACCTCCAGGGCCCCAATATTACAAAGGATGAAACTGAGGCACAGGGAAGTTAATGACCTGACTGGTCAAATGATCAATCCTTGGCTGAACCAAGAGTTTTCAAATTTAAAATATTCCCAATTTCAATATTTATAGATTTAAAACTTGATTACTCATGCATACAATTCATTATTTCAGATGTGTGTTTGTTGGGCTTTCACTACGTGTCAGGCCTTGTTCTCGGTGTTACAGGGGCAACAGTAAACAAGACAGGACTCCCTGCTCTCTTGAAGTTTATATTTCAGGGCATTGAGTGGACACCGAAGAGGAAACAAATGCACAAGTAACCATTTCTAAAGAGGGTGGTGAGGAACTAGTGCTCCAGGGAGGTGAGGAAATAATACCTCCCTCCTCCCAGGAAAGGTTAGCCAAGTATAGTAGAAAAAAGGGCAGGACATGTCTAGAAGGTGATGCTGAGAAGAAGGGAAGGTGATGATGGTGCTTTGAGATAAAGAATTCATCTCAGTCCTTTGGTTCAAAGAAAAGGGGTAGTTAGGTATCAAAGAGAAAGGAAGATAGAAGCAAGATGACTAGAAGCCTTGTTAGTAAGATAGGTTTGCATAGTTTTTTGTTTGCTTTTTTGCTGCCCTGATTGGTAGTAAGTAATATGATTGCCCATCTCTTTCCCAATTTGCAGTCCCTAAGAGTGTGACCTCTTTTAGAAGATTGCCAATCACAGTGTGTTATTAGGAATGGTATTTCAACAGTTTGGTGTTGTTATGAGAAGTGATATTCAGCAACCCAATGAAATAGTTATTAAACAAGGCTCTACAACCAAGCAACTTGGTCAGATGAAAGGAAAACAAATCAAACCATTATAGATAAGAACTGCCCAAACTAATACATGCTGTTAGAAATAAAGATAGTTTTTACTTTTACCTTGAGCATGTGGGTGCTGGTAATGATTTATTCTTTGATATAGATGCATTCAGTTTGCAAAAAAAAAAAAAATTCCTCAAGCTATGCAGGTAAAATATTGGCATTTTTTTATATGTGGTCTATTCTTTGTTAAAAAAATTTAAGCAAGAAATAAAAGAAAAACTGGCAAATAAGCAATGTAAATATTAATGGTATAAAAAAACTTTTTAAGAAACAGAATCTTTTCAATACTTTACAGAAGCCCTAAAAGAATAGGCATAGAGAATGCATATCCAGAGGGAGGTGACAGCATGACCACAGAGGTAAAGCACAGACCAAATACATAGATTAAGAAAGGCGAACCATGCTTACCTCTAGCTCTCCTAGCCCAGAGCCTGCAAAGGTATCTCATCTGCATTCACGTGGCAGGTGAGTTGCAAGCCACCTCAAATCTGTTATAGTTGGACTTTAATTTTGATGTTGCTGCTGCTGCTTCTTCTTCTTCTTCTTCTTCTTCTTCTTCTTCTTCTTCTTCTTCTTCTTCTTCTTCTTCTTCTTCTTCTTCTTCTCCTCCTTCTCCTCCTCCTCCTCCTCTTCCTCTTCCTCCTCCTCCTCCTCCTTCTCCTCCTCCTTCTCCTCCTCCTCCTCCTCCTCCTCCTCCTCCTCCTCCTCCTCCTCCTCCTCCTCTTCTCAGCATCTTCATGCCTTAGAACAATGGTACTCAAGCCTCAAGCTTGAACATGCCTTAAAGTCACGAGGAGGACTCATTAAACCATAGATTGCTGGATTTACACAGAATTTCTCATTTAGTCTGGAGTGGGATCTGAGAATATGCATTTCTAATAAATCACAGGTAATATTGAAATGTGGGTTCCATATTTTGAGAACCACTGCCTAGAAAAATATTCTTGGCCTTTTTAAATTTATCTAGATGAACCTTATCTTTGTGACCCAAAAGAGAATTGAATTTCCAGATTGCGAGGGACCACACAGATTAGTTAATCTAGCCTCTACAAAATTTTGATCATCTGGTCTGTAGCGACATAGCTTCCTTCTTGTTTCCTTTTATTTAATTCTTATTTATCCTTCAAAGCTTATTTCAAATTGTGTAAGGCTTCTACAGTTAAAAAAGATGTTAATGATCTTCTCCTTCTGAACGTCTGGAGCACTATCATAGATGACACATGAATAACATCCATCATCTGGCCTTTTTATCATTTGTACACCCTTCTTCTGTCCAGCTAATTGAAGGTCCGATTCATACACAAACAACCCTCCACTTTCAAATGCACACATGCAAGTTTTGATGATTTTTATTTGTATGTCTACCAAGTGCCAGTTACATGGCTAATCACATAGTCTATGGTGCTTTAATTTTGCTCAGTAATCCTCAATAACATTTTGCCTTCATGTTGCTCCCAGTGCTGGTAGATTGACTTTTATATAGTAGATGTTAAATACCAGAGGACAGAGACTGTTTTCTCTTTATGTTAAATCTCCAGAACCTAACACAGAGCCTGACATATATTTTATGCTTGAAATAGATTATTTGTTGAATGAATGCATGATGTAGAGACCATTTTTGCCATGAAAATACTGAATATATAATATTCCCTAAATGTAAAATTTGTAGGTGACATTGGACTAGTGCTAATAAAAATAAGAATTTAGTTAAATAATTTTTCTATTCAAATCAAATTATATAATGCCACTGAGAGTACATACACCTACAGCTCAGCCAAAAATCATTCTTCCTTTTTTCCAAAATCCAACTACCACTTTATGTTAAGACCAGATTTAATTCTTATGTAAGTTTCTGGTTTGAATCACATAATTCTCCCACCTATCCTCCTCCAGACATTTTATCTTTTAGAACTGTATTTTTTGAGTGCTTTACAAGAGAAATAAAATCAAAAATAACTCTCTTGCCTTGGTGCATAAATGCATCACTTCCAGTGGATGTGACAGCAGTTTGTTGACAGTATGAAAATAGAACTAGTAAGAGCAGCTTCCAGATGCCACATATGATAAAATAACACACAAAGCAACAGGGTGGCCTTTACTTTTATTTTGTGTCCTGAGTGCTCTTCTCTTGTTTTCTCTTTTTATTATCTGTAATACCTGCCCTATGATTTAGTACTAACATCAGATGACCTAGCTATCAAACTGCTTTAGCAGATTAGCATTAATTAATTTAATTAGAAAAATATGTATTGAATGTCTAATAAGTACTAGGCACTATCTAATGGTCTATGACACAGTACATAAAAAAAAAAAAAAAACACAGAGCCTTGCCATCATGAAGCTTGTGGTCTAGTGAAGGAGCAAACAGACCATTTAATACACATATATAATAAATACATTAATGAGTTAATGTCAGGTAATGGCATATACTATGGAGAAAAAAATAACCTTGAGCTACATTTGACCCTAGAAGTAAATGTAGAGAAAAACTCTACCATGCAAGATACAGGAAAGACCATTCTAGGCAGAGGAAAAGCACAAACATAAAATTACCAATGAAACCCATGAGAGTTTACAGGTTTTTCACTCTAACGTTGTTGAATTTCTAAGAAAGTGTTTTAGCACCAAAAGAAAAAAAAGATAAAAACTAATTGCTTCATGGAGAAAATAATTGAGATGCTAAAATAGTTCAGAACTGCAACAAGTTATTTTTCTTGAAAGAATTCCAATAATGAAGGTGTTTTTTATTCTTTAATCATAGCTGTCATTCAAAATATTTAACAATTGATCAGAATGGACTTGATCAGGGATGCTGCTTAGAAGTTAGCTCTAGGAACATTATTATACAACATAAACATCAGTCAGTAAATACAGCACTGACTGGGAATAGCTCTGCAAAAGAATAATAGCCTTTCTTACCTTACAGCATCACAGCTATATTATCAGCATCATGATTTTTATATTTCTCTGTCATTTGTATAATTCTTTGCTATAGAGCAGGTGTCCTCAACCCCTGGGCCGTGGTCTGTGAGGAACCAGGCCGCACAGCAGGAGGTGAGCAGGGAGTGAACAAAGCTTCCCCTGTATTTGCAGCTGCTCCCCAGCACTAGCATCACCACCTCAGCTCCATCGGCAGGCATGAGGTTTGTCTCGACTTCTGGTGAAGACGCCTTCACTCTTAAAGACAACTGAGAATCAACAGAGGTTGCTCCTGTGGTTACAATCATTCCTATTTTTCTTAACACTAGAAGTAATTTTCTATGACTCTCACCTCCCTGGATTTTGTAAGCGTCTAATCAATCTATAATATACCATCATTTGTAAACACTTCATAATTTCAGAGATGATAAAAGTGCATTCTAGACATGATGAACTGCAATATCAAGAGGAATTTCTGTTTGTATGGAATCCCGACTGATACTATGTCCTAACATCATGTATAGCTCTGAGTTTCAAGATGAGCCTATTATTTCTTCACGTCCTTAGGATCAGCCCTGCTTCAGAATAATTGTTTCCACAGTGATTACTGAGTGAATACATAAATGAATTCTCTCTCTCATACCACACAAAACATACTCCCCCATACACACACACACACACAAAGAGAATCACAAAAATCCCATGATTGCTCACATCATTACATTATCTACTGTATTTCTGTTGTTAGTTTTCCCGGAACATTATGTAAGTAAAATGTTATATAAGTAAAGTAACTGGACATCTCAGAAAAAAAAGAAAATGAAAGATGGCTCATAATATTTAATTATCCCAGCGTGGCCTACTTTGTCGATAAATTAACAACCTACTTAGCAAGTGTATCATGTGTATTTTGCTTGGGTAAGTTCCCAGTAGTATAACTTCTCTTGTGTTAAAACTCTATTCTCAATTACATAAATGGTGAACTTTTTTAAACCACCATTTTCAAATATATTAGCCTGTGTCAATCTATGACATTTACCTTCTCTGCATTTGATAATGACATTCTAGGCTTCCTTGAACTTGCTCCTCCTTAATTCCCCTAAGGCTATGACACTGAACTTCTTTCAGTTTCTCTCATGATAACTTCCCAATTAGTTCTCCAAGTTTCTTTCTCTTCTTTTTCTTTTTTTTTAAGGTATCATGTACATTTCAGCTTTCTTAGTCCCCTAGCAAAAGAGGAACAGTACTCGACTTGAATTTCTGCCAAGTCTAGTGAAGTCTCCCAACTCACTGATTTTAAGCAATTAAAGAGAGATGTAAATATCCACAGCTGCCAATCAATTGATTTTCTACATTCTGGTATATTTTGCAGATTTGATGGGTGCAGTTTTCTTTTCCCCACAGACCACAGCTGCAAATTTGCAACTTCTGAATTTCTGTTCATTTGCCATTTGAAAATTTTGTATGGAAAAAATTACAACTTTTTGTGCTGAAAAAAAAATGTCAGCATTCCCCATAAGTACCATATAACACAAGTATAGTACAGAAATAAGACCAATGGTTTAGTTGATAAGAAGGAGCTCCAAAGGACTTTAAAACATCCCCTCCCCCCAACCATTTCTCTCCTCTGATACCTGCATAAATCAGTTTGGCCATAAAAATGGGAGTACCCAAAGTGATAAAATTTTAGTGTCACAGAAAAAGCCTTCTTTCAGCATCTATATTCCCTTATGCTTATTCTATATTGCAACTTTATACCCATGCCTACATGTGACTACTTCTACTTATTAATATTTTATAAGTGGTTATTTTTCCCCTGTGGTCTGAAAAACAAACTTTTATTAATTCTTGCTTGGATAAGGTCATTTATATACCTTTTCCTCCTGTGAAGGTATTGTTTTATTAAATATTTTTGTTCAGCACCCCCAACGTGCCAACATTTAGAGCAAGATACAGTTCCTGACTCTAATTACTGGTATTTGACTCTGTAATTCATTTATCTCACAAATTCTTTCTTTATTCACCTTTTCATGGTTCACAATAACTTTCTGTTTTCAAATAACATGATTTGGGGTTGCAGTGATTGCCTTTAGAAGGAGAATGGGGTTAAGATCTTTGATAGTTCTTTAACATTCTTTAGGTAGCAAGGAAGATGAAAGAGAAGCGGTCCAGGAGAAAGGGGAAAAGGCACGGTTATTAACAATGTTTAGTTTATTCAAATATTGTTGAACAGCTAAGAAATGCAGCTAAAAAAGAGGTTTCAAGCTGTAAAACACATCAAAGATCAATAATTAAATCTAATCCACTAGCAGAAATTTATACAACAAATTCTATGTCTATTCCTGAAAAGCAGCCACTGTCCTCTCATTCCATTCAGTCATAATGCCTTAATGCGGAAAAATACCATTCCGACAGAAAAAGATAGAACTATTTAAAGAAGCAATGTAGTTAATGAGACTTTCAGCACCCTCTTTACTGCATATGAGGGAGGCAGATGCCTAGGGACTGGCAGTAGATGTGTCCTCATTTGCCTACTTCTAGGTCCATAATCAAAAACCTGTAGAAATGAGGTGCCTGTGACTAGAAAATACCTTTGGGTAGAGAACCAAGGGAGGAGATAAGTGGCCTTATCAGCAAAACAACCACATACGCAGTCATCCTGACAGAGCAACTGGCAATAATCAAGCAAAACAACACATGTCCAAGAAACAGAAGACGTCAGAATAATGAGCATCAGGACAGAAAACGAGGCCAGCCCTGATAACACCACCCAGAGCAGAAGCAATAACTGAGCACAGAAGCAGTCATTAACCTTGATGGTTGTGGAGAGAAAGTGATGGGCTTGGAAGTGTGGACAGAGAGCTAGACTTTTGAGCCACAGGAAGAATAAATTCTCTGCAACACAAGATTGCCTGTTTGATTTGTTTTTGTAGTCTGCAAATAAAACATTCCATATGTTTCTGATTGTGAGTGAAATGGAGGGGAAAATAAAACATCCTACTTTCAAAGTGAGGTCCAAATGTTCTCGAACATCTCTTTCTGTAGATGGGGATTCTATTATGGTGTCCAGACATATTTTGACGGACAGGGCGTGCAATTCATAAAACATTTGTACAGGTCTCTGAGCACTGTGACTCCTTTCTGAAACGTATTTAAATTCTTCCATTTTGTGTATGGGGAAGTATAAATTTTAAATATTATTTGGACATGATTGATTACACATAATGTTAAATTTTAAAATTGTGATGACTAAAACTTTTTATTATTAGGTATGAAAGCGAATTTCAGATAACACCAACAAGTTTATGTTTGGGACACAAAATGAAGCTGAAAATACAGGGAAATTCTGAGACCTCAGGAAAATGCCCAGAGTAGCCATTTCCTTTTGACTATTTTTTTCTTATTTAATTTAAAAACATTCATTACATGTAATTTTGGTGAGGAGTTTATTGTATTTTAACGGGTGTCTATTTTTTAAATTATTTTTTAGCTAAAGACATCACAAGCCATTTTCCACCCCAAGATTGTCTAAGTAACAACCCATAATTTATTCTCATTTTTATGGACTGTAATCTTATACTTAAAAACTCACTTAAAAATAACTTTGGCGCATGGCACGTGGGGAGACCCTACTCACTTTTTTCTAATTAGCAAACTTCTTCAATATAATTTAATGAATAACCTACCCCTTTACTAATGGTTTCCGATGTTCTATAATGATATTAGATATTAGTAAATATATTTCAGGCATTGGGAGTGTTTCCAGGCTTCTGCTGTTACACCATTCTGGCTGTTGATTCTTGGGGTCTCGCTATATATTCTACTCACTGTCACTTTATAATGCTTTTTAATAGCTCATTGGGGAAGTCTCACTACATTGTCCTTTTAATTTTCCTTCTTGGGTATATATGCCTTCAGAGGTCTGTAGAAATATTTTGTTCAATTTAAAAACATTACATAGGAATAGATTTAAATTAAAATAAAATGTATAAGTCGACTAGGGAATTTTAGTAAAATTAAATTCCATATCCATTCTGGTCTCCTGCTGCAATTCCAATATACCCAGGAATGTCCCACCTTAGATTTCTCTCTGCCTCAGACAATCTTCCCCAGATATTGACAAAGCTTGTCCCCTCGCTATGCTCAGATTTCTGATCAAACGTCATCTTTTCAGAAAGGGCTTCCTTGACCGCCCATTATCAAATAGGACCACCCCTCTCACACCCCATCCTCCTGACCTACTTTATTTTTCTTCATAGTAATTCTTATTACCTGACATTTATGTTATATACTTATTTCATTTTTAATAAACATATAAAATATATATATATTTATTTCAAGTAAACGAATATGTATATAACAAAATGTCCAAGCAAAGAAGATTCTTGTGTATCAACTGAAAATTCCCCAGCTCCTAGAACAGTGTCTGAAACATCATATATTCTTCACAAATACCATTCGGTAGCTTGTGAGTCCTCCACAAGGTCACTCTAATGGGCGGCTCCTCAGTCTCCAACTTTCCAATTGCAGCTCTCCAAGTGTTTTCCTGAATTCTTTCTTTGTGGGGGTATGTGAAGTGGGACATTGTTTCACATTTAAACATTTACTGCCTGCAAATATCCTTCCATGTCCCTAACTCCTTATAGTTCTGTAGAGACTCTCTGAAATTACTACACTCAGCCAATAATAGGCATTTCCCTCCAATTGCTTCCCAAAGCCTGTCTTAAATTTTGAATAATAAACTGATGTTTAGAAAGATCCTACCAGAGGCCAAACATCACACTGGGAACATCTTGTAAACAGGCTTCTTTGAGCCTTACAGTGATCCGGCCAGGTATGTTGTATCAACTCCCATATTATTAGATGGAAAACCATAGAGCTGAAAAAAAGTTGTCTAGGTGACATAGCTAGGATAGAGTAAATCCAAGATTGGGACATAATTAAAAACTTCACAGCCTGATATATATTTTTTCTCTCTCTCAGGAGCTGCGTTATCTACCCACAATTAGCTAAACTGCAAAGTGTGAGGTCACAGTCACCGAGACAATCCTCATTTCGGACATCAGTTACAAGTGTAAAGAGGTCCCAAAATGAACTTTAATTTCAATAATTCAGTAGAAGGACTTAAGGAACACACTAAAAGTAACTATACTCAGAGTTAGGTTTATTACAGAGAAAAACCACCAAAGATACACATAGGGCAGAGTCTGGGAGGGTTCCAAATTCAAATATTCAGGACATATTCTCCCAACTTGGATGTGTGACAATTCTCATAGAGTATTGCCATCCGAAGAATTTCACTCAAGCCTTAACATCCATGATTCTTACTGGGGCTTCATTACTTAGGTATCACTGACTGATTAATTGCCTCTTTAGTTAAACTCAGTCTCAAAGTCAACTGATTCTGTATGACTTAAATCACATGATCGTACTTTTGATTGTGATCAGCCCCCATCCCTAAGACTATGCTGTATGGCTGGCTGCACCCTAGGAATCAGTGCAAGCCTTCACCTTAAACAAATGCACCCCGAAGGGTATGGCATACATTGCCTCCTAGAAGCTGAGGATAATAGCTGTCTCTTTGGACAAGGCCAGTTCTTTACTACCAAGACCTGAATTGCCCAGCAGCCTTCAACATCATCTCGTAAAGAAAATATGGCCCATTATCGTGGCCAGGGTTCTTTGCCAAGTTACACAAACAAACTTAGACTTGTGGACCCAGGGAAGTCACTGAAACAGACTGGAGACAGGCTGACACACACACAGACCAGACTTGATCGTCATGTCAGCTGTTTCCCCGAGTGCTATGCTCCATCTCTCAAAGCTAGTTATAGTCTTGGCAGGTTTTTACGGTACTAAGTTGAGAAAAAGCTCAGATGACAGTGAAAGTGAAACATCAGGACTGTAAACTGCTAATTGCCAATTCCATATGTTTGCAAGGCAAACAACAGTGAGGACTACCAGTGGTGAGAAATCACTAAAGTTTGTACTTACACAGCTAGCAGAAAAATGGAATTTTGTAAAATCATATCTATCAGGAATCTGTCCTCATTCCCAAATCAAGAATCCTTAATGTAAAGATCTCAGCATGCCCAGGCAATTGTTCTATATTTCTATGTATTCTATCTAAACTTTTCTCTATGTTTTTGGAATATAGCCCTGATGAGCAAGGTAATACTGTACATCATAAAAGTAATTAACTTAGACCTTGAACTTAGATTGCCTGAATTTAAATTCAACTTATGATTTTTACCAGTGGAGTAATTCTCAATATATTGTTTAATCTTTCTGAATGTCGGTTTCCTCATCTTTACCATACCTAATCTATAATGTATTTTTTACAGCAGAAATGCTCCATATATGCTATCAAGTATTATTATCACTAAAGCATTAGGCTGAAGCAAAATGCTTTGGCTGTTTACTATGCCTAATCCAAAATGTCTCATTGTTAACTGAGTTTAAAAGCAGCTCAGCTACTGCTGTAGATATTTTGAGAATCAAAAATCTCTGACTAAGGGATCAAAACATTGTTATCACTAGTTGGTGTAAAAGAAAAGGATGGAAGGTGTGAGAACGTTGGTGTGGCTCTTACCAAATAAATGAATGTCAATTTTTAAAAGAATAAATAACTGTAGAAATGCAAAATGTAATGGTTAATAGTGTTTAGCATAGTCCCTTCTCCAGCCTCTCCAGGGACCTCCATGGGGATGCATCTCCACTGAGAAGAGAGAGAAATGTTATGTTTCTGTTCTCTTATGAATAACTGAATAGAGAACCATGAGGATTTTTTTTTAATCCACAGAGGAAAAGGAGTTGAGGCTAGCACTTGGTTAAAAAGAAAGTTAAACTCCTTAGGAAGTCCTTTTTTTTTTTCCAGTTGGAGGTTGACGCTCATTAATCGCTGGTTTTAAAAATCTCTCCTCTTTACTCCTCTTTGGTAAAGATGGGCTGCTATAATCACCTTGCTAATTGCTCTTTTATTTAAAATAAGAGTAGAAATAGTTCATTGACAAAAATACATGGTTAATTGTATTTATTCTTAAATATGAATAACAATAACAATAGTAAATAACATTCATGATACACACATTTAATTTGCTATTATAGCACATATGATACACATAATATGTTAAATTATTTCTATTTACAAATTATACATTTATAACTATACATGTCATATAATAGATAACACTTCCATTTTCATTGAATTTTTAAATGTGATTTATACCACACACTTGTTCTTTAATATCACTCCTAGACAATTCTGGTAGCCTCGATTTTTAGTAAAAGTACAGAGATTCTGTGAGGATACATGATTTTTTAGTGTCACACACAGTAATTACAGAGCTTGTATTGAGTCTGGATCTCACAAAAAGGCCCATGACTTTGACAATATCCCATTTTAGAATAATTTAGAGAAATCGCTGTCATATTTGGAATGCTTAACATATACCAAAATCTTAATAAGTGTCAAATATTGTGTTCAATGTTTCATTTTTGTTATCTGAGGAAATAGTCTCAGGAAATCAAATGAGTTGATCAGCTTTGTAGTAAGGATCTTTCCAGAATATGCCATCCCCTAAAACCGTCCTTCACATTAAAGATGCCTATGTTATTTTGAAGACATTTGGAATAGTCTCAGCATACTGACATCAGATGTATCAAAACTCCAGCCACCATCAAAGATCAGGAACCAAAATTTTAAAAAGACCTAAATTTTATAATACATGAGCCAGAATTTTATTGCCAATCAGACACATTTGTGGTTCTCTTTGAATCCTAAGTCATCATTTGATTCCTCTATACTTGGAATGTGTTATCAATAAAGAAGTAAATTAAATATGTTACAGTACATCTGTAAATGACATTAACTATATCACCATGTCGAGAAGCTTAGCATACATGCTCAATGGATGCTATTACTGTTCAGCTGTCTTACTTTCAAAAAAGGGCATTATCACACAGAATAAAAGCAGTTTGTCATCTTAGAGGAATCAAAGAGAATCAAAACCTGAAATCTGCCCTGATTTCAACTTCTTAGAAAAATTCAGTTGTTCTCATCTTAGCATGTAATCTGGACCTCCGTAAAGGCCCTATTAACATTGATTTTTTATCTATCTGTCATATGCCAATGCTCACTTGCAATGCACTTGACATTTGGCTGTCATAAAAAATGGGATTGGCAAATTTGTGTCAACTTAACTTTTAACCAAATGCTATATAATTGAATGGGAAAGCAATGTTAACCGAATGCATTTGATTCTAGTCTATGTGCTCAATGGGCTAACATTTTAGTGTGTTCTCTCTTAAAATTCTAATGCACGGCAAATCAGTATGTAAATATCAGCAATTCTGCAGAGATTTTCAATGTAAAGCCCTATGATAATGAGCATTATCCCAAGAAACTAGAGGTTTTCCTTTCCCTCTAAAATGTAAATCAGGGAATACTATTGAAAAGCAGATCAACTTATGAAGTTGTTTGGGGACTGAGCTGTTAAGAGATAAAAAGTTTCTAGGCCAGGACCTAAGGCCAGCGATATAAATAGTAAATGAATTAGTTCCTTTTAGAGACACTTACCTACCTCAAATGATAACAAAACCACTTTAAACAAAATCAAATCCCCAACAACAATAAAATCCAGATTCAGAATGTTGACTAAGGGAAATACAAAAACTATATGTTTTACAATCGATGCAGCAAAAGTGTTCTTATTCAGCCTATTTTGGAAACATGTTTAAAGATAAAAATGTCCTCCTCATCAGGCATTTCAAAAGCATGACTGAATATTTGTTGCTGACCTTTATTTGTCAAGAAGTAAGGAAATGGTGGTAATCTGATGAGAGTCATTTTAACTTTGGGTTCATATTCACTGTCCTACATCAAAAATATTTTATTCAAGGATAGTTCATTGTTAGTCCTACTAAAATATTGAGTAGATGATGTGGAGTAAAAGAACTATCCATCTTGGTCTAGCCCCAGCACTATTATTTATTTACTATATAAACTTTCTTAAGCTTGATGTACTATAACATGGAATAAGACAGAATTTATTCTTCTAAGTGGTATTACAAGAACTAAAGATAACATGATTTAGCAAATATAAAGTACTGTATAGATGTAAGTAATCCTATTGACAGCATCTTGAATTTATTGTTGGCTACAGAATGAACAGTGCCCTGCTCCAAAGTTTGAGAAGTATCTTGTCTTCAGTCAATATAAATATACTGCAAAGGGGTACCTCCACATTTAAACTGTATTTTAAAATCAGCCCATGAAAGTGGTTTTGAAAAGTTTACTTTGCAGTTTCTCTTGTATCTAAGGACATTTTCCTCTTGTAAAATTCCAGGGCATTTCAAATAAAGAAAGGTCATTTAGCTCATCTGGTAGATTATAGCTGTGATCCATTTCCCAATGAGAAGCAGAGGAAGCGTTTTTCAATGTGTATCAGGGAAAAAACTCTTAGACCATTAGGACTAAAACATTGCATATGCCACAAGCACTAGGCACCTAATTTCATCACAGACGATTGATGATTCTGCCATCCAAGCTGAATCGGGCCCAGGACACTGAGATTCGGTGCTGCAGTAAGGAGGCAGGCCCACTGCAACCGTCATCCAGTTTAAAAAATATTTTATTGACACATAGAGTATTCAGAGTCATAAAAATATATCATGTTTATCACTGCTTTTATGGCATGAATAGATATGACACAGGGGCATTGAGCCATACAGTATTAGACAAGCATTTATTTCACCCTAAGCTGCTAAGAATAATGCAGAGTTCAGCTTCTATCCTCTGAGCAGACAGGACAGATTTCATCACAAATAAGCATTTAAGAAAAACAAAAAAATCAATGCAGATGCATATATTAGTGAAATGTCTTGATTGGGTTTTGTACATGCTAAGCAAGCCTGTTAGTAACCCACTAGTGCATTTCTGCCAAAGTCGTTAGATTGCTAAAACTGGAGATTTTGGAAAATGATCATCTTCCCTAGACACGGGAACAAAGCCAGGAAATTTACCTTTGAGGAATTTGACTAACACCCATAGTTTATGATTACGTTATCACCCAGGCTCTGGTATACGTTTTTATGGAGAGCTATTTCCTGAAGAATTATGATCCAAGATATTTGGTTTTGCGTTACTGAGTGGACAAGCAGATCTAGATTTTAAAAAACAAACACAGCTTTCAGGATATAGAGCCAGGTTAGGGCAAAGTTGGGGGTGGGGAAGTGTTATACTGAGGCCAGGGAGAAGACTGAGATTTGCATATAAATGGCAAGTGTAAGTAAGTGGAAAGGAAGCATTAAGAAATTTGCATCTGATTTAAGCCCTGTCCTTATTCAGCAGAATGCACTTATCACAACTTGTTGGGCTGCCTTAGAATGGAAGCCAGGAGCAAAGACAAAGTTGAATAAGATGAGGAGAAATGAAGTATTTATAAACACAGATTACATAGTTGTCAGGTGCTCAGAGTTCTCAAGCCCTTCCCATGGAGTGATCCATATCCAACTGGCTAAGTGTTTAGCTTACCCGGAGGCATGGAAAATCTCTCGTTACTGCACCCCCAGTCTTATAGCCTCCCAAAAGTTTGTTATTTTTCTTTTGAGACACAATCAGACTATTTTTTTTTTTCCGTCTGTGAAAGCACAAGTATATGACTTTTTCTTCTAGGTGACTTATGACCTTCCAGGCAGGAACCATCTCATTATTGTGTATATTTCCCATAAGTCCAACCATCTCATGATGCTGCAGCAAATGGCGTATGTGAGGCCCTAAAGAAGTAGTGAGTGAATGAATAAAGAAAGGAAAGCTGTGATGCAGAATAGCATTATTATAATGCTCTGCCTTCTGAGTGCTTCCTTCATGAATTAGATGCATCACCATCAATAAGAACTGTTGAAAATAGAAAATCTAGAGAAGACATGATTTCCTTAAGAAAAAAAAATAAATATTACCTTTGTTGCAAAACTACCTACCTATTCCTTGTTCCTAATCTTTCTTGATTTTCTTTGGGTTTCAGACAAGCATACATAGTCTCAAAAAGAGACAAGCAGTAGAGGATATACCTACAGCCTAATATCAAAGAATAAAGCAAGAGAGGGTTTTCTTGTTGCTAAAAATAAAGGTATACATTATTTTGGTTTATTGTGTTTAAAATCCGGTGTCAGCTGCCATATAATGAGCTAGGCAAACAGCAGGTCTCTTTTGTAATAACCTAGTAAGACATATTGAATTCTCTTCTGTATTCTAGAATGAACACCACACGGAAGAAGTAGTTCGCCTCCTTTGCACTATGGAGTCATTTACCTGTTCAGGATGGCTTGCTGGAGGATTGTAAAGAATTGCAGGCAGGCGCTTTTCCCTTGGTGGAACAATTGCTCATACAGAGTTTAACTAGTCTTTATGGCTTCCAAGATACTTCTGAAGTGTGCTATTTAAAGGAGGGGGTGGGGGAGTTGTTTTCAACCAAGATGTATAAAAAAATAAAAAGGGAAAATGATGTATGTTTCATTTTGTTTCTAATTTTAAAGCAGCAGTATTTAAAGAGGCATGCCCTGGAGGCTCACTACTTTATGTCTTGGGTGGCAGAGTGCTAAGTTGTATCACGGAACAGTCCTTCGAGAATCACCTGCTGTGTAACCTTGGCAAGCTACTTGACTTCTCTGTTGTCTCAGCTTCTTCATCTATAAAACAGGGGACAATGAAATAGTTATTTCTAAGGCATCAATAAGTTGGCCCATCTAAAGCACTTAGAACACTGCCTACCATATAGTAAGCATTCTGTGTTAAATGCTATTTGTGAGGTCAAAAGGTTATTTTTGACAGCACTGAACAAATTTCGCTTTTCTTTCTTCTTTTGCATTCTGGTTCACAGCACAACAAAATAGCTCTCCATGATGAACTCTTCAACCCAACCACTGCCATTGTCCCCCCATTCAGAATTCTTTTACTTTCATCTTTTCAATGCAACAAAGTTCCTGTTAAAAATGTGAGCATTTAGCATTTACTTAAATACTTATCATATTCAGAAAATCAGAGAAATCACCTGCAGGAGTCAATGAGATTCCACTGCCCACTGAATGGAGTTCCAACTCCTTAGGTTATGCTTCTAGTATGCACACACCTAATAAAGTGGTCCTCACTGTTTCCATCCATCATCCCCTGCGGTCTTCATCCACCATCCTTATGCTATACCCAGTGCAGACTATTTATCATTCTTCATACATATCTGAGCCTTTTGACCTCTGTTCCTTCTACATGGAATGACTTCCTCCTCCAAATCTTTTTTTTCTCCAAAGCTAAACTTATATGTTATTTCCCATGAAAGATTGTACTTGATTCGTCCAGGCAGAAGAAATTACTTTCCCCTCCAGGTAATGATGTCATTTTCTCATGCCTTCCTAAGGGAAGTTTTACTCTAAGCCTCACTTATTAGCGTATCTGTTCCACTTCCACCCATAAGCCATTTGCCTCCCCAAAACTGAAACAGAAGCACTGACATCATCCTTGCCCATAATAGACCTTTTCATAAATGCGTCATGAATTCGGAAATCTACCTATCTCACACATAGAAACAATGGATTTGACAAAAGCCTCCATTTCTAACGCAAGAAGTATTTAATTTACATCTCCTAAAATTTATTCAGGGAATGTTTATTCAGAAACAAATATTTCCGGGATTTTGAGCCTGGTGTTAGGTATATAAAGATTCACGTCTCTGACCTTGAAGGGTTTGAGACATTTGCAGCCTCTTCTGGAAGACTGTATTTAAATAGATACATTATAGTTTGGCAAGTTATAATGTGTGTCATAGATATAAATAACTGTGCCTGAGGGCCATTTACACAGGCTTCACGAGAAAAGTAGCATTTGGAATAAATCCTGGAGGAGTTATCCAGGTTAAGCAATTGAGAATGGCAAACAAATGGAGGGAAAAGCATAATCAAAGCATTAAGTTATGAAAATAACAGGTAAGTAATAATTAGAAGAATAATCGGCATTTGTTAGGCACTTGTTATATGTCAAGCACTATGCTAATCTCCTTAATTGTCATCGTAAACCTAGGAGTTAGGCACAGTTATTACTCTCATTTTACCAAAGAAGACAAAACTGAACAGTGGTATTTTAGGGTCCTCTAGAGAAACAGAACCAACAGGATCTCTCTCTCTCTCTCTCTCTCTCTCTCTCTCTCTCTCTCGCTAGATGAATAGATAAATAGACAGAAAGAGAGAGATTTATTTTAAGAAATTGGCTCATGAGATTTTGGAAGCTGGAAAGCCCACAGTACTCAGGGCAGCCTGGCAGGCTGAAGGCCCCGGGAAGATTTGCAGTTTGAGTTTGAAGGCTGCCTGCTGGCAGAATTCCCTTTAGGGAGGAAAGGTCAGGTTTTTTTTTTTCTCTTGAAGTCTTTGATTGATTGGATAAGGCCCACTCACATTATAAAGAGTAATTTGTTTTACTCAAATTCTACAAATTTAAATGTTAATCCTAACTAAAAAAATACTTTCACAGAAATATTTAGAATTAATGTTTGACCAAATATCTAGGTACCTTGGCTTAACCAAGTTGACACATAAAATTAACCATCACATATGGCCTATAGTGTTAAGGTCATTTGGTGAAATTCATGTAGCAAATAAGTGTTAGAGTTACTTAAATTACTTAGTTCTCAGATTCAGGAACAAGTTAAATTTCTGGGAAAAGCTAAGTCATATTCAAGCCAGAACTTTTAAGGCAAAGCTGAGCATCAGAAGTGGAAAAACTAGTTACAACTGTCAAATCCAAATGGTTAGGCCAAGAGTTGGAAACTGAGTAGAAACAGAATCAATGTGGGAGCAGGTGCTGAACAGGAAGAGGCTTAGCAATGCCTGATCACCTTCTTGGGCACCCAAATGCATGCATGCATTGGCATATTAGTCTGAATTATGAGAAAAGTGGGCTTTAAGGCAGGCTGACAAGAGTCTGGCCAACCAACAAAAAGATTGTTGTAAAAAGCCAGACCACAAATTGTGAGAATTCAAACTAAGTATAATAATAAAATGGCTAATACAGATGTGAAACAAAACAAGTTCAAGTTTACATAGCCAGCAAATGGCAGAACTCTTGCCCCTATTCTGCAATTACATTTAATTAGTTAACACTGGCCAGGTTCTCAGGATTTCTAGACATGGAAGATAAGAAAAGAGATAAAGAAGACATTAAATCCATCCAGAAAAAATTCAAAAAAGACATTCAATGAGAAATGCTAGACAATAGCTATGGTGTCATGCTAACAAATTTACAGATTTACAAAGCCTGAAAAGATATGAGAAAAAATAATTAGCTACATTAAGACATTATCCTATCTTGTACTAGAAAAAAAGTATTTTAAATAGATGAATATAAAGAATGAATAAAAGAAGGATGAATGTAACTTTATTGATTAACAAGGCACTGTGCTGTGCCCTTAAAAATATGTAGTCTAATAGATTAGATATTATCTAAAACAAGAGTTTGTATCATTTTACTTCAAGAAGATTAAGCAGATCGCCTTAGGCCCCATGGTCGCTGATGGCACATCTGGTGAATGAGCCCAGAAATGACTGTTTTCAAATCCCATGTTATTTTCATTTCAATCAGGCCACCCTCTGAGGGAAGAACAAGCCAGGTAGGTACCTGCTGAGTATCAGAAAGGTGTCAATTCATTAACGTTTTCTTTTTTTATAATAAGCTTTGTTGAGAACATTAAAAAAGTTTGTCACCTGCTTCTAGGACTTTAGTCTTGCAGATATATTTCATAAATGATTCTAGAACCTAGAACACATATCTACCGTCTACTCTGCACCATAGAAAACCTGGAATAATCCTACCAGTGGGGAAATTAAACCTGTCCCAAGAATGTCCCCTCACTCTGCCCTCATATTTTTCTGTCACAGATGATTCTATTGGCAAAAGCCCAACTAGATGTCCTCTGGTTGTAGGGCAGATATCTCTGTGTGGGGGACGCTCATGGCAGTGCTGTGTTCAATGAGTTATTGCTCTCCTTCCATCTCCTGATTAGAGGGCAACTTCCCATTGCATCTTAGTGAACCAGAGCACAAAATACCAGCCTGCTGTGTGTATCATTCATATCCAAAGTAAGCTTTAAAAACCCAGATAAAGAGTTCAATAAATTTAAGGAAATTGTAATTGCTCATAAATTATAAACACTTCAGCTGTCTCTATATTTTTCTATCAGCATATAAACATGATAAAAGCCATAAAACCGATTATTTTATAAACTATAATATGGTAATGTAGTTAGAGAATTTACATAAACCATTTAAACTTCCAAGTTAACCGATAGGGAACTTTTACTAAAAAATCATTTTAAATTTACACTTTTAAAAATTTTAGATAAAGACTTAAAATTGCATTTTACTTTAAAGACCTCTTAATATTCATGTCTGCATTGCCTGATTTTGACATAAAATATTATATGGTATCTGTAGAAACCATAGAGAAGTGAAGGAATCTTCACAATACGAAGATTCTTTTTAAATCTAGAAAAGAATAGAAAAATACACGTAACATTGACACAATCACCTGTCCAAAGACCAGCGTCTGAACTGTTACTCAGCAAAAACTTTTGGTGCACCCTTTATGTGCTAGTCTCTGGGAATTCAAAGTAATCAAGATAAAACACTGTGACAGAGGAAAACTTAGAAGGGAGTAAAAGACAATTAAGCAAGCAGTTTTATGCAAAATAACCAATGCATTAAACATACGTAGATACCTAGATAGATGGATGGGTATTTGGACTGGCAGACAGGTAATAAATGGTTTTATGGACTGAATTTTATGCCTCCCAAATTTACATATTGAAACTTCAACCCCCAATTGTGACTATATTTTGAGATGGGGCTTTTAAAGAGGTAATTAAGGTTCAATGAAGTCATAAGAGTGGGGCTCTAATCTGATAGGACTGGTGTTTTTGTAACATCAGAGCTCTCTCTCATTAACTCTCTCTCTCTCTCCACATACAGAGGAAAAGGCATGTGAGGACATGGTGAGAGATGGCTGCCTGCACTCACTAGAAGCCAACCCTGCAGACATCTTGATCTTAGACTTCTGCCCTCCATAACTGTAAAAAAATGAGTGTCTTGTTGAAGCCACCCAGTCTGGGATATCTTGTTATAGGAGTCCAAGCCCTCGAAGACAGATCGGTATATGGATAGGTAGATAGCAATGTGGAATCAGAGGGTAGATTATCAAAATCTCTGATTAGCTGATAAGGAAGACTTCAAAGGGACACTCAGTAGTTGTTCTTTGATTGGCTTATTTTGTTATACATGCAATACATACTTATTTTAAGCTTACACCAATGTAGAAGACATATAAAATTTAAAAACATAAAAGCGTTCTACTTGAGCCCAACTCTTCAATGGCAGGCACTCTTAAAGGGCTCAATGTTGTACTTCCAGACCATTTGATGGCAGCCAATTGTCAAAAGCGAGAAGGCATTGCCTACAGGATACCTGAAAGGTAGAGCAGATGGAACAAAGCAGAGGATATGTGCAAAAGCAGAGAGATAGAAGCAGAGAGGAATGAACCAGAATCTCTCATTCAGGGAACTGAAGGCAGATTTGTTACACAAAAGTTAGCATAAATCAGGCCATTAGATTACACATGAAATGGCAGGCATCACATTATGAGCATATTATGGAGAATTGGGCTAGAGACAGAAACACATCGTTCATAAGGGAAGTGAAACAGTTTGTAAACATAAGGGAAGATCTTCAAGTTCACGAGAGGCATGTCAATTAAAACTTTACTGAGATACTGTTTCTCATCTTTCTGATTGGCAAAAATCCAAAAGTTTTACAGAATATTCTCTTGATATAGTGGTATGAATCCATCACTCTTACATATTGCTGCTGGTAATAAAAAAATAGTACAACTTTATATAAAAAAGAATTTGACAATATCTAGCAAAATTACATAGATAATTACCCTTTGACCTAACATTTCTCCTGGAAATATATCACAAAGATACACTGGTAAAATATAAAAATACATGTAAACAAGAAATTCAATATGAAATTTTTTTGTCATGGAAATATACTAGAAATAACCTTAATTTCTGCCAATAAAAGACTAGTTGAATAAATTGGTATTTTCACAAAATGGATCACTATACTCCGTTTTGGAATGCGGAATGATTCTATGCAATACTGGGAAGTGATTGCTGGGATACATAAATGAATAAGAAAGAAAGCAAAATGAAAAAAAAAAAAAAAATATATATATATATATATATATATATAACTAGCTTTTATCCTTCAAGAGGGTTTACCATATAGAGAAAATATATGTATATCTAATTATTTTAAAAAATTAAAAAACTATAAAAAAATTTTAATGGCTACCAGTTGGTGAGACTGGAAAAAAAATTTGAAGGAGACAGGAATAAAAGATAAGCTCTTTTGAATATATTTTTGTAAACTTGACTTTGGCACTGTGCAAATACTTTATGATTATTCAAAGTAAATTAATAAGTTTATAACAAACAATAAATTACAAATTAAAATGAGAAGAAAATGAAATGAAAGAACTTAAGTATATATAAAGGTAATTGTCACAATGACACAAAATAAAATTATTTCAAAATACTTCAATGAACCCAGTAATTTAACTAAACATTATAGTGGCATATACCCAAAGAAAAAAAGAAGTGCAAAATGAAACAAAACAAACAATACTCACACTTTTTTAATAATCACCTAATCAGCGTGTTGATGGTGGAGCTGATAGCCATTCTGGGCCTGTGATCTGTAATATTGGGGGATGAAGTAAATGAATAATTTCATTGGTGCCTTGGATGACTGTGATTTACAGCATGAGAGAAAGAACATATGGAAAGACCGATGAAGTTAAGTAAAAACCATATTGAATTGGAAGTAATTGTATGAAACTACTACTGTATAAATGTTCCCTTTAAAAAATATGCACTTTATAGAGCTGTTCATTAAAAAAGGAATAATAGCAATTAATAGCCCAATAGCAATAAGCCCTTTTCTTATCTGTGTTATAACCTTTAAAGAGTATTAAAGTGAACCAAGGCTCCTTAGAGAAACACCTAAATCCAGGTCTGAGCTAGAAAGAGGCAAACTGTTCTCATTGCAAAGAAGCTAATAAAGACTAAGTTGGTCATATCTAATGACTCAGGAGCCAACAGAAAAAAGTCCCACTGACCCCATATGGGATAACTTGAATAGCATTAAAGATAATCGCAGTAGATTGAAACATGAAGTAATCTTATCTGTTAAATCTGTGAGTTCATAATTTTACAAAAATATATCTTATTGGTTATCTTTCTAGACAAATTCTCATTGTTCACATTTAGAGAATTTTAGGGCACAAACTCATCAGTTGGAAAACTGCTAAATAAAAGTACATATTGAAACATTTATAAATATTGACACGTTTATGTTGCCTCCCTTTACAATATCTGCCTCAGGTCACCAAGTAACTGATGGGTGCTAATTTCTCTATTTAAGGTAGTCATGAAAATAAAGGGCTAGTACAATTAGAAGAAATTAGAATTTTATTCATAAATAAAGGGAATTAAGAACTTTAATCTGTTAACATTAAATTGTGCATTCTCATTCTCACCTCTCTCCCACATTTATCAATTCTTCAGGTCATTACCACTTAGATTTTTTACTTACTCCTCATTTATTGGGTTCCTAAAGCAAACCCATGTTTCCTCCTTATATGTCCCTTCTCCTAACTTTCTGTTTTTATTTTTAAGTAACAACACACTTGCCCCATTTCAAAGGCTTGAAAATATTGCTACCCTTGATTCACTCTCTTTTCTGTGATTCCTGTACCAAATTAGCAACCAAGTCCTGTCAATTTTACCAGAGTAATATCTTAAGAACACGACTCCTCATCCTCATTCCCTTTCTCAACCCCACATTTAGACCAAGGAATTGGGGCCCCACTCTTTGGTCCACACATCCCAGGAATTTCTACTCTGGGGTCCATTTGGACACACACTTAGACAAGAGATAAAGAGACTAAGGCATCTTGCCCACCTGAAACTCACACATCCCAATTCTAGATTATGGAGAAGGTACCCAGGACCCTAATGATTAGTGTCTAAAATTAATAAACTTTTCTTTCACATATCCAGAGATTATTATAAAAGAGAATGTAATATTTAAACCAACATCTACTTCAAATCCTTCTGAAGGACTAGAGTAACTCCATTTTGCTATGTAGACTCCAGATTAAATGAAGAAAGAATCCCCGGAAAACAATTAGGGGCAACATCCTGCCATTTGGTCAAGCCTATCAAAGCCATTAATCAGTAAGCCCTTAAGGCACCCACACCTGGCCCTTATTGCACACAGCCCTTTTGTGGGTGGCCCTAATAACCTATTACCCAATCTCCTTAAAGGTCAAGCCTAACCTTCTAATCAAGCAACAACGCTGAGGCAGGCTTGCGGTTTTACCTTTTAAATTCAGTCCCAACCCCTCAGTATCACTCAGAGAGTATCACCCACAGCTGCCTCAGTGAATGAGTGGGGTCCAAACTCGAGTTTGTCAATAAACTCCCTCTTGTGCTTACATCGGTGTCAGTTTCCTTCTTGGCTCGTGGAGTTCCAAACCAGGGCATTACACATTCCAAAACCTTAAGAATTTGAAAAAAATGGGAGAAAAGCAAGAGATGGCATTTTATAGCTCATTTCAGAGGCCCGCAATATGTGTTACCTTTTTTTTTTCATAACAAGGTATCTTGGGTGAAAATTATTCAGCAATACTCTTAAAGTTCTCTCTTGGTGGCAGTGACACTTTTTTTAAGCTATAAAAAAAAAAAAAATTCAGAGAAAGGAGCGAAGAAAGCCAAAATCTTCAGTGAATAAGAATATAGGCAGTGAGACAAAATGCCCGTAAACAGAGGAGAGCAGCTGCTTTTGGTCTCTGAACCACAGATTACATAGAACAAAACTTCTTTTTAAAATTTTGTTTTTAGCTAGATGAAAAGTGAGGTTTGTTCTTTCATTTCAGAATTCTTTGTATCTAAAATTCGATCTTATCATTAACATCACTAATGAAATGGAAGAGTTAATATCAGCCTGACCTGAGACAATAAGACTAGTTAAAAAGTTATTTATTAACATAAATCATCTTGCAAATCTGATACATTTTTAGCAGAAAAGAATAGAGGAATAGACCCAAGCTTTTATAATGCCCTGTAACTAACAATTTTTAAAAAATAATTTTGCACTTTTAACAATTTTACGAGAAATCTAGTGATTTAAAATGGTGAAAGGTTATAAAAAAAAAAAAAGACTGTGTGGTTAATGGTTTCCCAAAGTTAATGAGAGAGTATCACTCCTAAAATTTTAGGGAGTTTTGCTTTCTAAGTGATGATAGATTCTAAAGATTATTATAGCTTTACCCAATGATTTGAATGTGAATCTTCTAAAATAGATTTCTAAGCACATTTCATTACTTTGTCGCATATGTATACGTTGTATTATGATGTCTTTAAACATTGCAATGTTAAAAGAGGAATATCCGAATAGATTGCTCTTTTTGTTGAATTGATGCTGATGATCTCTTCTTCTAGTCACTTGTTTTTGCTCTTTTAATCTTATAAACTTGTTGATCAGAACTTTAAAGCAGAAAATATAGCAATTGAAACAAGCAAGACTGTTTCTTCTAGAGTGATTTTTCTTGAGTGGGGCCAATTTTCCACACACACTCCCTGGTAAAGTCTAGAGACATTTCTGGTTTTCACAATCGATGGGGGCACTACTGACATCTAGTGGGTAGAGGCCAAGGATGCTGCTCAACCTCCTCAATGCGGAGGACAGACTCCAACAGTTAAGTACCTGCTCTACGAGGTCTATAAGGCCAAACAACTTTTCCCAAACAGTGGAATTTAGAGATTTAGCTGAATATAATTTGTTGATTTTCTTTTCTCACTTATATTCAGATCTATTCTTTGGTCTTTATGAAACATGAGAAATCCTGACCATGCCTATCAGAATGTGACTCCTCTGCCAACTGCCCCTCAGCTTGTATGCTGCTCTCTTTCTGGTTTCTAGCTGGCTCTACGATTGAAATCACATTATTGAACTCGCCTGCCATGTTCACACTGTCAGCTGCAGAGACACTAGTTCAGCATCTGGACAGCCACTCAGCATTTAGGTAATGTGGGAAATGCAGGAGAATTTAATGAGGTTCTTTATCATCTATCTAAGGTGCTGGGAAGATGAATACGTGAGTTGGAGCACAGAATGAAAAATAAAGACCACATTTTAGAACTGGCCTCATGGCTTTAAACCAGTAGTATCTGAATTGCAACAGTAATTACATAAAAAATTGCGAAGTAACTTCCAGCTTGTTTCTAAAGTGTATTGGTATCATCCGAATAAAGCAAAGGCTATTTCATGGGATCTAAAAACAAAATGGCAGCCACTTTAAGATCTAAAATATGATTTCAGTGCCTGGCTCCAAGAGTTGGTAAATGTGCCATTTTATGTTGGCTGACACCTCTGTGCAAAGTTCCAGAACAGCACTATTCGGTCACAGCTTTGGCAGATTGCTATCACCCAGAGACCTTTTTATAAGACCAAAAGCAAGCAGTGCAATGTGAAATCCACCATATTATTGGATCACATAGATGTACCCAGTGGTCTGAAGCTTTATGAGGTAAAATCCACTCCAAGTTTAAATAGCTGCCACCCTGAGATGCATGGAAAAACATCAACTAGCTTTTTTCAAGCTTAGAATGGCCTATTCTTACTGGGCAGGAAATTGCATGAAAAGATTTGTCATGTTCTCAGAATAGGCTACTCAAAAAGGAATTGTCTGTGTAACAGATTAAAGAAACAAATTACTCTAGTATCACTAGTAGTATGGATATTCATGGATATTCTTCTGGACATCTATACTCATGTTTTAGGAGTTAATGGATGAGAAGGGAAGTCAATGAATAGAATATGTTATCATTTGAAAGGGACACAATTTTTCCTTCATTTCAAAGATTCTAGGAGCCTGGATTATATATATATTACCATTAGAATCAAACCTTAGAACATGTAGCTCTGAGGTGAGTTAGGTAGCTGATCTGAGGTAGCAAACCATTTAAAATACTATGGCTCATTTTGAGAGGAATTGAAAACATTTTTTTATAGTACTCTGTTTTGCATGTTCTAGGTTGGTTCCAAGGAACAGTTAGTTCCCCATAATGTGAAAGTCTAATCTTTTCTGAGAATTATAATTAAATTCTTAAGAAAACATGAAGAGACATGAAAGCAGAAGAAAATACTAACATGAGAGATAAAACTTAAAAAGCTTTCAATTTGCACCAAGTCATGGTATTTTATTTTTGAAACATCTCTAAACATAATTTCCATCTAATAATTTCTATTTAATGATGCAGGTAAACAGAAATATTTCATTTTAGTCTCTTTTTGTGTTATGTAATATGATTAAAGTATTGAGCAGTAGTACATGATATAACCTCTTTCAAACGACCTCTAGAAAACGAAGCCTCTGCATTCACTGTAGATATTTCTAAGGCAAGCGATGAATCTTAGAAATCATATTTCCTACTAAAGCCTGTATTTTGCCTTCACCTCATCTGAAAACTTAAGATTCTAATTGTCTTTGTTCAGATTTTCTTCATTCACTTATTAAAAACCTTGTATTTAGTGCATCTTAAATGCAAGGCCTTCTATGAGACATAATTCAGAAAATAGTAGTTCCTTTGCCTCTTCCTATCTTGAGATTATAGCAAATATGGGAGAAAAATTTAAAAAGTGGAAGAGAAATAACAAGGTTCATGAAAGAGTCTATTTTACGCTGGCATCAACAAATTGTCTTGAGTCCCTGTAGTAGGAAATGCTGTATACAAATAAAAGTGAAGTGAAACAATTTCATTTATTTATTTCTCCTAAAATTTTATAGGTTTTGAAATATTCAAATAATAAAATGAATATGGGAAGCAATTTTAAGTAGTAGCAGCAATACACGCTTGAGATACACAGTTAGTTATAACCAAATGCAAATATTGTAAATAGGTCATACTTTTTTTACAGAAGGTGAAAGGCTGAATAAAGCAAAGGAAAACAATAAAAGGAGAGAATAACACATAAAAAAAAAAAAAAACAAGATGAAGAAAGCTATAATCCCAAGGAAGAAACAGCAATTTATACTTTGTTACGTGAATTGTAAAAATATTTTTATTTATAAATTTCTGTTCTAAATTTTTTATCCTTCTGAAGAATCATGGAATTACAAATCTCTAGAACTGGAAGAACCTTAAGTGTGATCTTGTTGAAATGTCTTATTACTTTACATGAAGAAATGACCCTGGAATTTGTTTAACTGTGTCTTTTTCTACCATCAGGGCTTGAAGTAACTCATCTGAATTCAGAGTTGGAATTTTTTTTTTCTCCAAATAGTTCCGAGATTTAGAATTCACACGTGGAAAGTAAGGCAATGACAAAACCAAGTAATCTACTGATGTTTGGGACAAAGCAGTGATAAAAAAATTTGATGTAGTAGGCATCTGAGAATACTTCTTTAATTTTAATCACAAGTTGACATCAACATTAAAAAATGAAGGATGAGATTTTTGCCTGTATGCCTGTGTTTATAAATGCACTAGGCACTGATATCCTAACTTGAATAATTGTTAAGTACTTTTCCGGGTTTGGGAGTTTGATGTGGTTGAATGGAAATGCACTGAGATGAAACTGGATTACAATGATCGTCAGGGGAGGCCCCCTTTGCCATTATACAAATGAGCCAAACACTAGAAAATAGCTCCAGTACATCTGCTTATAATGGTGTTTGGCATTTAAAACAAGATTATTTGGATCATCTGTGAAATCTTAACAATGATCTAGCTCCCAGCTTGGTAATAATTCATGCATTTCAGTATAAAAAAATAAAACTTATTGTTTGTGCAGAAATAAATAACGTGTAAGCTTTATTTTACTCAGAAATGAGCATTGTAATAAATAATTCTAAATGTTCTATTTTTTTTTTTCCTTTCAGTAATACACTGTGAATTTCCTGGGTACATTAAGTAGAGGGACTCTACTAGGATGTGGGCTCTATTGCAAAGTCGACATTCTATGTACGGCTGTAAAACACATTATTAGAGACTGAGATGAAGAAACATGAACCTTTATCTGATTACAGAGTTAACGCAGTTTAAACAAAAACAGCTCAGATACTTCTTTTCCAAAGGAAAACAAAGAGAGTCAGTCTGTAACTAATCCAGGTGTAAGTCCAGTCTTTGACTTCTACTTGGGCAAGGACTGAACCCACATCAGTAATCCCCCATCTGGCTCCCCCTGAGAAACCCCTGGGGGCCACCCAGATCTACTAGGTAAGGATCTTTGGGGGGGAAAAAAGCATGAATTTATGATTTTTAAAAAGCTGTTGTAGTGCTTTTGATGACACATTACACTTGGGGACCACTAGTCTGGATGCAATTTACTTTTAACCAAAATAAAATCTTGAAGAACTAAGACTCAAATCTATTTTTATAAAATAAAAATCTTTCAGATATAATGGAAGCTCAGTGCATGAAAGAACATCAGTATGTAAAGTAAATTATTTAATAATTTATTTTTCCATGAAATTCATTGAGTTGATAGGCTTAAGGTCTTGTATAGGAGAACAGGTTTTCTTATAATAGTCTATTTGTATTAGATCCTAACATGTAGTGAACGAATTTCTCATACCTTAGAGAAGGAGGAGCAGAGCAAATCAAATCAAATTATAATTCAGGTTCATCCAGTCCTCCAATTTATGTCCTTGCAAGGTGATTTTGGTTTGTATTTGACCTGGCATTTCATGAACTTTGACCAAAGATTAGGTATTAAATATTTTATCTCTGTTTTATTCTTGATTTGTTTGTATACAGGAAAAACCAATGATTGTTTTAGATTCAAGGTGACTTGGAAATAAATTTTTTCAATAAACATTTATTAAGAGGGCATTTTGTGTCAGGCCCTGATTTGTCTGATTAAGTGAAGCTTTTATTAGTTTAGCATCCATTAGAGGCATCAAAAATGATTTATTAATTTTTATGAACTTATAAGAAGTTTCAGGTACCTAAATATGTAAGAAATAATACAATTCAATTAACAAATATGAAATACCTGGAATGCATGACTGACTGCTCACTTTTATATCTGTTCAGTTCAAAGTTAATTATTGCACTACTGTAATGTTCAAGACATGGGTTAAGGTACGACTGTGGAAACTGCATTCTCTTAGCTTACAATTTAAAGTGAAAATATCAATAGTCCAAAGAGCTGGAATTTGCATATCCAGAATATCACAAATAATCTATTGATTTTTTTTTTAAGGAAACATCTTTTAATACGAACAGGTCTGAGAAATCTTTTGGTGGAAAATATGAAGATGCTATATTAAAAGTAAACAACATTGCGTATTGTAGAAGATGTAAAACGACACTTTATTCAGTGCCATCACATTCTAAGATAATCTTGAACTTTGTCAGATATGATAAAGACACTTAAGAATTTAACTTGCATATTTACATGTATATTGAGGTCAGAACCTCCAGTGTGCCTGCATTCCACTTAAAAAACCAGCTTTTAACAATGCTCTTGCAATTCCTCGATAAGTAAGTACACTTGATCAAGTTTTGATTTAAAAAACCCATTTTTATTACACGGATATGGTGATGTAGTAAGGTTCAAGTACCAGTGGCTGCATTGTATAATTTCTTATTATGGTTTACCCAGATTTAATTATTTTATGACTTCAAATATCAACTGAAGGTAAAGACATATGATACATGTATTTAGTTCCTCAAACTCATTTCACTTGTTTAAAAAATGTTTCCCTAGTTTTAAAAAGTTAAAAAAGCCCCATTTCTTATGCCACCTCTGGTCTTTCTATAGCTTAAAATGTTAAGTAACACCCACATTTCTGCTGAAAGATCCTCTGTTCTGAAACAGCCAGGACATACCAAGGGCAGCAGAAATCTAAAATTCTCCCCAAAGATCAGTGCAAATTTTCAAGAGGGTTATGACCTCTAGCACTCACCAGGTACCCCCGCTTTATACCTCTGTCTTCACATATATGCATTTTCTGTGCTGTGTCATGTTGCTCTAGATTTGAGATTCAACATCATTGTCATTGCAAAAACAACATAATGAAAATATACATATATATACATACATACATACATACATACATACATACATACATATACATATATATATATCTGCACATCTATACATCTACACATCTCTATGTATATATCAACATAAAAAATTAGTGAGTATGGAAAACTTTCTCAAAAATTTACATAGGAAGAGACACAGTAATGGGCCAGCTTCATCCTAACTTCACAATTTCTCCCTGGGAGGCTCTTCTTCAGTTATCCCCATGTTCTTTCAACGGAGCCAACAGCATCCCGAGGGTAGTGGAATCTCACGCTCCTGGCTGCAGAGGCTGGTGAAGATAGCTACACCTACTCAGGCTTAATGAAACTAATGGAAATTTTGGCTGGAAAGGCTCTCTGCTTCTAGACTTTAACCTGGGAAGTCCTAAAAGACACCTTGTGACCAAAAGGAAATGAAAACAGCAGGAAAAAAAAAAAAGAAATGCATCTTGCTTACCTATGTCAAGCCCTATGTCAAGCCAGTCTGCCATTTGGCTTGCAACTGAGAGGCAGTGAATTTTGTGGTTGTTGTTGTTGTTGTTGTTGTTGTTCAATGTTTGTTTTTCCATTTGTACCTGAAAGACTCCTAACTGATAGAAAGACTAAAGGCATTGTCCACTGTGTGAGCCATCATTGTCTCTTACATCAAGTTAATATGAAACCTCTTTAAAGAATTCACAAGCAGGGAATTATTCTTTCATGTTGAGCTTTATACTTCCTGTCTTAAGGTAATGTGAATTAAGTAACATACCATATTTCAATCTTTATTTACTTACCATAATTGAAGCCAGAACTTAATTTGGTGCCCCACTGCAATAAATATTTTTGCCTAGGTTGGAGTATAGTCATCTTTCTACAATTTTATTTATTTCCTCAATATTTTGTCTTGATTGTAATATCCCCTGTGTGTCAATATCTTTTACTGAAAACCATTTTAATAGTAAATTTTTAATTGTTCAACATAGAATATATCATCAAGATTTCTCCATTATCTGTTAGAAATCCTTCTTTAGAGGTGTCATTTCCAACAATATCAAAACTTTTCATTGAAAAATGAACATTTTGAACTTACAATATAACACTGACATAGTTTTATAGGTAACCCAGGAATTACTCAGAAATTACTCAGTAATTTTCTCAGAAATTACTCAGAATTACAAAAATGGGACCACAGAAAATTTTGCGCAAATTAGTTCATGGGTTTTGAATAAATAAATTAATTAAAGAAAACATATTTTCTGAATTAATTATTAATTTTATATCACCAGTGAACAACTCGTGAATATGCATGTAGATACACATATACCTATAATATATTTATATACTCCTTAGATGCTAGGTAATTGGTTTTTATTTTAATAAAAGAATGAAATATATCATAAAGAACAAGGAAATTTAAAAGAATGGCTGATTTCTTTTGTGGTCTCTCTTGTAACTGTATGTCCTGAGGAGGCAGGTAACAATAAAAGGCAATTTTCAAGGAGCAATGTCAATTAGATTTACTTGCTGGATAGTAGAATAATTTCTCAATTACTCACTGTGTTGATAGAAAAGCCTGGACAGTGAGAGCCATATCTAAAATCCTAAACTTAATAGGACTAATACAATTCAAGCAACAGAAACACAATGTGGGTAAAATTTAGCCCATAAAAGACATTTGCTGAAAGCATATGAAGATGCTCAAAGAATCAAAGGATAACAGAACTAGAACTTAAGCCAAACTGGGACCTGTTCTCAGTGCCTGTGTAATAGGAATATATGGGCAACCAGTCCCTTGGGTGTCCTGAAGAAAGGATGAATGAGCATCATTTGTCAACTCTTGTACCTCTCAGATTCAAACTGATGATTCCTGGAGAATTAATGGCTGAGTTTCACTCACTTGCCCACCCTTTGTCTTGGGAGGTTAAGACTCCTTCATTGGTAATGTTTTGAAGAGCACATGCACTGGGAGAGCTCAGTTTCCCAAAGGAACAGCAGGGAGCTGCTTCCAAAAGAAATAAAGGAATATTAATTAGGCCAAAAATATAATGTTTATATCAACAGACTAGCTCCAATCCAAAGCAGCCCAGAAGGAGAAAGATAGTAAGGGCTTACTGGCATTGTAAAGGAAGGTAAAGCCATCAATTCAAAAAAAAAATAATAATAATTTGAGAGAATGGTTTATATACTTTTTCCAAAGACAGGTCATAAATTATAGTTTATGATATTGTGTTTGGTTATAGTTATTTCAAAGGACAGAACAAGTCAATTCTTTTTCCTTCCCAAATTTCTCAGATAGGGAAGCAAACAGACTGAAATCTTTTGAAAACATTTGAGCCTAGCATAAAGTTGCCTTTTTCTAACCCAGTAGGGTCATACTAATTTTAAATGTTTTGCATTTATGCAGCTTCTTAAGCCTTTACCTTTTTACCTATAGTGTATAGGGCGGTGCTTTCCTGTGTGCTTTGCTAGTCCCAGGTGTTGCTTCTTTATACCCTGAGTTTCACAGACTAAACTTATATTTGAGGTTGTAAATTTTTAATAACTATTTCTACTAACAGGCTGCAAGTGCTTTACATGAGGTTCTTTTTAAGGAATAGATGCCAGTCCTAACATTCATTTTGGAATTTGAGCCTATAGAGAATTTAGCAAAGTTACCTTTACATAAGACATTACTTCTTGACCATCTGATCTTAATATTTTCAGAACAACGTGATACACAATTTTATCAGAAAAGTATTATTTCTGTGAGTCGAGCAGTCTTGCTATTGGTTTTTTAACCCTAAATAAGAGCAATCATACATATTTTTCAATTAAATACATGAAATACCTTGATTTCATTTGCGATTTATCAGTATATTTACAAAGTTGTGCGACCATGTCCACTACCTAATTCCAGAATGTTTTCATTATCTCACAAAGAAACTTCATATTCATCAGCAGTTACTTTCAGTCCCACCTCCAACCAGCCTCTGGCAAACACCAATATGTTTTCTGGTACAGAATCATAAAAGAATTCATCCACTATGTGGTCTCATGTCTGGCCTAGCTCATTTAGTGTAATGTTTTCAAAATTTACTCCTGTTGCATTATATATCAATACTTCATTTTTTTTTCTACCTGAATGATTGTATGACTATATTACATTTTGTTTGTCCATTCATCTGTTGATGGGCATTTGACTTATTTCCACTTTTCAGCTTTTATAGATAACAATGCTTTGTACAAGTTCCCATGTGAACATCAACTCTGTGGGTATATTCCTAAAAGTAGAATTACTAGGTCAAATGATAACTCTCTATATGACTTTGTTAGAAATTGCCAAACTATTTTCAAAAGTAGTAATACTATTTTACGTCCCTATCAGCAGTTTTTCTTCATTCTAAGAAATCACTGCCTAATCCAATATTATGAAGACTTACACTTATGTTTTCAAACTTTTAGAGTTTTTAGCTTTCATGTTTAAGCTTTTGAAACATTTTTAATTCATTTTTGTATAGGTTGAATTTCAAACTTATTCTTTTGCATGTGGATATCCAGTCCTCCAAAATTATTTATTTAATAGACTTTTCTTTTTGTGTGTGAATTATTTGGGCACCTTGGTCAAATATCAGTTTATTTTTTATTTTAGTCATTTCAGCCTTTATTTTTTCTTGGTCAGTCTAGCTAAAAGTTTGTCAATTCAAATTTTTTTCAAAAGAACAATTTTAGTTTTATTAATTTTCTCAATTTTTTCTATTCTTTGTTTTATTAATTTCTGCTCTAATCTTTATTATTTTCTCCTCTCTGCTTTCTTGGAGTTTAGTTTGCTCGTTGTTATGTAGTTTCTTAAGGTGGAAGGTTAAGATTGATTTGTGATCTTTTTTTTTAATATGGAAATTTACAGATATACATTTCTTTCTATGTGCTTTAGCTGCATTCCATAAGTTTAAGTTTTGATATCTTATTTCTTCCTTTTCATTCACCTCAAAGTATTTTCTAATTTCTCTTGTGACTTAATTTTTGGTTCATAACTTATTTAGATGTAAGTTATTTACTATCCAAATATTTGTGAATTTCTCAAATTTTCTTCTATTACTGATTTCTAATTTCATTTTTGTATGATCTGAAAACATACTTTGGATAATTTATTTTTTTAAGTTAGTGAGATTTTTTTCATGGCAATAAGTCTTTATTTTTCATGCAAGGTGCCATGGCAGGTAATCGTCAGAGAGCACACTGCTTTTTTCTAGTATATAGAACTGAATAAAAACATTTCAGCAAGCTGTTTTACTGTACATAGACAACTGGTGAACATCTTCAGAGACTAGAACTAGGAAAAAAATGGATTAACCATTCATTGAAATGTTTATGAATCACTCAGCAGTGTTATGGGGATGTCTTTACTTGAGCAGAATTACAATCGTTCTGATAACCTCAGTTCTAAACTGCTTATTGGCTATTTGGATGGAATATCATCTTTAGAGAAAAGTCTATTCAATTTCTTTGCTTATTTTTTAATTGGGTTGTTTATTTTTTTATTTGCTGAGTTGTAGAAGTTCTTTATATATTTTGGATATTGTCTCCTTAGATATATGATTTGCAAATATTTTCTCCCAAACTTTTTTCCTCTGTTGGTTGTATCCTTTGATATAAAAAAGTATTTAAAACCTATGTAGTAACATTTGTCTATTTACACCTTTGTTGCTTGTGCTTTGGGTGCCATATTCAAGGAATCATTGCCAAGTTCAAAGTCATGAAATGATTTTCCTCTTTTTTTCCCTAAAAGTTTGATAGTTTCAGGTTTTATGTTTAGATCTTTAACACATTTAGAATTAATTTTTATATATGGTATTCAACTTTACTCTTTTGTATGTAAATATTAGATGTGCAATTATTTTAGTTTGTTGGGCTTCTTAGCTAAGTATATTAATATTTTAATTCAAGTTTGGAATCTATTATTATAATTTTCAATTTCAGAATTTCTATTTCATTTTTTTTCTGTAATTTCTATCTCTTTACCAACATTCTATATTTGGCGAGATAGTCTCATGCTCTCTTTTCATCTTTAGACTTTGTTTCCTTTAGTTCTTTGAACAGTTAAAATAGGCGATTTAAAATCTCTCTAGATAAGCTCAATGTGGACTTCCTCAGGAATAGTTTCTATTGACTCTTTTTCCCCCTGTATCTGAGATTTGTTTTCTTGTTCTTTTTTTTAACATCTCATTTTTATATTTGTTTTAAAAAATGGGTATTCTAAGTACTACAACGTGGCAATATGGAAATCAGATCAGCCTCCAGTTTTTTGTGTTGCTGTTTGTTTTTGCTGTTGTTGGTGATATTTGTTTAGTGACCCTCCTGAGCTAATTCTATAACATGTGTATTCTCTATCATATGCGATTACTACAGTCTGCTCAATTAGCTTGTGGTCAGCTAATTATTAGTCAGAGACCTCTTTAAATACTTTGAACCTACACATTTTCCATTTTGCCTAGGGCCTTTATGTGCATGTGGGGACATCCCAGCAAAACCCAGGCAGGCAGCTTACAACTTTACCTTTTCTTTTTGTTCTAGTATGTACAGACACCCAGGTCAGCCAGTGGTGAGAGGCTAGGGCCTCCCAGATCTTTGCATGGCATGCACACAGCCTTGCACTTATATGAAGCCTTCTAGGTTCCCAGGAATATGTTGGAACTTCTCAAAGACCCCTGTAGACATTTCCTTCCCCATTTCTCTCTTTCCTGATTTTTGATCAGCTTCTTATTTCCCCCAACCTTTACCATAGCCTCAGACAGCTTCAATTTTAAATAACTACTGCTGATAGTATTCCACAAATAAATTCGTGGTTAAACCTGTTTATAGTAAGCGAGCGCTGAGTCAGTTTACATAGAGATGGGCCTTACAAGTGGGTGTTTCTATGGAACTGCTAGATATGGCAGCTAATGGTACTTTCTGCCTGTGCCTTCAGTGGCTGCTAGACTGATGGTTTACAAGGCTACCGTGATAAGGAGACTTTTATTTTCATGACTACTTCAGAACGAGAAAGTTATGGGAATAGTTAAAACATCACCAACTCTCTGTTCTTATTGAGATCCATCCATTTTTCTTGAATAATTGCTCCTTGGATTTTGTGGGTCCTTGGGTGATTCCCAGAGTTTTGAAGAGTTGATTTGGACAATTTTGCCAGTCAGTAGTCTCACTGTTTTTATAGTAAAGTAGATTTTTGGAGGACTCTCTCTGTCATTCCCACACTTCACGTATTTTATACAGGGTGCAGAATTCCTTATTAAATAATCTAATGCCCTTTATTGATCTGTGAATTATGAAGATGCTAAGATCCTGTCCAGAGATGTCCAAGGTGAGCTGTACACGTACAACTGGATCACATGGAAGATTCCTCCTTATTTATAGGAGTAATTGCAGTCTCCTCGGCTGGTCCTTTTTCCAAAAGAACACTAGTGTCAGTGGCTTGGGGCTATTGGATTTGGAGTATCATATCCACATCGATGGGACTGGTAGCTATTTTACATGACATAGTTTTAAGTTGTTTTTGTGATAAATAATGAATCTATTTACAGTCTTGGAAGGCGAGAGACACTGAGCATAACTTTAGAGGATTTTCAGGAGATGAGTTCAAACAGATTTTGATAGCTTTTTAAATTAATGTTATTTAAATTACAAGTGCTTTTAACTCCCTTCCAGATGCAATTAACATAAACCATAGAAAGATATTCTGTTTCTTTATAACCCGGGGGAGAAATCATGCACAATTACAGTAGTCAGGGGTTTAAATTCAATTCAATTCTTAACTACAAATTGTCTGTCCATTTTATTCATGTTATCTAAATAATTACAAGTTCTAAAGAAGGCAAAAAGTAACAGACACATTTCATTAAAGAAGGCAAAAAGTATCAGACACATTTCTGTTTGCTATCTGTACCCATTCACTAAATTTAAAATACTAATATCCATTGGCTTTTTCAAAAATGATATACATTGAATACACTAATTATTATTTAAGCAGATTTCAATGAATATTGAAAAAAAGGAGGAAGTGAAAATTTTGTGCATTTAAACACTTTTTCAATCTCTCAAAAGAGCTCTTCATTTACAAATAAAACGCTTCGTTGTTTACCTTGTAAATACATGTCTATAGTGGATGAAAAGCTTTTCAGAAATCAGAAATGTTAAAGCACACTCATCAAGGTTCACAAAATACTCTGTATGATACCTTGGCAACAGTTATATGAAGTGACTTTTTATAATACTAACATTATAAAGAAAACGTTATTTTAAGGAAACTTCAAAGAAACAGGAATTTTTAAAATTTTGCATTCAAGTGACATCTAGACTCTTAAGAGAGATTCCTCTAAGAACCTGCCAGCTATTGTAAATATTGAAGGATTACCATCTACTGAAATTTTATTAAATATTGTGCTGTTTCAATATGATGCTGTTTCCATTGTTCATGAACTGTTTACAAAAAAAAAATGTTAGAGCCTAAACTATATAATAACATAGTCCTGGGCTTTCTAGAAATGGATCCTCTTGTTAAAGTTTCATAGTATCAAAAATAAACTGAATTCTGCTCTTGCTAGAGAAAGATGCATATAATCTACAATGTTTTAAGTAACTGGTTCATTAAAAGGAAGAAAATTGTGATATGAGAGTTTATAGACAATAAGTTAGAAGCATAGCATAGCACTGGAACGTCCAAAGCCCTGAATTTTGCCCTTACCTGATGTGCAGCCTGGGGCAAGCTGCTTAATCGGTCTGTATATATTTTTCCCATCTGTCAAATAATAATAATGTTATTATTAGCATCACATTTCAGGATGCTAAGCAAAATAGGGGCTCAATATATAATAGTTTTTTTTAAATAAGCAGAAATATTTATTATGTAGTTAGAAAACAGAATTAGGATAATCTAAGTTGAATGGTAACTCTCTGGCCTTGGAGATCCAATAGGAAGCTAGAACGTTTTTCTAAGAGATGTGAGTGGAAAATTCAAAAACTTTTTTGAAAATAGTGTTGAGAGTGATTTTCTTGTTTTCCTCCATTCAACACATCCTCCAGGTGATCTTTGCTGTATCTAATAGGTTTTCCTGTGGATTTTATCAACATAGCACAACCATTTCAAAGGGCTAAACTGAGGAAATTGACCCTCAATGCCAGGTGTCCTACATAAAGTAACCCCAGCCCAGAGAAGAGTGTGATGGACAGTGACCTGTCGCCCCCACGTTGTTACCCACAGTCTCTAGAGTAATGTCTGTGAAGAGATCCCATATGATGACATATATGCCATCCACATATGGGAGGTGTTTTTTGTATCAATAAAGAACACGGCATTACATCATGGCTAAGATTTTTGGCTCAGAATTCTCGCTCCCTCACTTACGAGCTATAAGATTTTGGCTGAGACTCAGTTTCCTAATAAATAAAATTGAATAACTGCAATCAATCCAAGAGGATTATGGTGAGCTTTCAATAATATTATGTATAGAAACTGCTTAATGCAGTGACAGGCACATTATAAACACCCACTGTATATTGATATAGTAATAAATTATTATTGGGAAAAATTATTACATGCACCAGGATTGTTAACAATGTGTGTGCAGGAAATATTCTCATCTAAAATATACCATAAAAATTTGGTAAGATATTGGCAGAGGGAGGCCAATTATTTGTCCATTGTAAATATATCTGATCCTAAAAGATTTCTGATTATAACCCATGAGTACTCACAAACTTTTATATAAAGTATGTTCAGGTACAAAGTTTTTAAAGAGGAAATTATTAAAGCATGTACAGAAAGTAACTTTTAAGGAGAACCTGAAATTTGAACCCTAATATCACTTTTTAAAAAAGGTGAACCTAACCATGACTTATTGTATAAGGGTGTCATAAAAAACACAGTCTCAGTTTTGTTTCAAAGAAGCTGCCACAGTGACAAGGGAAACTAGGAAACTGGGTGGCTAAAAATTAGTTTGAAGAGCAAAAGCCTTAAGTGGGTGATAGACAAAGTTTGTTTCAAAATATTATCGTAGTGTTGATTTGTACGTTAGAGCAACATCCACCTTCGTTAAGAAATAGGTTGAGTGATAACCAACATTTGTGTGAGTACATTGGATTTCTGACTGTCCCTTGTTGAAATATTTTGGGAAATATTTGATAGAAAGACCCCAAGTAAGGGGCATTTGAATGAAATTATGAAGTGAGAAAGATGCCCGAAGATAGCAAGTCAACCAATTATAACTAACACAGGAGACCAATTTAGGGTGGAGAGAGTTCTTCAAAATGTGCTGCTCATTGAGCTTAAGGTTGAGCAATTTATATTAAGAGATTCCAAGGAAATATAACTTAATATTAATCACTTTTTAAAAAGACAACAGAGGGAACATAAAGTTTGATAAGGATTGACCAGGGTTCTTATTTGATGAGTATGTCTGGAATAATCCAGTTTTCAGACATGCATAAAGTGGTGTAATATATTTCACCCTGTCTCAGATTTCTCACCTACACAAGGAAAATGCAAGATAAAATTGAGGATGCTCAGTTAAATTTGAATTTGGGATAAACAATAAATAATTGGTATGCATATGTGCCCTTTAATATTTAAGACATACTTTTAATAAAATGTATTCATTGTTTATCTGAAATTCAAATTTAACTGGCATCTTTTATTTTCATTTGCTAAATTTGGCAACCAATGGGAATAATGACTAGTAATGATTAATTGAATTAATATGTATTAAGCACTTAGTACTCTGTCAAAAACAAAGAAATGCTCAATTTATGCTTGCTTTTAGTAAAATAACTACTATTATCACCTTCATGTGAATATAAAAGACTTTTACAAATTGAGATCTATCATTTCCCATGTACAAATATTTGGCTATTCATCTGAAAGTCATAATCACTCTATGCTAGTAATTTTTTAATCTAAATGCATGCTGTTTGGGTCCTAAGTTCTTGCATGGATAGCAACATGATGTTTATCATGCTTATAGTTTGTTTGCCAAATTAATTCCTTAGGAGTTGATTGTTTCTAGTTAGAGTATCTATTTCCCAGTTTGGTTATCTATCTATTAGAGAAAAATAGAAGCGTGACATCTGGCTTTGAACGATATGAGTCAACTGGCTGGTTTTGCTCAAGGCACTGATGGATGAAATACACTGTCCTAATTTAAGATACATTTAATTTATTTTCTAATAAAGGAAATGAACAAATCTAATATTTTGAAATATTAGTCTATGTGGATGACACTCCCTGGTCCAATTCTTTTTTACCCTGTCAGAATTCCTGCTCCATTTTGTTCTAAGAGACACAAGACCTTAGTTTGCTCCATGGGAATCTCATCTAAGCAGAACTATTACCAGCATCAAATTCTTGTGTTCATTTGGGTCACATTTAAGTGTAAGTACAATTTAAAGAACACACAATCCAACTCTATCATTATGACTCAGGCTAGAATAAGATCCTTTAAGCTAAAGAATGAGATAGAAGACTTAGAGAGAAATTCACAGTACTAGGTATTAAAGTTACAGCTAGTACTCTTCCCTAGAAGGAAAAATAGAACCCCAGAGAGATTTGTATATTATAAATAAAAAATGGTATGCTTTTTTCCTGGGAAATGGCAAGCTTTGCAGAGTTCTCCAGTCCACCTTGACAATGATGTGTAGAGTACAGATGGGCCCACGCAGATTTCAGGTAAATGGCTTGGGATAGTCCAAGTCAAGTTCTCACACATGTTAAGGAAACTTAAATTGTCACCCATGGCACCTCATGTCATCAAAGCTTTCTGAACAGGACACGAAGAGCCAAGAGTCAAAAGTGGGCTTTCCTAATGGATAAAGGCCACATAATCAGAGACCTAATGACAAAGTAAATATTTCTGAACATACTATCATAAAGTAGTTCAAGCCAATGAACACATACAGCCCCAAGAACAAGATGTTAGGTATTCCTCTCAACCTTCCATTAAATGTTTCGCTCACAAGAAATGACAGAGGAGACGTAGCCTACATTGCTTGAGATTTTGTTTTTTCCCTGAGTAGAGAGAGAAAACTCTGGAGTGGTTATTTTCCTCCTAAATGAAGTAAGAGTTTAAGACAAAGAGGAAATCTATTTATTACAAAGAAAGTTACATTTCTCACCCCATCCCAAAAACCACAGGGTGAATGAAGTTTGAAGATTCATATCTGCTTTCAGTCATTATAAAATCTGTCTAAATGTCTAAATACTGCTAATGTTAAATATCTGAATGTGCACATAACAAATTTATGAGGGTTTAAATGATCACCCAATTAAATGTATAAATATTCATACAGATTTTAAGAGGAACATTGGTTGAGTGCCTACTGTGTGCCAGGCACCAAACTAAGTGCTTTCTAAATGTATTTACTTTGCTCTTGGCCATAATGCTAAGGGATTTGCTGCTTTACCAATATTAAACCTGAGCTCAATGAGAGTGAGTAATTTCTCCAAGTTTCATACAGCTTGTAAGCAGCAAGGGTTGGGTTTGAATGAAAGACATTTACTAAGAAGCAGAAATTGTTTGGGCCAGCAGAACACAGTCTCTCCTTGCTAAACATTATTTATCAGTCACTGCTCAACTTAACTTTGAATAGACTGACTGAAGTTTATAAGAATCTTTTAACTCTCTTTCATCTATATATTTTAAGAATTCAAAGGCCATGACCAATGTCAAGTTTCTGTAGAGGGAGCTTCTGCCCTCTTCGGTAACTTTGAAACTAAGACAACTTGCACATGAATAATTTTTATCTCTCCACTGCAAACCAAACATGCAGAATGTAGAAAAAAATGTTTCATTCACTCCTGATGAAAAGAGAAAGATCTACCGGATTTATGGCAAAAGATCTAGATAGTAAAAACATCAATTGCAGAATGCCTCAGAATATGTCACTACAACTCTTGAATACATGCTTCTCTCCTAAAAAGTAAAAGTATTGAAAATACATTTGAAATTGGATTTAAGAGCTGACTATGAAGGCCTCTCAATGTCAAGTATCGGAGATGTAATTTAGAGTATTCTTGTTTTGTTGTTTTTAATTGAGTCCTGACCAAAAAGAGTCTTCTTTCAGGTAGTGTTTGTATTTCTTGTAAGTCTTGTCTCTTAATTGTGGGTCATTGTTTTAGAATTTTGCAGTAAATTCTAATGGTTTCCAGCATACACTACAGTGTTTTCATTAATTCTGGATACTGAGGCTTTTTTGATTTCTTACATGATTTCATGGAGATGTCGATAGAAAACTTTGAAGGGAATATCTCTGGCACTTCAACTCACTTCATTAATTTTTTCTGGAATTTTCTCAGCAATTAAATTGTAATCTCTGGTGCTTGTTTTGCTGCAAGTGATTTCCTTAATTAGCCTATGAGAATATGTATACATACAAATATATGTATATATACACAAACATATATGTATTATACATACACATGCACACATATCTACATATATGCACACACACACACACACACACGGAGAACATTATTTCAGACTCACCACTGCCTCGGAAAATAAAACACTAGACAGAATTTAGAGAAAAGAGTCTCTTATCGGCAATTATTTTAATGTTAAGCATGGTTTGATAAAACAGATTAAATTAAATTACTCACATTAGAGTAATTCCTCTCTTGCTACTGAGGCTGAGAAAAAAAAATGGTCTATATACCTTGATGAAATAGTCACCGAATGTAATTTTTATTGTGGAGACAAATTACTTGTCATACATTCAAAACATAATGTAATCAATGTTTTACATATTGCCTATAAGACTTTTTAAAAATAATCTATTTTGATACTGTATTATCACTGATCCAAGAAAATGTTAGCATTTATTTTTAATTTGGATACCATAAATGGATATTTTACCTTAAAAAAAATTAAGAATGAAGAGAGTCTGTGCAATCTTATAAAATGTTCCAGTTTTCATATGTGGAGAAAAGACTCTTCTAGCAGCCATAGAAATGTCTGGTCTTGTCAATTCAGAAGATCTGTGACAATGTTATTAAATCCAAGAAATTTGCTTTTCTTCTTGGTTCTGTTTCAATGGCTGGAGTCACAACCATGCTATCTATCCATTCATGAATGACTGACCCATAATCGCTAGAGAGGTTTCATCTGTTACTCTGAACAGAATAATTTAAAATATCACTAACCTTTCCTTTGTTCATATTCATGTGAGTATTTTAAAAATTCTTGGGGGAATTGTAACATTTTACCCAAAGTGACAGTGTTCCAAAAAACTTCTAAAGTGTTTTCTTATATAATAATACAATTTTAATAACTAGCATAATTATTTCTGGGGTAAACATAATATGTTACAATTTAAACAATTTAATATAACCTCATCCTAACCATAGCCTTGACATTTTCACTCATTAAGAAAAGAGAGTTTGTGTCAATAAACTGATTGACATTACATCTTACTTAAAACCACAGTCTTTTTTCTTTTCAGAAGCTTAGATAAAAGATTTTAGAATATATAAGAAAGTTTCTTTAAGAAACAATTTATCTTAAGTCCAAGATGGAAACACAAGAAGACATTTGACATTTTGAATCAGATCCAAAGGAACTGGCAGCGTGAAACCACATGAAAATGCAAGAACATTTTAAAGAAAAGGTTACTATAGTCTTTTACAGTAATCCTAAAGATATATAGTTCATATTATGCCAGATTTAGATAGAATTACTTGGGGGAAAATGTTCTTATTCTACTGAAACTAGCTTTCCTCTCCTCATCAATTAGATAACATGTTAGGCATTAGTGAGAGAAAGACATTTGAAAGCACTGCCATTTTAGCATAATCCTGATTAATGTCTATAAAGTTCTATAGGCTGAATTAGAAAAAACTTCATCTTAAGGGGAAAATATAGCCGCATGTCTATAGCACGGGAAGAAATATGTTCAAATGGTGACCTCGAGACTCTCTTTTGCCACCCAAGTGACTTCCAAATCATCAAGGAATGTTTAATAATTGCAATGTGTAGTTTTAACAGTATGTTCATGTTGCCTTAACCTATTGCTAAGTAGTAATTCATGGTAGTCTATATTATAATATTAGTGGAACTGTATTTTTTATTGTCTATGAACAGACCAGTCATTATATTGTACTACAAGTTCAAAAGTTAGAGCATAAACATAAACAAACATAAAATCAGTACTTGATATCCTTGACCTTCTTATTGTGGAAACAAACCATGAATTGAGGAAACCACTAAGAGGACAGAATATGATGGGGCGCCTCGGAAATTAAATGTTTGGTTACTGGGACATCGGAGTGTCTTTAAGTATTTTTAACGAGGTGTTAACATCTCCAAGCTGGGCCCACAGAGATCAATGATGGCTTTTAGCTCTGTGGTGGCCACCGGGGGAGCAGATCTTTATGGAACGTCCATAATGGTTTAGCAGCAGGCAAAGCATAAGCCATTTCAGGGACAGCAAAAGCTGTAACTCCAACTTGAACTTCCCAGGCTAAGTTGCCTGAAAATATACCTGCAACAAAGGAAATTATTGGGAATTTAACCAAGGGGTGAGACTGACAATCTTTTAGTGATATTCACAGTCTCATAACTTTAAAATAAAAAATAGCATTTGTGGGGAAAAAAATAAATGTATCCCTTTTATACATGTAACTGATTCTCACAAAGACATATTAATAACATTTATATCTGAAACTGTAATTCATTCTTCTGGGTCATACTTCTATATAAGTTATAAATTTTAACTATTACTAACTTCAAAGGAGAACATTTCTTTATTAGAACAGCAAATAAAGTGGTCAAATCCAATTGATCCAGGTATGTTATTAAAATAGAATAGTTTTACTAGCTAACTGAGACTCATAATTTGATCAACATAAGTGTGTACATATGTGTATGTGTGTGTATGCGTATTTGGATAGTAGATATTTTAAGTCCTTGATATTTTAAGTATATAAACATGTTTATATAAAAAAACAAATTCTTACCTATAAAGATTTTAATCTAGCCTGCTGTATTAGTCAATCTGGGCTGACATAAGAAAATACAATAGACAAGGTAGCTTAAACAACATTTATTTTTTTTCTCACAGTTCTGGAGTCTAGAATTCCAAGATCAGAGTGCCAGCACGGTCAGGGTCTAGTGAAAGTCCTCTTCCTTACTTATAGATGGCCTCCACTTGCTATTTCCTTACATGGTAGAGAGAGGGGGGGCACTCTCCTGTCTCTCTTATAATAACACTAATCCAACAGGGTCAAGACCCTGCTTTTATGACCTCATTTAACCTTAATAGTTCCATAAAGGCCTAAAAGCCCCATCTCCAAACACAGTCACATTGATTAGGATTTTTACATATAAATTTTGGGGGGAAACATAACTGCTCTGTCCATGAAGACTATAGTAATTTCTCTCTTCCTATCATCTAACAAGTGGAAAGAAAGATAAGAACGAAACAATAACAAAAATTAAGGAATAAAATTAATTGCATGAGAAAAAGCATAGATACATTTCTGAGAATGTTTAGATAAGAAAGAGACCATTTCTACAAAAGAGTTTATGGAGAGTGCAGTGTCATGTATAGATGACACATACAGGAACCATATACTTTCTTTTCCAAATTGGGTCACTTCTGGAGTTAAAGGAGCACTACTAATCATTGCAGAATTGGTCAAGCCCAAAGGCAGCCCCTGTCGTGGGTCTGCCAGTCACGGGGAGTCATTTAGCCTTGTTGAAGAAGAGAGAGTGTAAGAAGAACAAGGCAGTGAGAATCAGCTGAGGTTTAGATTCAGATTGGAAATAAATGCAAGCAATGCGAAGCTCCCAGAGGCACAAGGGCCACAAATAGAGCTGGGCTTTATTATGATAAATTGGGAATCAGGGTAAGTGAAATATACAGACAGAATTTAATAAAGGTGGTGGCTTGCACAAAGATGAGGAAACAAGTGACAGATGTGGAGAAAGAGGTGACAGAACTAAGGGCTGGTGATGCAGAAGCAGGGTGGCTCAGTTCTGAGGAGCCGATCACCTATTTGTCCACTATTCTTTCCTTACATACTCTCTATTTTTTGCTCAGTTCTTTGGGCTTGGCACTAAATATTCAAACCCCACCCTTTAGAGTGCAGAAGCAGGTTGTAAGTCCCAGATATCATGAAATGCCACTACCCAATTGAAAAGTTCTATGGGTGAGCAGTTGGCCCAAAGGTGGTATTTTCTTAGGCCATAAATGCATACCTAGTGTGTAAAAGGAGTAATATATTAAACACTGTGCTGCTTGAGGGGTCTTCCAAAAGTCTCCAGATACATCACAGCTGAGATCTCTTCATCCTTCAAAATAAAAGGAAAAGGCAATGCAGCCTGGGAATTAAAATGTTTCCAAGATTTCTTATGCTGCCCTTAAGAGGAGTTCGGTAGGTTTTATCAACCCTACACCACATGATTAAAAATAGCCTTAATGTGAGTAGAAAAGTGAGTTACTGTTCTCTGCCCTCTATCCTTCACCCCCGTTCCTACCCACCAGTGGAAAAGTCCATTTCAGAACATGTTAGTTTACCTGGAAATGTTTAGATTTTGCCTTTCTAGTTAGAAGGGCAGGAAAACTATAGAACTATAGCATTGGTCATTTTGCTCACAAATCACGCCAAAGTGTTACCATTTTGTCATTTGTGGCAGCTGTGAAGTATTAGTTTTCAGAGTTTTGTTGCTTCTCATGGACTAGGATACAGTAATTTTATTTTATTTTTTATTTTTATTTTTTAATTTTTTTGCTTCATATCAAAGAGGTGCTTAGAAATGATTTTCTAGGAAGTTAATTAATCCACAGCCCTGCAGGCAAAAATCTTTCTCAAGTAAGAACGGCTACACCATACCTTACATAGACTTTTAAAAGGCTTAGCATTCAGTTGCTATAATCACATGCTTTAAAACAACCTGTGGAAATTTCACTTAATTATAACAATTTCTGACAGTCATTTACTTCTGAATCCATTGCTAGGCACAGTTCAGACTCAGGAGTAATCAATTCTCTGCCTGATGGAAGCTGCCACCTCTTCTCTCAGGTAGGGAGTATGTTGCTTTGTTCTGAGCTGTGCTTGCAGTTTTCAGGTGATGCAAATGGGAAACATAGGCAGGAAGGGAAAATTACACAGGCACACATCAAGACATCAGGAAGACCTTGAAATAAGTAACTGAGCATTTGAGAAAATATCAGATCTTGCAGTGAGATGAAATGCATATATTTAGAATATTTCTGGGGAGATCTGAAACCCTTTCCACTTTAATCATAAAACCATTGATTCCTTTGTAGAATGTGCTCAGGGCAAGTGAGATACCAGAAAGCCAGAGGAAAGAGAAAGTGAGACAAGGGAACAAAAGCAAAGCTGAAAAACACCAGATTGGTATGTGACCCAAATAGAATTTTTAAATAATATTTCAGAGAATTTCCTATTAAAAAGCTTAAAATAATAAAGATTTATAGGGGTGGTTTTCATAGAATATCAACTACCTTCTGCAGAACTTAGATAACTCATGAGAAAAATAAGAAGTTGCAGACTGATGATAAATCATGCGTCAAGCCAAAGTTTAAAGGTCAAAACCAGATAAGGCAACCTGATGGTGAGAAAGACTTGGGACATCTTTCTCAGAGAAAACAAGAGATTTAATTGCTAGTGTCAAACCTGAGTTCAGAACCTTGAGACAAAAAGAAAATAATGATGAGAAAGGCTATGGGAGGGAACTTTTAGAAAAATAATAATTTCTCATCCTTTGAGTTCCCAAAGGCAGAATTATAAAAAACACCTGTGATTAGGTGGTGAGATATAAAAGACCCAGCAAATGAGGCTAGGGTCAAAGAATTTAAGATACAAGTGTTAAGTTAAAGTTAACAAAATAATAAGACTTTCTTAGCAATCATGAAGAACTACCATTCATGTTATATTTACTCCGAGAATATGCACAATTTTTTTTTTTTGAAAATAAAAGAGCACTCCTAAATGCAACCTGTTGGGTTATAACGTGGTCCCAGAATGTGATGAAGGGTCGGTGGGGAGAGTCTCAGAAAGAGTAATTTCCTGAAAATCATGACACTGTTATGTTTTTTTTTTAAATGCATCTCTGGAAATTAAAGTTTTTATCATAGCCCATTTCACACATTAGGATTGTCAGCAGACTTTCTTGCTCTCTAATGCAGAAGTAATATTTAAGTAGACCTTCACATGTTACGGCAGAAGCTGAGAGTTACTCAAGAGAAATGAAAGCAAATAAATTATAGTTAATCTATTCCATCAAATACTACTCAGCAACACAAAGAAATGAACCATTTATACATGTAACAACATGGATACATCGGAAAATAATTTGGCTGAGAGAAAAAAAGAATATGCATCATTCCATTTTATTTATATAAAGTTTTAGAGATGCTAAGCCATCTCTAATGACAGACAGTAAATTAATGGTTGGGGATAGAAGAAAAGGCAGGAAAGCTGGATTACCAAAGGGTAGAAGGACATCCAGGGTGATTGATTGTGGTGATGGTTTCATGATGCATACATGCATAGGTATTATATATGAGACATACATACAATATATACATATCAAAACATCAAATTGCAGGCTTAAAATAGATGCACTTTATTATATGTCCATTCAACTTCAACAAAGTCATTTTGTTAGAAAAGGTAAAGGACATTTGAGTTCTCTTCCTTAAAGTTTGGTGAAATTTATCTGTGAAACCATGTGTCCTCCATGTTTTTTTAATAAGAATAATTAAGTTCTTTGAATAAATTACTAAACACTTCTTATATTAGTTTATTTGCCTTAATTAGTTTTAAGAGCTAACTATGAATGTATGCATTGGTTCTATCAATTTTTCAGCAATTACAGTGTTGATTTTTTGACTCAAGAAGCAATGAACTATAGTTGACATATCAGATTAGCAGAACAAGGTCAAGAATGGAAAACAGTTCATTATTTTATAAAAAATTAGAAGTATATTTTTAATTAGTTTATAAAATCAGGAGTAAAACTTAGGTAATATTTCTAGTTGGGGTAAATTTTTGAATAAATATTGCTTTTAAAACATTTTAGTTAATAACCACGAACATTTTTTGATTAGTGTTTAAAAATTGTAGGTATGACAACTTTATTTATAATTAAATACTTTAATTATAAGCAATGGTTTATTAGAATGGACTAATTTCCTTAATACTATCAATCATAATGATTTACTCAATCCCCTTGCACTAGCTCAATAAAAATTTGTCATATCTCTGACAGAAACATAGATTTGCTAACGTAGTTTTAATACATATAAACCTTTGTCTCCTGTTTTCATATATTACAAAGTGGCTACAGGTAAGGTTGGAAATGACGTTTGACAACTTTATGCCATATTTGGATACATGTCATATTTACCACTCAAAGAAATGTAAAACAATAGTGGGACTGAATGGAAAGATATATGTGTATTCATGAGCCAGTCTTCCTTGGGTCTCTCCTGGTCTGATCAATACCTAGCGTGGTCAATTACTTGCTTCCAGTATTTTCTGTGCTTTTGGGGAACTGAAGTTAATTAATTTGGTTTAAAGTTGTAGCTATTATGTTTAGATAGAACTGTTCTCCTTACAATAGTTGCAAAAAAAATATATGAGTGGAAGTAAAATAGATATGTTATTAAAGAAACGGGTATAATTGTGTCAAAGTAGAATTGTGTTTTTGTGGCAGCAGGTGAAAATAAGATAGTAAAAAGCATTTTTAAGTTGTAGAAGATTTGAAGGGTGGTAAATGTTTATTTGCCTTGATTTAAAATGCTTGCAAATAATGAGTTTGAAAGAAGCATTAAAATGTATAAAATCTTTACAAAGTTGGTTCAATGTTTACGGCTTTATTCATAAGACAAAGAACTGGCTTGCTAATACAGAAAAAATGTTCTACTGGTTGTAAAAAAAAAGGTGCAAAACTAGAATTTTGTTTACTTTCTGTTAAAATAGTTTGTCTTCGTTTTTGTTTTTTAAATCTGTGTCTTCTGTACATTTTGCCTGGCTAAAAAAAAATGTTCTTTATATCATGAGAGCCTGCTAAATTTTGTGACTTTTTTGCATGCTTCTGAATTCTTTTTAACAAACAATTTTTGAAAAAGCTAAAGATATTAAAGTTCTTTGTTACTGGGTGAAAAGTAACCAAGTGTCTCTGTTAAATAAAGTATGTTTTAATTTATGTATTACCTCAAGATTTGCCTTTATACACCAATGACTTATCTTCGATGCTTTTCTGCTTTGATCATTATTTTTGAGAGTTCCTTTTTCAAATTCTGGCCCCCAAATCACAATAATAAAACATCTTTTATGCTGAACAATTCTCTGGGCTTTCCTGAGCTGCCTCTGGATGATGGCAACAATGAGAGCTCTCACCTTACAAAATGAGAAAGCCAGAAATCAGTATATGTGTTTAGCATTTTTCATGTTTTTAATTTACTCAACTATTGTGAGAGCTGGCCTAGTTATCAAATGCACAGTGCAAGAAGATTTCGAAAAATAAAAGAGAAACTCAGCCTTCTTAAGTTAATTATATATCAGTAAAACGATATCAACATAAATGCATTTATACAAATGTGTGCTTTTCATGTTGGATAGAAGCAAAATCATGTCTATGTACAAAGACTGGGGGAATAACTGTCAATGGACTTATTTTTAAAACATGTTTTATATCTAGGTTTAAGTAGAATTTTTATTTATGAGAGATTTTTGGTCAATTTTGTCTACAATGGGAGTCATCTAATTAGAAAAAGTAGCGCAAAATCTGTTCTTGAATTTAAGCAAAGTCATCAGTGAAACCACCTTAGCCATGAAAAGCATTCAGGTCAGCTTAGACTCACTGAAAAAAAGTTGTCATGGATGACTCACAGAACAGACCTAGACCTCCTCTTTGCAGGTCAAGGTATAGTCTGTGTGGTTGCTAATACATTCTATTGTCCCTTGATTCATGCCTTGAACCAAGTGGAAAAGTTAATACAAAAATTTAAGAAAAATACCACCTGAATTTATAAGGTAGACTGATTGGGGGTGGAGGTTTGTTTAGCAGTCTGGGTCATTTTCTGACCCCAGGTGGCATGGTTGAGATCAATACTGTAAATTGGCCTCATCCTGCTCCTTGGAATCGTGTTGATGGTAGCCTTAATTAAACACCGTATGAGACAAATTGAATGGATCTGTTGCCAACTTCTGTGGCCACATTATAATTAGAGTGGCTGACAGAATAATATACCTAGGAAAAGGTTTGCTAGATGCAAACACAGTCAAGAAAGAGATGTGACCATTCTGGGAACACAAATTTCCATGTGTGTCTTGCAGTTCTGTACATTTTTTAGACAAAGCTCAAAATGTTCTTTTTTGTGGACTATCTTTTCATGGATATTTGTATAGAAAAGAGCCTTCAACGATAGAGAATATCTCTCTCAGGTTTAAGGGGAAAGATTTATTTACTGTCCAATATAATAAATATTATGTCTCCCATTGGTACAAAGGATAAATTTGCTTGTCCATTTTAAAAGATCTGAGTTCCCTAAGTTTGAGTTTCCTCAGCTGTTACACAAGACCACTGCCGATCAACATTCATCAGCATCCCTCTGCATTGTCCCATGAGACTGGGGACATGAGGAACTGACCCAAACATGAAGCTCATGCTGCCTTTTGTGCTATAATAAAGTCCTTTGTCTCTGACCCAAGAATCTTCATTTTCCTTTCTGTGTTCATAAAACTGTAGCAAGTTATCTTATTAGCTTGCAAGTAGGATGTAAAACCTTGGACCTTTCATAGTTCTTGATACTGATCAGTTCTCTTCAAAAGTACTAAGATCATAAAAGAAAAAAAAATTTTTTTAAGGATTTGTTTCAGATTAAGACTAGAAAGACATGACAACTAAATTAAGCATATCCTCCTGGATTAAATTTTAGTATATATAAAATATTAGTGAGGAACTTGGTGAAACCAGAATCAAGTGTGTCAATGATAATTTTCTGAAGGTGATCATTATTCTATGTTGTATAGAAATACATTCCGACATACTTTGAGGTAAAAGGAATCGTGTCTGCACCTTACTCACAAAAGTTTTAGAAGAGCTTAAAGAGGAGACAAAGAAACCAAGAAAAATTAGAAGGATAAGAAAGATACTATGATAAATGTTTATGTTTGTGGAATCTAGATGGAGTATACAGGAATTTGTTATTTTACCTTTGCAACTTCTTATAAGTCTAAAATTATTTTTAAGTAAAAACTTCTTTAAATAGATAGTAGAAAACTGCAAATGAATTAACATGATTTTGTTAATAAATAAACTGCAAGTAAAAAGTTAATGGTAGAGAAAACTGTTTTTTAAAACTAACTTTGAGATACATTGACCATTTACAATGGATCGACATTATTACATCTTAATTCAAGCATACTAATTTTTTAAAATGTGATAAAATTGGATAAATTTGAACATTGACTAAATATTTGATGGTATTCAATCAATTTTTAGGTATAATATACTCTTTTAGATATATGGGAAAAAGGCTATTTTAGAGATGTATATGGAAATATTTACAGATGCAGGAGTGTAAATGGAATGAGAATGACCATAAGTTCAGAGCTACTAAAACTGGGTAATGGTTACATGAGAGTTCATTACACTGTTTTTAAATTTTGCATATGCTTGAAACTTTTCCTAATATATAAACTTAAATATCTTCATATGGAAATGCTAACAGGTAAAAAGAGCCAAGACAATCTTTAAAAAGAACAATGTGTGAAGACTCATTCTAGTGGATCGCAAAACTTGCAAATTTTACCAAGTAAAGCAGTGTGGTATTAATATATATGAACACACATATGAAGAAATAGTCCCTCAATATATAAGCAATTGATATATGCAAAAATAAATAGCACTTAGAGCCTTGGGAAAAGGACTGTTTTGCCATAAATGATGTATAGAGTTGGTTAATTGGATATCCATATAGGAAAAAAATTTTACATTTTACCCTACCCTCTCAATAGACATAAAAATCATTTCAAATAACTCATAATTTATTTTTTGTGAAAAAATAAAACAATAAAATCTCTAGAAGATAGCAAAATATCTTTATAACCTTAATGTGAGAAATGTTTTTTTAAATATATAAGGAATTATTAACATAAATGAAAAGATGGGTAAATTGGTTTATGTTAAAATTAAATATGTTCATATATCAAAAGGTACCATTAAGACAGTTTTAAAAAGGAAGCCTCAGAGAGGTAAAAGATAGTACGCAATACATAAATCAAAATAGGGCTTGTATAAAGAAGATATAAAAAACTCTTACAGGTACAAAAGAAAAAGCTGATAATGTAATCTTTAAAATGGGTAAGAAACTCAAGCAGTTCAGAAAGTGAGTCATAAATATATCAAAAAGAATTTAGTTTCCATGTAAATGCAAAGTAAAATTATAATAAAATAATCTAATGAAATGGTTAAAATAAAAATGACTAATAACACTAAGTGTAGATAACCATATGGACCAAAGGAAATTTTACACATTGCTAATAAAACAGCAAATTTGTACCAATGTGACTTTGGGAAGGTTTGATTATATCCACTAAGACTAAACACACACTATTTTATTCCTAATCATATACTCAACTAAAATATGAGCACATATTTACCAAAAAGGAGGTATGAGAATGTCCAAGGGACTTTATAGAAAATAGCTAAAACCTGGAAAAATCCCAATGTCATCAGCACTAGATTGAATAAATAATACAAAATAATATTTTATGTTTTTCAGATATTACATTTTTAGGTTATTTAAAATTAGTTTTTCTTTTTTATTAAATGTATTGAGATGACATGGGTTAATAAAATTATATTTGAAGTATACAGTTCAATAGCACATCATATATTTATGTGTGTGTGTGTGTGTGTATATGTGTATATGTGTGTGTGTGTGTGTGTGTGTGTGTGTGTGTATTGCATTGTGTATTCCATTGAGGGGGCCAAATGTAGGGTGAGAAAAAAATACTCTAAAGCAATGAATATAAGCTACTGCCTAGCACAACAGTATAAATGAATCTCATTCATAATGTGAGTAAAAATAAAAATGATATAATGTGTATTATGTCAGATTTCAGTTTATATACAGTTCAAAATCAGGCAAGTATAATATATGGTGCTAAGTTAGGACAGTGATGACTTTTTGAGAAGATAGGAGGTGGTCAGTGGTTAGGTAGGGATGTGAAAGGCTTTTAGGTGCTGATAATAGTCTTGTCCTTGATGTGGGTGATGGTTACAAAGATATGTTTTGCGACAATCTATTCATAACTTGTTTGACCTTCTAGAGGTGTGTTATACTTAAGAAAAAAATTAAGTACACACAATATTTATACACATACACACCAGCCCAAATTCTAGCTCTTTCTCCCTTCAATTTCAGACATTAAGGTCTTCGTGGAAGAAAATGACTAGGTTTGCAAAATCCCAATTCAGGGCTCTATACTATTTATAATAATAATTAAAATTGCTAATATTTATTATTAATAGTGTTAAAAATAACAAATATTTAAAATTAACTAGGCATTAATCTTATGTGAACCTTTATATCATCTCACTCAATCCTTCATTCCAAGATATATATATATATATATATATATATGAATGAGAGAGAGAGAGAGAGAGAGAGAGAGAGAGAGAGAGAGAGAAAGTAATTATTTTCCTCATTTTCAGGTAGAGAAAATGAGACTTAGGTAGGGTAAGTACATGATCATAAATCTAGCTTTTGGTGGAGCTACAAATGAAATGTGGACTGTCCTACTCTGTACCCCTTGAGCTCATCCACAAAGCTGTACTGACTTCTACTAAAACTTTCTGGATGGAGGTGTCTGTCATTCACTGAAAGGGAAAAATAAAAGAGGCCAGTGCACAGAATTACCCAAAAGCTGAAATAAACTGAGCATTGAGAAGCAATTGCTAAGCTAAGGGGTATTAGTAATAACATTTTATTTTTTACAGGAGTAAGTGAGGAGACAGAATCTAGTCAGAGCCGGTCATTAAGTTCAAGCAAAAGTTCACTGAAGCAAAGGCACTTATTGTTTATCTCACAAAATAACCAGAGGGCTTTCCAAAAAGAGTGGAGAGAAAGGTAAATTACCTAGTGGAAATGTCAGCAGGAGAGGACTGCGCACTAGGGTCTTTTTCATATACAATTGACAAGAACTAAAAATAAATAGAATGTGACAATGGCTCCCCATGTTTCTATAGCCTGAGAATGCTATTTTCATTTTCATAAATGATTGAACAAAGTGTTTAACATTTTTCTGTTTTTAGACTGAAATTCAGGGGCACAGGAAATTCATTATTGAACATCTTTTTGCCTAGCTTCAGGAAAAGGCTGCCTTAATAACAAGTACTAAAAGATTGGGTTTACCATTAAGAGTACAAGAAATCTGATTTGTTTTATCATTTATTATGAAGGCACATCCTCTGCCACCCACATTCCTTTCCCACTTCCCAGTGACAAACGTAAAGGTAAAACTTCTGGCCAAGGGAAAGATGTGCAGTCTATGTCATAAAATAAAATGATAATGTCTATGAAAAGTGATTTTGTGATGGTGCAAAGTGGACATGAATTAAAGGGGAAGTGGGAAAGAAAAGGTAATAAGTTAATGATGAAAAATAATATTGCCTAGTGAGAAGCTGAGATCTAAACAATAAACACCAAGTATTTCCAGGAAAGCATTAGGAAAATATAGGTATTCTTTTTCTTTTATGTTTCTTAAAGATAAGACTCAAGCTATTCTTTTTAAAAATATTTTCTTTCCCCTAGTGCTTTGCACATTGTCATATTTTCTGACATCAAATTGAATCAATACCTTATTATTTGTGGTTATCTGCTTTGTGTTTCTAAGAAAAGTATAACATTAAAGGAAATAAAAAGCTGCCATTTCTCATTCTGCAAAAAAGGACTGTGCTAAGGGCTTTATGTGTGTCCCCTCAATTAATTCTCACAATCGATTGGGTCCTAGGGGGTCATCAAACACATGTTGAATAGTTTGTAGTTTCTTGTTCGTAAAGGGAAAAAATTGGGGAAATCACTTAGCAGAAGATGTTTATTGATACTTTTAGAAAGTATGTCTAGCCAACTGGCATTATAGAAAACTGACAACACCAGGGTAATGTTAGATGGAATTTAGTATTTTTCCTACACTGTAGAAAATAATTTATCCAAAAATTAAGTAATCTGCAAAAATAGGACTAGATCTAAGTATTATGAGTCATACACAACTAATTGACTTGTTTACTGGGTTTATTTCCAATAGAATCACCTATACAGCTACAATAAAAAAAAGTTTAGATAAAAACAATATTGCCATCATCATAATTAGATATTTGTTAAACTTATCCTATAGGGAGGAACTTTAGAAGCATAGATGCCAATGACAAATATTGAAAAACCAGTTTATATGGAAAAATGAGTTCTTCTAGAACTTGTATTTACATAATGAGAGCATTTAAGTGCAGAAGACCTAGTGGTTAGTACAAGAAAGGAGATCAACAAATTGGGAACATGGAAAATTAAGTTGGGGATTTGTTAACACAAAAGCCTGGATAATATATTCTCTGCCTATCAGTGGTTCTCTATATTTGGAATCTTGAAGGGCAACAATGGCTAAAAATGGCAGGCCTCAGAAAAGAAGTCACAAAGGAAATAGAAAAGAGGTATAAAAGTAAGAATTGGGGATACAGAAGTTGGGGGATAAAGGATTTAAAAATGGCAGAATGTGAAAGAGTATTGTCATGAATTAGAAACCATGAGATCTAATCTCAGTTTCTAATTGTATCTCTGGACCAAATATTTTGCTTCCCTGGCCTCAATTTTCTACGAGTAAAGTAGGATTATTAGATTATGTAATTCCTATGACTTCTTCCAACTCTTCCATATATGATATTCTTTGACTCCGAGAGTAGAAAGAGTTAATAGCATTCTATGCCCTAAAGGAGGAAAGGAGAATATTGTATACCCAAACAAATTGGAAAGAAAGCCCTTGTAATCCTTTTAAAAATTATCAGATTAAAATTATCCAATGTTAAAATGGAATGCATGGTAAAACATCATATCCCAACTATAAACAAGTGGAATAACCTCATCTGAAGTACACCAGAGGGCAAAGTGAGATTATGGTTTCTAAGTCAGGATCAGTCCAGGAGGTCAAGGATAAACATAACCATATTCTAAAGGAGCTCTAGATAAAGAAATCCAAAGAGGTAGAAATTTGGGGTGTAGTAAATCCATAAGGGGACCATGATAAATATTTGGGAGAGATCAACATAAATGAGGTTGCACACTTGCAGAGATAGAACAGCAAGATGGATAACTGTGCCCTAAAACAGACTACTACTGGTTTAAACAGCAGATCTCTAAAGTATGCTCTTCCTGACTTAAGAGTTTTCTTGTGTGTAAAGGGTCTGTCACATAAACAGGACTTCAGGAATATTGGATCATTAATCTCAATTCCTCAAGGTTCAATGGGTCAGAGTCTATTTTAGGGCATAGCCTAGTTTAAGGTCAAGTTTTTGAGAATTTCATGGTAGGTTCAATTATGTTCTGTATACTCATTTTAAGAAGGCAGGATAAAGACTAATATATTTAGAAAATCATCTTTTTGGAAAACGCTAATTAATTTAAGGTTTCATAACAAGGTAGCGACCTTCAGCCATCTGGAAAACCAAATTATGTGGAACACGTCATGGTGGAGAAATAAGATGCTACACGAATTACACCTTCTAAGGCATCATATGGTGGTTCCCATAAAATATCACTAAGAACTGACAAATTCACCTGGATTTCTTTAGCCACATATAAATTTGTTGTTGAAAGCTTACTTTGTGCCAATTTGGGTGTTTGTTTTCTAATTGATATGCAACTCTTTTTCTGCCTCCTGTGATAGTTATTCATAGGCTGTTGCATAGTGATTTTCATATGCTTTCTTCCTGCCTCAGACCAATGAAGCAATAAATAAGGAGGGGAAAAAAGAGATAGGTCTCTCTAAACAGCATCAGAGCAGTGGTGCAGGAAATAGAAAGCAACTCCCTGAAGAACAAATGCATTCATAGCAAATTCCACCAGCAAACAAGTAGTGTCATCCAGCTAATTATATGTAATTGTCCCCTATATTGAAACAATAAATAATGTGAGAAGCCAATGCTGCTTTTTGGAGATTACAACTACATAAACAGAAGAAAAACAAATGAGGAAAAACTGAAAGTAGGTGATATGTACTAAAATTGTTGTTGCAGACATTTTATAGTACTGCTCATTGGAATAAAATTTTCTATACACATCCATTGAATAATACTACATGTAGGCATACCAAAGTCAGAATGGAAGTGGTAGATTTTCCAAATTCTAAGGTGACTCTGAACACGCCATCTAGTATAGTATAAATAAGCAGCCAAAACCACTGTTAATATTTTGGTCTCATTAATATGGTTACCTGGACAGAAATAATAATATAACAATTTTTTAGTCATTTGAAAAGATGAGAATATTTTTTTTAATACAGCATAAAGAGTCAGTGAACATTGTTCCTGTCATCAATGTGACCAGGACATTTATTGGTAGCCACTCCCTTGTAACAGAGACACTTTTATATGCTCAAGGAATCTCTGTGATTTAGAACAAAACTTTCAAATGGTAGCAGCAAAGCTAATTGTTCAATGTTATGGTAGTCAATACTGATTTATAAAGCCTCCATTACCTCTTATAATTTATTCTGAGCTGCCCAAGTCCATATGTCTGTGTATAGAAGAGACAGCTCCTTGTCTGTCCCACAGTTCCAATTTGTGTATGAACATGTCTTTCTTTTTTCACCCTTTATTCAATCTATCTTTCTTTTGTTTAGAGCAAAAGCCTAAGTCCTTCCTATTCTTGAAAAACAATAGACCAAATTCAAGATTATGACTACATATTTACAGAAGCACAACTCATCATTAATTGTCTTTATTCAAGACAAATAGTAGAGGAGACCAAGATTCAAGTTTGTCACAGAGTCTTGAAAGGCTAGGTTCTCTGTAATTGTCATACTATACATTTATTGTCATGGCTGTGTTTAATAATCTGTGATTGTACTAATCTTAGACATATTTGTTCATTCTTATGTATACCTATCCATCCACTTGTTCATTTCTCCTTTTATTCAAAGAATGCATGTTAAGCACCTAATATGTACTATGATAAGCTCTGGAGATACAAAGTTGAATAAAACTAACATCTCCCTTTAAGGAACTCTTAGACTAAAGAAAATAATCTGAAATGCCTTTTCTAAATTTCTCATTAACAGTTCAAACCAGCTCATAGCTCAGAAATAGAGGTGGAGAGAAAAGAAGCAATCAAAAGATAAATAAACTAAGTTTGGTGTATTCAATCGGCTAATACTTTTATTGATACATTATGACAGCAAAAGACAATACAACAGTGTATGATAAAATGCTCAATTAAATAAAATCAATATGAAAATGCATGATATATAGACTTATAGTGTGCTATCAGAAAACCTTTAAATAATTTCCAGTCTGCCTGAAATAATTTCCGGCAGAAGGAGAGGGATAAGATGACAAGAGTAGGTGCAATCGCAGTTATATGCTGTAAGGTGGAAAGCTGTGACAGCTGGTCTTCTATGCCTTCTCCTTGACACCTTTACTAAACCATCTTGGCTATATATTTATGTTCTATCTTATGTCAGTCAGGCGAAGTTCCTGGGAGCCTGCCTAGGTGAGATCATGCCATCAAAAGCATATAAATATTTTATTGGCAAATATTCCAATGATATAAGTTCAAGATCTGGGAAGAAGTCCTCTCCCACTTGAAGTTTCTTTCATGTTATCAAATTCACACCAGATAGCATGCCTTCTTCATTTCCAGATAGAATCTTTTTTTGGCATTGTTCTGCTAATGTCTTATTCCTTTCCATAATTCTTATGTGGGGAGTAATGCACTCAAAGCAGGTTTTGTTGGTTAGTTTGCTTGCTTGCTAGGCTGGGGAATCAGCTGAGAGTGTGAAGTCTATCAATGTATTTTTTTTTTTAATTAAGTGGAACTTTTGGAAAATGTATGTCACTTTATATTTGACAAATGTTGGATGAGCCCCTACTATGCCAAAAAAAAAAAGGTTTGTGAAAATCATTGAGAAGGATGATGTATAAGAAGAGAAATATAAAGTTCAAGCATAGTTGACAATATTGAAGCATATCAATTATGTAAACATACAGCTATAAATTCACTGTGATAAATTTCTAGAGGGCTCCTCTTTAAAAACTACACCCTCCCATATGCAAATGCAAATATATGACAGCCCATCATTAAAAGTTTATTTCTTTTGACAAATATTTAGTCATCTGTTATAATGTAAATAAAGATCTACATTGCAAATATGACTGATTTTGAAGCTGGTGGTTTTTGCTTCAGTACCACTTTTATATAGCCAGAAACTTGTACTTGAGAGCTCACATAATAGTAAAGAACTAAATGGGTAAATAAAGAATCCAGAATTAGGAGGAATGGTGGGAAAAGCAGAATAAACATAACAACAATAGCAACAAACAAGAAAAATACTCGGTAAACCTATACAAAGATCCTAAATTAGTTACATACCAAGAACACAAAATGCCATAGGTAACAGAAGTTTCTTTAGAAAGTACTTCCATACAAGTTGGATTTGGAGTTTATTTTAAAAGCCTAGGGAAACTCACAATGGTAGAAGGCAATGTGTGGGGCATGCCCCGTGGTGTTTTCTTTTGACACATGAGCACCTTTAAAAATAGCCTGATGGACCACTCGCCCCAGGGACTAGCCATTCATAGCTAATTATCCAAAGGCTTTAAGAAGTCAAGCTGTGAATAGTCAATTCAACTTTGCCTAGTACAGCCCGAAGCTACTTTTGTTAAACCTCAGTCATGGTGTTTCTAATGAAAGGGGCAAAACAGAATAAAAATTGCAAATTCAATTCAATATAAGTGAATAAAATTCTAAGAAGTAAAGGCACACAGCAACCAATAATTAAGACTACTGGTATTATTGTTTCTCTAGAAACCCAGGCTGTAAAAGAGATGGACTGTTTCATATTTAATTCAAAGATAAAATTTCTTTGATCAGAACTCAAGCTTGTTCCTTACTCAAACTGTCACTCTTTACCCATGAAGAAAATAAGCCATAAAAATACAAACTTAATGTCCATTAAAAATAACACTCTCAATTAATTTCATAGAATTAAAACATAAAAAAATATGTACATAATATAGAAGTAGGTGAATAATCAGTATGTTATGGGGACAGAAACATTGACTTTTCTTCATCAAGACTAGTTTGCTACTGGCTCCAGTGACTGCCTATCCTACCCATAGAAAAGGACAACGCAGATGTCTCCCCGATGGTACCATTCCCCATGTGGGACAAGCCAGCTCCTTGATGACAGATCAATTGCTGGATTCTTTTATTATGAAGGTGGCAACAACTTCTCTTTTTACTAGATTAGATACATACTCTGGATTTGCATTTGGCTTTTTTGCCCATAATTTCTCTGCCAGCCTGTAAATTTGTAGAACATTTTTTTTTTCATTGTTATGATATTCCCTACAACACTGCCTATGACAAAGGAACTCAGATCAACAAAGAACCATGACAATGGGCTCATGACCAGCGAACTTACTGGTATTATCATGTATCTTTTCACCCAGAAGCAGTTGACCTGACACAATGACGAAATGGCGTGGTGAAGTCTCAGCAACAATGTTAGTGGGAACAGAAGACATTGAAATATTAGTGTTATATTTTAGAGAATGGGTTACCTGTTTTGAATAAGCTGTCAATGTAAAGGTGCTATTTTCCTTATAGCCAGAACGTATAAGTAGAGAAACCAATTGGTGAAAATAGAAGTAGCTTCCCTCTTTTGCTTAATAATTGTGATATTGTAATTTTTATAATAAAGAATATTTAATCTTTATCTCCATTCCTGGCACAGAACTCCTAAAGTCCTTGTAATTTTCTAAATGATAAGATAAAGACATCTTGATATTCATTACAAACCCCTTTCAACCACACCTAAGATTGTATTATAAATGAGGATGGAGGCCGGTTGCCAGGGGAACTGACCACATTAGAGGGCTGGAGCTTTCATTTTCACCTTTGACCTCTAGAGTTAGAAGAGGGGCCGGAGATTGAATCAGTTGTTAAAGGGAAGTGATTTAATCAACTATCCCTATGTAAAGTCTCCATAATAGCCAAAATTATTTTATTTGAAGAGCTTCTCAACTGGTAAACATGTGGAGATGTAGTGAGAGTAGCTTCTGAGAGAGCATAGAAGTTCCACATCCCTCACCCTATGTGTCTCTTTCCATCTGGCTGTTTCTGAATTATATTATTTTATATTAAGCTAGTAATCTAGTAAATAAAATGTTTCTCTGAGTTCTACAAGCCACTCTATTAATTAATCAAGTCAAAAGAAAAATTTGTGGGAACCTTCCATCTATAGCAAGTCAATCAGAAGCACAAATGACAACCTGAACTTGTGGTTGGCATCTGAAGTTGAAAGGGAAGTAGGGAGGCATTTTTGTTGGACAAAGCCCTTAACCTGTGGGATCTGACACTATACTCAGGTATATAGTGTAAAAACTGAGTTAAATTATAAAACATCTAGTCAGTGTCGCCTGAGAATTGGAGAATTGCTTGATAGTATGAAAAAAACATATGCAATGATAATTCTCTTTCAAATTTTTCTTTTCTGGAAACTGGAGTCTATTGGTTAAACCACCTCAGTTCTTAAGGGCACAAAGCTGCCAGGAGGTGACAACAAATTCTTTGCGTTGGAAGATGAAATGGCCACCTTATAATTTTGAGTTTGTCATTCCACTACACCAACAGGGGTTACTGCATTGGCTGGGAAATTGACCCTAATTATCAAAGGGAAATGGGTTGATATTATGCTGTGTGGTCAGGAAATCTGTGTCTAGAGCCCAGAGGATTTTCTAGGGCAACTCTCAGTATTCTTATGTCTCAGTAGTAAAAGATAATGGAAAACTGTAACAATGCAATAAAAACAAGTTTGCAGAAGATACAGACACTCTAGGACTTAAGGTTTGGCCATTGCCATTCAACTAGGTAAAAAACCAAGACAAGTCTACAGCCATGCCACCCTAAACAGGACCAATACCGTCTGATCTTGGAAGCTAAGTATGTCAGGCCTGGTTAGTACTCTGATGGGAGAACCCCTGGGAAGACCGGGTGCGGTAATCATAAAAAATGAAAAATAAGGAATTGAAAGCTGACAAGTTTCTTGCAACCTATAAGGTCAACCAAGGGTTGCCTCACCTAAAAAAAAAGAAAAAGAAAAAAGAAAAAAAAAAAAGAATGAAGGTAAGTGGAAGCCAAAGACAAAAGCAATACAGAATAAAAAGTGAAAAAAAGGTGAAAAAAAGATATTATAGCCTCATAATTAGCCACAGAAATTATACAAATATGAAGATTATAGCACTATCTTCACTATGTCACAGTAACTGTGGAGAATTCCTCAAATTTATTAGCATATATAATAGACTAATTTTCCCTTATTTAGTTTTATTCAAGTAATTTTGTGACTGAACTAAAAGAGAATTTGACATCACTTTGCGATTTTGTTCCTACCTTATGTAGAGAGAAAGTGAGACCATCTCCATCTACCCAAAGGTAGTTGCATCCTACAAGCAGAGGAGGTAATTTTAACTTGTTGCATGAAAAGTCAGATACATGTAGGATGATGTGTAACTTTGCAGAGTGGCGGAAGTGGTCAACTAGGCTGGTTTACTTACCTATAACTTTCTTTCACATCCAAATTCACTTTTCTCGACTCTCCTTTGTAACAAACTAAGATTAGATATCTGTAAGCTGTGTATATCAGACATCGTTGCTAACTGGGCTACTTTTTGGTTCTTTCAGTAGAAATCATTAGAGGGGAAAATGCAAGATAGGAGAAGAGAATAAAACAGGGAGTTCCTTTGTTTATTTGTTTGTCTATTGTTTCCATCAGTGATGCTCTTTTAATAGCTGTTGGCTCCAACCATCAACTTTCTTTGATGTTGCTGTAACCAGCCTGGTTTGAGTGTCCAGTCATACCAGAGTCAGCTAGTTCTCCCTCTTCAAAACCTGATCACATGCTTTGTAGGGCCCTTTCTTGAACTCCTGAAATACCATCTGGAGATAAGCACTCTTTGCCTAGAGATCTGAGTACTATCCCAAGAAATTCCAGTCTGAACACATAGGTGCTAGTAAGCCCCAATTGAATGATGCACGTGGTGTGTCAATACAATGAGCTATTAAAGAAAGTTACCTAAATCACTCTTGAGACATGGAATATAGTTGCCAGTGTGGAATTATCTGGTCTTTAGTCCTTGCTGCAGTGATTTTGAGAAAGATTCATGTTGGGATGGCAGAGCCAAAAGATTAAAGGAGCACACCTTGAAGAATCCTTTCATAGAGGTCAGTTGCTCTAGAGTCACCTGGGCTCATAGTGAAATGGGTGTAAGTGAGGTATAAACAGTTTTATGTTAAGCCACTGAGATTTTGGAGTTCTCTATTTCTCAAAATGAATATCATAGTCAGCACCAGTGTAAATATATGGTACCATGACAAATAAGAAAATATGCAGCATTGGTGTAGTGAACAGAGATCAATCTGAGAAAAAAAAAAAAAAAACTCATTCTGGAATAATGATAATCCATGAAATGCAATGGCAAAACACAATAAAAGTTCTGGGAATCAAATGTTTGAGGAATTTGCAGTCTAAGGAAAGAGATTAGGAGATAGAACTTTACCAGGATGGGTTGGTCACCCTTGTGTTTTATCATAACAAATGGGAAGTGTTGGATAGAAAAGTAGATATTCTAGTCTCCTTTTTCACACAAAAGAAGGCTTAGAGGGAACAATCCAGGATATATGTATGAAGTGTTCATCATATGTAAAGGTCTAAAAGATGGAATTTGAGGTTAAAGGATGACATCCTCTGCCATTCTCCAGTTTTCGATCTTGCCTATCTGTGCCATCACTTGCACTTTGATGCAGTCAGATTTCCTGAGTGTGAAACTATGCTAAGAACCTAAATACCAGCTACAAACAAGGCTTCCCTTACAAATTTTACCAGAATTTCATAAAAGATTGCTCTGTGCAGCCTTTCCTAGTGCTTCTAATACTCACCATTCTCCAGATACACGCTTCTGCTCAGTGAATCTGCCTCCAGGGACCCCATTTTGATAGATCACAGGACTGCTCTTCATGACTTAGCAACCTCGTTTCTTCACTCAGATCACAGTAGGGTAAACTTCATTCCTTTGGGCATCTTCCAGAGAACCCAGACCTCTGAGTAACTTATGCCTTCTGCCAACTCCCCCAGCCTTATGTTAAAAGGGAATTTTTAAAAAGAGAGCATGGTCATGCTTCTCACACTAATATAAAATGAATGTGTAGCAAAGATTTTATATAACTAACTCATTAATTAGTGAGAACATTGGCGAGATGTTACAACCTGTTCAAATAAGGATTTGACTTACAGAGATTTATATTGTCCACCAGAAATGAACCCTTTGCATTTCTACAAACAGATATCATTTGCATTACTATCAGTTTTTTTACTATTTAATTTTCATCTCTACATAGTTTTAAAATAACCCAGTCAGTCAATCAAAGGCAAAGAGAACTGTACAATCTGGTAATTCCTGTACTGTCTGCTAGACAATACCCACCTAGCATTCAATAAAAAGGGTATCCAGCCATCTCATTTCAAAGACTTCCACATTTTTTCCTGATACATGACTAATTAAACTCATGTCTCATTAAGTAACCTACCCCACAAAAGAAAAAAGAGAATAACTTAGATATAGTGAGACTGTTATACAAATCAATATTTGAAGACTGTCTACTTAGAAGAGGAATTTTATATTCTACATGTAAACAACTTTTGGAGTGAATCAGATTAATTACTATAGAGTCAGGAAACAACTTTATTTTTTTCCACTACTACTTCTTCAAATCTACTCTTTCGATTTGTTCTTCCTAACTATAGATTCACTCTTGGACAATGCCCATAGCTTTCCCAGTGACTGTCAGATGATGCATGAAGAGTCTTTTTTCCCTGATAGTAAAATCTAAATATTATCCAAAATAAATTTCTTCCCTTCCCCAGATCTGGCCTGATGCTGATTTAGAAATCTGAAGAAGTTGAAGGAGATATGATCAGTTTTATTTCTATTCCCTGCTCCTTCTGTTATATTCGATAAGCAATGCTCTGTTTCCCACCTGTTTAAGCCAACAGTCTCCCTTTATAGTGAAGGCACGATTTACTGGCTGATAACAGGAATCAGTGTTGAAGTCTCATGGGGGCGTTGCCACTTCCAACTGGCTGATTTTGATTTTTCCTAGTCTTGGTTTCCACGAGGTCACCCTTCTTCTGGATTCATCCCATCTCCTAGTTCTTCTAAAGAAGAGTCCCTAGAAGAGGTAAAATCAGATTCATATCTGTGGTGGCCACATCTGGCTTATTGGAAACCACTGCAATATTACTGAGAATGATAGTGCCATTCTCAATGCGAGCTCTTCTCTCTGCTTTGCTTCCGGACAGTATGCCACTGTCCTACCTTTAAAATTTCATATAAAATTAGGTGCCACATTCTCTGTTCTTCAAACTCCAGGGAAGGCAAGTCAGGCATTTCATTTTTTTGAAGCCTTCTCTTACTTGACTTGAAATGGCAAAAAGAAAATAGCAATCACAGTTCTCTAAAAGCCTGTGATAAAGTTTTCTTACTCTGTAATCTCTTCAATATCCACCAGTGAATTCTTAGCATTTGCTTATATCACCAGGTTGTGCATGGTAGCTCAAAGCAGGATGAACTAGTTTGGGGCCAATTCCATTGCAAGTCCTGAATAGATAATCTATAAAACCTTATGTTAGGATATGAATATACCTTTCACCATTTGACTCTTGGCTTTTAGAGTCTGTGTAAATTTCAAATAAAGCAGGAAGAGTTGCATATAACATCTCATTACATACATTACCCCAGAAAGAAGAATGGTTGTGTATGTTAGGCAGCTATATTTGAGCTCGATGTTAGCTGAGACATTTCTAAGAATGACATCTAACCAAATATGGTGTGCTTTTTTGCACAAGATGATGAGTCTCCTGTAACTTGTGATGTTTAAGTAGAGACAACATGGCCATTAATTGAATGTCATTAGAAGCTCATCGAATGGGCTGACCTCTCATGTCTATATTTTAGGATTATTGGGGTTAAACGGCACTTTCAAGTTCATAGAATTAATATTGTTTTATTTTATTTTTACTGAATTGGAAACAAAAGCCCATGAAATCAAATATTAGCTAACATGGGCTATTTACTCAATCACTCACTCAACAAATATTTTTTGAGAGCCTAATTTGTGTTAGACACCATGCTAGGCACTGAGGAAATTGAGAAGATATTGTCCCTATGATCATAGAACTGATAGCTACAGAATGAGAACAATCAACTGTCCCTTGTGTATTTCCACCCCACAACACTATCATGCCTACTTAAAGTTCCTCATTTGAAATGGATCATAAACCAAAATAATTTTTTCATAGGTGATTTAAAATGACAAATCACTAGCAATTTAATGTAAATCAAGTTAGTATCAGTAATTAATTCATTCATGTCACATTTTATATACTAGAATGTAATTCACTTATTACACGTTGTCACATTTCAAAGAGCACCTGGCCTGCACACACAATTTCCCCTGAACTGCATCACATTTTTATGGAACGTGTTTTTTTTTCCCCAGTCCTTGGGAAAAACAGAAGGTACAGGCAACATAAATTTAGACTGAACCGTTCAGGACGCAGCATGCCTAAACCCTCTGCACTGACTGTTTGCAAAGTATTCAAATGCCTTTACAAGGAAAGTCATGAAGAAAGGACTGCCTGCAGAATTAGGAGCCAGAGTGGAGCTATGCATTTTTCTCTCAGTTGGTTAACTGAAAATCAATTTCCTATTTTAAAAGCAGACCCATCAAAGGCAAGTGTCCAATTTTAAGCTAAACTCTACAATACGCTTTTCAATAAAATGTCTTTCTGCCTCTTTCCCTTTTCTCATTTCAATGTCCTGTTACATATTTCTGAAAGCTCGGCTTTCAAACTTGGTGTATGCTCTGATTGTGCAGAATGAAAGGCTCTGAAAGGCCACAAAGAAAAGTATCGCTTGCCTCAATCTCTGAGGAGACGGCCCTTTGAATTAAGACTGATTCCACCTGCGAAGCCTGATTGAGCCTGAATTGATAATGCCTGCGTGTTGTGGGTTTTCTCGCTTTATTTCCTCTTGCATTCTTTTTCATTTTAGGGTGTATCGTGGGCCATTATCCGATTTTCATAGCAGCATGAGAGATTTCCAAAATGCTGTGAAAGAGAAACTAAATCTTTAAAAAGATGTATTCATTGAAGTCTCTTATGCATCATACGCCAATATTCTTCACTGATTATTGGGATTCAAAGCTGAACATTCAAGATAGATAAAGGAATTCAACTTTATCTCATCAAGATTATTTTTTTTTAAATCCTGAAGGCTTTTGAGACTAAGGAGTTTTCGTTAATTTTTATGTTTTTGCTATTATTATTCTTTACCTAGGTTTATAATGTAGTCTGGTAAAAGGACATGTCAAAGACAGGTAACATTTTTTATTTAAATAAGTGTTCTTTCTCCAAACCTCTATCTAGACCTTAATTCTGTGAAGCACCTTGCCCTTTGCCCTAAGAAAAAGCAAAAGGAAGTTTTCAGTAAACTGTGACTTCAACAACCTGCCAGTAGTAGTAAGCTCAGCACAAAAAAAAAAAAGAAAAAAATGGGAAGTGACTAGAAAGAGGTAATGCTGAAAATGAAAATGCTGCCAGTACAAAGGCTGGAAGGACCATAATCGCTGATGCTTTAGCAAAAGTAGCAGCCTGGGTCATGTAAACAAGGCACAATTGACGGTCACTGAACACATATAGTCTGCCAGATACCAGTATAGGCTGTGGGCATAGAATAGTAAATCAGATACATGTTTCTACCCGCTTACACTATAATATGTCACATGCCGGAAAAAAGTGGGTATAAAATACTATAGGAAGAACTGAATATTAAATTATTATTTGAGAAAACCCAAATGTCTATGAACCTTTAGGTAAACAAACAAACATTTTGTTTTTTTTAACCTAAAGGTTGAATATTTACCCAATAGGATGATATTCAGTATAAAAGGGAACAAAGTATTGACATGTATTATATGACATGAATGGATATCGCAAACATTGTGGTAAATGAAAGAAACCAGACACAAAAGACCATACATTGTATGATTTCATGTATATGAAGTGTCCAGAAAAGGCAAACCCATAGGGAGAGAGACTAGATTAGTGATTGTCTGGGACTGAGGTTGGGAGCAGGGATTACCTATAAACAACCATGAAGGATCCTACTAGCTTAATGAGAAGGAATGGTCTAAAACTGGTTTACAGTGATCGATGTACAACTTGATAAATCTACTAAGTCATTGAATGGTACACTTAAATACTCCACTTTTTAGTATATAAGTTACATAAGAGTAGAGTTGTAAAATAAATTCCACATGAGGTGAAGGGAAGATGAAGACAGATGAAGGAAGGGTTTTTGAGAGGAGACCCACATTATTTTTCTATTGCTGCCTTAAGAAATTATCACAAATTTGGTATCTTGAAACAACACATTTATTCTCTTACAGTTATGGTGCTCAGAAGTCTGAAGTCAGTTTCATTGGCCTAAACTCAAGATACTAGCAGGACTGACTCCTGGAAGCTCTGAAGGAAAAATTCAGTTTCTTTGCTCGTCTCAGCTTCTGGTAGCTGCCTGTATTCTTTGGTGTGTGACCTCTTCCTCCTTCAAATTGCATTACCCAGGGCTCTGTCTCCATCATTACATCTTCTTCTCTGACTATGAGTCTTCCTGCACTCTTATCAGAACCATTTTGATTGCATTAAGCCCCTATGGGTAATCTGCCCCTCTCAGCATCCTTAACTTAAGGATCAAGTTAGCATCTTAATGATCATTTCAGCAAAATTCCTTTTGCTGTGTAAGATAACATTTCCAGGTACTGGAGATTAAGATGTAAACATATTTGAGGAGTCAGTATTCAGGCTATCATAAAGCACATTTTTCAGAAGAGATCAATTTTAAGTTAGATCTTAAAGATAAATGCTCTTTAAGTAGAAAAGTTTAGAAAGTTCATTTTGACTAGAAGAAAAATTGTCAGGAGAGGAAGAGAGAGATAAACCTTCATAGAGTCTGAGGAGTCAGACAACAGCTGGATTTGGTCATAGAAAAAGAGAGAACACTGCTAATTGTTCTCATGTTACATTTGTGGCTGGATTTCTCTCCTGTAGGTATACTTTGCTCTACTTTATCATCTTTTGTTTCTATCTTAACTGGTTTGTTATAATTGGGATTCAAATATGCTACAATAATCTCCAACCTTTAAATATTCTTCCTCACCTACACACCCTCCTTCAGCTACCACCCCAAAGCTTTGGTTCTTTATTATTTTCACAAACCTTTCAACAGATGCTACACTTATTTTTCTCTTTTCTTTTCTTACCAATCTTTCTGAAGGTCATACCAGTTTGAATTTCGTACTCTGCAATGTCAGCTGTGACCTCCACATTGACAAATCCTATGGCCAATTCCCATTCTCATCTTATATAACCCCACTGCAAAGACTTAACCTGATCAACAGCTGCAAAGATTTAACCTGGTCATTCTGCTTTCAGGGCATTACTGTCCCCTAGTAGTCTTTTACATCATCTCATTCTTCTTTTCTTTCTTATGTTCAAGAATAGGTATTTCCAAGAGTCCAGTTTTCAGACCTTTGTCTTATCTCTCCTTTACACTCATATTTTGGATTCTCTCATTCACTTCATGTTTCTAAAAGCCATTTTTAGTAAGATGTGAAATCCTATGACTCCCATTTTTATATCTATAGCCCTAATTTTGCCACTAAACACCAAACTTGTAACTTCAACAGCCTATCTGACCTCACTGCTTAAATGCCTATTATGTATCCCAAACTTAATGTATTTCAATCAGAATTCTTGATTCTTCCTCCTACTCCACATTTGCCCCTCTACAAATTTTCTCCTTCTTAATAAATATTACTGACATTTATTCAGTTTCTTAGACCAAATTCTGACATTTTATTTAATTCCTCTTTTTTCCTTATGCTCCCCATATAATCATCAGTAAATCCTTCAGGTTACACCTTTAAAATATCCCCAGAGCTTGACCACATATAAATATCAACACTTCTACAACCATGTTTGAACAACAATTTATTATCTATTTCCTCAGTTATTTCAATGGTTTTGTATCTGATCTACATGTTTTCACTCTTCATTCTCTCCATTTTATCTTCTGCAAAGCAACCAGAATAAACCTTTATATCCTAAGTTATATCACGGTACACACTTGCTTAAAATTTCCTACAATGTTTCCACAATGGTCCCCAGTCACTTAAGAAACACTCTGACCATCACACCCTTATATGGCTCCCTCCCATGTTACCTTAGGAACTGGTCTGTGTAATTAATAGAGTATGACTGATGACATGTCACTTCCAAAATAAGCTTATAAATGATTATAGCTTTTGTTTTAAACTTCTTTTTCTTCCTCTTTCTCTCTTCACCACCTCTCACTGTCCTTTTCTCTTACAATATGCATCTGAGGGAATCTATGTCATGAGTGGAAGTCCTATGTCAAGGAATGAAAGTCTTCTGTTAACAGCCAAGTGAATGAGCTCAGAAACTGGTCCTTCAGACCCAGTTAAGTCTTAGATGACTGCCACCTTGTCCAGCATCTTGATTGCTGTCCCATGAGAGACACTGAGCCAGAACCACCTCCAAATGCCCTGATTCCTGACTCACAGAAACTGTCAGATTAAAAATGTTTGCTGTTCTAAGTTTTTTAAGCTTTTACATTTGGAGCATTTGTTATTCATCAGTAGATAAATAATTTCTACAGTAAAGTGAAAAACAATTCTTTTAGATTATTCATTTGAAAAGTAGATTGAAAAAGTTACTTTGTCATCTGATATTTTCTACCTTTGATGGTTTTCTGTTGATTTTGGAGAACTAAAAATTACTTCTGAATTAATGGCTGAAATAAATGCCATTTAGGAGACTTTGTCTTGAGAGTATTTTAAAAGCAGTCATGGAATAATTGTTTACTCATTTTGTTTGGTGACTCAATTTTGATAAAGGAATTATATAATTAAGAAGGGTTGAGAAATCTGAGAGACCAGTTTTTGTAACTAGCAACAAGGCAAGAATGATAAGAGTATGTGGCCATTTATTTACTCATTTATTTCTTTCTTCCAGTAACAAATGTTTATGATACAGCTATTTTGGGGCAGACACTGGATTCTAGTAGTTAATAAGGCATAATCTATATCCTCAAGGTAGAGAGACAGAGAAAGACAGGACATTTCAAAACATCACAATAAACATATGCAGCAGTAACTTATTCAATATAAAAAGTCAGTTTTCATTGAAGTCACAGCTACATAGGGACATGATTTTTTTCAATGAGGTAGTTGACATTTCAACCTAAGCAACAAACACATAGTCACACTGTGAAAAATCAGCATTCTGCTACATTTCCATACATTTCCTTTATAATTCTACATAATTTTTATTTTTTAACTAAAAATGATGGGTTAGAGTGGAACTGTAGACTTTTTATGCTTGGAGTTCCTAAGATTCAAATTCAACAATAAATACAGGATCATACGGGAGATGTTGTGATCACTCCAAACAGGCCATCAGTATGAAGTGACATCATGTTATTCTAAGGAGGAAGCAGCAGCCAGTCAGGAATCTACAGAAGGGCACTGGGGGAATGATAACATTAGAAAGCAAGAGAACCATAGAATACTCAGAACTGTATAATACCTGGGCAATAATAAGACAGTGATATTGACAGGTGAGACCTGAGGGTGCACAAGGGACAGGAAAAATGAGCAGGGATGTATAGCACACTTTGAAGAAGTTGCATTTTATCCTGAGGACAATGGGGATCCTTCTCAGTAACAGAGCAACATGATTAGATTTGTGTTTTGGGAAGCCTGCTACACTGTGTGAAGAAAGTATTTAGGGGCCAGAAGGTGATGGAGAGCAGTTATGTTGCAATAACACAGGGGACCAAATATGATGGTTATATTGCCTCAAATAGTATCACTGAGGAAGGAAGAAAATGGACAGATTTAGTGGATATTGAGTAGCTGTAAATGAAAGCAGGTGGTGATTTAGCAGAGGTGAGGTGGGGAGGGCAGGAGTCATGAATGGTATCCATGCAACCGGAAGATGTTAGCACTAGCTGCTGGGATAGGAAACACAGGAGGCATGGAATTGCATTATTATAGAGACTTTACAAGTTACCAATTCAAATCACGTGAGAGTTGTCATCACACCAGTACTTTTCAAAGTGGGATGCCCAGATTTGCAGGATTGCTTTAGCAGTCTTCACTTGGAGCAAGGCAGAGAGTAATCAACAGACACAACCAGGATACCATTGCACAACTCATAAAATATCTTCTTCGATGTTACCAGAAGAGAAATGCTCTTAAATTTTTTTATAAAATAATTTGTAATGTATAATAATATATGTAAGTACCTGTTTGTCAGTATGATACAATGAATGCCACAGATGCTTCTTTAGAACTAGAATGTCACCGAATACCTTCATGGGTACCTACCCAGGTGCTATCCCACTTCCCATCTCTATTTATCTTCCCAAGTGAGGAAGACTATCCAGAATCTGTATCTCATTTGTTTTACACTCATGGTGTTTCCCTATGTACCCATGTCTTCATATGTGACTTCAATGAAAACTGGTATTAAACTATATTCAGCCTTCTAAAAATTGCTACTTCCCTCATTATAATTCTAAGTTTTACCTATGACGTTCTATATACTGAATTTTATTCTGTCCCCCAAAGTTGTTTCTATTATTTTGCCTTCATGAAAATCTTCCTGAGCAATCTTTGACACGGTTCTAGATGATCAAGAACAAGTATTTATATAATTGTGCACAGAATCAAGGGATATGCAAATGGATATACAAATGTTCAATTTTACAAGATAGTGAAAAATTATTTCCCGAAGTAGTTACACCAAATCTTAATCCATCCAGCACTGCATAAGAGTTTCTATTTTTGCCAGTTTTTAGTATTTTGGGCGTTCTTTGCATCCATGTGCAAACACTGGCTTTCTTAGTCAAGCCTGCCTGGCAGCAGCTACAATTACTGTTTTGCACCCACTTGCTGTTTCATTCCAAACTATAGCTCATGCTGTGGTTGTTGCCACTGTATTTGTGGGATCTGGAGCCCCTAGTAGCTGCCCAGAAGAACCAGGTAACACAACCAATATGTACAGACAGTGAATGTTGCTAAAAGCAATCTTTAACCCCTGAGAGACAAGATGGGAAAGGGCCTACAGATAAAAAAAATGTTCTTTCTTTTCAACCCCAAGGACTATTCTAGAATCTGATGTTTTTAGTCAGCCCACTTCATTCATTCAACTTCTGTGGATTCACTCCCATTGCCAAATATTAGATGTGTATTATTTATTATTATTATTATCATCATTATTATTATTTATTATTTTATTTTCTTGTTTGTGCCTTCACTTCTTCCGTGCCACACTTCCATTTTTCTCTCCTACTTGTTTCTCTGGGATTATATCCACTAACAAAACAGTGGTGAATTAGTTTATCCGGGAGGCTTCGCTTGTATGGCATTGTTTTCACTGCACTGTCCATGAATATTCATCAGAGCCTAGAAGTGGTACTAATGAAATGGTTAAACGTGGGCCATGTGACTGTGCAAGAAATCTATTTCAAAAATTTTCCAATATCTTCTCAGCTTGCCTCATCTGTCAGTTATCTGTCTTTCCTCTGAATGTCCACACGACTGTCTCTATGCTACTCCATGCCCCGTGGCCCCTCTGGATTGGGGAGGTGTATGGTGATGGACCAGCAGCACATGCAGCCAAGTAGCTCCCACAAAACAAGCTGGCTCCAACCAAATGTGAGCAAGGCTGGTTGCTGCATTTTAAAAAAATATTAAATAATAAAAAATGAAAAAAAAAAGTTTATCTGCAGACTCCTAAGATAGCAGGTTGATGTGTAGAGAGTAGTTATTTAGAGTGAGGACATAGACACTAATAACAAAACTAAATTTTTAAAATATTCATTAACTCAATTTGTTGCTGTGTTACAGGTGCTTGCTAGATATTTTATAAAGAATAATTTATTTATGTAGAAAATTACATATATATTAGCATCTCATTTTTTGAAATGGATACATGAATTATGATTGTAAGTTGCAGGCCCAGGAAGCCAACTCTGGTTAACTTAAGCAGCAAAGTAGTTGGCAAGAAAGCTGGAGACGTTATACTAGAAAATGGACAGAAATCAAGGGAGTCTACATGTAGGGCTTACAGCAAAGATTACTCCACAGGGTAGGGAATACCCCTCTATTCAACATTCTGCTCAATACTCGTGCCTCTTGGCTCTTTACAATCATCTCAGCTGCCACTATTTAATGGGCTTTTAACTGCTTCTTCATCTTGATGAAAATCATTGAAGATTCAGAGTTGTATATGAGACTGTCCAATGTCTTGGTTACTGGACAAGAGAAAGGAAAAATTTACTCTTCTTCAGTTCTCCAATAGAAAGAAGTTTCATGCCTCCCACATGGACTGTCAGAATTAGATATTCTCCCCAAATTAGAAAGGATTTCAGATGTCCATGGACATGTAAACAGATGTAATTCTCAGGATGACCTAGTTAATGAACAGAGCTGTTCAGGTTTGTTTGAATCAAAATCCCATGATCTTTGCTCTTCATGGAACCAACTCATTGTCAATAAATTCTACAAAAAAATTTAGTTACAGAAATTACATATTTTTTTACATTAATATAGTGAGAATAGGTGTCCCATTGAACCCCTGCTCTATACAAAAGGATGCAGAACAAGACAGAGTAGGGGATAGATTCTTATAATCTTAGATTATATTGTCTAAGTAGGGGTCCTGTTAAAATAATATTTACTCACTACCAACTGAGTGTTAGTGCTAAAAAGAACTATGAGCCTTCAAGGCTTGTAGATAACACTGGGAGCTGGATGTTCCAGAAAACTTTACAGTATGGGTGTTTGGTGTTTAGATATACAGGGGACGATATTTCAGGCAAGGGAGAATTTGCTCACACAACAATATATGAAGCACAAATCCATCAGATATAATGCAGAACTTTCTGGATTAAGTTCATGATATCATTAAAGAAACGAAAGCATTGATCACTAGCCTGTAAATATAGACCAAAATTCAGTCATCAGAATAATGGGGAGTTAGGAAGCAACGGTCAGGTCTTTCTGTTTGAAGGAATCTCTCTTCTGGTGAAAAGGGCAAGGACTGAATACCCAGCCTGCAGCGTTAGTAAACAGGCACCCAGCAAATGAAAAGACAGAGAGGAAGCTCCAGCTAAGATGTGCTCTTAAGGTTTTTGACCCAGAAAGCTGATTGCTGGCTAATGAAAAGTGTGGGTGGTTTCAGGTGAAAGTCAGTTACGAGAGATCTGAAATACAAACAAATTCGAGCCCTGTGTTTTGTTACTCAAGGTAGAGCTCCATTTACACTGGCTTTGACCTTATGAGAATATTGTCCGTGGCCTTGGAGCAAAAATAGTAATGCTCCCTTCTGAAGCAAAGCTAAGAATAATGCTTCAATAAAGATTTGTAAAGCAAACTCTAAACCGAGGATGCATCCTTCAGATGTATCATTCAGCCCTACTTACATCCGATGCTCACCGGAAAAAGGAAATCTATGGTTGGACTAATGACACTGACGTATTAAAGCCCCGACAACATCCATATGGAAAGCGTTCATTCCTTTATAATTAACATAAGTATCTTTTACCAGTGAGTTGTACAAACAAATGTGAGCATGTCGAAAGAAGGATAAATAGCAATAAATCTCAGAGATCATTAATTTTTCACTCAATATTCACACATGGTCTTCACTCTTACTGTAGTGCGCATCCACCTCCTGAACCTGCGCACTCCCTGCCAACATGCAAGTACCTTTCATCTCTCCCCCCTCACAATGCCAGCTCCTTTCTATTTTGAATTCTTATTTTAAATGTCAGTTTCTGAAAGAGATCTTTCCTGACCTGTCCAGCTAATGTAGGCTAGCTCTATTCTATCATAGCGTCTTATTTTCCCCTAGATACTTATCAAGTACTTAATATTTATTTACTTACCTCCTTGTTTATTTTCTGCCTGTTCTTCTAGGCTGTTAGCTTTAAAAGTTGGGTGATCATGTTCTTTTATTTCTAGCTGCATATTCAGTGAGCAACAGAGTGACTGACCATAGAAAACACTCAATACTTATTTTTTGAATGAGAAAATGAGTCAAAACATTTACTCAAGTTTACTTCTGAGTCTCTCACGAGACAAACAGATGTTAATAGGAAAGAAAGATGTTGGAAGGAAAGGTAGATGCAAAGGGACCTTTGAGCTTGGATATTTTCCTTCTGTTTTTTGAGAAAACAGGATCTCATTACATACGCAAAAGAACATCAGAAGCTTTTTGCTGTTTATGTAACATACTGAGTACTGCTATCCGAGGGTCTCCTTTTTTCAGAGTCACACAGCATACTGCTTTAGACATAGTGACTGATCAGAATTGTGTGGATTTCACAGATATTGGAGTGATTAGATGGTTATATGAATGAATGGATAATTAAGAATGATATAATAATACATAGAATCAAGAATTTTCTTTGGGCTATGAATCAAATAACTAAAATGTTAACATGAAGATGATTCTTGCTTTGAATCAGGCAGGCTCTAATTAATATTTATTAGGTAGGGAGTAGCATCTCTGGATGAGAATATAAATTAACAAACAGATGGTTTCTCTAATGCAGAAAGTGCAGGTTAGAATTTCTTAACCCAATTAGCACGTCAGTTCCTTAGCTCTGTGCTTAGCTCTATCCTTGCACTATGCACACAAAATTGCAATATTTGGGCCACAAGTAGTACTTAAAGGGGCCAATAGTTTCAGACAAAATTACCCTGTTTCTGGAAAACACAACTCGAAATGCTTCATTCACCATAGCCTGAGAACATTGACATGTAGAGAATCAATGCTAAAAAAATGGATTTAAGGACATCACAATTTTATTCTGTATGATAAAATAATTATGTTTTAGCATGTTCATGAAAATCTACTAGAAAGCTGAATGAATTATATTCTATTCTCAATCTAGAAAAAAAAAGTGATTATTTCTGAAGTCTTTTAGAGGGCAACATAAATTGTACCTCTATGTTGATTGTATTCTTCATATAAAATGCTTGCACACAATGCATGGAATGAAGTAAACTTTCAATAAATGTCAGTTTCCTTCCTTAGATAACATTTGACAATTACAATTTGTTCAGAAAGTTTTAATCGTGATTTTTGAACCATTCAATATATTTTACACGTTGTATGAGTGTTTTGAGGTGTTGTCTTGGTTAATCTTCATCCTCTCCCTGTGAAATAGAGACTAATTATCCCCATTTTCTAGTTTAGAAGGGCAGGGCATTTATCCAAGTTCACAACTAGTAATCCAGGTCTGTTTTATCTAAAAATCTATGCTAGTAGATGTCTTACTACTTAATTAAATATGTTCATCACTTTAAACGAATTGGTACATTTAAAGCTTTGATTACGATAATTCTATTGTGATTTATATCTGTCTGTGTGAAGTGCTTTATATTTTTAGTGATGAACCTCATAGAAATGAGAACTATTTTATTCTTATGCCCCAAGTCTTCCCAATGCCTGAAATATAGTCCATGCTTGATAGGTATTTGGCGAGTTAGTGAGTGAGTGATTCCAGAAGAAATACATCACATGACACACTGCTTGTGGGGTGCTCAGTACCTCCCTATGAGAAGTGCTCAGACTAAGTCTGTGCGGTCAGCTGTCATGGATGATTTAGAAATAAATACTAAATCATGAGAGAAATTGTCTTGGATGATGGAAACAATTTGCACAAATAAGATGATTTTCAACTTGTTTCTACAAGTGTCGAGGAGTTCAGAATCTTATTTATGTCATTCTCAAGTAACTTTTCTTACTCTAAAAGTATAAATCAGAATGTAGCAGAGTGAAAAACAAAAATTAATGCTATTTCTTTATTGCTACCCTCAAACTTCAGGGAATCCTTTATTATTTCAAAGACTCGCTCCAATAATATATAATCTCCTACCCTGTTGGCTTAGTTCTTTTGAACTGCTATAACAAAATACTAAAGACTAGGTGGTTTATCAGAAACAGGAATGTATTTATTATAGTTCTGGAGGCTGGAAGTTCAAGATCAAGGTGGCAGAATGGTTGGATTATGATTAATCTGGGTTACAGATTACTGACTTCTCTCTGGGTCCTCACAAGCTATGGAGCTTGGTGGGGATTCTTTTAAAAGACACTGACCATGAGGACTCCACCGTGCTAACCTAATTACCTCCCAAAGGCCCCACCTCCTAATATATCACCTCGAGAATTATGTTTCAACATATGAACTGGGGAAAAGTGGCAGGACACAAACATTCAGACATAGTAACTGTCCTGAGATGTGACACTCCCATAGCCATTGTTTCTAACAAAATGTTTGAAACAGGCACCTTGGAACAATCAGAGAATTTTACAGAAAAGGCAATTTTCCCAAGGCCCCATCTTGGACCTATTGAAGCAGAATCTTTGGTTGTGTGGCTCAGGAAATCACATTTTATCCTGCTTCCACATGTTTGGGATGATCACTATACAGTAGTCACTCTTTAACCACAGGGGATATGTTCTGAGATCCCCAGCAGATGCCTGAAACCCTAAAACTGTAATCAACTTCTACTACTCTACTGGAAATGTGGCAGCAGCTTCTTCCTTGGCAGAAGCAGCCTCTCCAGTTAGTTTTATATTTCTCAGTGCAAACCTATTCCTGAATCTGTGTAACTACCCCTTCCTTGAAGTAAATTGTTTAGTGTCACTCCTCAGGAAATTCCTTACTGAAATCTTTGTATAGGCTCAGTGCTTTCTGGTGCAACATCTTGGCATCAAAGGGGACACATTTTTTGTTCTTGTCTTCCACCCACAATTTTTAGGCTTTTTCCATCTTAACTAAGCACTTATCACGCAATGTAGCTACGACTTTTATGATTTGAGGGGCGACGGCAAAACTAGCACCAATTTATTTTTTCTTTTTCACAATTTTATGGATAACAAGTTTGTTCTTACAGTAGATATTGGCAACCTTTGTATATGGGTTTTTTTTTCCTCATTAAGTTGAGAACTTTCAACTTTTCACTTAAAGGAAGCACTTTAGCTTCTCTTTGGCATATTGAATGGCCAGCAACCACTACTCTTGTGTTTTGGGAGCATTTTTACTTGAACACAAGCACTGTGAAAACATGACAGTTGGTTCTGATAACTGTGAGGACTACTAAGTGACTAATGGGCGGGTAGCATATATAAGGTAGATATGCTGAACGAAGGGATGATTTCTGTCTTGGGTAGCATCGTATGATATTTCATCAGGCTACTCAAAAAAATCCACAATTTAAAATTTATATATTATTTCTGGAATTTTCCATTTAATATTTTCAAACCCTGGTTGACTGTAGGTAGCTAAAACTGCAGGAAGCAAAACTACAGATAAGTGGAGACTACTGTGGTCTGAAAATTGTCGTACTCAGACTATCCAAAGACAAGAATAAAATCTCAGGCCTCATACCTATGCATGTCTATATTAGTCAGGGTTCTCCAGAGAAACAGAACCAATAGAACGTGTGTGTGTGTGTGTGTGTGTGTGTGTGTGTGTGTGTGTGTGTGTAAATATTGAGAGAGAGAGAGAGAGAGAGAGAGAGAGAGAGAGAGAGAGAGAGAGAGAGATTGATTGATTGATTTTAAGAAATTGGCTCATGCCACTGTGGAGGCTGGTAAATTGAATGAAAATAAAAGCTTCTACTATGGAATTTGTAGGGCAGGCCATCAGGTGGGAGAGACAGGGAAGAGATGACACTATGGCTCAAGTCCAAAGGCAGTCTGAAGATAGGATTCCCTTTTACTCAGGGAGTCAGTCTTTTTCTTAAAGCCTTCAACATGTTGGATGAGGTCCACACATGTAAGAGAGGATAATCTGCTTTACTCAAAGTCCATTTACTTAAAGGTTAATCTCATCCAAAAAAATATATCTTCACAGTGACATCTACACCCAATATACTCACTTTTATGATGGTTTTTAATATTGTACACACACACGAATTTATATACTTAATATGTCAAGTCATTACATTCAAGGTCCTGCATAATTTTTGTCTATCCTTAACCAAAAAAGAAAGAAAAAAGGAAACATGAGCAGCAGTGGAGGGTAACCTCTGATCAATGTCAAACTTGGGAGAAGTCAATTTTTTCCGTGGCTTTTTTGCCACAAGGTAAGCTATATTCATCTCCCGGTCCTGATACAGTCCAAGTTGCTGACCAGTTGGAATCCATGAGAAGAAGAGATATTCCAGGTATAGGTTGTATTCCTGATGTTTGAGCCAAAGCTTAATTCTCTTAATTCACTGAGGAACTCAGCCACTACTCTCACAGGTCTTCCAGTTACCTAGCTAGATAGGTGATAAATGATAGATGATTGATTGATAGAGAGATGATAGATAGATAGATAGATAGATAGATAGATAGATAGATAGATAGATAGATGGATGATAGGTGATAGATGACAGATAGTAGACAGACAAAAAGACAGATAGACAAAGAAAAAACATTTTTAAGATAATTTTTTCTAAAATAAGTATATTGTATATTCCTAGAAATCTGCACTGGTTTGAATACCCATTTTCCACACAAAGTCACTGCTTCCAGTGATGTAGTCACTACTTCCCAAATTCTCAATGTTATCTTGTTCTCTCTGCTTCCATAAAAACTTTTGCTACGATGGTCTCAATTATACCCTCTCTATCCACCAAATCCTGTTAATATTTTCTAAATCTAAATAAAAAGGTTAATAACTCCAACTCTTCCACTTCCTTAGACATACAGTAATCTCTTCACTCTTCTGATTGCCTTTTGCACATGCTGTCAGTACTGTATACTTTGCATTTTAAATATATGGTATTTTCTCTTAATTTCTCTGTGTTTATTTGTCTTTTCTTCTTCTTAAAGCCTGTAACAATGCCTTTTCAAGGTAGGTGCTTATTCATCTCATACAGTACCTAGTCATATGCAGGGTATTTGAATTATGGGTGGATAGAAAAACCCTTCATCAAGTGGACTCTCAAATTGTGTTCACATGATTGGGTGTGAAGTGTCTCAATGATAGGTTTATGACTTCTGTTTTGTAATCATTCCTCAACCTCCTCCCACTTCCCTGGTTGTATACAATTTTCATTCTCTCCATTCTTAACAAGCAAGATAGTTAAATTATAGGTAAATTATTCACTAGCTGTGTAATTTGGCATTCTTACTATTATCAGTAACAAGTTACTAATTACAAGCCTCATGTTTTTCTTACTCACTACCTGACCATGGGAAATCTCAGAAAAAAAGTCAGCATCTGTTTTGGGCTGTTCTTTTTCTCTGCTTTATGCATAAATGCAGCATTGAGATGAGTTAGCAAATGCTGACTGTGGGGTGCTACGGGTGGAAGACAACAATGGTGTCAGAAATATCCTAGAGCTCCCAAAGTTCATAAATTAAATTCATAATTAAAAACTTAGGAATATGGCACATCAAAAATTTTTTTAATTTGTATATGTATCATGATTGAGAAAAGTGTTAAAACAATGGTTTATGGATTTATAAATATAATAAATGCCCACTCATTCACTTATGTATTCATTTGATAGTATTTATGATCTATAATTTGGAATGGTTTTTTCCAAAAAGTAGAATAGAGCTGTGGTGATCTGTGAAAGTATCCATGATATGATGTTTATTCCATGAAGTTTTTCTGACCAGAAGTAGAATGTCATAATTAGTGTCTCTTGTATAGAATGGGAATTGCGAGTCAAATGAGGCATCAACCTCATGCCTCATTTGTCAGCCATACTGGCTGAACAAAGTAGACCTTACAAATTAAACATCATAGGAATTTACTTGTGACTTAATGCAAGAGTTTCTCTTGGGAATTTTTTTGGCAACTCATTTTGATATAACGGATTCCCATTACAAACAAGGAAAATATAAACAACAGAATTCATGTTTCTTTTCTTAATATACATACTTGTGGAGCTGTTTTTCTAGAATAGTACATTCTCTTTCATTTTCCTGACTGGCTCCTGGTTTCTTCACCATGATAAAAATATATATAAAAATAGTCATCTTTCAGGGCATTTACATAAGAAATAAGCCATAATGTTTGCCCATCATCTTAAAGAGAATTTTAGTTATTACAACAAAATTAAAAATGAAGGTCAAAATTTAAATACAAAAGTTTTACAATTTTTTTTAGTTATAATTACAATAATTCTGCCTTGGAAAATCTTGAGAATATCTGTTCTTCAGCTATTTAGGTTGTTTACAGGAGCTCCATGGTTTCAACTGTGAACATACATCTGGCTGACAAAGATTTTCTCATATTTTTAGATACCTTTACTTAAAGTAGGTCAATAGGCTATTTTCAGAAATCTTTTCTTTTCTGACAATATAAATTGCAAAAGATCTCCTCATAAAATGCAATGACAGACATTCTGGATAATTTCTTTTATTAACAAATGACATCAATGCCTTAGTATTGTTGATTGAAACACATGGTGCTGCATTGCTATGTACAATTTTTGAGTTTTTGAGCTAAACCATAAGTTAGTCTCTAAAATGAGGCAACATAATCCTCAAATCTGAGATCATAACCATACAAGAAAGCAAGATAGTATTTGAAAGTTATTTCAGGAAAGTTAGATTTTGTCCAGCAAACAGTATGAAAGATTGCAGTAATTATCTGAAGACAAAACAAATTATGGACCCTTTTCTTATCCCTGTATCTGTTTATAGATGTCGAAATTTGTAAAAACAGAAATACATTTAAAAATTTTAAATTTGAAATAAGTTTGGTTGATTTATACCAAAAGAGATTATTCATTTTGACACTATCTAAAATGTTCTGAGAGAGAGAGAGAAAAGAGAGAGAGAAAATTTTTAAAGTTAAATAATGGATTACATTTGCAAATTCTATAACACCAGGAAATTGGTTGGATTCCAAAATATACTGAGAGGAATCGCAGATTGGAGATATGGTTTAAAATAACCAATATAAACTGTGTCACTATAAATAATGATCTATTCAAAAATACCCCCCAAATGCACATAAATTTAATCTGATGCAAAGGAATCATAATCTTACATTTTATTTAGTGAAAAATAAATATTTTATTGCAGAATTTTTTGAAAGGCTCAGAGGATAAGACGTATTGAAACAGAGGCATAAGAAATAATTATGTATTCTATTGGCAAAAGACAAAATATTGTGAATTGTTTAAAATTAATTTATATTTATATTTCCCCAGTAAAAGAAAACAGGAGAAACACTTTAATATAACAATTAGTGTTATATTTTTAAAACCTCTACCATATGTCATTTAGTTCTAATCAAATTATAATTTATGTGACTTTTAAAAATAGTCTTCTAAATAGTGTTCCTGTTTGTATTCTTTTCCTCCAATCTATCCTCCGCAAAAGCCAGAGTCATCTATCTAAAAAGCAAAACTTATCATATTAGCTGACTTTACAATCTTTGGTGGCTGACTGCTTCCAATAAGTTGAAGTTCAGAATTTGGGGCAAAAACAAAATTGTCCATGATGTGGTCTTTAACTAACTTTCTACCTTACCTTATATAGCTTCCTATATTTACACAATTTCAGCCATATTGTTCAAGATAACGCCTATCTGCTCACCCTCCAATTCAAGGTCTTCCGTGATGAACTGCCTCCCACATTTCTCTATAGCCTTTTTTCATACCTCATACCATTCTTTGGTCTGTACACTCCAACCATAGCAAACACTTGCTGTTTTCCCACTGGCTGCACTCTTTCATTCTTCTAGGCCTCTGTTTGTGTTTTCCCTTTGCCCAACCCACCCCATTCTTTACCTGGCTAACTCATAACCATGCCGTCCTCCAGGAAGCTTTTCCCAGCATCTTCTGCCAGTTTGACTTACTATTCTACTTCTGAATTCCCATAACACCCCATCCAAACTGATGATACAAAGCTTGTTTTATTTATATTGAACATATCCTTTCAAGTCGATTTCCCTTACTAGAATAAAAGCCACGTGAGGGCAGGGATTGACTCATCTATTTTTGTAATTCCTGGCTTCTAACAAAATGGCTGGCATATTATAAAATCTTGGTAATATATTTTGAAATGAATGTTACCTTTACAAGGAGGAAAACCATGCATTTAACAGACTCAGTAGTTTTAGAAAAAGATAATTTGGCAGAGCATCATAATGGTTTATAATGCCTGCAATTTTTATTTCCACACAAAATTATAACTTCTAGCCGCACTTTCTGCAAATTGCTAAAATGCTAAAATTATCTCAGCATTTGAAATTCTATTACCTTGTCAAATAAATAGCATTATAAATTTGTAAAAAATTGGGTTTGCATTTGAAATATTATAGAAAATCCTGTAAGGCTGGTGTCCTACAACAGTCTCAACCCTGATGTTAGGGGTATAGGAACATGATTCATGAACCAAATCTGCTCACTGAAAGTTAGAAGGAGGTAGTTGACCAGGATTAGGATTAAAGGGAAAAGACCAATGTCTGTCAAAGAGAAACACAGATGAATAGATCTCCTTGGTCTTACCCACTAGCCCCCATAGGTAGATAGTGCTCTGAGAATTTATTGATTCGACCAATATTTTTGTATTCAAAGTACTTTTGTTCACTACTATGCCAGCCTTTTGGGATATGGGTATAAAGACAGAGATTCTTTTCAATCATGGAACTTACTGTGGCACATAGAGAATTTGGAACATATAACTATAATAAATTATCTCCAGTGGAAATTGTACTATTTTTCTACCACTGTGCCGAACAACTAATATTGACTGGGGAAATCCAAGGATAGCAAAATGAATGGTTTCTGATACCGGTGTACAGTTATTTGGAAACTTATTATACTCTCTACTATTGTGTATGTTTAAAAATCCTCATAATAAGTATTTTAAAATAATACCATCATAAAGGTTAGAAAATAATCTACTACACACAAGTTCTACTCTTTTCTGACTTTCTCTTTGTTGTTGGTCAGGCAGTTCAGGGGAAGACTGATCTATTTATCTAAATGGATAAGCAAATTCCCGAATGGTCACTGATACAGATTCCTTCTGTCATTGTTTTCATTTAGTATCTATTTGCTCCTCTGACTCTGCCAAGATGTTTGACAGTATTTGAACTACAACTGCTGCCAGTGTGGGATAAGCTAGAATGCTTGCTTGAGGGGAGGCCACATCTTCCCCCTCCAGCAGCTCTCACACCCACATCATCATATAAGTTGAAAGTGAGATCCCTTTCTCCAGGTATCACCAGTTCCTGTCTTGCCAGGCTGCTGTAAGACCTGGGAATCCAAAATCCCCTTCAGTTCTGCAAATAGAGGCCTTCCTCTCTGAAGGCTTCTCTTTGGATATAATACTTAGGAAGCTCTTAAATTTATCTTTCATAGGCACTTAAAAGAGGTTTTGAAAAGTCCTTTCTGCATCTTTTCTTTGGAATGTTAACTACTCAACTTTAAAGCCCTCTTCGACCACCTCTATTGAATTTCTTTACCCTTTTGACAGAGTCAGGATTTTTGTTAGGTCCACTAGAGGTTGCAATGCTGGGGCTGAACTTCTTCCTCTAACCTCATTTCATTCTAGTAAGTCAAAACCATAATGTTCTTTTTTCTCCTCAGTAATGCAGGTTTACATGATTTCAGCTATATTTTTATGCCCTTTTAATCACCCTCTATCTGTCTAAGCCTATTGATCTACTCTATTTGCCACCTTTTAAAAGTTTTTTTAAAAAAACAATTTCTCCTTCAGCCTTATATAAATCAATCTAAAAAGTGTATGCAGAGAAAACAAAACGGAGAAATGCTTAAAATGCTTAAGTTCTAACTCGAGCTTGAATTTCCATTTCTCTAGTTAGCTTTCTAAAAGGTATGTTTGTATGAAAATGTTCACATTCTTATTTGCATATTTAACACTTTTTATACCAATGAATCATCATCGTTTCATGAGTGTTCCTAACTGCATCACTAAACTATTGGGCTCCATTAAAGTGAAATTATTTTCTTTATTGGTATTATCCCTAGTACTCATAACAGTAACAGTTCTGATTCATTGAGCATGTATGAGGTGCCAGGCACACATGAGGTATTCTATATACATTATCTCAATCAAGCTTTATTACTACCCTCAAACTGCAACTGTCGTCCCCATTTTATAGGTGAAGAAATGGACCTGGAAAGACCAAATGGTATAATTCTCTTATAGCTAGTGAATGAAAAATCCAAATCAAACCAGCCTCCATCTGAATCCATACCCTATGCTAACAACCACATTATTAATTGTTTCCAAAATTTAGTCTTACAAATTATCAAGTTATTTTTTTGTCTCCTTTTGGATCATCGACTCTATCAGAGTGATAAACATTGTTAAAGCAAATTGTATGAATAAAGTTTGAAAAAATTGAGACCTCTCAGCCACATGCAGAGGGAAATAGCAAAGGTTCGAGTATGGCTTGTGCCTTCAAGAGCTAGAAAAGTTTTCAAGTACATGGTGCATTTGCATCACTTCAGAAAAGAAGTTTAGGACAGGTCTCTAGAATTTAGTAAAACCCCTCTGGCTAATACTTAAGGTTCTCTATATAACTACATTGAGAGTACTAACCCTATTAAAGTGTAATAATAATTTATTGAGCACTTACTATATGCTATGTTGTTCTAAATGCTTTACATGCTTCTTCTCTTTTCCTTCTTATTGTTATTGCATTTTCAGATGAGGAAACAGACACAGAGGTTAAGGAAATATTCTCAAATGAAATGATTAGTAAGAAATTTGATCCCACGTCTTTCTAGCTGCAAGAACTATGAACTCAAGAAAAATCATGGCTATACCAAAGGATCACAAAGACAGAAGTGTGGGATGCAGAGGCAAGAGATGACAGTGGGAAGAAGGATGTTAGGCATGCAAGGCTGTTTTTGAAGAAAAATTAGACTGCTAAGCTATAAAGACAATGAATTTAGAAACTGGGGTTTATATTAGTTGGATATTGCTTTTAGCTCTAGCAAAAGAGATTTTATTATCATGCTTTAAATGCCTAACACTTTATTTTCTTATGTAAGAGCTATCTGAGAATAGCTGTCCAAGGATGTTTTTATGGCTCCACATGTACCTCAAGGGCCTAGTCTTCTTATAGTTCTCTACTATTACATGTGGTTTCCATTGTTCAGATAACCTCACAGTCCATTATAGCTGCAGAGATTCCAGCCATTACATTTGCCATCTGGGCATCACGAAAAAGGAAGATTTTGTATTCAAAAGAATACACTTCTCAGGTGTGGTGGCCTTCCAACAAGGACCAAGAGGCTTCTGTTTAGATCTCATTGATCAGGGTTTACTCAATAGCCAATACTGTATTAAGAGAGTCTGGGAAATGCATACATTTTTTCAGCTGGGCACACTGCCTCATTGAAGAAAACTGAGATTACCTACAAAGGAAAAACAAAAGTGAAAAGAGGAAAATTGAATATATTAGCATTAACAATCTCTGTCAAAGGGCAGGACTGAAAAAGCATTTTTCAGCCAGCAGGGCAAAGTTGAGACAATGTGAGTCTCGTGAAAGAAGATATAAGGAGGCGAGAAGCAAGAAGGACAGTCCAGATAAGCAAGCCTATCTTGTTGCAGGGTCCATTCTTAAGCATGTCTTTTAAGTTTGGTTATTTTCAAACTTCCGATATATAGTTTACATTTGATCTTATAAATTTACTTCTTTCTTCTTCTCACTATCATCAACAAAAAACTCAGTAAAAAATATTTTTAAAAAATCCCAAGTAACTTGAAATTGGCTCATGACTGAGGCTAAAATCACTTTGATAAAAATCACTGCATTCAAAGTTCAATGTATCAGGGCATTCTCTGCCTTCAACATATACTTTGAATTTCTTTTTTTGTCTAGTTTTCCTGCTTTCTTTTTAGATGATGAACTGGTTGGATGCTGTGGCATAATACTCTTGGGGTGACCCCCAAAGGCATTTTTGTTAAGTTCTAAATTAATTAATCCTGCCATATATAAAGTTACCTAAGACAATGGACACTGATTACCTAGAAGCCCAGATAAGGACAACATGAAATATACAACATTCCTAATAGAAGCTTGGATATAAGACTCAAAAACATCTCAACTGGCCTGATGGGTCTTGTTCATATTTGTCTTATTCAGAATTTCAACAATACCAGTGAAAACCACAACTTGTATTTTTATTACTTTTTCTGGCCCCCAAAGTTTTCATCTTTACTTAAGATAGCTAAAATTGTAGAGGAACCTAAAATTTTCAAGCAGAAAGAGTCAAAAGAAAAGCCAGAAAAATATGAAAATGAGAATTATACTAGAAATCTAGAGAACTAAGAAAAATTATTTCAAGGAACTTTGAAAATAATATCTTAATCTGTAACTAAAGCTTCAATCTTTAGTTTTGGGTAAAATTATATCATTGCCAACGTTTGGGCACAGAACATGAGAAGAGAGAAGAGTAGTTTTGATATTACTCTTTTTATTTCTAACTGCCTGACCCCACACTTACTTCCATTTTGTGTCTAGCCCTTTAGAAATAAAGTTCATTTAACTGGGTACATACTGTACAGCTTGAATATTGCATACAATATAGTTTTTAGAGTTCCATTTTGCTTTCCAAAGCAGCTAAAAATTTTCTCTTCACTCACGTTAATCTTTCTCAAAAACAAAGAGACTTGCTTTTTGGCACATGGGCAAGTGGCTCGAATGATGAATATTTCAACTACCTCCAAAACACACTGAGGCCAAAATACAGCATTGAGATGCTTCGGGGAAAAAGCCAACTACTTGATATGCAAACACAAGCACTCCTGGGATCCAGAAGTGGCAGCGATGTCTCCTGCCTCGAAGTCACTCTTAGGAAGAAAAGAGTTGGAGGAAAAGAGAAGCTAACATATGGCAGGTGTGACCAGCAGAGATGTGAGTGTTGCCAACCCGCAAGTTCAAAATAGGCCTTCTTGCTTCTTTCCATCTCTTAAAATATTTTTACATCTAAGTCACCCACAACTGTCAGTTGACAAGGCAGTCGAAGTTACATTTAATTATATTTAGGTACAATCATAACTAATGGCATTTCGAAAGATGTGTCAGCATGAAATACATTTTATTCACACCCAAATGTTTTGTCAAGGGATTGACTCTTAAAAGCCATCAAACACAGAAGCAGAAAAATAGGTTTTAACTAGGGAATAAATTTTATTAGAAGCAAAATGCAATGCTGGAAGTCTACAATTCAGAAGAAAATGAAAAAACTTAATTCTTCTGTCAAATGAGATTTCTTAATAACTAATAGAAATGAAGCAGAGAGAAGATTACAAAAACATACTACCAAATCAGCATTGATAATCACGTTTCATTGATCTATCTTTCTGTGTATCTATCTATCTATATCTATCCCTCTATCTATCATCATTTATCTATCTATGTCTAAAGTTCCATATGCCATAGTAGGGGGTGGAAATTCAACATGAACAAAAGTGGTTTTATCTCTACTGCTTAAAAAGATGAGTTTTATTATTAGGTAGGCATGCCAAGGCCACACAGATCAGGAGGCTATTGCCATTGAAATGATATTTTATTATACTCACAGATTCCCAAGAGAAGGAAGTATACTGTCATGCAGGGCCACACCAGGAGGCACTGGGGTCAGCCAGGAGGCAGAGTAGGGGAAAAACACGGGCAAGAGCCTTTCTCGTGGTTTCACATGAAGGAATGGGTGATGCAGGCTAAGTAAGTTTAGGATTGGTTAGTCTGAAAAAATTTCAGTGGGCCTAGGGATTCTAGTTGTCTGGTATGTGTTTTCTGAGGTGTTGATGGCAAGGAAATAGTGGCCCTGAGTGTGAGAGCCTGAGGAAAGAGGCAGCTGGGGGTGCTGGCTCTGGACTAATGGATTCACCTACAAAAGGCACATTCACAGGCTAGTTGTTTACTGTCTCTAGGAATTGACAGACCTGGGGAGGGGCAGGGACAGTCCCTGAAAGGTCCCCAAGGCTCACATAGCAAAGCCTCAAAATACAAAAAAAAAGGTGTGTGTGTGTATATATACATATATATGTATGTATATAATATATTTTTGTGCAAGGATTTTGCTGCTTAGCAGCAAGTCAGAGAATAAACCAATAATTGATGTAAAATACAATAGTGGGAATGGAATTATATTTTGGAATTTATAAAAGAGACTAATCTAGATTAAGAATCAAAGAACACTTCCTTCAAATAATGTTTAAACTGAGTCCTGAGGGGTGTAGAAGGCAAAGGCAGGAGGGAGCGTGGATAGAAGATGGGGGCACAGTACACAGCACGTGCTGTGACCTGAACTTATGAGCGTGTTTTGTCCAGAAAGGAGTTAGATATGACTGGTGTGTATGGCAAGGGAGGCATTAATAAGAGAAAGAGTGTTAATCAGACACCAAGTATTTACTGAACACCTCCTAGGTAGCAGGTCTTCTGCAGTAGCTAGAAGTTGACAATGTAAATACCCTTGGAATTCAGTAAAGAGGTCCAAATGTCATTGCAGGTGCAATGGGAATTCACTGAGTGCTTTCTAGAATCATTTGAGGAGGACAAAGGAAGAACAACAGTCTGTGCTTCAAAATAATATCCCTCCACTGCAGTGACACATGACCTAACATTTTACATTGTAACAGCCTATGGGTCACAGTCTAGAAAGCACCACCACTTAAAATGTATCAGTAACCCAGCAAGCCACGTATCAGACTCTGCTTGGGCGCCAACCACTTCAGATCTGGTCCTTCTTGTCCATCTGTGGTTCTAGCTGCTGTTGGGTGCTCCGTTCTGCCTGAGCTCTAACAAGGAACTACAGCCAGGCCCCACCTAACGTCCTGCTCAGGCTGTATAACCCCCTCCTGGCTTCCCTGTTGATGCCAAGGGGTGGGCCTCAAGAAGCAAGACCATGTTGACACTGGTGCGTTCTCCACCTGGAAGTGCTAGGACCTTGATGCCGAGTGGGATGAACTTTGACCAGTGGTAGATGGGAACAGGTTACTCCTTCCCCAACCTAGTCCACTAAACTAAGAAGTTATTTTTTAGAGGATGGTTCTCAAGATCCAGCAAATCAGTAGTTTTCTCTAACTGTCCGTCTCTCCTCCCTTGCCTCACTCCCTTTGTCCATCACTTCAGCTCCCTCAGATTATGTTCCTTGGTCAAGCAGCAAGACATATCACTGTGTCAGGCTCTGTTTTCTAGGGAACCTAGACTAAGACAGACATTTTCATGAATACCTTAGGTCAGTTATCCACATCTATGGTTCACCAAAGTACTTTCAGAATATTCACTAAAACTTTTTCTATAAAGTTTTGAAAAGAAGGAAATGAGAATAATTCATGCTTTTGATAAAGTATAAACCAATTATGCAAAACGGATAACTTCAAGCTTTTCAAAGTTATGTCTGCTGTCACCTAATCCAGATAGCTTTCATGAGGTTTTAGCCACTAAGCCTCTCTTTTTAAGGGATTCTGTTGAGATCTTACCAACTTTGTACTTAAACAAGAATTTCTGCCCATTTCTCTTATGTTATTTTCATATGTTTTTTTCTGTCTTTTTTTTTTTAAGGAGATTTACATTCTCTTGTTTTATGCTCAATGTTCTAGACATATTTTTGTCTTCAGAGTACTATGTGGTAGAAATGGCCAGGGTATGGAGACAGAACACCTGGGATAATAATTCTAGCTCTGCCACTTACGAACCTTGTGGCTTTGAACAAGTTGTTTAATTTCCCTGAGCTTTAGCTCATCTGTTAAATTGGGATAGCAATAATACCTATGTCATAAGTTTATGTAAAGGATTAAATAAATAAATTTACTTAGATCAATGCCTAGCAAATCTTAAACATTAACCACAGATTCACTGACTTCTTTCTCTTTTGCTACTGTAATTCTTTGAAAAGAGGAAAGAATTACAAGGTTAAAGTCAGAAAGACTTGGATTCAAACCTCAGGTTCACAATTAAAGGGCTGCTTGACCTGACTAAGTCGCTTAACCAACTCTGCAAGTCTACTTAATGTCTTTATCCCTTTGTGAATTTCCACATGCTGACAATTTTTTTCTGAAACTCAGGTTAGGATAGGTTCGCATATTTAAAATTCATCATATTTTAGAAATGTAATAAGGTATATGTACAGTGTATTTTAATAACACTCCCAACTGATGACTGGTATGGCACAGAGTAATCAAATACATTAACATTCCTACTGAAAACCTTAGGAAAAGTTATGTGAGGTGGAATAAACTTAAAAATCTAAAAAACTTCAGGGAAATCAGATCAGGTTTTATCACTAAACCAAACTTGTCATGTTTTTTGGTATCTTTGTCTTCCCAAATTACAGAAAATGGATTGTGGAACTGAATTCTCAACAACCTCTGGGACAGAAGCCCCTCACTGTGACATTGTAGGAAATGACTTTCTTCTGAAGGCCCTTCATTCTTTCCTATATTTCCCATGATGCTCATGAGGCAAAGTCATGGCCCTACATTTACACTTATTACTGTTCCACTAGGAGCCTTCCCTTTTCTTTACTCATATCCTTCTTCTAGTGTGCATATAAATATTTATTGAGTACCTATACCAGGGACATACTAACCAAAAGAGTAAAATAATTTCATAAGACATGATTTACTATCTAGGAAACAAAGAAACAAAATGTTGAATGTAGGTGGGCATTTTATGTCTCCTTCTCCCCACTATATACTTAGACTAAGCTATTTGAGAAACAGGATGGTCTTACTCATAAATAGGCACTAAATAATTGTCACAAAATTGCAGACAGTTTTTTCTTCAAAAATGGTATAAATTCTCAAGCTGTGGTTTCTTTTAAGATACCCCTAGGGTTTGATGTTTTAAAAAATAGAAGTATTGCCTATTAAATTACTTGCTAAAACTTACTTTTCAATTGTCTTGAGTTTGAAGCATGAATCTGAAGTTAGACTCTATTAGCAGCAGGAAACCCTTTGTATCGTTGCACCCTCTAAAAGGAGAAATTATTATCATTTGGACTTACTCATAGCCCATTTTTGTCTAGAGATATTTTTTCATTATCTCATGATACAACATATTTCATTAATGTCCTTAAAGACAAAAAGAAAACTCTAGTTAAATGGAATAAAATACCAGTCAAATCCATTACCTGGTATGTATTATAGGTAATGACCACTTTGTGAGGCTATTAATATTCAGCTCTCTACTCAGTTTTCTGTGGTGCTAAAATCTGTTCTTTAGATTTGATTTTTTTTTCTTTTTGAATAAATAAATAAACATTTACCTCTGTGCATGGTTCTTACCCCAGAGGTGTTCAAATATTTGTTCCATCATTGTCGCCCTTAGTTATTATTTATTGAGCACACTGTCCTGTCCCTGTGGTATCCCCATAGTGCCAGGCCTGCCTCACAGATGGGCAATGTGTCTCTTAATGCATTCATATCTCTCAATCCTCTTACACCAGATAATATAAATAATCTTAGAAATCCTAGATTGGTTTCATATTGAAAAAGAAAAAAATGTGTATCTTTTTAATAATCTTTTTTTTTTTCAGTTTCTTTCCTAAGCCCACATGAACCAGCTTAAATCATTTAAGTTTGTTAAGTAAATAGAAATGGAATAGAGTCATTTATAAAAGGCAGCTCAATTTTATTTTTTAACTAAAAAATAAACCTTATAATTGCGGCATTTCTTTTAAGATTTTCCTTCTGAAATCTCACAATAAAAAAAAAACTAAAGTGCATAGACATATATTGTATATTTATCTTGTTTTAGACCTTTAGATGCCTGGAGCAAATATTTAGTCAGGCAAATTATAATCTTATCAAAAGAGGGATTTATAAGAGAAATACTAGCACAAAGCTCACTATAATGGGTGAAGGGCATCCAGTAATCATCTTTATTCTTTTCACTGATTTTTGATAGCATCCTTCTCAGCAACAACTGCTTTATCACTGCTTTTAATGACCATATACCAGAATATCTTGCATAATTCAGCGAGAGTGTTTGAAGGCCCTCGGTCTCTCTGAGGATGTCTGCTTTGCTGAACACTTTTGTGTCCGGGGATTTCTTAATTAACAGGTGCACTGTTATACACACCAATAACTGGCAGAGTGATGAGTGTTGTGTTCAGTGCATATCCCGTTATGATAACTACATGAAAAATGAACTTTCTTAAGGAAGGAAAAATGAAGAACCATTTAACTTGTCCAAATGCATTTAAGCTAATGATGTATGGAAGACTTTTTGGGTTCTGAACAAATATTTGTGGTTTAATCTCAACTCTCTTTCCATACAGCTACTATGGTTTTTGCTCACAAACAAACTACCATGGGTGGGTTACTTTCCCTTTGCAGACTTGTACTGTTCCTGAGTTAATATGGACTGGGAGTATGTAAAATACTGTTTGAGTTAAAATTGGGCCCTGAGAAACTGTCCATTCAGCCAAAAGAAAAATAAAACAAAGTTTTCACCATGGAGAACTTAACACAGCTACAATAAGAACAAATTTAAACCTTGATTTAAAATCTGATCTTGGTCGGGTGTCCAGTTCATAGCCCTTTGAGTGCTTCTTCATATCTCTGAACTTTGACCACTGAGACTAGAAGCTGGGATTCTTTTACACGGGTGTCTTTTGAGAATTTAGAGAGGGATGTACGGAAATAGAACACTGAGACTTTTAACAGTGCACAGATTGTGGAATAACACATGAGCACAGATCGTTAATATGTAAATGTGAAGTATTAAGTTGTAAAGCATCATGACAATCAAGGTATCTAAGGTTCTGACCCATAACAGACAGTATGACCTCAGACTCATTCCCCTGGATTCCAGGGTTCTGTTAAGGGCAATTCTAGCTGCCAGTTACCACAAGGGTTTGTAAGATGTAATGGAGCACAACAGGCTATCATTTAGGAAATACTGTGTTACTGATGCAGTTGATATTGATATTATATTGAAAAGTAAAGTTGTTATCGATGATAAAACATCTCTTAAATGAAGTTATTCTCCAAGCAGACAGCTGCTATCAGGGTTAGACCATGCCATCCTCTGTGCTGACTCTTACAATAGTCCCTCTGGGTCCCTCTCTTGGGTTTTCTAACACTTAAGTCCTTCCAACCTCCACCTAGTGGCAATTCTAATCACATTCCCTTTCTTAAACACTAATAAAGATTCCCTGTTGCCAAGACCAGGGCTCTGGACTTATATGTACCAAAATTTATCTAAGACTTGTGTATTAGTTTGCGGAGGCTGCCACAACAAAATAACATAGGATAGGTGGCTTAAACAGCAGAAATTAATTTTCTTACAATTCTGGAGGCTGGAAGTCTTAGATCAAGGTGTTGGTAGGGTTGAGTCCTCTGTCCTTGGCTTATAGATGGCTGTCTTCTACTGTGTCCTTGCATCATCTTCCTCTGTATATGTCTGTGTCAAAGTTTCTTCTTCTCAGGAGGACACCAGTCAAATCGTATTAGGGCCACTCTAATAACAGCATTTTAACTAAATTGTCTTTTTAAAGTCCCTATCTCAAAATGTAGTCATATTATTAAATACTAAGAGTTGGGACTTCAGTGTATGAATTTTTTTTTTTGGGGGGGATACAATTCAGCCCATAAAAACTTTTTCTCATTATAAACTGTTAGGGAGCCCTGGAGAGTAAGTAACCTTTAGTACCTTGAACTTTTAGACACTGCTATTATTTACCAAGCAGAACCTAAGAGCTATGCACACCTACATTGGCTTGGGTCAGTTCACAATCCTTGGGAAACATACTTACTGTTTCTGTGCCTCAATCTACTTCACAAGGTTATTTTAACCATTAAATATGTTAAGTAATATAAAATGTTTAAAACAAATACCTGCTGAATAGCGTTCACCATTATTAATATTATCCTTTATTGAATTAATGATGAATGAGTGAATGATTCAATCAATGAGTAGTTTTACTCTTTTATTTACAAAAAAGTAAATTAAAAGCAAGAAAGCTTTCATGACATTCTCAGTGTCATCCTCCTTTTCAGAGATAGACATTTTCAGTGTCCTTTTCAGTGTCGTAGACATTTTCTGAACTAAAAATAAACTAAAAGCACTCTATTTCAATTAATAAGATCTCTGTGTATATGGTTGATTTTAATTTAGTTTGAACTATTATTCAAATCAATTACATATTTAATAAATACTAATTGGGTCAAGCATGTTGTTATTGAAAGAAAGTCGCATAACTGACACTGAAAAGAAATTATTATGAACTAGTTTAAGACAATTTGATCACACCTGTCTATTAGATTCTATCTGGTGTATCTTAGTAGATACCAGCAATTACAGGTTAGCTACTCCTCCACATGACCTATTATCAGATTTCAATGAAAAGGAAAAAAATAAAAAAAACCTCAGACCACAGTCTGCAAAACATCCAGACATATTCTAGCAGGTGTGAATAAATAGTCATATAATCTCTTTTGTCATCTCAGTGAAGTCCCAGGTCTCTTTTCTGTTCACAGTTCCTAAAGTACTTTGTATGAAAGAGTCATCTGAGTCAAAAACAGGATTAAGCAAAGTCATTCTCAGGCAACTAAAAGCCCTCTACACTTCTGGCAGGATACAGATTCAGGTGTCAAGGCCAGAGGACTATTCCCAAAGACAGAACATAAAGAGTCTATTAGATTCTGTACCTTCCCTGTTCATGCAAAATTAGGAAGTTTCTCTACAATGTTATTGTCAATCACATATTCATACAACTAATTTCAGTTATGCTGCCTCCTTCTAACACTTGTTGTGCTGATTATTAAAGAGGATGACCTGAGGAAAAGAAATTCCAAATAGCTCTTTGAGAGTGACTGCTTCTGAGTGTGGTAGTTCTGGTTAATGGGAAAAGGCTTTTACTGGAGTATGAATGCTAGATAAAGACAATTAACTGACCCTACATTGTACATTAAAATTTAGCATACACATTTTTATTACACTCTCCATATTAAAGTGTTTCAAAATAAATTATAGATGTAACATCTACCATGCTATCAGCTGGCCTAAACAAAATTTATAGAGAAAGTCTTTCTAGAAAAAGCAAAAATTCAGCCATGCTGAATGATTTTTCTTTCAGAAGATGCTCACTAACAGATTTGCTCCATTCAGAGCAAATAAAAGCATATACTTGAAAAATACAAACTTTCTCCCAAAAGAAAGCCTCTCTCTCCCCTTCCCTCCCTCTATCTTTACTTCTATATATCTATCTAGCTGTACATACACAGACACAATACTTGTCTGTGTGTACACTCTGTGATTTTCTTCATAGAAATGACTATCATCTATTGCAACTAGTATTTTCTCAGCTTTATTGGTCTGTAGAATTCAAAGTATATACTCTCTTTAAATAAGATTTATTTAGAGATCTAGAGTGAGATAATCAATCCCCCCAAAATCTATCTATTGTTATAGGATTTTAGATGTTATATGGTAAATATGAGATATTATTTAATATAATACTTAGATATTCATAGAGACTTAGATACTGATGAAAGAATTAAAAAAATATTTTACTTGAGTTAGAAAAAATAGTCCATCTAACAACGAACACTTGCATAATTCCTTCTGTTATATAATAAGCACATCAAGGCCTCCCACTCTAGTAGGAGGAATGCATTACAGATATATTCTGAGAAAAGGAGAGGCACTTTTAATGTGTGGCTCTATGATACCTTCTTGAAATCTCATGAAAATTTTGTTATTATTACCAGTAAGGAATGAGGATGACTCGTTATATGAGAATATAGCTACTTTAGATCAGGACTACTTTAGATATATGCATGTATGCCCTAAAGAGTCCAGCACAATGCTTTCTTCATATTAAGAATCAGAATCAAATTATGATGGTTTGATGACAACAGTTTTAATTCTAATCTCAGGCCACATGATTTCTGAATAGGCCTAAAAATCCCAAAGAAGATAGGAACAAGTGTGACTATACACACAGAAGCTGGATACTACAAAGAACTCATTATTACATTATACACTGTGATGTCATTTTCCTTGTTTCTTATCTGAATATGCATTGTAGAACCCTAAAATGGAAGGAATATTTAAAGTCACCCAGCCCAGTGTTTTATTGTGTGTACTGTTTTGTTTTGTTTTAACAGTGAAAATGATCTTTTAACTGAAGTGAAAGCTCTGTAATAGGATTTAAATATTTAAGTTATTATTCTGGTTGTCCTCAGAGGATTCATTGGAGAGGTAGATCTAGAGGAGGATACTCCACTTGAGAGCTATGATGAGGGCAATAACTCAGGTAGGAAGAATGAAAAAAAAAAAAAAAAGCATGCACCTAAGAGATATTTAGACCTTAGATTCACCATGTGGGGATTAAAAAAAAAAAAGGATATAGAATTTGAATCCTAGGTTTTCAGCTGGAACACCTGGTCATGATACAGAAGTGAATTTCCACAGGAATAAATTTATTTGGAAGAACAGAATTGGGATGAGAGATAATATGTTAGATTTATCTATGTTGGTTTTGAGAAATGCAGTGATAGTATAAGAGGATAATCTCAATGTGCATACATGCACACACACACACACACACACACACACACATCTCCTTTGGTCCTAATTTGTGGATATCCAATTATTTAACCTTATGGTAAGGCCCTGTTATAAGGAACCATCCATTGGAAAGATGAAAAAACATGAATAGATGGTCCCTCTCAACTAACTCTGTCCTGACAAACATGCAATCTAGTCTCCAAAACACCTCCAGAACTATATGTTCCCAGAAAATCAAGGGTCATGATTAGTTGACATTCCTGCCTTTTGAATGTATGTGTGTGCCTGTGCGTGTTCTAAATCTTTTCTCGCTTTTCTCATTTCCACTAAAAATCCCAGATTTTTACATACTTCCGAGGACAGCCTGAAGTTTACCCTTACCTGACTTACCTGGCAGATTTCACTGAAGCCTCTCCCCTGGGCTTATATATGGCTGCCTTCCTGCCAAGTCTTTATACGGTCTTTCTTCTGCATGTCCCCTGGTCTCCTTTTGTGTCTAAATTTTCTCTTCTTATGAGGACACTAGTCATATTGGATTAACACCATCCCTACAGGCTCATTTTAATTAAATCACCTCTTTAAAGGTCCTATCTCCAAATATAGTCACATTCTGAGGTACTAGAGGTTAGGGCTTCAACATATGAATTGGAGTGGAAGGGGCAAGGGAATTCATCCCCTAAAACTGATAAAGAGAATGTTGGGTCAGGGTTGTGGGAGAAACAGAGGGTATTGTTCAGAAGACTGAGCTACTTTAAGTTGATGCAGCAGTTGGTGGCCAGTAATTATGACAGTAGAAACAACTACTTGGATCAGTTGTCATTCTCAATAGAATATATTCCCTTTTATACTTTAAACATATATCTGAAGTTTCTTTTCATTTTGTAACTCTTTTCAATGCCTTCTTCACCATTATTCAGTGATTATATTGTGATTAGTCCCTACTTCAGTCAACAAATACTTGTCAAGCACCTACTTTTGTCCCTGGTGCCAAACATTTTATGGATATAGAATTTTAATTTATTTTTTAATATCAAAAGTATGTCATTGAAGTAAGTTTTTTGCTTTAATTGTTTCTACCTCTAATTTGCTCTGTTGTTTGATTATAATTATCTTGATACTTATAGATCACTGTGAAAATATGAGATAAATTTTAAATAAAGAATATATTGCAAAGGAATTAAAGTAGAAATAAATAACAGAAAGATAACTGAAAAATCTCCAAATAAATGAAAATTAAATAACACACTTCTGAATAACACATGGGTAAAAGAAGAAATCTCAAGAGAAATTTTAAAAATATTTTGAACTTAATGTAAGTGAAAACTCAGCTTGTTAAAATTTGTGGGATGCAGTAAAAGGGTGCTTAAAGGGGAATTTATAACATGGAAAATATTAGAAAAAAAAAGAAATACCTGAAGTCAATAAACTAAGTTGTAATCCTAGGAAACTACAAAATAAATAAACAAACAAACAGACAGGCAAATAATAAAAATTAATTAATTAATTAAATTCAAGGTAAGAAAAAAATAAGAAATAATATTAAGAACAGAAATCAATAAAATTTAAAACAGAAAATTAATAGCAAAAATCAAGGAAACCAAAAGCTCATTCTCTAAAAGGATCAATAAACTTGATAATTGTATAGGCAGGCTAACTTAGAAAAATAAGAGAGGACACAAATTACTAAATCAAAAATGAAAGAAAGGACAACACTACATATTCTGTAGATATTAAAGATAATTTTTAAAAAATCAATATGAACAACTGTATGCCCACAAATTAGATAACCTAGACAAAATAGACCAATTCTTTGAAAAATACAAGCTGCCAAAACTCACACAAGAAGAAATAGATGATCTGAATAGTTCCATGTCTAAAAAAATTTTGAATCAATAGTTAATCTTCCAAATCAAAAAGCACCAGGCCAGATGTTGAGTTCTACCAACCATTTAAGAAAGAAATCATACCAATTTTTTATAATCTCTTTCAGAGGGCAGAAGCAAAGGAAATACATCCAAACTCATGCTATGAGGTCAGTATTACCCTAATACCAATATATAAGAAAATAAAACTGCATACCAATATCTTTCATGAACATAAATGCAAAAATACTTAACAAAATATTAGCAAATAGACACCAACAATGTATAAAAAGAATTATACACCACAACCAAGTACGATTTACCCCAAGTATGTAAAGCTGATTGAACTTTCAAAAATCAATTGATGTAATCCATCATAGTAATAGGCTAAAAAATAAATCAGATGATTATATTAATAATTGCAGAAAAAGAATTTGACAAAATCCTACACCTATTGATTATAAAAACTCTCAGTAAACTAGAAATAGATAGGAACTTCCTCAACTTGATAAAGCATATCTATGATAAAAAATAAAAACCCTACTGTTAATAGCATATGTAATAAAAAGAAGCTCAAAGCTTTCCCACTAAGATCTGGTACAAGGCAAGGATGTACCTCTCACTCCTCTTTTCAACATCATCATATTGGAAGTTCCAGAAAATGCAATAACGCAAAAATAAAAAAAGATATATGGATGTGGAAGGAAGAAATAAAGTTGACTTTATTCAGACATAATCATCTACATAGAAAATCCAAAAGCAACAACAGAAACAGTCCTAGTATACGTGACTGTAGCAAAGTTGCAGGATACAAGATCAATGTACTTTTGTCAATTACTTCCCTGAAAATCAGCAATGAACAGGTGGAATTGGAAATCAAAAATTCAATATCATTCACATTAGCACAAAAAGAACATACATTTGCAGATATAAGTCCAACAAAATATGTGCAAAATCTATGTGAGAAAAATTACAAATATTCGATGAAAAAATCAAAGAACTAATAAATGGAGAGATATTCCATGTTTATGGATAAGAAGATTCAACATTGTCAAGATGTTCAACTCTTTCCCACTTGATCTATAGATTAAATTCAATGCCAATCGAAATCTCAGACATTTATTTTGTGAATATTAATAAGCTGATTTTAAAGTTTATATGGACAGGCAAAAGGCATAGAATAAGTAGCAAAATATTGAAGAAAAACAAAGTTAGAGAACTGATACTTCTCAACTTCATGACAAGAAAAAGCATGATACTGGTGAAAGAATAAATGGATTCAGAGAGCAGAATAGACAGCCCAGAAATAGACTCACATAGATATAGTCAAATGATCTTTGACATAGGAGCAAGAGCAATACAATGGAGCAGTGATAGTCTTTTCTGAAAGTAGTACTAGAAAAGCTAAACACACACACACACACACACACACACACACACACACACACACATACCATATATACATATATACACACACAGATCTTACACCCTTCACAAAATTTAACTCAAAGTGGACCACAGATCAAATAAAATGCAAAACTATAAAATTCCCAGATGATAACATGGGAGAAAGTCTAAATGGCTTAGGTATGGTGATGCTTTTTAGATACCACACCAAAGGCACAATCTATGAAAGAAATCATTGATAAGCTGGACTTTATTAAAATTTTTAAAATTCTGTTCGGTGAAAGACAATATCAAGAGAATCAGAAGATAAGTCACAGACTGGGAGAAAGTATTTGCAAATGACACATCTGATAAAGAACTGCTATTAACATACATACATACATCTATCTATCTATCTATCTATCTATCTATCTATCTATCTATATATATGTGTGTGTGTGTGTGTGTGTATGTGTGTATTTATGTATGTATGTATGTATGTATGTATGTATGTATGTATGTGTATATATATAAAATTCTTAAAACTCAAGGAAAAAAACAACAACACAATTAAATATGAGCCAAAGACTCCTTAATGGACACCTCACCAAAGAAGATATACACATGGCAAATGAAAATATTAAAACATACTTCACATATGTCAGCAGGGAAATGCAAATTAAGACAATAATGAGATATTACACACCAAATAGAAAAGTCAAAACCCCATAAGCAGACACGAAATGCTGAGAAAGATGTAAATCATGAGGAAACCTCATTGTGGGTGGACATGGAAAATGATGCAGCCTTTCTGGAAGGCAGTTTGATGATTTCTGACAAAACTAATAATGGTCTTATTAAACCATTCAGTGATTGTGCTCCTTGGTATTTACCCAAAGGAACTGAAAATTTTTGTCCAAATAAAAACTGGTACACAGATGTTTATAGTAACTTTACTAATAAGGTTATACATCCATATCAAATGTATAACTTTAATGAAAGTTATCTAAACATTTATATAATCGAATTTTAATCAGCTTTTAGGGAATTTTTAAAATATAGTAAGCTTGACTTCTAAGGCCACACATCAGTAACATAAAGAGATAGTTGAAATATTTATAACAAGTGAAATCCAAGATCATTAACTTTATTCTCTACCATGAATCTTATACACTTTGTGAATAAAAACACAGAGATCAGATCTCCTCAGTAACCAAGAGTCATTAATTCTTTGTTAATGCAACACACTTGTGCTCTTTTGGCATTATTATAATGAAGAACGGTGTTTTACAAAAGCAAGTCAAAGAAATACATTAAATCATGACCTCTTTTCTTTGCACTACTCTAGTTTAAGTGCCCTGAAATGAACTTTTAAGTTAATTAGCATTCTTCTGTTTGTCACTTTAAGTAATTATTCTTTTCAATTTAATTGAAGTGTTATATGTGAGGTGCTAAGAACTGGGAAATAGACCCACCTGATGAATTAAGTTCACTAGGAACAAAGCAGATAGTTGCATTCAGAAGTCAAAGGAGCAGCCTGTTGGGAGGCGTGAAGCAAAGTAATGTGAATAATTAACATCTCTTGCTCCAATAATTGTATTGGAAAGATGGATTTCAAATATCCATTAATTTAAGTGGTCTTTATTTTATCATTAAGCAAACTGCAGATTTGGCACTGACTTTTGCATATGCTTAGCACAAATAGACCATGTTGTATATGTATGCCCTTGAGAGTGAATGTGAGAAGAAGCTTCAGAGGCTCTTGTGCCTGAGGCTATAACCAGGGATGGGCTGTTAAGTGGGTAAAGTCTTAAAGGCAGAGCTATTCCTCAAGAGAGCAGAAATTAAGTTTACACCTCAGAGTTTAGACCTCAAGGTCTGTTGGTTCAACGATAATTTGTTCCTGAGAAAATTGCTCTGTAGCATCTAAACTCATATGTATCTTAAAATTTTGGCTTAATAATTCGTAAATAAAAATGCAGCATTTGCTTGTGTATAACCAGCATGGTTTTTTCACATTTTAATATTTCTGAAATTGGAATGCCTCTTACAGTTAAGATAGATAGATGATAGGTAGGTAGGTAGATAGATAGATAGATAGATAGATAGATAGATAGATAGATAGACAGACAGACAGATAGATGATAGATAGATAGATAGATAGATAGATAGACAGACAGACAGATAGATGATAGATAGATAGATAGATAGATAGATAGATAGATAGATGATAGATAGATAGATGATAGATTTCATAGATAGATATTAGAGCGTTGAGCGCTACATCACATCATCCTTCTGAGGATACCTATATAAGAAGTTTTGATAACCAAGCACTAGGACAACTTTATAAATAAAAATTTATGGACAAACATGAGTCTCCTAACACATTATATTTCTATTTTTATGCTTTGGCTCCAAAAAAGCTCAGAGCTAATTTGCAACCTATCTGTAGTGATGATAGAGAGTGTTCTAGTGGGTATTTTTTGTGTACTTACTTTGCCTCTGCTTTTCCTTACTCCCTTGTCTTATTTTCCCATTCCACCTATTTACCTTACCTGTTGATGTCCTATCATGTTGCCTATATTTCTATGAGCACTTCAGTTTATTTTTAAAATTTATAAAATTAATGATTAAAAAAACTGATACCTGAGTAAGTTTATCGTAGAGAATCCTGACAAAGACTGCCTCAGCCAGGTGATCAAGGTAATTTCTTTAGTGATAAATCCTGTTGATAGTGTGTTCTCTTGATATGATGTGATGAAAATGATATCTTACTTTTCTGGTTTTCCTCCCAAAACCCAAAATTCCAGTCTAATCATGAAAATAATTGCATAAATCCCAACTGAAGGACATTCTATAAGATGCCTAACTACTATCGCTTAAACTTTTAAGGACATCAAAAAAGTCTAAGAATTTCAGTAGCTAAGAGGAGCCTTAAAAGACTTGGTGACTAAATATAATGTGGTATTCTGGGTGCAATCCTAGAACAGAAAAAGTACAGTAAGTAAAAACTAGGGAAATTTGAATAAAATATGGACTTAAGTTAATAATAGTCAATAGCAATTCTTTAGTTATGACAAATTATTCTTATTTGACATGACAATAACAGGGGAAACTGAGTGTGAAATATATGGAAATTTTCTTCATAATTTTTTACAAATCTAAAATTATCCTATTTAAAAGTTTATAAAAATAAAAAAAGGTAACTCATGCTAAAGATGTGGAATGACTGAGTGAAATGCTGTGTGTGGCATGGTTTTGCACATTATGAAGTACAAGAAAAATATCCTTCCTGTGTGTTTAGTGCAGGTAGGTGACAGGTGACACTTTCTGATAGAAGATATATTCTATGACTAAGTCAGTTCAGAAAGTTCTTTTGAAGAGGCCATAAAAACAAATAAAGGATAGTGCTCATTGTAGTGCCTGCAGGTCAAGTGTGTCTGATGTGAAACCCCTTTCAATGAGATAAACAATTCAGGAGAAGAAGGAAAGAGACACTAATAATGAACATTTTTCCCTTGCCCTGTCCTTCCCAACATGGGTAGAGCCACAAAACCCTATACAGAAAGGAACTTATGACTGGTATGGGTGGTTCTTTGTGAAACTCTACATTCTCTATGTGGTAAACCTGCCCATTCTACATGTCATTCAACCATAGCCCCTTACTCAGGTACACTTTTGGCAGCTCTTAGGCACCTCCTGAATCTGCTAAACTGTCCAAATGTGCTTCTTTACCAAACAAAGTCAGATTAGCCCTCTGGTCTTTATTCCAGCTGGCCAGGCTCTTCAGATTCATCTTTTATTACCTCAGGGACAAAACCTTTAATAAGTGTTAGATTCCCTGGGATGTGATTTAGTGACAGTAGAGACCCCAAATAACAGCAACATAAATGAGATAGAAGTTATTTATTTTCCCATAGACAAATTCAGCAGTGGGCAGTCTGGGTCTGGTATGGTGTCTCCCCAGTGGTCTGGGACATCGGATGTTTTCTTTCTTTCTTCTCCACCATCCCATGTGCATGGTTTTCAAGGACATAGCCCTAGCCATAGCACTGTTATCACATTCCTGTTTCAGGAAGAAAGATGCAGGAAGAAAATGCAGGATACAGGAAGAAAAGGAACAAGGGTTACATATCAACAACTTTATAAGGAAGGATCTCAGAAGATAACCACAACTGAGAGGATACTGGAGATGTTTTCACTAGTCCAGAATGTCATTTGCTTTGACAACAGAAATTCTACTTTTCAGAGAAAAGGGGAGAATTGATATTGGGAGACATCTAGAAGCCTCTGCTACAGTAGTAATCTTTCTTTTTAGCACTTAATCTCATGTATTTCTGGTGTAACAAAATTGTCCTGGAAAGACCTAAGCTCTGTTCTCAGCTCTAATACATACTAAATAAACACATGACCTTGGTTAAATAACTTTACTTCTCTGAGATGTTTTCTCATCTGTAAAATGAGGCTAATAACTTCTCCTCTTTATTCTCAAAGGACTTAATCAGATAAAGGCATGTGAAAGGGCTATAATAAACTGTAACATAAACTATTAATGACTAAACTCTACAAACACAGGATGATGCCTCCACTGCAATCTTTCTTCTTGTCTCTATTATAATAGTATGTCCCCTAGCTATCTTCCTTCCTTTCAACATACATATACTGAACTGTGATTGATACAGTTTCCAAATATATATTTCTTTGACTCTAAAGAATTATTATGTCAATGATGAATTTTCACAAATGATAAAAAAGGAAGTATGAAGAGCATTAAATGTTTACATCACTTGTTAAACTCATCCAGATTTAAGAAGCTATAATGTGATTAATGGGTGTCAGCGTTTTAAGTCACAGATAATTGGTAGGAGATAAGGAGTGGGATTATTGACTGAAAGCAAGCAAACAAAAAACAGCTCGTCTGTAGTAATCAAAACAGGGTGCATCAATAGAGTTTTAGAATTAGACTGATAAGGTTCCAATATCATCTCCTCTATGAATTATCTGTGGAAATATGAGCAGTTTTGTAGACTTCTCAGAATGAATTTTCTCTCTCTCTCTCTTTTTTTATTTTTTGGTATATCATGTCATAAAGTTTTATAAAAATCAATTGACATAAACTATTTAGAACTCCTAACCCAATGTCTTGCCCATTGTACGTGCGCTCGTGCACACACACACACACATACACACACACACAATGGAAGTCTAACCTTCTGCCATCCTCTTGTTTCAAAAATAAGAAGAAAGGGCAGATCATGGTGTCTGAAACTTGCAAGATAATATTTTACAGTGTTTTGAGCCCTGACCATATATTTCATTGTATTCAGCTCATTTCATGGTTTACCTCAATCCACACAAACTTATATAAAAATACTTTTATTATTTCTATTTTATAAATCCCGTAATTAAAGGTCAGAAAATTCCACTTATAAAGATTACCCAGCTGGCAAGTGGTGATGCTGGAGAGGAGAAACCAGAAGTCAATATCAAACTCAAACTCTTGGATCTTCATCAGTTTATCAAAATCTAATTCACTGAAAGACAATTTGGCAAATATTAACTCACTATATAATCGATTTGCCAAAAACTCACAGACAAAAGTGGTACGTGAATAGGGCTAATGCAGACACGGCATTCTGGCAGGGTATAAATCTTCGAGAGAGTAAACAGCCTTTAGGAAACAACCTATCCATTTCCCAAAAATAAGATGGACATTGCCAATGGTAACCAAGCTGGTTTATAAAAAGTCTTGGCAGCAGCAAAACCCTAGTGAAATCAAACATTGGAGAAAATCTCTAATTTGGTTAATTGATCACTTTATAAGTTAATCATTTTCTAAATTAAATTTTAGTTACCTGGTCAGTATCCCAGTCTCTCAACTTCCATACTCCTCTGCTAGGTCAGTTTCTCTTTAAATGGTAGGTGGCAATCCAGTCCAATATTTCCCTATGCAAATACTTACGTATTGGTCATTAATGCTCTAAGCATATCATTTACCCAGAAGACCTATCAAGGTAAAGGAGTAGATCCAGAGTGATTAGTTGACAGCTTTGGAACAGCACAGGTTCTGGGTTATTGCATGGGAACAAACAGATAAATAAACAAACAAATAACCCCCTTTCCTCTCTGCCCCAAAAGACAATAAAAAAGCTGTTCAAGCAGAACTATGAAAACATCAAGCCAGAGTATGCTAAAGCACCATTATTAGGCTAAAAGGCAGTAGGCACTGCCTTTGTCTTTGCCTAAGGGTCAGGATTTGGACTAAATAATCCCAATAGCTGGAGCAACAGTGGAAATAGGGAGAAGAAAGAAATGGAAAGGTCATGCCATCAGTGTACAGTAAATAACACCTGTCTAATCACTACAACATATTGCTGTAAGGGCATTTTTTTTTCTATTTTATATTGATAAAACCAAAGCATATTTGATTTGCCCTTCTTTTCCTTAGTGTGGCAATCTCATTTGCTAAGTAATCTCCTCTGGCTTCCACCTTTATTAATGGACAACTCCTCTTTAGATAAATGCATAAGTCACTCTCAGAAGTAATAATAAGAACAATAATCATGTCACCACTGCTCAACAATCCATAGCCATGTGAGCTGGACTTTAAGCCCCACCACACTACAGACTCCACCATCCAGGCTCAGTACTGGTCAGTCCAGACTTGCTGGGGAAAAAATGGTTTCTTCAGGGGCCAAAGATCACTTGCTGAAGGGGCAATGATGTTTCCTACTTTTTATGGGAATATTTTTTAAATATATCATGTTCTCATCTCCATAAACCTGAACCTATAGTCAAAGCTCAGGATTATTATTAACATAAATTATTTTTCTATGTTTTAATATGATGATAAGGCTTGACTGTCTTGAAATATGTTGTTCTAGTTTACAAACTCTGCAACTTACCTTCTGGATTTATCTTTTTTTCTCTTCATTCACTAAGGAAATCACAATTTTTACTTCTCCCTCTTGGCAGTATACTTAATGATTCTAATTGTCCCTTTATGTAAAAAAAAATCATAAATAGCATCTTTCATCTACCAAGGTACATGGATATTTGTTGTATTTGTTGACAGATTTCATGGTCTTTCCAGTGATTATTTCCCACACTGTTGAATTTGTTTTAATTCATTTACATCAGGTTCAAATGTAGGTTTGTATGAGAGTTTGGAAATCATAAAAGCAAATTATGGGAAGAGTTGAATTTTAAAAAACTAATATTTTTCTTTTATAATCTATTTGAATAAAAGCTTTTTATTACTTTAAAACAAGAAAATCTTAGTGTAAATAATTCCTAGCTGCCAACTCAGGTCTGTCAGAATTCAGCCATTATCTTCTTATTCTTTGTCCCCAATTCAAATGCAGTAAGCTGACATCTTTGCCAGGCAAGTGTGTGGCCATAATGTCCATGTCAATAATGTTTATTTTGTACTTGGGCTCTCAAGCTCAACTTCAAAAGAGCAACCTTCCACTTTTCATCCTAATCACCACATTAGTACCATCAGGGCCAGTTATACTCAACAAGGTCATTGCTAGCTGTAGTGGCTCCCATAGGACAAGGCTGGCAATAGAGATTAGAAAACAGATGGATCCCCAGTGGGAAGCAGGAGAATTGGACCACCTTCTGTAGAAAGAACAGCCTTTTTGCAATGGGCAGTCTGATCCTGTGGGTAGTCCTGTCGCCAGGTTCACACGCACCAGCTTTGAGGGAGCCTGCCAGACTGAAGTGTAGACTTGCAAGAGAATAGTGATTTTGTAAAGAGCTCTGGGTTCCATTATATGGCCTTTTGTCCCAAGTGTTCTTCAGCAAATGTTCTTAGCCTGTTCTCACTTATTAAACCTGCTAACAATAATTCAGGCTGAAAATCAAATTCAGCTTTCCTCTTACAGTTTCCTCTGCTCCTGAGTCCCTAATGGGCCAGGTACAAATATGTAAATATCATGCCTTGTGTTGGTAATTAATTTTCTTAAGGTCAGAACTGAGTGATAAGAATGCTGCCTTTACTTTATGAATAATTCATTTCTTCGAAGATCTTTATTCATTCAGACGTCATGAAAACACATAAACTTTTAGATACACATATTTCTGTCTCCATCCCACTTCTCTGACCCCATGAGCTCAGTTACTTTGGATAATTTACTTAATCTTTCTGGACTTTCATGTCTCCATCTAAAAGATGAGTTTAATTGTGTACACTCGATGCTCATAGCTTGTTAGTTTAAATAAATACATACATGAAAAATACATATGAAGGAAGGTGTTTGATGCATGTCATTTCTTTCCTCCTCCTCAGACCTGAGCGGAATAAAAAGTTCAGCTACATCAGAATATTTTAATCTAACTAGCATGTTGCTTAAAAATGATGATGAATGCAAATAACTGTGGCAAATAAATAAATAAGCAAGCAAGAAAAACCAGCAGGACACCTAACAATATGTTTATGATTTGAGAAATTTGACATTATATGCTTAACATGGTGATAAATGCTTCATGTGCATTATCTTGTCTGAGCCTTATAACATATCAGTGTTATACGTAGACTAATACTTTTATTATCTCCATTTCAGAGTGGGGAAAACTTATTAGAGAGGTTATGTTTCTTGGCCAAAGTCATCCAGGTAATAACCACAGGTGTGGATGTACATTTACCATGAAGCAAATTAATTTTAAAATCCCCACTTTAAGAAGATCCCTCCAAAAGTTTGTTGAGGCCATAGCAAAGCATTCACATGGAGATACATTATTGTAAAATTTGCAAAAATATTATATAAAATTTAGGCAACACAAAATATATGTTTTCCCCTGACTAAATACCATTGCAGTAAGATGTCCCTGAGCTACCCTAAAACTCCAACTATCTCATTTCTTACTTTTTTTTTCTCAGCACTTAACACAATCTAATATACTATATTATTTATTTATTAATCTATCTTGTTTTTGCTAACTCCTCCATTAAAATGATAGATACATAAAGACAGACATTTTAGCCTTTTTTTTCTGTTGCATACCAGCACCTAGAATATAGCAGCAACTCAATTAATACTTGTTTAATGAATGAATGAATAAATTACAATTCTTGACTCCAAAATCTATGCCTTTTATCATAGCATCATACTTCCTCTCTAAGGGAGATATACATGGTCCATCATAGACAACTCTCTTCCCCAAGATGTATGTGAACAGAAATCCAACTTGTAAGGCTTTAAACTGTCTCCACGATAATGATGAATTGGTTACCACGTAGTCGTTGTCCAAGAATTATGGGACAATATTTGAGATCTGACAGGTATATAGCAACAGATGAAACCCAATTAAAAAAAAAACAGACCTCTGAAAAAAGAAGTTCACAATGGGAAAGTAAAAAATAAAAATAACGCTATTCTGTAGGCTTAGCCTGTCACTCAGACTCATGAGAAACAGAGTTTATGTGCATGTTTCTGTTGAAGAGAAACTCTCCCTTCAGTCTATGCTCCATGTTAAGCTTCTCCTTCCATGAGAAGTATAAATCACTTAACATAGAAGACCATTTTTGTAAGTTACTTCTCTATTATGTATTTTATATATAGATAAAATAATACCAAAATATAAGAATAATTCCCTTTGTAAATATTAGCCATCTCACGCCCAAACTGTGGCTTGGGGAGGAATGTACTATATCAAGTCACAGGTGACTCATTTTCTGTCTACACATCAAAAACTATCTACCAATGCATGATTGGTGTTCTTCCTCTAATTGTTAATAATTTTAACTAAGTAACTGAATCAGAATATTCTGATGAATGAAATATCCTCTTACATATTTCTAGAGTACAAAAGAAACAGCTATATCCATACTGTTTCCAACTGTTCTAAATGTTTTAGTGCATTTTTCTGCCTTCTATATATTTGAAGATGTGAAAGTTATGCATTAACAATTAGTTGGCAGATATTCAAGGTTACATTAAAGACAAATGTCCAATTCTATAGAGATATGAATGAGTGTTGTCTCCTGGTTGATCCAGGAAACTTGTTTTTTGGGGGGAATAAATTCCCAATTCAAAGTGTTTTTCTGTTGGTGTAAATAATCATAGAAATTTAGGCCTTTGAGATCCATGCCCTCATTTTACAGATTATTCTGAGATTCAGAGAGAATAAATATCTTTTCCCCCACATCCCACAGACAGCTCAAGGCAGAAACAAGCCTTCAAATCTGCTTGTATCAAACATGTGCACTTCCTGAGACTTCCTCAGTTCTGATCACCTCCTGGACTTACTAAGCTATCTCCCTGCTTAAGTGAGTTTTCCAGGCTTGCTGTGACAGTGCCATGACCTCCTCCTGGCCTGTGCAGTATGGCCAATACTCACCCAGCACCACGTGTTTGGTCCTTTTCTATCACCTCTAGATTTGGATGAAAGTTACATTACAGAGTTTTGACCTGGTATCTTGAGAGCAGCTGCTAAGGGGGCCAGATGGCAGTAGAGGACACTAAATCCTCATGGGGCATACTTTGATTTGTGAGAAATAGAAGATAGCACAGATCCAGAAAAATATACTCCCTCCCTTTCTCTCACCCATGGTCTATTTTATGGGTTGTGCATGTCTACTTAGAGAAGTCCCATCTGCCCCGCAAGTGCATCCACTGAAGGACTTACTATATCTCTTCATGGCTTGTCACAAAGTGGTAGCCAGCTAGATATCAGTCATTTTGCATTACTTGACATGAATTTTTGCTCACTTCCCTTTAGTTGAACCTAACTGCATTTCTCTAATAAAGCATTACCCCATTAATCCTAGCCTCAGATTCTGTTTTTTGGAAAATTGTGTTAAAGTCACTACTGGTAAATTCCAACATACATTGTTTTAAGGCTTCTTCTTTTACAATTCATTTTTTTAAAAATTTCAGTATGGTTTGTATGCAATCTAATATTGGTTACATTAGTTTCAGGTATGTAATATAGTGATGTGACATTTTTATACCTTAAAATGCATTCACCCTTTGAATTCTTGTAATCATCTGTCACCATGTAAAATTATCACAATATTATTGACTATATTTTCCTCCCCTTTATCACCCATTCTCTCACCTCCTCACTTCTGGTAATCATCCTTTTGGTATCTATGTTTGTTTTTCAGATTCCACATATAAGTGAAACCATATGGTATTTGTCTTTGCCTGATTTATTTCAGTTAGCATAATACCCTTTAGATTCAGCCACATTGTCACAAATGGTAAGATTTCGTTCTTTTTTACAGTTGTGTAATATTTCACTATTATATATATTATATACATTACATCTTCTTTATCCATTCACATAACAATGGACACATAGGTTGTTACCATATCTTGGCTATTGTAAATAATTCTACAATGAACATAGAGGTGCATGTATCTTTTTGAATTAGTTTTTTAGTTGTCTTTGGACAAATACCCAGAAGTGGAATTGGTGGGTTGTATGACATATTTATTTTCAATTTTCTGAGTAATCTTCATACTGTTTGCCACAGGGCTGCACCAATTTTCAGTCTCACATATATTTTGAGTAATCTTTTAAATTTGTTAGTTTTTTTCAAAAATAAAATCTTTAAATTCTAAATGCTTAAAGCATTTCATTCAACTTGCTAAGAACCTACTAGTAAGGATGTATATGAGATTCTCTCCATATAGAAGATAAATATTTTGGGGAAGTATTGATTCCAATTATCTGCTTGGACAGTTGGTTCTCTGGCAGAATCACCAGAATGTGGGGAGTGAGGTCAGGCTATGTGAGCCACTATGGGACTGCCAGAATGAAGAACATTTTTAGTAAGAAGTAATGGTTTGTTTTGTTTTTGTTTATTTTGCCTTTAAGAACATATATAATTGGCATAAACCCCCCCAATTTTTTCAAACTATGTTGGAAACTAGATGTCTTAATTTTTCTACTACTAAGTTGTTTGAAGCTGGCACAGGCATTTAATATTTCTGGGTTCTTTTATGTCATTCAACCCTGTTTTCCTTAATAGATCCCTTTGACCATACAAATTTTTAGAACCATGAATTCTTTCTATTGTAATATGTACACATAGTCTTATTCAAAAATTGCAATAAGTTACCAGAATTTTTCTGACTCCTTAAAACCCACCCATGCATCCCCAAGCTACAAACTTCTCATCTAGGTAATAGCAATTATAAATTTATAGCAAGAGAACTGTTACTCAGAAAAGCTCAGGCAGGGGCAGTATGCACAAGCTTTGAATCCAGTTTCAACGCCTCCCCTTTCCCCCCAGTTGATTGAAGTAGAGCTTTTGCAGGGAAGATAGAAAAGAGCTTAAGTTCCTGAAGACAGAAAAAAAAAAAAAAAAAAAAAAGAAATGCAGAGGGATTCTGTCAAAGAGAATGGCTTCTAATGTTCAGGATGACACAGGTCTGGATATTGTGCCTTGGTTCCCAAGGTTGCTATTGCTTCCTTTGCTCTGCATGAAGTTTCCTCTTGTTGAAAAGAAACTTGAAAATCAGTAAAGGAAAAACATAAAATGACCTGAAATGCTTAAGTATTTAGTGGTGAATGGTTGATTTTTTGCCACCAAGCATCCATTTTCCTTCCCTGATTTCTGCTGCCGATGCCTTCTTCCTCATCACGTGTAACCATAGGATGCTGCACTTTCATTTCAGCAGCTGAGGAGTTCAGACCTTTCACTCCCTTTCCTACTTCAGGTAGGGAATGAGAGTGCAATCTCTCTTTGACCAAGTAGGCAGCTTTTCAGGAGCATTTGAATCCTGAGTCTCTGACACAAGGCACAATGACTGGAGTCATTTACAGTGCAGGCAGAGAGAGGTGGGTGTGGCTGTGGCATCTGGACAGGATGTCACAGCTACAAAATGTGGCACTGTTTCCTGATACCAACTTCCTTACCTTTTGGAGACTCACTGGTTGCTTTCTGTTCCCAAGCATTATTGGTCAATTCCATGCACTCTCAGTAACCTTTCCATAAATCATCTTGTATCTATGTTAGAGTTGGTTGTTACTTGCAACTAAGATTCCTAACTATTCCACCTTTATTTATGAACTTTGTGATGGTGCTTATGCCACAAGGATTTTTCTTGTAGGAAAGTAAAGACAAAAGGCCAAAGTGAGACTCAGACTTCCAGTCTATCAAATGCTCAGCAAAGAGTGAGGCATCCAATAATAATACTGCTCACTCTATGTCTAGGTAAATGAAAGATGATTGATAGATGAATGATGATAAATGACAGATGATAGAAAGATATATGATAGCTAGCTACATAGGTAATAGATAGATGGATAGATGGGTGGATAGATAGATAGATAGATAGATATAGATAAATATAGATAGATGATAGATAGATAGATAGATAGATAGATGATAGATAGATGATAGATAGATAGATAGATAGATAGATAGATAGATAGATAGATAGATAATTGATAGATAGATGATAGATAGATAGAAAGATATAGACAACTTCTTCTCAACCACCCCATGGGTGACTTCCATGACAGGATTCACTGAGACTTGAAATGTATTCTATAGTTTGTGATAGATCTAAAGATAGAGAACTAGGAAACAATATGACCTTTTTTAGGGAGTAAAGTTAGGAATTTTCAAAGAGTGACACATTAATTGTTTTTTTACTGGTATTTCTGTATGAAGCAATCATTGCCACAAAGCCTGTCAATACTGATATGTATTTGAGAGAGTTTCCAGATAAAATACATAATACCCAGTTAAATTTAAATTTTGGATAAATAAAAAAATTTAACTATATGTCCCAAATAATGCAAAAAACATACTTAAACTAAAAAAAATTATTCATTGTCAATCTGAAATTCAACATTAACTGGAAATCTTCTATTTTCATTTTCTAAATTTGACATCCCTAATTTAAGAATCCATGATATTGAGTTCAAAGAAAGTACAGTTAAGGTAGGAGAGAACTACATTATTGACTCAAGTAGACAAAAGAAACTAAAAGGATAATTAAATTTGCAAAACCTCTGAATAATCAAGAAGGTTTCCCTTCTTTGATAAAAACGAAGAAAGTTGTATTACAATTGGTTCATTATTAAGCTCAACTGGTTTATTTGTAGTGATTATAGAATCACAGGGGAGACAGCATGCAAAAGGATAATGAGATAACACAGTTGATAAGAAGAAATAGAGATAACTAAGTCAGGCAAACTTAAATTGGTTAAATTGGATAAAATAATTAACATATCCTTATAAATATTATTTTAAAATATTTTTAAAGGTAAGTTTATTGGATCAAATAGTTCACATATATTAATTCTAGTAGAGATTACTGAATTGTCCATCTAAACATATATATTTATCTACAATCTAAGCAAATGCTTTTATTTGCCAAACAATATGAAGGGGGAGGAGAGAAAGGTATTTTATGGTACCTTTAATATGAACTTGGGATGTTGGGAAAGCGAAGAAGTAAGTACAAAAGTAGTCTGCCATCTTGAAAAGGGTGGACAGAACTCAATTCTCTATAAACTTTAGTGATTTTTTCTAATTTCTGTTTCATGTTTCTCAGGTGTTAGATATTAGTAATCATAATACCCAACATTTGTTACAAAGGCTAAATAAGTATATATATGAAAACCACATAAGCACTGTGTCTGAAATATAAAAGTGCCTGTATAAATATCTATCTTACTTTCTCCTCTTCTTCCTTTTAATCTTCTCTTTCTCCTAATTGTGATATACTCCTACTCAACAAGGTATCTTTTTGGTAGCTTTATTGGCAACTAGGTGGTGCTGTTTTTATAGCATTATGAGTGTTTTCATTATCATAAGTATCATTATTTAATTATCTTATAAGATGATGATGATGATGATGATGATGATGATGATTATATTAAAGATTAAACTATAGAGTCCATGAGGAGCCTGAACACAGAAATCCAAAAAGTAATATCTTAGGTTAAAAATAATAATATACGAGTCATAGAACCTACTTTCTTGTGTAGTGATTAGACAATCTATTCTCTGGTCAATTTTTATTTAAAACCTGATAACATAAGTAGGATGGAAGATGGAGGCAAACTAATTTTTAAACATGTATTAAAATTTTCTAAACTAACCAGGAGTTTTTAGTCATAGAACTTCTTACAAAACCCATTTTCGTCTTTAGGTAATATAATAGAAGAGAAAATTATTGGAATCATTTACAGCTTTGAGAAATAATGCTTTAAATAAAATAAAAATTTTAAAAGTAGGCAAGCCTTAAATGTAGTTCTGTTAGTAGATGAAAATAATAATGACATTTTGTAACTATCACAAATGAAATTTGTGCTGTATTATAATTCTACATGAAGCAGTTTACATAGATTATTGCATGTAGCCCTCACAATATCACTGCAAGATAGGAATTATTATTCCTTTTATCTTTTCAGCCAGAAGAAACTTAAAAATTAGGAAAATATACTCAAGGTCAAATGGCTAAGAACAGTAAGAGCTAGAATTTAACACAGGTCTGTCTGAAGGCTATCAACATAGAGAAACATCAAGATTGAAATAATTATTTCTTGGAGCATTTCCAAAATTATAAATGAACACATGAACATTTATTGAATGCTTGCTTGATGCCAAGTTATAGTTAGAACACCAGCACTACGAGTTAAAAATAATGATTTTTCTACTCAATTTAACCTATGAGGACACTAACCCTCAGTGGCATTATAAAATCACACAAGTATCATGAGGCCCACCCAGAATCTAAATGCAAGGGTTTCTGCCCTGGTTCTGATATCTTTACATGGCTCGCCTTAAACTTAATTTGATTCAAATGAATTCACTCAGAGTTCTCAGTTCTAGTAGAAGCCCAGGCAAAAAAAAATCGCCAAAAAATATTCTTTACATTAAAGGTACAATATTCTCAAACTGTGTTTTGATATTTCCATTTCTCGTTTTGTTTGTTTGTTTGTTTATGTTGAAAACACATGGTATTTGCAAAAGATAATAAAAGAGTCTTTGATCAATGATATAGTGGGGGTAATGGAGGGTTTGACTTATAAACTCAGCACTTTGAGAGCCTAGTTCAAACAGGATTCTAAAAATGAGCATGAATTCTAGCTTTGACTTGAATAAGAAGGCTGCAACAAGTGACATTTCCTTCATCTATGCTCATCAGTTGGGTTTTCTTGCTGACTCTAAGCATGTGACCTTGGTCTATTCATTTAACCTTAAGGGGCATCATTCCTTTAATCATATAAAAAAATAGCTATCATCACTTCTTTTTAGGACCCGTTTCTATTCTGAAGGAAAGAGTTCTTCTGCTATGACTTTGGCAAACATCAAGCTGACACACTCATTTATTCCTTAAAATAATCTGTCTTTATTGTGGAAAAATTATAAAATTCAAATAAGAAAAGAATTTGGCTATAATCCCACCCACATAATACCCTTCCCAAAATATTACTTGCTATATAGCCAGCCATCTGAGAAATAAAACAGAAAGAATTTGAGAATAGAGAATAGTTGGTTCTAAAAAAAAGGACAGAGAGCAGAAACCAGTAAAATTGGGTGCTAATCTCTAGATTAGACTTCCTTTTAAAAAGGGCAAGAGGCAAATATAATGGGTTGCACTGTGTGCCCCCCAAAAAAATATGCTGAAGTCCTAAATCACCAGATCATCAGGTTGTGAACTTATTCAGGGAAACGGTCATTAGAGAAGTAATGGAGTGATAAGGAGGTTGTTAGTGTGGACTCTAACACAATATGACCGGTGTGCTTTTACAGGGGAAGTTTGAAGAGTGAGAGTCACACACAGAAGGAAGATGTGACACACTGGTAGAAGGCCATGTGACGCCTGTACAAGCCAAGGGATGCTGAGGATTGCAGGTCAACCACTGAAACCAGAAGAAGGCAAAGAAGCTGATCCCCTAGAGCTGGCAGAGAGAATGTAGACCAGTGGGCACCTAGATTTCAGACTTCCAGCCTTCGGAACTATGAGAGAATAAATGTTTTGCTTTAAGCCACCCGCTTTGTGGTGCTTTATTGAGGCAGATTGAGCAAACTAATATAGTAAGTATCTCCCAGTTTTCTTAAACCTCTGACTTACACTAATAGTTGCACTGTATACTAACAGCCTTTGCTTGTCATAGTCAGATGTGTGCATGCTCACACACACACACACACACACACACACTGCATTTAAAGCAAGTTAATAATGTTGGTTAACCAAAGAAACCAGCCTCCTGCTTTATCCTAATTTATTTGAAATGACTTTTTCTGAGCTTTGCTCTCTTCTATGTATTTGTGTTTTTGCCCTAAACAGCAACCAGAATATCCACTAAAGGTTCATTACTTGTGAAATAGCTAATGGATGCTTCAAATTCAATGCATTCAGGAAATCATATGTACATAACATCATATTATGAAAACAAAAGTATGTTATTGCACATGTAAAGCTGTATTTTTTGTGCAGGCTTTGATATAGAAATATGTTGGAGATTGGGCTGACAGTGATGACTCGGGGAAAGGAGTATCATCATAAGAGGATCTGGCTCCTGGGCCTGAGATCACTTTTTTGATGACACCCCCACCCTCTTGGCTTGAGTATTCTGCCTTTCTGATAGCCCAGCACTTTTTCTTTCATGGAACATCTGAGCCTCCTTATCATTTATACTGATGCTCTGAAATATGCAACATCTAAAGAGGGCAGAATGTTCCACGTGCCAGGCATCAATGAATATAGGGTATTGGTAACCAAAACACACAAATATAACATAAATGAAATATATGGATTTTCTGGAGATTGACACAATGCAAAATTAAATAAGTAAACTCACGTATGAATATGTATTTCTTGAATGATTCATAAATTGTCCCATTCCTTGATCATTCCCCCAACTTGTCAGCTTCTCTGTTGCATTTGGTTGATACCTCTTGGACCATTGTCTAACTCTGCATACTATACTGTTAAAATTAGCCAAATTCTACAAAGCTGAAAATGCAATATTTTATAGATCAGTGTTTATTCCCTTCTATTAGCTTGTACACATTTCGAAGGCAAGGACTCCATATTGTTTATATTTGTATGACTCTACCCACTTATTCTAGAATGTATCAGACTTCCTGCTTCATAGTGAGCCGTTCAGTAAATTTTTATTGATATGAACTATCAGAAAAAAATAAGGCATATTAGGTTAATCTTTGCTCCTTACATCAGGTTGGAGGATGGATGAGCAACTCATGGTTTGAATATAAAACCACTCAATCCACATTCTCCATCAGGTTACTCCTATTTTTTTCCCCATTGGAAAAATGGTACGAACTTCAAGGGAATTAGAGATTCTGATAACCATCTCAGTACCAGGCACATAGACATTATTATAAATGCTTATCAAATAATTGACCTTCATTATAAAAGAGAGGTCACTGTTGTTTTTTTCCCAAAGATTAAGAAGCTCCTTTCACCACACTGCTTATTAATGCCTTTTTTAAAGGTGTTAAAAAAAAAAAAAGGGTGCTAATAAACAGTACCTACCCATTATCTGCAGTACAGATGGCCATTTTCTTCTTTTTTTTACCCTTTAATGGCAAAAAAATTATTATACATTTTGGTCATTGAACTTTAATTCTTTCATTATTTTAAAATTGAAGTAGTCTAATTATCTTCAGGGACAACTTTCAAATCAGTTGGCGCTAACAGCCATAATTGTGTGTTAAACATTTAGAAGCCTCGCTAGACCCTTGACAGCTGAACATTAGATGGATGGGAAGGTGGAAACTGCAACACAAAAACCATCATCAATAAAAAGCTGATTCAAGAAGGAGCCTCTCACAGCCCATCCTGTCGTAATGATGAGTGTGGAATATTAATTTAGAAAACAGCAATGTAGCGACATTTTAAAACTGAAACCAGGGACAAAAATTAACCATGCCACACCTCTGAAAAGCAAAATTGAAATAGAAAGTGAGGGGCTTTGGATATTCTGGTTCCCTGCTACCAGATCATCTGACTGGAGTCTTACCTAAAGCCACCATCTGCCCAAACACAGTAATGTGTGCACAGATGACAATACATTTGGCCATCTTTCCAGCCCCAACAGGGTCAGCAGTGTATGTAAGTAGTCATACAACCTGCCACAGGCTCTGCTGCTGAATTTAATGCATGGAGGCAGAGAGGTGTAAATAGACATTAGACAAGAGCAAGACTTCCTGGCTGGCTCCCTTGGAGAGAAAGAAGGGAGTCAATGACATAAACAGCTGGTCTTTGACTAAAAGCATTAGAGAAGGAAACCTTGCTTAAGATTTCTCAATCAGCCTGTTTAAGTCAAAATATTTCAAACTGGCTATATTTTTTAAAAACAATCATATATTTTTATTAATTTATTTTTAGTATATTTGTCATTTTTTTTCTATTAAAAATAAAAGATGACTAACATATTTGACCAACTTAAAATTGGTAGAATTTTAAGTTATTTCTCAATTGTATTCTGTTGCTTACTCAGTTACAGAAATATCCAATATGATGTCTGGTTTTACAAATATAAACATTTCTTTTTTTCTGTTCAGTAATAACTTCCCCGAAAAAATCAGATCTGTTTATCACTCAGTTAAGTTTATAGATTCATTGCAATGAGGAAAAACACCACCTTAATAGGATCAAGGAGAAAAATAAGAGAAGACATTTATAAAAAGGCCCAGTCTAAAAGATTTTTAAGGCAGAATTTATGACATAGCTTTGGATTGGTGGGAACAGGGCTGTGAGAGTCTTGAGAGCAAGCTTTGACAAGTAAGGTGTCAGTCCTGATAAGCAAACCCTTTTAGTTGGTTGATAGTATTATCTTCCAGGATCTAAGTTGTGTTGCTTGTTCTCAGTACTAGTTAATACTATGAACCAAAAAAAAAGAAAATGTGCCTGACATCAATATTGTTAAACATAGGAACAGAAAACTTTGTTTGAGTACTTTTTCCTCTGTCCATTTTTCCTGTTTTTCTTCCCACCCTTCTTTCCCTACCTTAAGGGGACTAGCAGGCTGTGGAATGCTGGGCTTCTTTCTGTCTGGTTCTAATGAGCTTCGGCATCTGGCAAATCTGTGCAACCCAAATGTGTTCAGCAGAGGCCACTGGCAGGCTTTCTCAATTACCCTTGAATCTGGGCTCACCACATCCTTGGATCATCATCTGAAAAAAAAACATTTTTTTTCTGTTCTATCAGGTTCTGCCTGAAAAATATCAGTCCTCTCTCCCTTCTCCTCATATCGCCTTTGAGTTATGACAAAATCAGTTAGCCAACTATGTCCTTTTTGCCCCAGGGTAGGGCCCTGAGGTTAACAATTTTGACCTTTAAAGAAAGTAAAGTAAAAACAACAGCATTGAAACAATGAGGAAAGTGAGCTCTGGCTCCAAAATCCTCCACTGGGATTTCTCTATAGACTGTGAATAGAGAAAACACTTCCCAATTCAAATGGCAAGCCTTGTAAAATAACTCTCCAACACCCTCCACCAGGCCACGTAAGAACTGCATGCAATGCTGAAGTGAAAACCTCCATGGTTGGAGGAAAGGAGCTCTGCCAAGGAAAAGAAAACTGGAGAAGGCTGCTCATCCTTCATCTTCTTTCCCAAGTCTTCACTTCTGCTCTAACTAAGGATGTCAACCATTTCGAGCCACGGAGGCTTGGGGCATATAGATCAGGGGTCATCAAACAACAACCCAACCCACTAGCTGTTTTTGTAACTAAAGTTCCATTGGAACACAGCCACACCCATTCGTTTATGTCTTGTCTGGGGCTGCTGTCAAATAGTAGTGGCAGAGCTGAATAGTTGCAACAGAGACTGTAGAGTCTGCAAAGCGAAAATTATTAACGATCTGGATCTCCACAGTAAAAGTTTGCTGATAGAAGAAAAGAATAGGACAAAAGGAAACCAAAGATAAATCTGGTTTTAAAATGTAATATAATTTCAGCTCCCATTCTTCTGGTCGTAATCAATTTTTTTCCTATATTTTCAGACATGGAGCAAAAGACTCAAGAATTACACTCAGAAATCAACAAGGGTCCAATTGATGATAGACATTATCCACAAGACATGAATTTTCCTTTTCTAAGAAAAGTTCTCCGTGGAAATTATTTTGCAACACATTTAAGGAGGCCAAGATACAGTACAATTCCTGTCATAATTAAACCTGTATTCTTTTGTTCTTCTATGTACATTCTCAGACAGAGACTAGGTCCTCAGCTCCTTACTGCAAAGGACTCCACAAAGCATTCTTTATGAGACTGTTCACGATGATGCAACGGCTCTTCCAAATTCTCACAGAGAAAACCCAACGAGAAAAAGACCTTGGCAAGTAGATAAGAATAAAATCAATACATATCTCTAACTATAGTGTGTGCTCTTCAGAGAGAATTGAAAACCTGTTGGGTTTCTTGTCCTTACTGCCTGCTTGCAAAGCATATTCAATTATTCATTTTGTTCATCTGACCACTTAAAAACTATGTAGTCAGTGCTTTGGCAATAATTTTATTTCTAAGTGTTCCACCTGGTTATTCTTCTGTGTGCACACACTATTAATTAACGACCATGGAGACATCCATAAATTACAGCATTCAGTGGCAGTGGTGCTTGAATCTATTACCCACGAAAGCCAGCATCTACAGTCACTGAGTAGGCACAAAGAGATAAGTATTGATTTTATTTTCCAGTTTTAATTTCTTTTCATTGAATCCAAATGAGCAGATTGCATTGGAACAACCCTCACAGAGCAATGGAATACAATGAGACACACATAGCCATTTCCCCACAGGCGGGCTCAGCCTACCAGCTCACATTTTGGAGGCATCGTGTGTGTGCCACTGATGGAGAATCAATGATAAATTATTCCAGGCTCTTAAGAATGGCAGCCAAATCTTCTCTGAGCATTAGTGTCTTATTCAGTTGGGACAAGGGTATTAAGGACCTTTTTTCTGTGTTCAAAAGCTCGGGCACCAGTAGAACTCCTGATATGATTACAGTTGGTTGATGCAGCCTCCCTGAGAGTATCATAAAGCCGGTGTTAAGGCAACAGAAAGGCTCCTGCTGGTGTGTGAAAACACTAGTGGGTGCTAATGTAGCCCTAGACTTGACTGATGCAGCCTGCAACTAGATAGGATGAGGCGAGTATTCGATGTACCTCTGTGCTCCATCTTTAATGGAGATGAGACAACCAAGGTCACAAACCTGTCTGGACCAAGATCTATATAGGAGGAAAATTCCAAATTTTGAGAAAAGCTAAAGTCCTTAGCTACTGTATATTCTTGGTGTCAGATATAGAGAAATTTCTTTAAAAAGTGAAATGAATAGAAAGGAAACTTGTGTTATGACAGCTGAGGCTTAAAGGACCTGGAATTATTCATTTAACAACTATTCCTGCAGTGCTTACAATATGCTGATTAGCATTTTACTTTTTTAAAAGTTAATATGTTTGACCCTTAAACAATAATCAGACCTAGGTACTATTGTTACCAGCCCTGTATGACACATGAAGAAACAGAGGTACAAAATACTTAAGCACACACAGTCACACAGCCAGTAGGTGGCCCCCACACCTGCATTTAGGCTTCTAAACCCAATGTGGATTTGTCTCTTGCCCCTTGCATGGCTTCCTTTGCTGGAACACAGCCCAGCATATTTTTTTCACACTGGAGGACTTCAAGGTTCTCTAATTTTCTTGGGAAAATGCTGATTCTAGTCATGACTTTTAAACTCATTAGCTATGTTGCCTTGGTAAAGGAGTTCCCACCTGGGAACAATCAGACTTACTTACAGAGTTGTTTTCGTTTTGTTTGTTAGTTTATTTTCAAAACAGATTTTAAGACGCCACCGCAGAGCCACTGAATCTAACTCTCTAAGAATTCATTCCTAGAAATCTGCATTTTTTTTGAGATCCCCAGGAGGATCCAAGGCAGCCAGAGGAGTGTTTAGCAATCGCTGAGCTTCAGCTCCCCCTGAGAGTTGCTGCCCAGCTTGATCCTGCTTCTAAATGAATCCAGTTTTTAATATTTTCACCCAATCATAGCCTCAGTTCCTAGTTGCAGAATGGTTTTTCTAGCTGTATAGAACCTCAAGTTTCTCATCTCTAAAGCAAGAAGCTTTTGTATCCTTCTTAACCCATTTCCTAAAAGAAACAGAAAGACTGGGTTTTGCCCTGAATGTGGATTTTGAGGAATGAGACAGGACTTGAGGAGACAAGACATACAGGCAAGACAGTTTTAAGGAATCATTATACAACTCCCAAATCTGAACTTTTAAAAATAAATTACTATATGCCTCTGTGCGACTCAAACTCACAGACAAGAATAAGTCCAGTGGAGGCTCTGTTTTGTCAGCTGGCCTGTTTAACTGATTTGTTCACTAAGGAGACTACAGGATTGACAGAAAGTATTTGTCAGGTTCTATGCTGTCCATCCTTCCACGTACAAAAATGACTCGAAGAGTTCTTTGAGACAAAACTTTCTAAATGCAATAAAACATGTGCTTGAGCATGGTTAGATTTATTACAAATAAAATTACCACTGGTACAATTGTGGCAGTGATGGATGCAAAGGCAGGATTACAGTGGAAAGAATGACAGTTTCGGAGAATGCTAATCAGGAAAACTGGCTGGCATCCCTCAACCTTAGTTTTCTTCATTTGCAAAATGAAAACAATACCTGCCAGAAGATTGTAAACTGCCTTAAAAAGCAGATGGGGGTTAATATGTATCATTCCCAGTTTTATTTCAGAAGCACAATCCACCACCTTTCTAGCGGGATGATCCTGGTTTTCCGGTTTCTTTGGTATTTACAGGTCACCAACTTTGTATTCCATTCCTGCCTATATTGGAATGAACTTTGTGTAAAAATGTGTTTATTTTTTTCATTGAAGAAATATTTTTATCCCAAATAATTATCCAAGTTTGCCACTTAATATTTGTTTATAATATCTTTTATGTGCTGAAAAAATTATATCAACAAATAGACCATGTGTGCTTTTATTCACTGCTTTTTGGGATTTTTCCGATCATCAATCAAATAAAGCGTTTATTTGTGTGGCCTTCAAGGAGTTGTGGGGTGCATTCACTTTTTTCGTTAACACGTTGATCCATCCAATACCAACTTTGTTGCATAATGGAAGGTCAAGATATTGTTCTTTTATTAATATTTGATATTTTACATTTGATTCTACAAATTTAAATACACACACACACACACACACATACACACACAATCTATGCTTGCTTAACTTGGAGAGTCTGCTATTGCTCAGCAGCCCAGAGTTGGATCTAAGGGTATCTCAAGCAGATTATCTTCCAATTTACTCTTTGAATTTGGATTGCTCATCAAGGGCAAAAAGGTGTAGAAACACTTTACTTCTTTCTGCACTCATAAAATAGCTGTGGGCCAAGAATAATCATAAAGTACATTGTTTGGTTGTTATTGGTAGAGACATGACTAGAGTACTGAATCCAATGGAAGAAGAACATAAAGTAAGAAATGAGGGCAGAATAGCCCTCGAAGACCATACCCTGAATGTGATGGCAAAGAATCCCAAATTCAAGAGAAAGGTAGACACAGAAACGAAAGCTTCAGAAAGAGGGTGCAGCTCGAGCAAGTCCATGTGCTAAGTTGGGTCTGGAATTTGAACAGAGTGGATTAAAGAAATCCATATAATATGCTATTTAAACATGTTATATTTTAACATATGTTGTTGAAATATGTTTAAATATATACATTTAACATATAAACATCTAGTTAAACTTCATTTAACTAGAGTTTGAGCTGTGCCATTTCAAAGAGAATGAAATCAAGTTTTTCATTGCAAATACTAATATAATTTATATTCTGATTAAATTGTGCTCGAAATACATTGTTTGCATTTTAGACAATTTTTATTTCTGTTAGACATTTATGCTGCATTTTATTAGCCTGGACTACCTTTAGTAGATATTTTTAGTAGATGCTTTTAAAATAATTAGAACTTGCTGCTATGAATACTACTCGTACATTTGAAATAATCGTGGGTTAACTTTTTTACTTTTCCTTGCTTTGAAAACAGGTAAAAACTTCTGTTCTGGGATCATAGTGGCTTGATTTCAATAAAATAAAATTTATCATTGCAGCGTGGACATATTTTTGTGCAGTTGTCCCTCTTTATCTATGATTTCATTTTTCATGGTTTCAGTTACTGGTAGTCAACTGTGGTCTGAAAATATTAAATGGAAAATCCCAGAAATAAACAATTCATAAATTTTAAATTGCCCATGGTTCTGAGTAACGTAATGAATCCTTGTGGCACCCTGCTCCTTGGATCATCCCTCTGTCCAGAATAGTCACACTGTACACACTATCTGCCTGTTAGTCACTTAGCTGTCTTTTTATTAGATTGACTTTTGCAGTACCTCAGTGTTTACGTTCAAATAACTCTTATTTTAGTTAATAAGGGTCCCGAAGTACAAGAGTAGTGATGCTGGCAATTTGGATGGGCAAAAGAAAAGCTGTAAAGTGCCTCTGTTAAGTGAAAGGGTATATTAGTATAGGAAAAAAACAGACTAGGTAAGTTTTGGTGCCATTCACAATTTCCAGCATCCACTGGGGGGTCTTGGGACATATCTCCTACAGACAAAGGGAGACCACTGTTATTACATATTGCCAACCCTTTTCTCAGCACTGTGGGAGACTACGTAAGTAGTAAGAGAGACTTATGAATATGAACAAGCACATGAGTCTATTAGAAAGGATGTAACGAAGTCAAAGAAAGGAACCAGGCTGTCGAGGATGAATTCAAATAAATATCTAGGACAATGTGTGTAAACTGTAAGTCCCACAAATGTTTAGAACTGAAGACTAAATAAAGTACATTTCAGAAGCAGTTTAAGATATGAAAATTTGTGTTAGGCTTTAGCCAACTTGGTGTTAGGCTAAAATATGGCAATCCCCATAAGAGCACTTTATTGGCAGTGAGGCATGATTCACTTGTAAAACTGAAACAGCTTCTCATCCCCTGGGACATGAGGAATCAGAAGACCTTCATTCGAGTCTCTCCATTGCCTTGTCCCCACTGCACATCCTTATACAGTTGTTCTGCTTATCCACAGGGAATATGTGCCAAGACCCCCAGTGGATGCTTGAGACAGCAGACAGTGTTCAATCTCTGTACATACTGTGTTTTTTCCTAACTATACATACCCATGATAAAGTTTAATTTATAAACCAGGTAGATTAAGGGATTAAAAACAATAACTACTAAAACAATTATAACAATATACTGTAATAAAAGTTATGTAAATGTGGTCTCTCTCAGAAAACCTTATTGCACTGTACTCACCTTTTCAATTACAGGAGGCACTTTAAGGCTTCTCTTTGAAATATCCAAATTGCCAGCATCATTTTCTTGCTCTTTGGGACCATTATTAAGTAAAATAAAGATTACTTAAACACTCTATTGCTGTACCAAGACAATAGACCCAAGAGGGCTACTGAGTGACTAACAAGTAAGTAGATATGTAGCGTGGATGTACTGGACAAAGGGATGATTCATGGTTCAGACAGGACAAAGTGGGACAGCATGAGATTTTATCACACTACCCAGAATGACACGCAATTTCAAATTTATGGATTGTTTATTCCTGGAATTTTCTATTTAATATTCTCTGAACACAGTTGACCACCAGTAACAGAAACCATGGAAATTGAAACCACCCCCTAGAGGGGACAAATGTACGAGTTGTTTACTTTCTTTGAAGAAACGTTACCATTCCTGCAAAACTGGCAATATTAATACTGCTAATTTAAATTCACTGACAAATCATAGTATTTCACATTTATTTTTTAATTGGAAAAAGAAAACACCTCTCTATATATTGTTATCATAGGCTTTGTGATATTACTGGGAAGATTTATGTAAGAAATGAGATAAAACATACAAAATTCTTCACCAACTGAAAATTGCTTCTTTTTTATTGTAAAATGAAACTTGATCTTTTTTCTTTCTTCCTTTCTTTTTTTTCTCTTCCTTTTGCCAAGCTAGGAAAAATAATGTTACTATTCAGCTATCCACTGGCACTTATCAATTGAGTAAGCAGCTGCTAAAAGCATAGGAAATTAGAAAATGAAATAAATGTTCATTCATAAGCTTTATAGTGATGTTAATTTAAGGAAGACTGAAGATCGCCCCAGTATTCCCTTATTAAGTGCATATCTCATATCCAACCTGAAGTACCAGTGAGGACGAAGTGATGAAAATAATTTAGGCTCAGAATGGGCACTCTTGTATTCATACATCTCTCCCTGAACCAACTAGCATGAGAGCATTTCCATTTAAGAATCAGAGGATGCATTTGATTGCAATCCACTCTCCCCTGCTACTCTATATGAGAAATTGAAATAAACACCTATGCAATTTTTATAACTCAGGAAATAGTAGCATTTGGGCAGCAAGTTTCTTGTTATTTTTCTATTAATGCCAATTGCTGAGGTAAACTATCCCATAATATTTTTAACAGGTCAATGGCTAGAGTAATAGAGAAATTTCAATATACCAGTTTGAATTTCTTATTTGGGGAAGGGAGAGGAAGCTGGATGTCACTCCAGCAATTCATTTTTTCTAACAAAACCTACTAATATGTAAACCTCTCATTTAACAAGTCTCCATTCTCAGGGAAAATACATTTTAATGTTTTAATTCTGTTTATTTACAATTATAATTTTTATGTCCTAAGGAATTATTTTCAATGAACTTTTTAAATATTTTCTCTATGTTCTATATAACTAGTTTTTAGTTACTGACTGCAGTATTGTGCTGTCATTGAGACAACCACTTACTCGCAGACTCACACTGCTGAGGGAGAATGGGATTTGCAGATTTTGATTTTACATATACTCTTCTCAGCTAAGTGAGAAAAATCTCAGTAGAGAAAATTAACCAGCAGTCTGGGGCAATCTCTTTTCCAGGCTCTTAGATGAATACAAACCAGGAATTGCAAGCTTTTTTTTTTTCTTGAAAAGTCAAATAAAAATGATTTTAATACCACAAGACCACAGAAATCAAACTGAGTAAATGGAAACAAAGATTTCATAGTAATTAAATGTAAATTAAACTTTTGGTCTCTAGCTCTTTTTGAAAAATATTTTGGAAGGGTGGCGAGGAGCAAATAGCAGGAAGGAGGTGAAAGGACCTTGTAAGTACTCCTCCTACAGAAGAAAGTGAAATAAAATAAATATTTCAGATACACTTTTGAACCTAAAAGATTAAGCTCTTTTGCATAGAACAATGCTTTAAAGTCTGGGCTTGAGAACAAAGAAATCTTAAAGTCAAATTTCAGTTCTGCTACTTCTGAGTAACTTGGGCAAGTTTCTTACTCCCACCTAACTTCAGATTTCTCAACTGGAGAAATGAGGATAATAATAGCAATAATAATCGTATCAATCCTGCATGTAATGTTGGGGACCATGTGGAATAAAGCAGGTGCAGTGTCTATCACAGATCCTGATTCCAGTAGGCAGAGTTAGTAGCTGACTGATTTGTTCCCCTTTCTGGTAACACAATCTCTATTCTTTTGGGGGCAACTTGACTCATCAGTAACCCTGAGGGTCAGCTAAGGATGACATCATCTCCTGGCTCATGATCCCCACTGAGGTTTGGAGGTCCACAAATGGGTGTTTGAGCCAGTCTAGCCAATCAGTTAATACCTGAGTCTATTATTTGTACAGCAAGTAAAAAGACTTTTATTCTTGGTCCTGGGGCCAAACACCATTAAGCCTAAAGTTTCCAGAAGCTATTTTGCTTTGGTATGGTCTTCCAACCACCTAGCAAAGCAAAGAGGAACAAAGAGACTTCCTTAAGAAAACCAATAAGCCAATGGTCTAAGTTTCACCTTGAACTTCTGGGTGTTTGAAATATTTGGTTTAAGGTACCCTGAATTAGGTCTTTGTCACTAGCAGTCTATACTCAGTCCTTATCAGTTTTTGCTATTAACATAATGGCAAGAATTTCATGTCAGTAGGGATTTCAGAATGGAAATAATGAATCCTATCTCTAAGCTACTATTGGTATGTGATAGCAGCCTGGAACTTGCCTGGTTGGAAGGCCACTCGGATCTAAGATATACCTGAAAACTTACACTGAAAAAGGGCTTCATCGCGTGCTGCAATCCGGGAAGAGACTTAGTTTAAAAAGGAAACTTTGCAAGAAGAAAGGTTGCCATAGCTAGAAGAGCTCTAGTCCACATTCTTATGATCCTAGACTTGGTCACTCCAAAGATGAGACCCATCAACTTATCCTTTATTTTAATTCTCCACTTGTCCCTTAAAGACCAAAATTACGCAAGCACTTTGCCTAAGGTGTTTGCTGTGTTTTCTTTCTTTTTTTTTAAACATTATCTTATTTTCCAAGAAGTCTCAATTTTCTCTAAAAACTCTAAAATCAGAGAATTCTTCATATGTCTAAAAAAAAGTTAAGGAATCAATTAAATTTTTTATAGAATAAAAAAATGTTATTAATCATTCCCAGTTAGTTCTTTGAAAATTTTCATATGTTCCTGGTTTAAAATGTCACAAGTTCCCAAATGTTATAACATCATTAAAAAAGAGGTTTTGTTCACTTTTCTAAACTAGATAATTGTGTCTACTGAGATAGTCTCTAAAAAAAAAAGGATAAGTTTGTGAAAATCTATTGTTTTAAAAACAATTTATTATTTCTATAGCACAATGTTAAATTTTTTAAATAGGCCAACAAAGGAACTGTGTTTACTTCATCCAGTTGTGGATTTGTTCAGAGACTCAGGTTGAAGGAGACTCTATCATTGTGAACACATGGCTTCCCAAAACATCCTCGAGTTTGCAGCTCATCAACAGACTCCCTACTCTTTTCAACCCAGAAGTGACACATATCACTTTCACTCTCATTTCACTAGCATGAACTGGTTATACCGCTCATCTTGACTGAACAAGGAACTGAAAAACAGTGTCTGTGTAGCAACAACTCTACCCTGTGTAAGGGAACATAAATTTTTATTGGATAGCGAGCTTTCTCTACCACAAGTTAGTAATGCATTTGGGATACAAAGGAGAAAATAAATTTCAAGTGATCTTGCTCTCTTTCTACTGCCAGCTAAAGAGAGGGAGTAGAAGATGGCCAGAATCTGTGTGGACTTGCAAGAGTCAGCTAGGCAGGGTAAGAGTTTTTATTTCTGTTAGGATCAGTGGGACATGCTGTCCTCCAGCTGACATGAGGGGGCACTCTTATCTAAGGCCAATTGACTGCTGGGCTTATTCTAGAGTGTCTAGTGGGTTTCATGAAACTCACAAGAGCCTCAAACTAAAGATTGGAACAAATTCTCTTACCAGAAGTTTATGAAGCCATGAGCAGAAATTCCTGGGTGGCTACAAACTAAAACTATTACTTCAGAAGGTATTTTCTATGACATACAGGAGGAAGTGATGACATTGCATCTCGCTGTGGCCAACACACAATCATGTGGGACTGCCGAAAATCATCCCTTAGCTGTTCTTTCTAGAAAAATGATAAACTGGCCATGAAGTCTCTCTAAGTTTTTCTATCTTTTCTAGGTGGCACATTTTATGTTATCATATTTTAAAGTGTTAATTATTTTCTTTAATAGTACACCCTCAAACGACCTGCTAGTGGGAAAGTAATGGAAGTTAGATAAGTCCATGCATTTATGAACTCATCTATTCATTCCCATATGTTGAATGAGCACCTACTATATGCCAGGTGCTGCACTAATACTGGCAAAATGGAGATGGTAATAACAATAAAGCAATACTAACATTAATGTGTAATGTTTACAAAAAATCAACTTTGTGCCAGGTACTGTGTATTATAAGAATTATACCTTTGACCCTTAAAACTATTATGAATCTTTTGCAAAACTAAGAAATCCAAGTGCATGACTAGAAGAGCAGGGCTTAAAGTCACATCTACTTGACTCTGAACCTCATAGTCTTAACCAATATTCAGTAAATCTCCATCAACAAAAGAAAGCTCAAGGGGCTGCATGGCATTTATCCAATCCTATTTTACATCCTAGAAGGATAAATACTTAGATAATTTAGATAACCATTAAAAGTACTCAAATATTACTCCTCATACTTTTCCACAAAAGAATACATTTAGAATTTGATCCCAACTATAACTAAGAAAATTGTTTTGTGCTGTCAGTACAAATGTCTAGCTCCCCAAATACACCCACATATCTTAACAACATCTTGCTTAGTGACTGGCATATAGCAGGCACTCTATGGTGAATGAGTGAATGAAAGGAGGAGACGATTAGGAAAACAAAAAAAAATGTTATCCATTCTACCTGGGCAGAATCAGAGAAAACATCATACTTGGTGACATTTGGACATATTCTTCATGAATGAAGAGTTTGTGAAACAAAGTATATTTGTATTCTTGTGGGTTGGGGTATTAGTTAATGTATCAAGTAGAAGATCAACATGTAAAGTGTGACACTATGGCAGTGCATCAGACACTTAGGTGACAGGAAGCAAGCCCATCAAGTTGGTTATTAACAGGACTATCAGGATATCATGAGAGAATCATATTAAATGCCTACAAGAATGAAGTGGCAAAAGGGGGGAAATTAATGACAGGAGAAAGGCAGGGGAATTGTTCTTGAGGAGGCTAGAAGGGATGGGATTGAAGGCACAAACATAGGCTTGTTTTGGCTAAGTTCACTGCCAGTTAACTCTAAAGGCAAAAGGGAAGGCATGGTGTGTGCACAGAGGCTAGAGGCAAATACTGACAGTGATGGAGGTTTATGTACATTGTTTTTATTCTTCAAATTTTCTTAGTTAAGTGGAAGTAACTTCAGAGGAAGTCAGAGTGTCTAAAGCATTGGAATAAAAAGATTTCTCAGACAGCTGCTGTTATTGATAATGCCTTCTGTCTTCTGTTTTTTCAGTCATTTTATGTGTTTTTAGTCTATTCATTTCTAAGTTTCATCCTCTTATTCACCGTAGCTGTTTTTGCGAAATGACTTGTGCAACTGGCCAGTCATCAGTTCTGTATAATAACATTTACAGGAGCAGTCTGGAAAGGCTAGGCCATGCGGTGGAATCAAAATCTTAGTGGCTTAAAACAAGTTTATTTCTCATTCATTTCACAGGTCCATCATATGTGGTCAAGGGAACTCTGCTTCTGTGGTCAGTGAGTAACCCAGAAAGACAGAGATACCACTTTGTCACGTGTCCCCATACTTGAAGAGGAGGAAAAAGAGAACATGTCACGTGAATCATGCACTGCCTCTGAAAACTTCTGTGGTTCATTTCAGGGAAGCAAGTTTTCAACCAAATTCTGCCAAATAACACTTCTTAGCAAACAAAACTCCAAACTGTCAGAATGGCTTGGGAGATTTCCACCTCTGTTTTCAAACATCTGACAAGGAAACACCTGGAATGAAAATTTCGCTCCAAGACAGATGCTATGATGTGTTCCCTAGAGAAACAATCAGCTTTATTGTTAGGTCAGACTACTAAGAGAGGACACTGGAACCATGGGAATCAAGACTACAGTGCTGCTCTGAAGGTATGTGACAGCTGGGCTACCTGAATACTAACATTTCATTTTCATGCAAAGATGGTGAACTACCTGTAGTTGTCCCAATCGAAGCCATGTTTTTCATACCTCTTATACTTTATGAATAAAATTATTTTAAAGAATCCATGAGCTAAATATAAGCTTTCTTCTGTAGATTTCTATAACAATATTTGTGGCTCCACAGAAGTTAAGAGTCATGATTGGGTACTTCAAATGCTAACTGACCACCTCTAAGATGGCAATGAGGTGAACCGAAACACATCTGCGTATGTTCCACTCTTTGCTTTGAAATATAAAGTACGATGCAGACAACATAATATTTAACCTTTAAATATATATACATACTTAAGAAAATATCTTCTTATAGAACAAAGAACAGTACCTTAACTGACGTATTTTCTCAATATATTTCAATACTTAATTCATATTCAAATTTTCTAACTGTCCTGAGAATGTCTTTTGTCTCTATTCTGTGCAAATCAAGATACAAATCAAAACTTTATGGTGCATCTCACATTTCTTCCAAAGTCCAACAGGCCCCTTGGTGATGGCACTGCCTTAATGAAGAACACATAAAATTTAATAGAATGTCCCTCCCCCCAAATTTGCCTAAATGCTTCCCCATGATGTTATTTGGCTTATGCGATAGTTATTTATTGCTTTTTAATAAATTATCTCCAAATTTAGCATCTTAACAAACATTTCTTACATTGTAGTTTCTTTGTGAAGAAAATCTGGGCACAGTTAGCAGGGAATATCTGACTCACTTTTGCCCCAGGCTGTCATCAGTGTATCAGCTGGGGCTACAGTCAGTTCAAAGCTTGACTGGGGAAGGACCCTTTTCCAAGTTTATGGAGATGATTATGGGCAGGAGTCAGTTTCTCCTGGGACTGAGGGACTGAAGGTTTTAGGCCATAGGTGGGGGTTGGCAGATCTCCCTCAGTTCATTGTTGTATAGGCTTCTTTAAAAGGCACAGGACAACTGCTTTCATCATAGTAAGAAAGTGGGAGAGCAAACAAGAGGGAAGCTAGATTCTTTTTGTAACCTAGTCTCAAAAGTGACAGCCTATCGCCTTTGCTGAATTCTATCAATTAGATGTGCATCACTAAGTCCAGCCCACACTCAAGTGGAAGAGATAAAACAAGATATGAATACCAGGAGGTGGGGATATTTGAAGCTTGCTTCTGTATCTTCTGTAATTGCTGTAAATTGAAAGTTAAATACAAAACCTTACTTAGATTAATGGTAAATATCTTTTATAGGAAGCCACGAGAGGCGAGGTTTTGTACTTTGTGTTGTATGACACCCGGAATAAATATATAATCATGCCACTATTACCAAAGCTAAAATTGATCACTGGATAAAGATCATGGGAAGCTGGATTCCTTCCTGGTACTTCTTCACTTCTGCTGGCATGTGACTGGTGGATTTTATTTTGGTGTCACATAATCGTCCATTCACAAAATGGTTTTAGCATTACATGTCAGAGATTACAAAGTATATTTTTATATTCCATTTTTATTATTTATTCTATAATTCTGTCTTGACTTCTGTAAAGTAGAGCTTTTCCTCTTGACAAACGGCTATTGAGTTATCGTGAAACATATCACCACAGCAAGAAAAATGTTTAATCCTTTTTTAAAATTACCTCTAAACTTAGTTTTCAGTATTCAGAGTGTGCTGAGTTCTAACATGTGTGCAACCAACTCTGTCTCTTTAAAATCCTCATCGGGTTTGTTTTGTCATAACGCTCTGGGAAAAATTACTGTCTTATCATTTCCTTTATTTGTTTCATGTTGTTATTGAAATTCCCCCTTAATATCTGTTCCCCAGTCACTTTTCTTACCAAATTCCATACAGCCCAAAGTAAAAATGTACTCACCTCATTTAATGCCACCTTTCTGCCATGGTATTCCCAAGCCATGTCTTAAACTTTTCAATTATATCATTTATCGGACACTGGCTTGATTCCTACCATTTATAATATCCTAATCCTCATATCTAGTTCTAACTGGCCCTATCACTCCTAGTGCCATCCCTGGACATCTGGACTGGCCAACTGGTCTTCTCTATGGCCCCCAAAATAATTTAGACAACCAGTTTTTATTAAAGTATGAATACCAGGGATATAGCACACTTGCCAAGAAATCAGCCTCATGAAATCTCAGGATGGTCTGTTATAAAATTGCCCTCTAATGAACAATTTCTATGTTTGCTATTATGAGCTCTTGGCATTTTCCTTAGTGTTTTGTTGAAAACCTAGGTGATATGATGTACCCTCTCTAAAACACTGTAACACTTGAAACAAACTGTGGTATTATCACAGATTCTCCAGAAGCTGATGAATCTCTGTAATCAGTGCCACGGATAACAAGGACAAGCTTCACAGAGGAATGGGTCTTCCAGGGAGTCCCAAGTACCTCATAGTCCCACTCTCCTGTGCATGTGTCATGGTGCCATTAAACCTATAAAGTGTGAGTTAGATATCTGATTAAGACTGATTGTTAGGAGACTCAGAGACCTGTAAATAAAATGGAAGTGCCAATACCTTGGTCCTGAATTAAAATTCTATAACTCTGTGAATCTTGGCTGTAGCAGTCCCATCCATGTAAGCGTTTTAATGCAGACTATGGCCTTTCCGTCTAGTCAGTCTTTAAGGTCATATATTCTTGAAATAGCCCAGTAAAATTTTTGTCTGCTGAATACGTGGGCATTCCTGTGGCATGTGTCCTTCTATATTTCCGAATGACTTTCATATCCATGTTGAGTGACAACAAAATGGTAGTGATTTACATCTGTCTTAAATGTTTCTCATTCCAAGTGGCATTATCAAAGTGGGGAATGTGAGACAATTATCTTTCCGTGATCCTGACCTACTGATTGCCAGTTGGCCAAACTGCTGTTACAGGCATCATCTTTCTCATTATCCCCAGAGGAATTTTCCATTTATTCCCATTATATATGTCCATAAAAAATTTCTAAGATCCGTTTGCTGGTTAGGAGTATCTAGATGAAGCCTTTCTCCATCCAATTCTGGTATTTAAGAAAAATAAAAACACTTTGTTTTTTTCACATCTTTGCTCAATTTTCTCTTCAAAAAGAACTTTTTTTTCTCTGCAAGAACTTTCTTAAATCTGAAAAAATTATGAACTGAGAAATTTAATATCCCTACTTGATATTGACACTCAGAGTGCATAGAATTCAGGATATGATGATTGGCCGAGCTATTTCCTTACATAGGACTTTCCAGCATTAGGGTAAAATCAGCAGCCTCATAATTAATGTCCTTATTGTTTTAGGAACACTGCCTCTTGTGAACCAGAGTTCTTGTGTTCTCTTATAAATTATCTCAGCAATGTTTAAATTAACAAGAAGTTTTTCTTAAAGCTTTACTTTACTGGTGTAAAATATACTGCTTAAGTAACAGTGGGGTCAATGTTTTCCTGGCTGTCTGTTAATATACCACTGACAATTGGCTAGTTTGGTCTCTTCTTGAAGTTACAATTCTCTTTCAATTGATTGGAACAAACTCTGAGCAACCTCTTAGTTTAGAGTTTGAACTATCTCATATCGCTGTTGGAAATTCTATTCATATGGCCATAGGTACATGTTCTATTAGGTCTTGGTTTCAGTGAGGTCCAATTATTTTTGAAACAGTTATTTGTGCAGAAGTATTTAACTGGCTTGTTTCACCTGTGATTTCTCGCATCCAAATCCCACTAGTTGTCATTGATTGTCATACGTCATCATGTAGAGACCATCTATGCACCAAAATGCAAAGTTTCTAAAGACTAACACTTCTAAGGTAAATTCTAAGTCTACAGAGACCAACACCAAAAGCATGGTCTACTGTATTGTTATTTTTATTTAGTTGGACTCATTAGTGCCCTAAATAAAATACCTGCTCTTTTTGGTGGGGAATGTTACCTTATAAAGTGATTAAGAAACATTTTTAAATGAGGATTGTGTTTCCTCCTACAGCTGAATGATCTGCAAACAACCACTGTACTCATTTTTATTTCCTCCTTCACTTCCTCCTCTTCCTCCTCACCTTTCCCCTCCTCACCTCAAAGCTTTTTGGCAAACAAGAACAATAATCATTCAGTATCATTCACAATCTCTATGTCTTAAGAACTTAGGAAAAAGTTGCTTTTTATATTCCATTTGGTTGGGCCATTCTGGTTTGCTGTTGTCCATAGGCTGTAGTCATAGCTGTCTGTACTCATTTGAAGACTTGACTAGAACTGGAAGATTCACTTTCAGTGTGCTCACTGCCATGGCTGGAACAATGATGTTGGCAAGTCAACTTCACTTCATGTGAACCTTTCCTCAGTGTTCGCTGAGTGCCCTCAGGCTTGGCAGTGGGCTTCTTTCAGATTAAGCAAATCCAGAGATGAAGGAGGAAGTTGTAGTGACTTTATGACCCATCCTGAAAGTTACACAATTGTCTTCTATTATGTTGTACTGATCACACAGGAAACAACTGATTTAATAAGAAAGGGGTCCAGACAAAGAACCTGAATACAGGAAGATCAGTGTGGGCTAGTTTGGATGGTGGCTACCATATGTTTTTCTTTTGCTTTCTTTCTTTTTTTTTTTACTTTAAACAGAATGCTATCAATTGAAGGGCAACAAAAAATGTCCTAAAAGATTATTATAAGCCTTAAATTTATTAACACAATTGGACTATTAATGTAACCCAGGGTGTCCAGGCAAAAGTATGTGGTTTTGCTTGCCAAGTGAAAATAAATTCTCTCTTAAATTTCTTATCAATATTTTAGCAAAAACACAATAAAAGTAGAATTATTTTGGGAATAGTAGATTATGTAAATTTAACCAATCCATTCACTGAGAACAAATGGAAAACCTGGAAATAGGTAAAAATAAAATATAAAACCTATATGAAAATATGTATAAAGTATATATACATGTATTTATATGTGTGTTTATATACACATAACATTTATATCAAGCTCAAACTACCTCTCTGATGTTTTAAATAAAATGCCTTGCAGTCAATCAAAAATAGACATACAAGGTGATCAAAGACTGTAACCAAAAACACAAAAGAAATAACAGATAATATGAATAGAAACACTGATGAAAGAGAGAAGGATATTTTGGTTACGATCTTTATATTCACATTTATTTTTTTGTATACTGAATATTTAAGTTCTTAATTTGTGCTGTTCTATATAAATGATATTTTTAAAGTAGTAATACTATCTTTACTAACATTTAAATTACTGAAGGTAATTTAAGCTTTTTTTCCCAGTTCTTTTCCTTAGAATGTATCCTACTAGATATAGATAATTCTTCTATAAAGTCACTTTTAATAGTGCTTTCTCTCTACTATGTCTACTATGAGAATGAAAACAATTCTTAAAAACTATCTAAATGGACATAAAGTTATTATAAAGATCCCTAGGAAACCTGCAGAGAGAATTTAATCACTTGGTGGAAAACAAAGTCTCTTTAAGAATAAATGATGTGCCACTGCATGGACAAATGTTGAAAGAAATAAAAAGAACTGGCTACAGTATGGATGACTGGTTGTCACATATAAAGCATGATCAAGGGTGTTATACCAGGCTTTTCTTTCAAGATAGATAGGCATGTGATCAGTTTCTAATTAATGTTATTGTTCTGGAAAGAAACACTTTAAGAGCCGAAGTAACCTAAGTGGAAAATATATCGACAGAATATAAATAAAGCCATGTGCTGATTTTTCAGTATCTCATTCTCAGAAAATTAGTTAATTCTTGATGAACACAACAGTAAATATGTATCGATTCACATTATTTGATTCAGCAGCCATGGCAATTAAAAATAAATTTGTGACCCTTTCAAAAACCTTCAAAAATTTTTTGACTGCTAAAACGGCGAGTGCTAGATGACATTCAATACCAATTTGTGATATTTAATAAATTAAAATAAACTTACAGCTGTTTATGGAAAGAATTATCTTTTTCTGGTCAAATAAACAATTCTATAAACAATTGGATTGATTTTTTTACATTGCTTTCAATTTTTAATGGAAGATGTTTTCTTCTATTTGAGTTTTATTTATTTTGTAATTGTATAAAATACTTCAATTGAACTGGTCAGCCTAGTCATTTTCTTACTTAGATCCTTTCAGTCTTAACCTTCTTACTGGTTGTATAGACAATAACTTCTGTAAAACAGAGCTTTTGTGTTGCTTTTCAAATATATTTTCCCACACACACACAGACACACACATCATAAATTATATTCCCCCACACTGTTTGGCAACTTGAATTTTTTAGTTAACATTATATCCTGAAGATTTTTTTTTGTATCAGACATAGAAATCAGCCTCATTTTTCTTCAAATCAAATTTACTGAGATGTATATTACCAAAGTAAAATGTATCCATCCTACATGTATAGTTGATAAACTTTTACCAATAAACACCATCACAGGTAAGACATAGAATATTTTCCTCAACCCCAAAATTCACTTTGTTTTCCCTACAGTTAATTCATACATACCACTCATCTGATTGCTGTCAATATAGATTTAGTTTTGCCTATCCTAGGGTTTCATATAAATGGCATCATTAGTGTGAACTATTTTCTCTCTATTATTTTGTTCAACATAATGTTTCTCAGATTTGTCTATCAATAGTGCATTGTCAATGCATTGACAATTAACATTCCATTTATGAATATAGCCAGTTTGTTTAATCGATTCATGTGTTGATAGATACAGGTAATTTCTATAATTTGGATAGTTGACATGCTATTCAAATTTATGTTTATGTATTTGTGTCAACATAAGTTTTTATTTTTCTAATGTAAATACTTAACAATGTAATTGCCAAATTATATGCTAGGCATATGTTTCACTTTATAAAGAACTTCCAAACAGTTTTCCAAAGAACTTGTATTATTTTACATCTTCAGCAGCAATGTTTCAATTGCTCCACTCCCTGCCAACACTTGGTAATATTAGTCTTTTAAATTTTGGCCATGCTAATTTATATTTAATTTGCATTTTGTTGATGATTAAAATATTGACTATTTTTTCATTGGCTTGTTATGAGTTCTTTCATCTCCTTTTGTAAAGTATTTACTCAAAAATTTGGCCCATTTTGAAAGTTGTTGCATTAAGAAACATTTTGAAATCAAATAGAATAAGCCCTTCAATTTTGTAGATCTTTGAAAAAATTTGTTTTGGTAATGTAAGTTCTTTGCATTTCCATAGAAAATTGAGAATTGGTTTGTTAATTTCTATTTTTAAAAAAGCCTACTGGACTTGATTTGTAAATCAGTAGGAGGAAAATTGGCATGTTAACATTTTGCTTTTTAATTGATACATATGGTATATATCTCCACTTGTTTAAATCTTTAACTTCTCACAGCAAAATTTTAGAGTTTGCAGTGTACAAGCTTTGCATATATTTTATAAACTTATTACTAAGTATTTATCTCTTCTTTATGTTTCAGGAGATTGCCACTTCGATTTGTGAGCTGCAGGATGTTGGTTTATACACTTCAAAGTAAGCAATTTGATAGCTTTCCCTCAACCTCAATCGTATAAGTAATCAATTTGTTTTTTTTATTTTAATTCAAAAAGCTTTTTTTTCTCTAAAATATTTACTTAAGCATGTATTCAGAGTTATGAGACCCACCACAAATTGTCTAATTGTTTACCTAGCTCTTTCCATTTTAACCTTAGTTCTCACTGTGTGAATATTACTGTTTTATCAATATATCTGAGGCTATTTTTTCCCACTCCTTTATATAATTTTAAAGAACTCTGCGCTTAGTAAAATCCTCCTATGGGTCCCAGTATCATTAAGTGCTATTTCTGACTATAGATATTTTGAATCTCAGTGAACCTTTAGGATATTATATGGGCAGATTAATAGGTTATGTCCTAACTAGTTTGAAGGCCTTTGATTCCCTGAGTAAAATTAATCAAATCACTAGGTTCTGAGAACTTCTATTGTGTCTTGGGATATCTTATTCCAATCAAGGCTGTTTCTCTCACTTGGTGTAGATGGTGGGGGTTAGTGGGCTTATGTAACATTGCTCAGAAAAGAACTTTGCTGTCTTCTGAGATGTCCTGTTCAAGCAATTTTCTCCTTGAATCTAATATTGCTCTCTGACCTTCCTATTATTTTTCATGATCTCGTTTTCTGCCAATTCTTCCCAACTTTTCTGGGCCAACCGATTTTTCTCTTGTTGAATGGCTAAAGGTAACCTAATCTCCCCAAGCATTCTAATTAAATGGCTTCTATTACAGTCCTAATTGTATCAGTAGCCCCTAATATGTTAACTGGGGCATCATTTCAGAGTGAGATGCTTTCGGAAGCAATGTGAATTTAATTTCCTCCACTAGAGCTAATTTTTCCAGGGTTCTTCCCACTATTCAAGGGTTTCTGCCTCTCAGCAAGCCCAGCAATCCTGCCTTACTGCTTCAACATTTCCTTGACTTTTGCAATATTTCTTCACCCTTTTACCATTAAGGCACTGGTTTTGGCTATGAGTTAGCCCCTTTGGTCTGCTAGTAAGTATTCACTTCAGTAGTTGCAGTTTCCCCTTTAGTGAGCTGCCTATTTTCAGCCTTCCTGAGACTAATTAATGTTCCAATTTACCATAATTTTGATGTATATTCTGAACAAGAAGCTCTTTTCTTCCTAACTTTTTTTTTCTTCCTTCTTTCTTTTATTCATTGATTCTTTTTTTTTCCTTACTATATTTTTATAGTAAGTTTGTAACTCCTGTCTGTTGCAAGACTTTACCTTTCTTCCACACTCTGCACTTTTTCTTCTCTGTATCATGTGTCAGCTCATGACTAATTTCTGTATTCTACACGGCTACAATTTCTTGGATGGTTGACATTGCTAAAAACCCCAGGCAATAGATCCACTGGTTTGGGATTAAAAGAATATAATCCTTCTAGCTCCATATCACCTAGATTTCTAAAGAAGCTATTTTCTCCTCTCCATTTCCCCTTTCCACATTTAAAAACATGGCAGTACTCCCATTTTCTCCTTTTGTCTCACATTTTAAACAAAGAAATAAATATCTTTAGCAGTCAAAGTGATCAGTACCTCTTGAATGTCAGACCAGTTGGCTGCTTTTCACTATTCTTTTAACCTGTGTACAAGGAATTACAATGGATGTGGTATCATATAACCCAGGATTTTTCTTTACACAACACATAAATTTAGGCAGAGGCATGGTGACAAACCAAAAGTATCTGACCTCAATACCCATTCTTCCTTCCCAGATACTTATATTTAACTGTTCTGGGGAATGCCTAGCCATTAATATGTTTTAAAAGTCCCATAGGTGGTTTTAACTGGCCGTCAGAATCAAAGGCTTTGATAACTGCAGAGATCAGTGGATGACAGGTCTTGTGTTGACCCATATCTCTGCTATAGGCCCAGCAATATTTCTAGCCAACTACAAACACACACTTTTCTTATTTCTCATAACTCTTATAATGATACATAAATCCTGTGGTGCAGATTCTGATAACAATATTTTTAAAAATTAATCAACTTTTGTAGAATGGATTTTTGTTTAGGATTCTCAGAACACTAATGGCATTAAAGCATAGATTAAGGTGTGTACACATGTATTTGTAACACTGTTTATTCTCAATTATTTTTAATGTAAATGCCTAGATAAGTGATATGACAAGAGTAAGATAATGAGAAACATCACCACCATCCCCACCCTGGAGAAAAACAAAGAAGGTATCTATGATACTCTTATAATCATTTGTCCTTCATATATAATGATTAAGAAATGGTACTTCACATCTAGTCTCTTCCAAAACTTATTGCATTTATAACTTTCATATACTGTAGTACTGCATAGTTGATTTAACATGTTTTGTAAAGGCTGTTTTTTTCCTCCAGTGTCTTTATCTCCACTTTCGTACTAATGCAGGGATTTTCTTAATATCTTCACCAATCTTTTTAAAAAATATATTTCTATAATTGAGTTTAAAATACACGCATCAGAGATTTCTAGTTTGCAAACGTCTTTACTGTGAGGTTATTTCAGGTGATACAAGTTTTAAGGTAAAAACCACATGTACCAGAAATAATGTAAAACTTCAAACAAAATGTCATTTAGAATTATGACCCCTGCCTCTTATCCAAAGTAGTGCATTTAAAAAGATAAGCTTTAAATTCTAGAATAAGTTTTAAAAATAGTTTAATATTTTATACTTTGGATCCAAGGATGTAGGGACACTTAAATCATATATAATAACAGAAAACCAGGACAAGTCTTTCTGATTCTTTAAAAGAATAAAATGCCTTCAAATGTGTTATAATTGCCCCAAAATTGCAAAGTCTTTTTTTTAAAAATGACAACTCCTTATGCCCTGTACAAACCACTGACTTAAATCCTTCATTGATTGTGTTTTAAGGAAAAAAAGAAAATTTAGAGCAATTCAAAGCTTCAGGTCCAATATCAAATGAATACAAGATACATGACACCTATCAGCCAGAGACCACCTGAGCCAAACAGAGCAAGCTTTATTACTTGTAGTAACAAAGGACATCATATCACCAGAAAAACCATGGGATATGCCATTAAAAAGATCTTAGGAGGGGTTTGTTATAGAATTTTGGCTTGCGATAGGTAGTTTTGGGTAGGAGTGAGAAAATCAAAGAAGAGGTTTTGCTCTGAGGGTTCATCCCTGGAGACTATGAATATTACCTCATATTCATAAAAAGTCTTTGCAGGTATCATCCAGTTAAGGATTTTCATATGAGAAGATCATTCTGGGTTATTCATGTGGGGCCTTCAAGAAATCATGTGTCCTAGAATAGAAAGAATAAGGCAGAGGGAGATCTGACTAAAGATCTAAGTAGAGAAGGCAATGTGGATGTAGCACTAGTGATAGTGATCTGCTCATAAGACAGAGAATGCCAGCAACCACCAGAAGCTGGAAGAGAAAAGGATTCTTCTTTAAGGCCTTTAGAAAGAACACAGCCCTGCCAACACTTGATTTCAGACACTGGCCTCAAGACCTGTGAGAGAATAAATGCATACTGCTTTAAGCCACCCAGAATGTGATCCTTTGTTACCACAACCATAGGAAGTGTGTACAAGCATCTTGATAATTAATATCTAAGAGGGAGGAAGATAACTGAAGCTGCAATTGTTAAAAAGTAGCACTTACAACTATTAGCTGGGAGAAAAGATGTTTGGATGTTTCTGTATTTTGCTGAGTGTTCGCATTTTGTCTGAGCTTAGATATGATTATGGTGGGGTCTGGCTTTTATCCCACTCTGACATGGTCTCAGAGTGACCTTGTCTGATGTTATATTCTGAGAAATTGTTTATATTCAACAGCAGAATGCCAAGGCCTGCTCCAAACTGACAGCTGTCAAGACTGTTATTCTTTCTCATTACTAATTTGATGAGTGATGTTAGGTATGGTATTCAGCCCCTATAAACATCACCATTCACTTCATTTACTCACCAAATATTTACTGACAAAAACCTTAACTCTCATTGAAGTTGCAAGGAGAGAAACAAATAACTAAAATATATAACATGTGAATTGGTGATAAGTGTTAGGAAAGTGAAGTGAGTAATATTTTTGAAGAAATAATAGAATTTTATGATTTTATGACCCCTAATAAAACAATTCATCTAGGTGAAAGGCTGATTGGGTGCTGGATAGATGTGCAGTGTCAAGTGTCATTACTTACTGATCATGAAGGGGTAAACTCAGCTTTACAATGCATGGAACTGGCTGCCACCACCTTCACCCAACGATCACAAGCAGCACTGCTAACAATGGGAAAGCCAGACATGATCTGCTGATACAATGAAATACGATGCATAAAACCCCACCTCCAAGATGTTCTAGCCTAAAGTGTTTAACCTGAACCCAAGTAAGTCACTAGCTCCTAGTAGACAGAAAATTCAGAGAAACAATGCAAATCACATCACTCACACACACACACACACACACACACACACACACACAACTATATGAATTCAAAAGGTGGAACATTTTATCAGACAACTAGTCTGATCATTTCAATAGCTTAACAGCATTTATAAAAAGAAAGGTGCTGCTCTAGATTACAAAAGACTTGAGACATTAAAAATGCAAAGACTTCTCCTGGCAGTGGGTATATGATGTAGATTAGTGGTTCTCGTATTTTAATGTATATCAAAGTCACTGAGATGACTTATTAAAAATGTGAAGCTTCAGGCTCTAATAGCAGATATTCGGATTTAGTGAATATGGAGTTCCAGCAACAACAATGGTGTTGATACTGAAAGACTATGCTTTGTGCTTCTACTCTGAGAAACACTGAAAGGTATATTTAAATTTGCAACTAGTGTTCTGGCTATTTCTCACATAATTCTCAGGTCCATGAAAGGGGCCTGGTAGGATTCTGGTTCTCATAGCAGAGAACAGGCTATTGGCAGCAGAAAATCTGCCATCTACTGAGATCTGCATTCATCATAGTCTTACATCTTGGCTTTCTGTCAGAATTTTATGCAGGACTTTCAAAAGACAGTTAAGACTGTGTCCCTCTCCAGGTCAGTTACATTGGAGTCTCCAGAAAGGACAACTGGGCATTGGTGTTAAAGATATTTTACTTGTATGATCCCAATGTGTGGTTGGAGTTGAGAATTAGCTAAAATTTCTTTAAAATGTAGGGCTATGTTATATATACTAAGTGATAAAAGAGCCAATCCTGAACTGTAACAAGAATTCATAGAAGTGCACTAGCTATATCATCTCAACAAGGATGGCTCACAATTTTTAAATGAAAGCCCTATTTGATTTTCAAAGAAAAACCAAGAAAGACTTTAAAATGCTGTTAAAGGAATAATAATGAAAGAAAAGGAAAAGATTAAACATTTCTTTAATTTTGCAGTTTTGATGATCTAGAACTAACTCGTACCAACAGTATCTCTCCTTTTCACTAAAGAAGATGCTGGAGGTGGTCCCAAGCCCTGCAGAGCACAGTCATGTGTGGTTAGTACTGGAGACAATACAAAGCCAGAACCACTCTACTGTCATTTATGGGAAAAGTATGTCTGGAAAGGAAAACTCAATGACAAGTGATTTATATTAATGATTGCAGGACAGTAAGCTGGACAGCTATTAAAACTAAGAAACTGAAGAGGAAAATCTAAGTAAAGTGTGACAACCTGTGGCCTGTGGTAGGCTCATCAGGTAAGCAGGTTCAAGGAAGGAAAGGAAAATTAGCATCTGCTCCAATGTTGTTGAAAACCAAGGTCTCTATCTAAAAATGACTGAATTTCTCTATAGCCTGGAACAATAAACAGTCTTGTTGTCAACAGAATTCAGAGGGAGAAGACATGATATGAATTTCTTGATAAGCTTCAGCCTATGTGATCTTCTCTAGAAAATTTCTGGCAACGTCATTTTGATTATAACTCGTATTTCTTCATCTTTGAAAAGTCAATGTGGCATAGAGAAAAGAGCCCTGGGTTTAGAGCAGACTCCCTGTGTTTAAGACCTGGCTTCACTACTGACTCTCCAGTGGCCCTGAACTCAATTTTTACTTTTGTTTTTTTTTTTATTTTTCCAAGTGAAATTAGTAAAGTCTATGTAAAGATTTTTCATGGAAATTAAAGAACAGACTTATTAAAGGAACTTTGTAAGCTATAAAATTTTAGTTGTGCTTATTACGTTTATCCAGAAGAATATTTTGCCAGATCTTAGAATTCTAGCAAATGGAAAGATAAGTGCAGGTGTTCAATAAATATTTACTGAAAGTATGAATGATTGAATATCTGGGACAAAGAAGAAGAAAAGAAGAAAGATATTTTAAAATTTTTATTTGAGCAAAGAACCATCCATCAAGAGTTATCGAACTCTTTACTGTATGCATACATGGTGCTATGATTAGAAAGAAGACATGAAATAAGATAATTCAAAAGAGCTGTAGATAGCACCCAGTGAAATCTCAGTTTTATAGCAGAGAGAACTTAGAGATTTAGCTTTCTATTGACTATTATGAGATTTGGGGGTCATTTCAATATCTTTAATAAGCACATTGTAATTAAAGTAAGCAAAGGGGGATGGTAATGCCAGGTCCTTGACTCATCACCATTTCCAAAATAAATCACCTTAGAAAGACAGAAATCCACTTCCCATTTCTCTTAGGATTGTGCAAAGTCATCCATAGTAAATGGCACGACATGTATAATCAGAGATTACACACTATGAATTTCCTAAAACCTAGTAAAAAAAAAGTCTTCAGAATCTCAGGACAAACAAAATTAAATTCATAAAACATACATTCTGTCAGAAAGAAGCAAATATATTATTGTTTTTATAAAGAAAGTATTCAAGCAAATCTCAAGGGTGAAATGCACAATTGAACAATTTAGCAAATCTGGCAACACAACCCACTGAGGTATAAAAGCCGACATATCCTCTGCTTCCATGTGACATGGAGGCTTTTCTCTCTCCTGGATTCCTTTCTTTCTAAGGCTAACTTTCCCATGACCTGTGCTGCTATATATCTCCCAGGCACACTACTCTATAACAAGGTGCTGTTTGAACTTCAATAACTAGACCCTTTAAATGAAGTGCAAAGATGACCCACATTATATTAAACTCAATTCTATAAGACATAATAGGATCATACAATGGGGTTATGGAATATCTAAAATGATTGATGGACTCAAAAACCTTGCTTTGGTCTAGCAGGCAGGGAATTAATGTTGAAAAGAATACAATATGGAATCAGAAACTCTAAATTTAGCTGGTAGTGTCTTTGGCTCATTTTTTTAACCTCTTAAAACAATAAGAATGCATTATCTTACACAGTAAATGTTGGATCTAGGAACAAATTAGTTGATTAGGTCTGGCTCAGGGACACTGATGAAGTTGCAGTCAGCCAAGGCTACAGTCATCCAAAGGTATGCCCCTGGCTGGAGGATGTGTTTCCAAGGCTCACACCTGAGTGCTGGTTGTCTACCAGAGAACTCAGTTCCTCTCCAAGTGGACAGAGGGCTGCTTGACTGTCCTTATGACATGGCAGCTTGCTTTTCCAGAGCAAATGATTCATGAGACAGTACTATGAAAGCCCCAATGTCTTTTATGACTTGGTCTCAGAAGTCACACACTATCATTTTTGCAATATCCTATTAGGTCAGCCCTGTATACTCAGTGTGTAAGGGGATAATACAGGGGTAAGAATACCAAGGGAGGGGAATTATAAGGGTGTCCTCTGCTGATGAACAATATAATTAGTCTAATTAGTTACCTCTTCTGCATTTCAACTGTCAATGGAATATGTCACTACTAACCCCTACAGAACTACGTGATGCTCAATAAGAAAAAATATAGGTAAAGAATCTTAAATTAATATAAGAAGAGTTAATACCTTATTATTACTATATTTAGTATAGATTCTACATGTGACTATTTTTATCAATTTCCATCTTTTCTCTCAGTTTCTCAGTTTCAAGAGAATTGTTTCTGGTGCATTGGGAATATTGATGAGACTGCTCTGAGTCTGGTGTTCCCTCTTCTACCTATTACTGATGTAAAGCCACCCAGGTGAATTACATCATGTGGTACCTATTATTGAAGGACTTCTACTTTACTTTTCTTAGGTCTATTTCATACCTTTTACAGTTTCTTATTCAATGATTAAGATATGTCCCAGTTTTTGTATTTGCTACATTTTATTGACCTGTTCAAACTTCAGTATCCCATTCACTCTTTGCTTCAGTTGTCATCTCTGAATGGCACGTTTTACATAGACTCCTCTAAATACAAAAAAGAAGGACATGCTCACTCAGTTATTAACCTGGTTCTAAATTGTCAGACACTTGATAAAATTTTGTGGCACTACTTCTGGCTTCCATAAAGACTTGAGTACTTCCAACTACTTCCTCTCAGTTTTTGCTTTTATAATAGTAGGAAATGAAAATTAAAAGATGTTAGTTATGTTGATAAAATAAGAAAGCTTACTCTAAAAGAGACAGAGAAATTATTGCGGAAACATACAGAGCATTAATTCCACAAAGGATACTTTGATCAATAGCAATGCAGATCCTCAACCAACCTTGTAAATACTTTAGGGAAAAAAGTCATGACGTCTTCACATATTTGTTTAGTAAAAAATTGGCATTCTTATTACAATATTTTTTTGGTAACAAGGACACAAACACAAACATGTTTACACAGAAAACCAATAATATTCACTCTCTCCCAGGTTTCTAACGGTTCTAGTGAAATTATAGATTGTTGAAGTCTTTTAGGAGCTAATTTAGCAGTATAGAGCAAAAGTACAGGTATATTTAGCTTATGACCTAGCAATTTTACATTACATGGACCCAAAGATGTGTATATAAAATTATTTTTTATATCTTTTCTTGAAATAGCAAAAGGTGTTTGGGGTGGGGGGAAGGTGAGGGGACTGCATACTCACTAGTAAATAAATTATAGACCAAACATTTTATGGCATACTTCAGAGGCCTAAACATACTGACAGGAAAAGATTTTCAACACTTTTCATTAAATTATCAAAGCAAGTCCTTTAATAATAGGTATAAAATAATCTGATTTAAGCTGTATCTATCTATGTGCACACACACATACTGAAAGTTGACACTATGCACAATCACCAACAGTGACAGGGGTGAAAGGAACGGGAGCAGATAAAGGGGGATATTTTTTATGTTCTGTTGCAATCACTTCTCTATATTTTGAATCAGGTACAATAAAAGAATATGTCTACATTACTTATGTACTAAAACACTAATATCTAAAAAACCTTTCATCATTCTGGAATATGACGAGGAAAGAAAAATAAACACTAAGCAATACAGAATATATAATTCTTGTTATACATAGTGTCATATTTGTTTCATTCAGTAAGTATTTTTGAAGTGAACTTCAAATAAATGAAGGAATAAGTGGGTGAAACCCAAATATCAGTATCTCCAAGTGTTTACCAGCTCACTAAGAAGTCTATATTTTTGCAAAGTTCATCTACAATCGCAAATACCAAAATTTCTCGAAATCACTAAGAGATAGGTTTTTGACAACTGGAATGGCTCCAGGCTCCTTTGCTTTGTGTATCTTTGAAGTTTCATTGAATTTTCTCACTTCCACTATTTGTGGCTTTCTGGGGGACCAGAGGGGCCTTGACTGTATTCATTGACACAGTGACCTCTTAAGCCTGTTCAAGCTCTGCTGAGCACCCACAGACTGTGGCCAGGGCTCCTTCTGGGCTGCAACCTAGTTGGGGACTGACAGCCTTCACACAGCTGCCCTCTGTCCTGCCCTCTGTCAGTGTCCTTGGCTTTGCCACATTTCTGTAGATTTTCAGTTTCTACTGACTCAAAAGTTTACATTGGCCTTCTGAAGTTCATGAGGAGTGAGGCATCTCTTTTCTCAGCAGCCACTACCTGAAGTGTCTCTCTACCTACTTCTAGATCTTAGAACTTTCCAGACACTCAGAAAATGTATTCCCTTCTTCTACCTGGGTCTTTATATAAAGTGAAGCTATTTGAATTAAGTAAGTCTGAGATTTTCTGACAAAGACTTACTTAATTTGGCATCATGTCTTCAAGGTCCTTCTAAACTCTAGAAGCCCATGATTGTAATGTGCTGAACCAGTTCCTGAAGTACCAAGTGAAACCAAGATGAATTTTACAAATTTTAGTTAACCTCAGGTTTATACAATTATTGCCTCTCCAAGCATGGATTTTCTTATGCTGTCTTAAATTGTTTGCAACATTGTCAGATAATAATAATGATGATGCTCAAGATAATTCCATATGTCTATTAGCCTTTCCATAGGCCTGGCCTTATGCTTCTACTTTTAACACATCTTATCATTAATCCCCATAACAAGCTACTCAGGCAGACACTGTCAATGGTTCGATTTTACTGTTGAGAAACTAATGCTTGGTGAGATTAAATTACTTGGTGAAGCGGTCTGATACCAGGATCTACAGATTCAACCACTGCTCTGTACATCTTAAGAAGGCTTTCAGCTAAAATGGAAGAACATAAATGAGAATCAAATTTGCATTTTGAAGTTTTTAAGAACAAAGCCATCAAATAATAAAAGATAACACATAATGGCTTATTTATGCCAAGCCAACATTTGTAAACCAATCGTATTTTGGTTGCAGAAAAGTATGCCCACTTGCCTTCTTTGAATAGAAGGTTTTTTTTTTTCCAGAAAAAAAAATGTAGAGAAGAAAGTGGAACAGGAAACGTGTGTTAAAAATCTTCCCTGAGGCTGGAACAGGTAGGTAGTGACTCTTTACGCCTCTGAGGAAATGATAGGAAAAGAAATAAATGAGCTTCTAGCTGTTGAAAGAGTCGCAGTCTCAGAAGTTTGCCAAATGCAAGCAGTATGCCATCGTCCACCAGCCTTGGTGAGGGTTTAATTATGTGTCTGCGAAGCACCATTAATGCTGACCAGGGAAACTCACTAACTGAGAGAGGCCTGAGCAGTTCACTTCCTCCACAGATTTCAGATTTTTTTTTTCCATTTTTTCTTTATCAAGTTGGGACTATAATGAAACCTTCCCAGGTACTCATCTCTTAGTAGCTCTTTGAACTTACAACACTGGAGAGAAATGGCATCGACTGAAGTTTCACAATGGCTAACACTAGCACCAATTAATCAGTTCTCTTGAACAGAAAATTGGAGCAGGAAGAGCTAGAGACCGGCTTACAGATACGAGAGCTGGAATTATTATTCTAAAATAATCTCCTTCTGCAGTTAAAAACCAGTATAGACTTTTGTTCTCCACCAAGCAGAATGCTAAGATAATAATGCTTATTTATCTATTTAATGGGGATGTTGAAAGGTTTACTTAGTTGCTGTTCGTAAAGTGTTTGGGAAATGAAAACTGCAGTATAAGTGCTAAATATGATTATTAGCCAACCTAACACTTTTATGTGAACATTCTGTTCTGGTTTCTTTCTCTAAGTCTATTTCCAGGCAGCTTAACACCTCCGCACAAGCTTTCAGAAAAGCTTTCCATGCTGAGTCTGTTGAGAAGCCAAAAAGTTCCCAATCACTCCAGACAAGGCAAAAAATCAAGCCACACATATAATTCACAGATAGTTGAAATCATCCCTAGATGCTTCTTAATCCCTAACAGAGGTCTTATTAATCAGTCAAGTATCTGTGTAAAATCAATGCGAAAGTCAAACAGAAAAATGATGAACCTCATGACCTTGTTAAAGAATCATATAATCCCATGTTAGCCATACCTCCCAACCTAGAAGGGTGTAATTTCTCTTCTAGGAAGGAACATGAAAAAAAAAAGTCATCTGGGCATGACACTCTCTACCCAGAAGTCCTCACTCTATAGTTTCTAAGTGGCTTCAGAATAGTCCCAATTTTTCAGACCCATACTTATTTTAAATGTTGAATAGGTCACAAAGTCGTTCCTGACACTGAAATACATTTTAAGGTAAGAAAAACTATAATTAAAGAGAATTTTCTTTGTTTGGGAATCTTTGGGGTTGGATACGCAACCCATACCGCAAATATGGGTGTTTCATATTTTCAACTGTGTAACCTGGAAAATGTATTTGTGGGAATAATATGAGACAATTGAAAAGAACCTCAATTGGCTTCATCAATTCTATTTCTATGAGTCAGTTAGAAAGCCTGAGAAAAAAACCACCAGTGTTTCCTTCACTATCAACATCAGCTGTCATACACTCAAGCTCAGACAGTGTGCAGGTGTTAGGGACTTCACTGGGGCATTTTTGACATTTTTGTATAACATGTAAAATTAGGTTAGGAGCTGAAGGAGATCAAAATGAAACAGAGTAAACTCCTAGTAGCTGGCAAATATTTAGTCCAATTAAATAAATGCCAGGCCTTCCCTACAAACTCTGAAAATGGAGAGCTTTACACCAATGAAGAAAATAAAAATATCCATTTAATTTTGAAAGGATTTTGAGTTCCTTTATATGGGTGGGTGTGCATGTGTGCTGGTACATGATTGGGTATGTGAGTAAATATGAGGTTTAACATGGTTTCTAACAAGACTCTTTAAAGTTGTTTTTGAAGAAAATATCATTCTATTACCTTCTATATTAAAACTGTCTTTATAGCAGTAACTTTATTTCCTGCAACTAAATACACTTGGGCATGTTTTATCACATAAAAGTAATAAACATTTTAGCATGGAATTGAAGTTGGCACAAAATTTCCAAAGGAGGTTAATTACAAAGAGCCACAATGGCAAAAGGGAGTCTAAAGCCAAGGTTATTTGCCCTGGCCATCTTTCACTCACTCTCTGGAGTTCCTGCTATAAACAGATAAGATATTGGTGAAGATTAAATCATTTCTACTCTCAGGTTTTCATTCATTTTTATATGGTGGACAACAAAGATGTCCAGGTTCTTGATAATATGAACTACCGCAAATAAGTAAAACGTTAAATCAGTGGCAACCCCAATTCCTATTCTCAATAATCAAAATATATGAGTCTTCCCAGAAAAAGGTGGTTCTAACTGATTTATTTCTAGTTGTTCAGTATAAAAAAAATATCTAAAACCTGAAATAAAGAATTGGCCACATGCCACAATATCAAACTGAAATATGCTTTAATAGCACGCCCAAGGATTATTTAGGTCTCTAAGGGATTTGTTGGTCTGTTTTGTTATTTACTATTGATTAGGGCCTAGAGTCTGTGAAATTCCATGCTAACATAGATTTTTGTCTGTACAGATGCAAATTATTTGGTCGGATAGAGAAGATAATCCCAAATGATATACAGATGCTCCTCAATTTATGATGAGGTTACGGCCCAATAAACCCATTGTAAATTGAAAATATTATAAGATGAAAATGCATTTAATACACCTAATCTACCACACACCACAGCTTAGGCTAGTCTACCTTAAACGCACTCAGCACATGCATTAGTCCACAGTTAGGCAAAACCACCTCACTGTTGCTGCCCAGCATCGCAAGAGAGTACTGGGCCTCACGTTGTGAGTCTGGAGAAAGGTCAACATTCAAAATTTAAAATACTATTTTTACAAAATATGTATCATTTTTTTCACCATTGTAATGTTGAAAAATCATAAGTCGAGCCATTGTAAGTCAGGGACTATTTGTAGTTTTATTCCCCCATAGGACACTGCCTCTAACTTAGCCAACACTTTCAATATGGTTTACCTGATATACCCTGATTCTCAGAGGCTTTTTTAATCAGTTTTCTTATTTTGCTTATTCACTCATTTATAAGTTTAAGCACATTTTGGCACGTCTTTATTTATTACTGATTTGAGATTCATGTTTTTAATTTTTTTGAAAATTATTCATTGACAGTTTTGGTGAGTGTCCCACTGACATAATCAAGTGGACTCAAATGGCAGGGCTAATTAAAGTACATTTTCTAAGAAGTGCTCCCCAACGGCCTGTTTAAACTAGAGAGTTATAGTTTCTTGGTTGCAGAAGTGAATCCCAAATGGCATTAAAACTTTCATTTTGTGGCCTCCCTCCTCCTTCTGATTCTTTTTTTTTGTTTTTTTGGTTTTTTTCCTGGACTCTGGTCACATCTGTTAGTCTGTCCATACCTAACAGAGTTTGTTATTTTGAATGTTATTTTGAATTGAATTTGTTTATCTATTTGTCTATCTGTGAACTGAAAGAAAATAAATTAAAAAATATCTCATGCCACCTGGAAAGTAGAATTGCCCTTTGAAACCCGGACTGGTAGGTTTTGGTTGCCATGACTGTGTCTGGCACCCAGCTGCCAAGCTTTCCCTGTGTCTGTGTGTCCATAATTGAGAAAATTCCATACCTCTCCTTGTAAAATGTGAAATATTTTCTAACCTCTGAAGAGCATTAATAAATTAAATTATAAATTCTCTCAGTATCAAGGAGGTCTGTTCTGATTAAGTCCTCGCATGAATCTAATACTCCCAGAATCCCAAGAAAATAAGAAAACTAAAGTTATAACACTTTAAATGTGCCAGATTTTTTAAATTCTTCTTATAAAAAAATAAAAGTTCAGAACATTTTTTATAAGAATTTAAGGTCATCTAATCAAGATGACTTTTTTGGTTTAAAAACAGGTACATGTATTAACTCATGAATGTGGTAAATAATATAAGCACACATTTTATGTTTTATAAAAATTTTATAAGACTTTATAAGATTGGGTTTATTTTCCTATTAAAAAACTATAAATATGAATCTCAAAGTTCTCATATTTATTTAGTGCTCAGATAAGAATATTTCTTATATTAAGTATTTAAAATTAAGAAAATATAAAACCATGTGTTTAATTAAATTATAATCTTGACAAACATTTTTACATTACAGTAGTTATGTTCTAAAACATATCTGATTAAATATCAATCCAAAGATCTTCAGTTAATTTAAACTCAATTCAGTGTTAAATTGGGTTAATCAGTGGATATTCTTTGGATATCTAGATAATGTGCAAATAAGATAAAGTACTGAAACATTGTCACTATTATAACTATGCATATAAAATGTGGGGTATATTTTTGTTTTAAAGGAATAAAGTACTTTTGTCTCAAAATATCAGATTCATTTCATATTCAATATGAAATTATCATAAAAGACAAAATGAGTATTTATAGTAAGCTGAAGAAAGTTAGATTACAGTGAATTTTATTTGTCTTGGTTTCTAATAATTAATTGCAAATGATCATAAAAATGGAATAAAATGTCAAATTTTACTGTTGACTAATTTCAATGGGATTATTTACAGTTTACTAATTCTTTATTGCCAAATATTATACTAATGTAAACTAGAATTTTTTAACTATGTTAAAATGGCAAATGATCTTGCAGTATTTAGGAATCTCTAAGACATAGTAAATATTAATCTTTACTTCTACGTAATCTACCTAAATATCAGATTCTCTATTTTTCTAGAATCACTTTCTGTGCTATGGGCAAACTTTTATGTTTATAATCTTTTCAAAAAAAAAGTTCTTCGTTCCTGAAAGAGCTAAATTTCTTTCTAATTGTTTCATTTTCTATGTTTATTTAAAACATTGCACTATTTAATGAGCTAATAATCATGCTCACATTCTCAGGACACACAATCCTGTCACAGTCAAGAAACCAAATATTTTTTAATAAATCTGTTACTTGGCCTTGTCAAGATCAGACTCTATATTTATTAATGGTGTGTATTAATTATCTTTTATATCTAAAACTAGATTTCAATGTACACATGAATTACTTCTATCATTCCACAAAGAGAAATGCTAAAAGCAATTTGCTTTGGTTAATGAATCCATACGTCTTCATTACTCCAACAATGATAAGAGCTCAATGGGAAGACTTTCTCAAATCAAAGGAGAAGCTCAGCCTACCCCAGATTATTTTTAAACAGGTAAAATGCAATAATTACAAATATTTGAGAGTTTATACATTTCACGAATTTGTCGATCTCCTTGCCATCACTGGCACGTTTTTACTAGTCAGATTCTTATAGCCCAATGGAGAATTTCACTCTTCTCTGTTCTCATATTGATTACTGTAATAACATGCTTGAAAGTTTTGTTATAAGCTACTAGCTGGAAATTGGGCTTTTAATGAAGAAGAATGGTCTTAGTGCCTCTGTAAAAAAGCCTTTATTAGGTGCTTTTAACTATTGATATTTCAAGAAATAAACTCATGGGAGCAGGCTTTGAGCTTGAGCTGGCATCACTTAGGTAACTCTGAGATAGTGCACATTAACTGTGAATTTGAGTCAGAATTTCCAGGAGCCTCTTTCATTCAAAAGCAGACAACCTCAAGAAGCCAACTGCTGACCCCAAATTCTAAAGATCAAATCTTAATTCACACAGTACAGAATGAATGCATTAGAGTAAGCTAATTGTTGTTATTTGTTTTGGAATATTTTGGTATTAGTTATATTGTCTATTTTCCTAAGGGAAGTTATTTCTATTCTTCTGAATATCTTTCTAATTCCTAACTTGTAAATAGTATCCTGTTCTTTCTGACTCATAAATTTAAACACACACACACACGTGCACACACACACACACAACTATTCTGAGACTCCATGAGGTTACAGGTCAGCTTATAGTCTTCGTCTTGTAGAGATGCAGTGTCAGGCCTATAGAGAAGATAACTCTAAACACCATGCCCTCCAAAACTAACCAGTTTTGTCCCTATTTGTTCAACTATTTCAGCATGCCTTTCCTTACTGACTCTATCAACTTCACTCCTCAAATGTTCTCCGGATTCGTCATTCCCGTTCTTCTGCTTCTTCCATTAATGAATTTAATTTTTAACTTGGGTTATTCTATATTAAATTTAAGAATCAGAATTTAAATAAGAATTTAAATAAGAATCATTCTATATGAGTAATTTTATATGGACATGGACCATGCTTTCTAACTTTTTGAAAATTACACTTTGACATAAGCCAATCTCTACTAATTAGACAAAAAAAAAAAATTGAACATGCTAAGGTAAGCATTATTTCTCAGAACAATTTATTTGAACTTCTCACTTCCTAGAGACAGCCACAAGGCTTTTGGTGTTAGTTTTGCATTAAAAAAAAAAATTGGTGCTCCTAGAGACAACTACTGTAAGATGACTTTAAATCATAACTTATCTCCAATGTCTGGTTTATGTCCTCTAATTCACTGAAAAATATGCATGCCTGTTTATTCTTTGTAAAAACAAATTAGGGAAGATGATAAAGAAATGAAAGGGTGAATCGTTGTCAATGTTATATCGATATAATTATTATAGAATTATTAGTGGATTTGGGGATTTACTCAATAAAATTTATTATTCAGCCCAATACTCCTACCAAGATATAACGTCAAGTCCCTGTCACCTCCTAGAAGGAGCAACAATCATTTAAATAGCCAAAATCCATGATTTAGGCTACACTTTTATGACTTCCTTGACTCACAATTCCCTTCCCCTCCTGTCCATCCCATATATTTGTATGAAAGAAATTCAGGTTGATATATGTTAGAACTATATCGATCCAGTGCAGGTTTATAATACAACATCCTCTAATAACAAAGACAGGACAAAGAGCAAATCCATTCTATTCCAGGACAAGTGATAATGTCACTCAGCAGGAGGCATAAATATAGTGGACTAGTTTGGCAAGCATACATTGGGTTAATGGTGTTTTTAAAAGTATTTACATGTAGATATGATTTTTAAAAACCCTTAACTTAGAACCAGATGTTACCCTAAATGTAAGCTTGGTGATGGATTTATATTTCTTATATATTTACTTTTATGTTTCTAGTTTCAAATAAATCTCATGTCAATTCCTTTAATTATGAACTTGGAGAAACAAACAAATAGATGAGGAAGGGTTCCAGGGACAGAAAAAATTATGTGCCAATGGGTGAGGGACATCTTCAGGCAGGTGCTAGTCACTTCAGATTGAGCAAGTGGACTCCTTGAGTTATCATTTATCAACCTTATTGCAGCAGAATCTTGAGCAAGGAGAGGCCAGAGCAGATCTCTAGAAAGCCCTCAACTCTTTCCAAGTGAAAAAATAAAGCTCATTCCCTTTTTGTCCTATAGTGTTCATCATTTCCTCACCATTTCTCCAGACCTTCAAGCAGAAAAGATTTCAGGGGCACATAAAGACACAGGAAGCACCAGATTCAAGGCAAGGAGGTGTGTTAGGGAAGGTGACTATATGTTAGGCCTGAAAGTTTTATATTCAAACACACACACATCCACACACACACACCCACACACACACACACACACACACACACACAAATAAATTCAAACACAAAACAATCATTATCTGTGGGTTATATTTGATTCTCATTCACCTCTTTATGGGACCTGACCTTGGACTTAAGAGCCTAATTTCTTGATTAGTAAAGGAAAATTATGAATTAGAACCGAGTTAACAAACAGGTCAATAAGACATCCCTATTTAACCAATGTATGACTGAGCATTTATTACATAATGAAGACTGTGCCACCATGCAGAAAATAATTAACATTTGTCTAGAGCTTCATAGATTACAGACCAACTTATGCATCATCACATTAAATTAACAAAATAAAGTTATTTTACTTTTACTATTATTGTATTGCTTTTAGCTATTTCTACTAATACTAGAACTGCTGCTGCAACTACTAATCTAGAGAAATCCTCTATTTTCATATTATAATATAGTCCTAAGATGTAGCAAATAGTGAAACTTGTAAGAAGAAAGGTATAAGAAGAAAATAAATTTACTCAAAATGACTGAATCTGCAATCATGAGTCATACTTTGTGGATATTATCATTGATGCTATCTAGCCATCGTTTATATGTCAGACTTTAATTCTGTTATTTTCCTTTAAACTGAATTCACATCCATCAGTCTGAATCTGGTACATGTCCCACTGAAATGAAAGAGTAACCATTTCAACTCATCTAATACTTTTAGCTATGTCTCAATTGCATTATTTATGTTTGAGACCAATTCTTATTTCCATATTATCACTTTCTTATTTCAAAAAAATGTTAAATGCAAAATATAACATAAAATGTTAACATAATTTTATAAACCCTACTATATGAAAAGATGGCAATATGCCCCAATTAAGCACTACGTGGCAGGCAGTGCCTCTATGGGAGAGTTTGAAATATTGATTGGTCTTCTGGTGTAAGAAAGTCTGATTTGGGTTTTAGAAAAAAAGTTTGAGAGCACTCATGTATTATCTATAAACACAAGTTATTTGAAAGTCAAATACATGAAAATCAGAGACGATTTTATTTCCAGATAAGGAAATATTTTCTTAAAGTTGGGGTCAGCCTTCTAAGCACGTGATTTCTAGATTGGGATTTCCTGGACCATGTTTAAAGAAAATGTGGGAACTAAGTTGAATTGCTAACTTTTAGTTTTACCAAAAAAAATTAATATGATACATACCCTCATTCATACATACACACATAGACCCACAAATATAACCACCTACTGTCATTTCACCGAAGAAAGGGTATTTTTACTCCATAACTACTGCAAATGGTAACATCCAGGGGAAAATGGAACGTATAAATGAGAACACATTTGTAGCAGATTGAATTCTATCTTTAAAAGAATTGTTCAAGTCCTAACCCCCAGAACCTCAGAATATGACCTTATATGGAATAAGCATCTTTTTCAAATGTCAGTAAAGATCTTGAGGCGACTGGATTAAGGTGGGCCCTAAATCCAATGACAGGGTCCTTAGAAGAGACAGCACAGGAGAAACCAGAGGGAAGGTGGCTATGAGAAGACAGGGCAGAGAGCAGAGGGATGAAGCCAGAGCCAAGAAATGCCGAGGATCGCAGGCAGCCACCAGACAGATGCTAGACAGAGGTAGGAAGGATTCTTTCCCTGAAGTCTTCAGAGGAGTAGAGCCCGGCCTACCCTTCAATTTCAGACTTCTGGCGTCCACAACTCTGAGAGAATAAATTTCTATTGTTTTAAGCCACCAAATTCGTGGCAATTTGTTGTGGTAGCTCTAGGAAGCTAATAAAATATTTAACTGTAAAACACACAAAGACGCACACCCACACCCACACCTGCTCACCACACTGCTATCTTCCCTTTTCTAATTCTGCCACAGCCATCAGTCTTGTCTGGTGTTGAGAATTGTTTTGGTTTGTTGTTGTTGTTGTTGTTGTTGTTGTTGTTGTTGTTGTTTTTAATACAAGTTTGTTGATGCCACATTCTCTGGCCTTACATGTTCCACATTCACTATATATAGCCCAGTAAAGGAGGCGGGCAGAAAGCTTGACAGATATAAAAGTTTTGTGGACATTCTCCAGCTAATTGGATGTAGATAAAGGTGGAAAACCCTCAAACCTTTGCTTGTAAAATGATTGGGGAGGGCAGGCCTCAGACAAGAGCATGAATCAGTTTACTTCAGGCTGTGCAGGAGTATAGAAAGAAGATCAGCTTTTCTTTGTTCCCAGAGATGATCTTCCTCGATAACTGTTGTAAATAACTTTATGACTGCTTTAGAACATCATTGGGTTAAATGTATTTGCAAACTTCAAGGCTTTTTTTTAACAGAAATCAGCTGTACCAGGAAGGAGGGTTGAATTTGGTCTTGTATGTGTCATGAGAGCTGAAGGACTATTTGGTGTGGAGTAAGGATAACAAAAGACAGGGTCTCAAAGAGCAGCGAGCTGGGGTTAACAGAGGTGGTGCAGCAGCTGTGACAGCCTCTTCTAATTGGAAAAACACAACTACTATGAGGTTTCGTGCTAGCACACACACAAATTTATTTTGACCTCTTCTCTCTCTCCCCTCCCTCTTTCTCTCTCCTCTCTCTATTTATTTTTCTCTCAGTCTTTCAAGTTTCGTTTTAGCTCTTCTTTAACAAAAACATTTAGGAAGTAGTATTTCTGAGGATGATACGAAGAAAACAAATAACACTGCCTCTTTAATTATTTTCTAAGTGAATCTGGTGCCCCCACCCCCATGTTCATATGTGGCCCCTGAAATCATTTATTCTTGAAGCTCTGGAGAAATGGTGAAGAAATGATGAATCTGCAGGACAGAAGTGGAGTGAACTTTATTTTTTTCATGGAAAGGAGTTGATGGCTTTCTAGAGATCTGCTCTGGCCTCTCCTTGCTCAGGATTCTGCTGCAGTGAGGTTGATAAATGATAACTCAAGGAGGCCACTTGCTCAATCTGGAGTGACTAGCACCTGCCTGCAGATGTCCCTCACCCACTAGCACATATACTCTTCTGTCCCTGGAACCCTTCCTCATCTATTCTTTTGTTTCTCCAAGTTCATAATTAAAGGAATTGACATGAGATTTATTTGAAACTAGAAACATAAAAGTAAATATATAAAAAATATAAATCCATCACCGAGCCTACATTTAGTACATGTGCGATTCAGGCAAGGGTTTTAACAAAATGTTGGCCAGAGATTCTGAGTCCAGAAGGTATTGATTCTAAAATAAAATTGTCAAAGTGATGGGGAAATGCTGGCTAAGACAGCAGATTCTGGAACTAATTGCCTGGATTCACACTGGGACTCTGCAATGCCCTGCTGTGTGACTTTTGGCAACTTTCATAACTCTCTATGCCTCACCTGTGAACTAAGCATAATAATGATTGACACTTATTAAGGTGATGTGACCATTAAATCAGCTATTTACAGTAACATGCCTAGAATGGTGTCAGGTACGTCGTAAGTGCTCAATAAATGGTAGTAGCTCTTTCCAGGGTTCGGACAGGGCCTCAGGATTTGATTCAGCAATGATTATTAATGGTTAGATTTAGCAAACCAGAATGACTAAACCAGAATGTTTATGTTTTAAAAACCAGGTGTAACTGGGTGTATTCTTTAATGTGATTATTAGAATTTATTAACCCTTATGATTATTTTTAAAAACATATTTGTACAGAAAGAAAATGTGCATAACAGAAAAAGAAAGTGTGCTGTGTAGCATTTCCTTTTCTTTTCTTTCTTGTGAACCCTGTGTGGACAAGAATCCCAGAGACAAGAAATCACTTTTTGGGGGCATAAGAAACTCCAAAACATGATGAGAAAAAAAAATTAACAATACATTATGATTTGCCTGTTCAGATGTGTGGCTCAGAAAAAGATCAAAACTGAATAATTAACCCTTCCCAGGCCAAGAATATAGAGCATTTCTAGCCATCACCTCAGACATCTGAGGCTATTTGCAACCCAGCTTCTTTGGCTCAAAGTTGTACTAAAGCCTTGATTTGAGTAGCGTGTCATCCTGACCTATGGAATACAGATGGCTTTCCCCATGCACAGTCATGCTGGAACGGCTGTTATAATTTCAATCAATGTTGAAAGATCTTTTTGGATCAATGTCATCTTCATCATAGTTCTGTTTTTGTTTATTTGTTTGTTTTTACCATAACTTCGCCTCTTTTATGCTTGCAATCACCCCATTTAAACCTTCACTAGACAGCAGGCTTTTTCTGGAGTTGTGATTTTTTTCTAGTAGATGCATTCTTATTGTAATATAAATAGCCCCAGCTGGTGAATGGCGTAACCTCCAGGGCTTACTTATAAATGACCATTGCCGGTCACTTGATATAAAGTAGGTGTCCTAGATGGTAGTGATGAAACCGTGTGCAAGCTGAAATAGATTTCTATGGTGTCTAAGTCTGACCTCAGCAGAAGGTGTCAAGTGGACAACACTGTTGTGTAGTACTTTTAGTCTGTCTTGGAACTTTATGCAACACTGGCAAACTTTGCCTAGTTCTACTTGAACATATTTCTTCTAATTGAACTCTATTATACATAGATTCTGGCTCAAAGCCTTTTGAAAAAAAAAAAACAGAATACAATATGTTTTCTATCTAATGTCATGCACTTTTCTTATCTCTCAAGGACATTATAGACTTCCTATTGGGGTGTTTATTTTGGGAATCACTGACAAATGAGAGGTGGTAGGCTGTCTATGCAACAAAAGTTTGTGCTAGTTTTCTCCGGAAATGTTGGTTGATGATTCCACTTGTAATCAGACCTATTAGCAGTCTATGGCTGTGGTCAGTCAGTCAACAGTGCTCATGGGCCAAATACAGACTATTGTGTTTTTTTTCTGGTAAAGAAAATTTATGAAATGCAGACATGTCTAATTTGCATATTGTCTATGGCTGCTTTCACGTTACAATGGCAAAGTTGTGTAGTTGCAACAAAGATCTGTAGCCTACAAAGCCTAAAATATTTACTGACCAACACTTTAGGAAAAATTTACTCAATCTCTGTTCAATACCAAAATGCTTAAAATGAAGTAGGCAGTCTTCAAAGTGTACAATTGCTCTGAATATTTTCAGAAAATTGATTTCCAGATTCTCATGAACTTTTCTAAAGGCCATCATGGGAAAACCTGAGTTCACAGTAGCCCTTGGAGAGGGGGAGGGAGAGAGAGAGAGAGAGAGAAAGAGAGAGAGAGAGAGAGAGAGAGAGAGAGAGAAGAAGAAGAAGAAGAAGAAGAAGAAGAAGAAGAAGAAGAAGAAGAAGAAGAAGAAGAAGAAGAAGAAGAAGAAAAGGAAGCAGAAGAAAAGAAGAAGAAGAAGAAGAAGAAGAAGAAGAAGAAGAAGAAGAAGAAGAAGGAGAAGGAGAAGGAGAAGGAGAAGGAGAAGGAGAAGGAGAAGGAGAAGGAGAAGGAGAAGGAGAAGGAGAAGGAGAAGGAGAAGGAGAAGGAGAAGGAGAAGGAGAAGGAGAAGGAGAAGGAGAAGGAGAAGCAGAAGCAGAAGAAGCAGAAGAAGCAGAAGCAGGAGAAGCAGAAGCAGAAGAAGCAGAAGAAGCAGAAGCAGCAGCAGAAGAAGCAGCAGAAGCAGAAGCAGAAGAAGCAGCAGCAGAAGAAAAAGCAGAAGAATAAGAAGCAGAAGCAGCAGAAGCAGCAGCAGAAGAAGCAGAAGCAAAAGAAGCAGAAGCAGAAGAAGCAGAAGCAGAAGAAGCAGAAGCAGAAGAAGCAGAAGAAGCTGAAGAAGAAGCAGAAGTAGGAGAAGCAGAAGCAGAAGCAGGAGAAGCAGAAGCAGAAGAAGCAGAATAAGCAGCAGAAGAAGCAGAAGAAGCAGAAGAAGAAGCAGAAGAAGCAGAAGAAGAAGCAGAAGAAGAAGCAGAAGAAGAAGCAGAAGAAGCAGAAGAAGAAGCAGAAGAAGAAGCAGCAGAAGCAGCAGCAGCAGCAGCAGCAGCAGCAGCAGCAGCAGCAGCAGCAGAAGAAGAAGAAGAAGAAGAAGAAGAAGAAGAAGAAGAGGCAAAAGCAGAAGCAGAAGCAGAAGCAGAAGAAGAAGAAGAAGAAGAAGAAGAAGAAGAAGAAGAAGAAGAAGAAGAAGAAGCAAAGCAAAAGAAGCAGAAGCAGAAGAAGCAGAAGCCAAAGCAGAAGCAGAAGCAGAGGCAGGAGAAGCAGAAGCAGAAGAAGCAGAAGCAGAAGAAGCAGAAGCAGAAGCAGGAGAAGCAGAAGAAGCAGAAGCAGAAGAAGAAGAAGCAGCAGCAGAAGAAGCAGAAGCAGAAGAAGCAGAAGCAGAATCAGAAGCAGAAGCAGGAGAAGCAGAAGCAGCAGAAGAAGAAGAAGCAGAAGCAGAAGCAGAAGAAACAGCAGAAGCAGCAGCAGAAGAAAAAGCAGAAGAATACGAAGCAGAAGCAGCAGAAGCAGAAGCAGGAGAAGCAGAAGCAGAAGAAGCAGAAGAAGAAGCAGAAGAAGAAGAAGCAGAAGCAGGAGAAGCAGAAGCAGAAGAAGAAGCAGCAGAAGCAGAAGCAGAAGAAGCAGAAGCAAAAGAAGCAGAAGAAGCAAAAGAAGAAGCAGAAGCAGGAGAAGCAGAA